>JARQOD010000001.1:132318550-132400109 GCA_033576555.1 Oophaga sylvatica | reverse complement strand
CCATGTCACTTGGAGAGCCCCTGATGTGCCTAAACAGCGGAAACCCCCCAATTCTAACCCCAAACCCCAAAACCCCAACACACCCCTAACCCTAGTCCCAACCCTAACCACAAACCTAACCCTAACACACCCCTAATCCCAACCCTAACCCTAATCCTAACTTAGCGCCAACCCTAACCCTAACTTTAGCCGCAAACCCTAACCCTAATGGGAAAATGGAAATAAATACATTTTTTTATTTTATTATTTTTCCCTAACTAAGGGGGGGATAAAGGGGGGTTTGATTTACTATTTATAGCGGGTTTTTATGATTGCAGCTGTCACCTAAAAGACGCTTTTTATTGCAAAAATAGTTTTTTGCATCGCCACATTTTGAGAGCTATAATTTTGCATATTTTGGCCCACAGAGTCATGTGAGGTCTTATTTTTTGCGGTACGAGTTGATGTTTTTATTTGTACCATTTTTGAGCAGGTGACATTTTTTGATCGCTTTTATTTCGATTTTTGGGAGGTTTAGAATGAAAAAAAAATCAGCAATTCATGATTTTCTTTTGGGGAGGCGTTTTTATTGTTCCGCGTGTGGTAAAATTGATAAAGCAGTTTTATTCTTCGGGTCAGTACGATTATGGCGATACCTCATTTATATCTTTTTTTATGTTTTGGCGCTTTTATAGAATAAAAAACAATTTTATATAAAAAAATAATTATTCTTGCATCGCTTTATTCTGCGAGCTATAACTTTTTTATTTTTTCGCTGATGATGCTGTATTGTGGCTCCGTTTTTTGCGGGACAAGATGACGTTTTCAGCGGTACCATGCTTATTTATATCGGTCTTTTTGATCGCGCGTTATTCCACTTTTTGTTCGGCGGTATGATGATAAAGCATTGATTTTTTGCTTCGGTATTTTTTTTTTTTTTTAAGGGGTTCACTAAAGGGGTTAACTAGTGGGACAGTTTTATAGGGGGGGTCGTTACAGACGCGGCGATACCAAATATGTGTACTTTTTATTGTTTTATTTTTTTTTATTTACAGGAAGAATTGAATTTATTGGGGAATATTTTTTTTTTTTTTTATTTATTTTGATTTTTTTTTATAACATGTTTATTTTTATTTTTTTAACTTTTTTTACTTTGTCCCAGGGTGGGACATCACTGTATTTTATCAAATCGCTGGTGTGACAGTGTGCACAGCACACTGTCACACCAGCGATCGCTCAGGCAGTGCAGCAGGCTTCTCAGTGCCTGCTCTCAGCAGGCACTGAGGAAGCCGCCTCCCTCCAGGACCCCGGCGCCATCTTGGATCCGGGTCCTGGGAGGGAGGAAGCCCTCAGAACAGCGCGATCACATCGCGCTGGTCTGAGGGTCTCAGGGGGGCGCGCAGGGAGCCCCACCCTGCGCGATACTCCCCTGTGCCCCCGTACACCGCATCATGTTTGTCGCGGTGTGCTAGGGTTTAATGTGCCGGGAGCGGTCCGTGACCACTCCTGACACAAAGTCACGGGTGTCAGCTGTGATAATCAGCTGACACCCGGCGGCGATTAGCTGCGCTCCCCTCAGGAGCGACTGATCGCCTATGACGTACTATCCCGTCCATGGGCAGAATGGCACGGGTTTTATGGACGGGATAGTACGTCTAATGTGAGAGAGGGGTTAAGAGTAGAAGTTACAATGAAGTCCAGCAAAGCCAAAGGGCGGAGCAGGATTAAGTAGGCAAAAAAGGTCATGTGACCAGCAAGATAGAAAAAACCTAACAGGAGAGTTCTAACAGTACCCCCCCTTCTAAGAGGATCCTCCGATCCCCTGGGCCCAGGCTTACCCGGAAACCTCTTGTGAAACGCTCTGACAAGTCTGGACGCAGAAACATCATCCGCCCTCACCCATGAGTTATCCTCGGGTCAAACCCTTCCAAACAACGAGATACTGCAAACTTCCTCTATAACGTCTAGAATTTAGGATGCGGGAAATTTCATATTCCCTGTCCTCCACCACCCGGGGAACAGAGGCAGAGGCATCTCCATCCGACACATCACTCTTTTCAACAGAGAAACATGAAACACCGGATTAATCTTCCAAGAGGTAGGAACCTCCAACCTAACAGCCGATTGGTTAACAACCTGAAGCACCTTGAAGGGCCCTACAAACTTGGGACCCATTTTTTTTTGAAGGAATCCTCAATGGGAGATTCTTAGAGGACAACCAAACCATGTCGCCAATAGCAAACAAAACCTCTTGCCTTTTCCTATCAAAGTACCTTTTAGATTTTCTGTTAGCCTCCTGAAGATTACCACGCACATCCGTCCAAACTCTCTCCAAATCACTGGAAAAATTCTCCTCTTCAGGCACAGCCGATACCAATTTGGAGAACGACCCAAACAACGGATGTCTCCCGGTACAACAAAAAAGGTGAACAACCAGCAGAAGAGGATGAATGGTTGTTAAGAGCAAATTCAGCAAGTGGCAGAAACTCCGACCACCCCTCCTGATTGTCTGCCACAAAACAACGCAAGAACTGCTCAACATCCTGGTTTTTTCCTTTCTGTCTGACCATTAGACTCAGGATGATATCCTGACGAAAACGACTAATGAACTCCCAACCTGTCACAAAAGGTGCCCAAAAACGAGCCACGAACTGAGGTCCCCTATCAGAAAAAATGTCAGCAGGAACGCCATGAAGTCTGACAATTTCCTTGAAAAAGGCCTTAGCGAGAGTCTTAGTGCAGGGCAGTTTGATGAAAGGAACCAAGTGACACATCTTGCTAAAACAGTCCACGACCACCCAGATGACAGTGAAATCCTCAGAGGGGGGAAGGTCAGTAATAAAGTCCATAGCCAAATGTGTCCAAGGTGCACTAGGGATCTCCAGAGGGCAAAGCAACCCCACAGCAGGAGTATGTGAAGACTTAGATCTAGCACACACAGTGCACTGACGCACCCACGTAATGACTTCCTTCTGCCATCCCGGTCACCAAAAACTGCAACCCATAAGTCTCTTGGTCTCAGAGATTCCAGGATGATCTGCTAACAGAGACTCATGACACTCAACAAACAAATCTCTCCTAAAGGTCCCAGGCACAAACAACCTCCCATGGGGAGTGTTAGATGGGGCATTCTCCTGTGCTTTAAGAATCTCATCTTCCAACACAGAGTCCAAAGCAGCAATCACAACCCCTTCTTGTAAAATGTTCTCCTCCTCCTCAGCACCAACCATGGGAGAAAAGCTGCGAGACAAAGCATCGGCTTTCACATTCTTAGTACCTGGGATGTAAGTAACGGAAAAATTAAACCGCAAGAAAAACAGTGCCCACCTAGCCTGACAGGCATTCAAGTGTTTGGCAGCATCAAGATAGATCAGATTTTTATGATCAGTGAAAACCTGAAAGGGAAATTCAGCACCTTCCAAGAGATGTCGCCAGTGTTCAAATGCGAGTTTAATGGACAACAATTTCCGATTACCAATATTATAATTCAGTTCAGTCTCAGAAAATTTTTGTTGAAAAAAAGGCACAGGGATGTATTCCACCCGTGTTTTCCTGAGACAACACCACGCCAACGCCCACAGAAGAAGCATCAACCTCAACCAAAAACAGTTTAGTCACATCAGGCTGCATAAGGATGGGAGCAGAGCTGAACCTCTCCTTTAAAAACACAAAAGCTTCAATGGCCTCAGTAGTCCACTGAACCGCATTAGCACCTTTCCTGGTGAGATCCGTCAGTGGTTTGACAATAATAGAAAAATTTTTAATGAATTTTCTATAATAATTGGCGAAGCCCAAAAACCTCTGTAACGATTTCAAGCCAATAGGCCTAGGCCATTCCTGCACAGCTTGAACTTTCACCGATCCATTTCAAAACCTTCGCTGGAGATAATGTAGCCTAAAAAACTAATTCTCTGTACAGCAAACTCACATTTCTCCAGCTTAGCAAAAAGCGAATTGTCACTCAATAACTGTAATACCTCACGAACGCTCCGCCAATGAGACTCCAAATCCGGCGTATAAATCAAAATGTCATCCAAATACACAACCACACTTTTGCCGATCAAAAGTCTAAGGATGTCATTAATAAGATTCTGAAAAAATGCAGGAGCATTGGTAAGGCCAAAAGGCATAACCAGATTCTCAAAATGACCCACAGGAGTGTTAAAAGCAGTCTTCCATTCGTCCCCTCCTTCATGCGCAACAAATTGTATGCCCCCGAAGATCAATTTTAGAGAACCACTTGGCCCCTGCTAACTGGTTAAACAAATCAGGAATCAATGGCAGTGGATAAGGATTCCGTACCGTAATTTTATTAATCTCACGAAAGTCCAGACTAGGACGCAAAACGCTGTCCTTTTTTTAACAAAAAAAAATCCAACAGCCACAGGAGACTTGGAAGGCCTAATGTGACCAGCGGCCAAGCTTGTCTGTATGTATTCCTCCAAAGCCTTTCTCTCAGGAATAGTAAGATTAAATAAATGACTTTTAGGAAGAGTCGCTCCAGGGACAAATTCAATAGTACAATCATAATCTCTATGGGGAGGTAACATCTGCGATTCCTTCTCAGAAAAAACTTTCCAAAAATCCTGAATAGATACAGGTAGTTCCCCTTTATCCACAGCAGCAATTCGCCCGTTACAACACTTGTCATAACACTGAGAGCTCCAGGACTTAATTTCATTGGTAGACCAATCCAGAACAGGATTGTGCAATTTTAACAAGGGTAACCCCAATATCACCGGAGAAGGCAAATTATTCAATACTACCAAATCCAAATTTTCTTGGTGAACACCATTAATAGTGAGGGGAACTTCACAGACCTTGTGAGTAACATTCTTCAAGGGAGAGCCATCAATAGAAACCACGGCAATAGGGGATGACAAAGGTTTGGGTTTTAATTTATGTTTTTTCCAAGAATTCCCCATCAATCACATTCAGTGTAGAACCACAATCGACAAATACCCGAAATTCCATTAATTCTTCCTGAGCAGCAGTAGTGGCAGAAAGAAATACACCCTTAGTGTTTAAACAGGCTATATGGGCGACACTGACCTCTTTTTTTTTTTCTTTATTCATACGCAGCACACAGTTCTTAATGAAATGGTCAGATTTGCCGCAATAAAAGCACAAACCCTCTGAAAACCTGCGATCTTTTTCCTGAGAGCGGAGTGCCATCGCTCCAATCTCAATCGGCTCTCCAATGTCAGTACAAACCCTCTCAAGACTAGGAGCTGACATGGCAGATTTTCTCTCATTAACCCTTGCACGCAGTCTCCTATCCACCCGTATAGCTAATTGCATAGCCTCCTGCAAGTTACCAGGTATGGGATAAGCAATCAGCAAATCTTTAACCCTTTCACCTAGCCCTGCAAGTAACAAACTTTTCAAAGCTGAATCGTTCCACTACACCTGAGTAGACCACCGTCGGAAGTGTGTATAATATTTTTCCACATTACCAGATCCCTGCCTCAAACATCTCAATTCTGTCTCAGCTGATGAGACACGATCAGGATCATCATACAGCAACCCCAAAGCAGAAAAAAAAAACTATCCACTGATCTAAAGCATGGATCAGTAGGTTGCAGAGAAAAAGCCCATTCCTGAGGTTTTTGCGCAAAAGTGACATTATGAACCCTATGCGATGCGATTAATCACCAGAGGATCTGGGTCTCAAACGAAAATACAACAAGCAAGCATTTTTAAAAGAAAAAAAATCTTGTTGTTCACCAAAAAATAAATCAGGCAAACGTACCTTTGGCTCCACGAAATCTGCTCCAGAACAGCTACTCACGTGTTGCTGAAGCTCGGACACCTCCAGAGAGAGTCCCTGCATGCGTTGAGCCAACTCCTGAACCGACACCATTAGGGAAACAGGAAATCTTTCCTTAGAGATTTTTTTTTTGGGCTGGACTTACTGTTATGTTCTGCTACAAACACTAAGGAAAGAAAGGGAAATCTGTCCCTACAATAGAACTAAGCTCAATCCCTACGATGTAACGGGGAACCTGATCCTGCAATCAGACCCCTAAAGTCCTCAGCTAGTCTGAACGAAGACCTATAGATGTGAGGAAGGGATCCCTACAAGCACTAGGGACTGGGAGAAAAGATGGACACCTCCTAACAGAAGTTGTAGCAGAAAAAGAAAACAAAACAACATAGAACAAAGAGGTCAGAAGACCAAGCAAAATTATTTGACAAAGGTACAAAAGCACCCGGCTAGCTTAAGAGTAGAAGTTACAATGAAATCCAGCAAAGCCAGAAGGGCGGAGCAGGATTAAGTAGGCAAAAAAGGTCATGTGACCAGCAAGATAGAATAAGCCTAACAGGAGAGTTCTAACAGATAGGCGTCTTATTGACGCCTCTCTGTTATTAACCGGGGTTAATGTCACCTTACAATATAAAGGTGATATTAACCCCTTATTACCCCATATCCCACCGCTACAGGGGAGTGGGAAGAGAGGGACTAAGTGCCGGAATTGGCGCATCATACAAATGTGCCAATTCTGGGGCGGCTGGGTGCTGGTATTTTTAGCCAGGGGGGTGTGCCAATATCCATGGCCCCTTCCTAGGCTATGAATATCAGCCCGCAGCTGTCT
The DNA here is from genome assembly GCA_033576555.1 of Oophaga sylvatica. Taxonomy (NCBI): domain Eukaryota; kingdom Metazoa; phylum Chordata; class Amphibia; order Anura; family Dendrobatidae; genus Oophaga; species Oophaga sylvatica. The sequence continues at coordinate 132,393,534 of JARQOD010000001.1, read as the reverse complement.
GCATAGCCTTTCTGGCTATAAATTACTGGGGTACCCCATGTCATTTTTTTTTGGGGTCCCCCTATTTTAATAGCCAGTAAAGGCTAGCTGAGGGCTGATATTCATAGCCTGGGAAGCTCCATGGGTATTAACCCCTTCCCAGGCTAGAAATATTGGCCCGAGCCATTGGCTTTCCCCCAATGGCGCAGAAAATTGTGCGGAAACCCACGCCATTTTTTCCCATTTTTTAAAAAATTAACGCTATTGGGGAAGATTTTGTGTGTGCGTGCGCATGAGTCTTTAACTATTCATGTACCATTCTATCTATCTATCTATCTATCTATCTATCTATCTATCTATCTATCTATCTATCTATCTATCTATGTAATATCTATCTATCTATCTATCTATCTATTATCTATCTATCTATCTTTTATCTATCTGTCTATATATTATATATCTATCTGTCTATCTATCTATTATCTATCTATTATCTATCTATCTATTATTGATCTACCTATCTATTATCTATCTATTATCTAACTATCTTCTATTTATCTGTCTATCGTCTATCTATTATCTATCTTCTATCTATAATCTATAATATAATAATATAATATCCAAAAATACACCATTAGAAAGAAGAGAATGGATCTTCCGGTTTCTAAACACTTTACGGAACTTAAGCATACAGAGAAACAATTGAGATTTACAGTAGATTGATTGATACTGTCCCTATACAAAGAAGAGGACCATTGGAACTCAACGTTGATTTTAAACTTAATTCTGTGGTCTAATATATTCTCATGAGCATTATCTCCTTATGTATCTCGATATGATTGTAGATGGTGGTAAACAGATTATATATGGAGGGAATTATTATTCATTATTTGTTACTTTTTTCTCCAACAGATGAGAATATCATGATGAAATTTACTCACAAGGAGAGTATGGTGTGAAACTGAGGACGTTGACGAAAAAAAAATCTTTTTTTATCTTTTTTCTTCTTTATTTTTTATTTTTATTTTTTGAAGTTGTACAAAAAATTTTTACTGACATTTTTTATAGTAATAAATCTATGAATCAATCTAATAGGATTGTCGACCATTAATCCCTATGTGTTCTCTATGAATTACCTCCAACAAGGGAATCGAAAACCTTGGAATTTCACCTTAATGGCAACAGGGTTGAGGGACCTGGACCGTTTGGTTCAGTATACCTCCCTTGTGTGCCATCGGTAGTGGGGAGTTACCCATAATATGGAGCGGTCCCACGTATCGGGGCGGTTATGATGCCTTAAAAATTCCTTATGGTATATGATCCTTGTTTAAATTGGATCTAAATATATAATATTCTGGAGCATTGTAATGCTCAGGTGTTGTTTGACATGGGTATATGCGCTAATATCTTGGAAACAATAGAATTGAGAGACAGTGGAGAGAGGTGGGTACATAATTGCATTATGACCCTTGAGATATGATATCTCTATATGGTTGACATCCTAATTTGAAGATTGGAGCATCTCTGACATAATTTGCCACACACAAGATGGCGTTGCGGAGCGGATAGTGTGCTAGTGCACATGCGCACTTGGAAAAATGACACAAACACACGTTCTGATTGGCTACAAGATCTTTGACACTACAATGACGCGCTAGGACATGCGCAGTTGCTTTAACAATATGCTGAACATAGCGTCTATGGCGTCCTCCACGTGTAACGCTATTCCACCTGATATGTGAGTGCCTCCATGAATTTTTATTGTCACAGCTGTGTTAACTTTTTAAGCATTAGCAATCAATTGATTGTATGGAGGTTTAAGACTGTATAAGTGGAACTACCGTTATGAAACACGGTCTGTGACATAAGTATGAACCTTCTATTTATGCTAATATATTCTATGGGCGATTTATGTATAGCATATATATGATATTTATGTGATATAATAATTGGATTTAATGAGACATTGTGAAGCACTGACCATATAAAAACCTGCATATGTGTTTTAATCATTGCTTGAGGAAGGCTCATGGAGCCGAAACGTTGCCATAGTATGTGGGTCTAATAAACATCCACTTTTTTTATTGATCTATGGAGTGCTGCCTATTTTTTGGATATTGAAGTTGGCAAGTATTGGATTATTGCTGAAGAGGATTTGTACCCAATTGTTATTTTTCTATGCTGATCCAGTTTTTTTCTAAAAATATCTTCTATCTATCTTGTAGCTATCTATTATCTATCTATCTATCTATCTATCTATCTATCTATCTATCTATCTGTCTATGGCGGGAGTCACATACACTGTATAAAAATCGGACCGTATTATACGGCCGTAATACGCAGAAAAGTCCCCTGAACAGTGATCCGTATGTCATCCGTGTGCAATGCGAGGATGTGATTTCTCACATCAAAATATCCGTGTGACATCCGTATGGCAAGATTTTCTCGCCGGCTTGCAAAACCGACATAAAATGGATCCAAATGACAGTTTTAAAATCATAAAAGAAAGAATATATATAGATATATATATATATATATATATATATACACATAGAATACATATATATATATACATGTCATTGTGACACATATATAGGTTTGAGAAAAAAAACGGTCCGTTTCTGGATGGAAAAAAACAGTCCGATTCTATGCAATTGGCATGCGAATGTCATGCGATTTGTATGCGACACCATCCGTTTTCTGTTGTGAATGTGTTGGAGACGACTTCGGAGCTGAGGCTCCCTCCGGTGGTTGCTGAGGGTATTGAACCAATTAAGGAATGGGTGTCAGGTGGGGCTGACTGGCCTGATATAAGTGAGCTGAATTACCATGATCCTCGCTGGTAATCAATTGTTGCTTCCAGGTCTTTATTGGAATTTCAGCTTGCTTTCCTGCTATCATTCAGATAAGTGACTTTCTGTTTTTTTTCTGTGGTTGGATTTTCCTTGCTTTTTGCAGTCTTGCCTTGGACTTCAGTCGGGTCCCCTTTGGGGGCTTGCGCTGCCCTTTGTTCTCATTTTGTATTTGTACTTGTTCTCTGTTCCATTGATATTTTTTATTTTTGGGTAGCTGTGTGTCACACCAGAGATCTGATATAGATGGTCGAGATCATGTGGTCTCAGGTTTTTTGTAATTAGAAGTGCTGGTATTTTTATTAGGGTTTTTCTGGGTTGCAGACAGAATTTCTCTCCTGTACTTTACTTTCTAGACATATTTGGGCCCCAACATTTGCTCATTCTATTTTCTGTCTGTGTTCGTGTTTTCCTCTTGTCTAACCGTCATTACATGTTTGGGGGCTTCCTATTTCTTTGGGGGCTTTACTCCGGGGCAGTTTTCTTTCCTTTTCTATCTTCAAGTGTAGCTAACTCTCCGGCTGTGTCGAGGCGTCTAGGATCACCGTAGGTATGCTCCATGGCTACTTCTAGCTGCTGGTAAGAGGGCGGTAAGGTGAACTCTGTTACTTCACAGAGTAGCAACTTTAGACACTGTGGCCCTATACGGCGGTATAAGCGAACTCTGTTACATCACAGTGTCGCTAAGGTAGAGACGCAGAGATATGGACTGTGTCCTGTTAACTCCACAGGAATGCACAGACAACTGCTGTGCGGACAGCAGTCTGTAGTAAATGCAATCAGCAATGCAACCAGACAATCTCCTCACCGGAGAAGCCGGTATTCTAGGGGCTTATTTCAGCCGAGCCCTAACACGTACATACAATCTCCTCACCGGAGGTGCCGGTATTCTAGGGGCTTATTTCAGCCGAGCCCTAACACATGCGTGCAAGATCACACTGGCGCAAAGCACATAATGTAATTGATACTAGCGCATGGCGGCACAACCATGCCACCCTTTTATAGCAGCAACTACAGGACCTGCCAGATAAGGACCAATAGGAAACTGCTCCAGAACACAAGTGGTTTCAGGACCTTCCGGAAGACCAATAGGAGTTGCTGCAGTACCTGAGCATGTGACCCCTGATCTCCAATGAGAGATCTTACTCTGGGCATGCTCAGAAGGGGAAAGCAAGGACTTTGTCCTAAAGACGTCTGCTCGCCGCTAACCAGTACTGGCTACAATAGCAGAGCCTGGAGGAGCAGCAGCAATTCTCTGCACAATGTTAGACTGGGCGAGACGCTGGGACCGACGTCAAAACTGAGCAGAGTCCACTGCAGCCGGAGACGGATGGGAGACTGCAGCAGGGACGGCTCGAGATTCCCCTTGTGCAGAAGCGGGAACTCGACCCCTAACATATATATATATATATATATATATATATATATAATATATATATACAGTACAGACCAAAAGTTTGGACACACCTTCTCATTCAGAGATTTTTCTGTATTTTCATGACTATGAATATTGTAGAATCACACTGAAGGCATCAAAACTATGAATTGTCACATGTGGAATTATACAATACAATTTACAATAAAGTGTGAAACAATTGAAAATATGTCTTATATTCTAGGTTCTTCAAAGTAGCCACCTTTTGCTTTGATTACTGCTTTGCATGCAGAAAAGGTGAACGGATGGACTCTACATGCCTGGTTCCCACCGTGAAGCATGGAGGAGGTGGTGTGATGGTGTGGGGGTGCTTTGCTGGTGACACTGTTGGGGATTTATTCAAAATTGAAGGCATACTAAACCAGCATGGCTACCTGCAAAGCACCCCCACACCATCACACCACTTCCTCCATGCTTCAAGGTGGGAACCAGGCACGTAGAGTCCATCCGTTCACCTTTTCTGCATGCAAAGCAGTAATCAAAGCAAAAGGTGGCTACTTTGAAGAACCTAGAATATAAGACATATTTTCAGTTGTTTCACACTTTTTGTAAAGTGTAATGTATAATTCCACATGTGTTAATTAATAGTTTTGATGCCTTCAGTGTGATTCTACAATTTTCATAGTCATGAAAATACAGAAAAATCTTTGAATGAGAAGGTGTGTCCAAACTTTTGGCCTGTACTGTATATATATATATATAGTTCATAGATTCCTACATAGCAGAATAGCCGCTAATTCAATAGCCGGCTTCTGTAAAATCATCACAGAATCCGACATGAAATGACACATGGTTTACATATAGTAAACCATTTCATTTCATGTAGTTTGATATATGGTTTTAATTGACAATTACATGAGTGCATGTGTGCAAAATTTCATACATGTACCTGTTTATTAAGGGTACATACCCAATTTTGAGAAAAAAAGGTCTGTTTTCTGGATGGAAAAAGCGGTCCGATTCTATGCAATTGGCATGCGATTGTCATGTGACTTTTAATCGCACCATCCGTTTTCCATTCGTATGCAATGCGATTTTAATATGAGGTTTTACATAGAGCAGTGTTCTCTATGTAAAAATTCATGTTAAAATAACATTGTAAAAAAAACTGTACACATCATTTTAAAAAGCAAATAATCCTATATATATATATTATATATATATATATGTATATATATATATATATATATATATATATATATATATAGTTCTTACACTTCTACATAGCAGAATAGCCGCTAATTCAATTGTCGGCTTGTGTAAAATCATTACAGAATCCGACATGAAATGACACATGGTTTACATACAGTAAACCATTTCATTTCATGTAGTTTGATATATGGTTTTAATTAACAATTACATGAGTGCATGTGTGAAACATTTCATACATGTAGGTGGTAATTAAATGTATAAATTCGTAGAAAAATATGCGTGGGTTCCCACGGTATTTTTGCCACAAGACAGGGAAAGCCAGTGAGTGAGGGCAGATAATAATAGCCTAGGGAGGGTGCATTTTTTTGTGCCCCCCCTTGGCTACTAACATCTGCCCTCAGCCACCCCAGAAAAGGCACATCTATTGTTAGATGCGCCTTTTCTGGCACTTAGCCAGTCTATTCCCATTGCCCTGTAGCGGTGGCTAATTTGTTAATAATGGGTTAAGGCCACTTTGCTATTGGAAGGTGACATTTAGCCGGATAAATAATGGAGAGTTGTCAATTAGACAACTCTCCATTATTAATCCTATTGTATTAAATGGTTGAAAAAACACACGCACATTAATTAAAAATGATTTTAATGAAATAAATACACATAGTTTTTGACCATATTTTATTTTACTGGTAATCCTTCCGAATCCCTTATTCTCCTGTAATAAAAATAACAGAATAAAACAACCATATTCTTACCTCTCCGGTGTTCAGTCAGGTCCCACACTGCAATCCATCTGAAAGGGTTAAGGTTTACAGCAAGGACCGCTGCTAATGCTGGCCCCGAATGAATGAGTTCATCTACCCGGCTTACAGGAGATGAGCTGATTAGTGTGAGAAGCTTAATTGATTGTTTCCCATGCTAATCAGTTCACTACAGGTCAGTCGGGGACTGCGCACAGCATCAGTGATGTCAGAGTGAGTCCCCGGCTAACCTGAAGTGAATTGATTAGCGTAGGAAAAAATCAATTAAGCTTCCCAGCTAATCAGCTCATCTCTTGTCAGCCGCAGAGGAGCTATAAATATCTTGTATGGACAGCCGACCCTGCCCTTAGAAAAAGCCGGTACTCTGGTGAAACACGCGTTGGGACACATGCCTCAGATAGATACTATGTCAGGCAGTCAGCAATGACATCTATCCACATTTATACACTTTTATGCACATACGCCATAAGCTGTAACTGGTTGGTGCCTGGTGATTATCCATGTGTGAGTCTGGCAGCTTGCTGGGAGCGGAGTTCTGCTCTCCACCTGAGACTCAGATAGCAGTGCACTGTGTGTGATTGCTTTACCGCTGACTATGTGATTGCTTTACTGCTGTTTTTACGAATGGCACTGATTAGAGATCTTATCAGCGGTCATGCAGGCAGATTAAAGCCACGTTATTGACTTTGAGTGCTTGAATGCTCTGATAAGAAGGCATTATGGTGCCAGTAGTTCCACTGTAATTTAGGTATGTATTTATCCATGCAGGTGGACACAAACTGCCTTATTAATTGTGAGCGCTGGAACGCTTTTACTATTCAAGGCACTATGGTGCCAGTAGTTCCATGGTGCTTATATGTATGATATTGATTGGAGATCTCATTAGCGATCATGCAGGCACATTAAAGCCGCTTTATTGAATGTGTGCGCTGGAATGTCTTGCTAACAGGGCATTATGGTGCCAATAGTTCCACAATAGATTAGATATATAGGCAGACTAAAGCCGCTTTATTGAGTGTGAGTGCTGGTACGTTTTGCTAACAGGGCATTATGGTGCCAGTAGTTCCACAATGGATTAGACATATATATATATATATATATCTTTATGTGGGTGGATATAAGCCGCTTTGATAATTGTGAGCGCTGAAACGCCTTACCATTTAAGGCACCATGGTGCCAGTAGTTTCACAGTAACTGAGGTATATATATCTACTCATATAATCTTATTATGAGCGAGGTGCAATATAATCTTGTTGAACAAGAGAAAGCTATGACTGTTCAGTAGTGGCTGATTAGACAGCTTCTCATGAATTAGTACCCCATCATTGTGGGGAACCTATGTATAGTTCCAATATCTAGGTCATTACAGCCCATGACTTACTGGTGCCTGTCATTACTTTATAGGGAACTTACAACTAATAATTCCAAGGGACAATAATTGTTATCCCTCTGATTTATTTATTTTTTCTATCTGGGATTTGTGGGTCACATTAGACCCAAGATACAAATTAGGTGTATGAAAACATTTTTTTTAGTATTACAATTTTTAATGGTTAATTAAAAGTTAAATTTTAGTTGCACACATCTTTTTTTCTCTTTCTATCCTGAATTGACTATTTTTGGTGGTGTACACCTGTGTGTGACTTTGCTCTATGAGGATAGCTCTTATGTAGATCACGTGTCACACAACGTTACCCATGCCCTCAACGATGCAGTTACTGGGAAAGTCCAGCTAACCATGGATACGTGGACAAGTGCTTGTGGGCTGGAATGGTACATCTCGCTGATGGCACACTGGGTTAACATATTGGAAGCCGGGACCCAGTCAGACTTTGGGATGGAACACATCCTCCCAACGCTGAGGATTGCAGGCCTACGTCAATCAGTGTTGCCCCCATAGTGTACAGCTCCTGCACCTCCTCCTCCTCGTCAGCCTTTATCTCCGAAATGACCACATCAGTCACAAGATGGAAGCACTGCAGCACTTCCTCAGCCAAGTGGCAACAGGCTGAGCTGAAGCTAATAAGCTTAGGTGACAAGCTGCACAATGCTGAAGAGTTGTGGACAGCCCTGAAAGAGCAGGCAGATCTGTGGTTGACACCGCTGAACCTACAGCCAGGCATGGACGTGAGTGACAATGGCCGGAACCAGGCTCTGAGGCAAGGCGATCTCACACACATACCATGCCTGGCCCATGTGCTTAACCTCGTTGTTTAACAGTTTCTCAAAAGCTACCTGGAGCGGCCAGATCTGCCTTTGAAAGTAACCTGTGTCCCCATTTTAGAAAGTCAGTTACAGCTTCAGCCGCCCTTGCTGTGCTTTAGCAACGTTTGCAGTTTCCAGCTCACCGACTGGTGTGTGATGTCTCCACACGTTGGAACTCTTCACTGCATATGTTGGAAAGGATTTGTGAGCAGAACAGGGCAGTTGTTGACTACCAGCATCAACAAGGCTATGGATGTAAGACATATGTACCATCCTACAAAACTTTGAGGAGTCCACCAAGATGGAGAGCGGCGAAGACGCCATAATTAGCATCACCATCTCGCTACTCTCTGATGACAATGAAAGAGGCTGCATTGCAGGCAGAGCATGATGAGATGGAGCAAGGAACCATACAGGGTGATTAAACACAGCCCAGACTCACATCATTCCAATGTGGATTGGTTGACAATGAGGAAGAGGAGGAGGATGAACAAGAGCTAATTCCATGCGCTATAGATGGTACTACAAGAACAGCTTTCATACCGTCTGTTCAGCATGGATAGCCTGAGGACAGGAAGGGGGAGGAGGAGGAGGACAGCATGGTCAGTCATCCTCTTGGTGAGGACATTGAAGTCTTGCCTGTTAGCAGTCTGCCACGCATGGCTGACTTTATGTTGCACTGCCTTTCTCGTGACCCTCGCATTCTCAAAATTTTGGGTGACACTCATTACTTGTCGGTGACCCTTCTAGACCATGCTACAAGGAAAACTTTCTATCTCTTATTCCAGAGGCAGACAGCTGTACTAAAATGGTGCAGTACCATAGGGCCCTTGTTGCGGAGTTATTAAAAAAATTCCCATGTGAAAACAGTGGCAGCAGAGGTCACAGTTCATTGGACAACCAAGGAGTACAGGCTAGAGAAACAGCTCCAATCCAGCAGAGGCAGGGGAACACTGGCAAAGTTCTGGGAGAGTTTTCTTAGACCATCCCATCGCACTGGCCCTAAGGCGAGGGGTACTCTCACAAGGAGTGCAAAGCTTTGGCAGATTCTGAGGAAGTACCTTGCTGACCATACCAATGTCCTAGTTGATTCCTCTGTGCCTTTTAATTATTGGTTTTCCAAGCTGGACAGCTGCCATGAACTGGCTCTCCAAGCCTTGGAGGTCCTTGCCTGCCCTGCCGCTAGCATTTTGTCAGAGCTGGTTTTTAGTGCCGCTGGCGGAATTATAACTGATAAGTGCATCCACCTGTCAACTGAAAATGCTGACAGGCTGACTCTTATAAAAATGAACAAGGGCTGGATTGGGCCAGAATTCCATACTCCACCGAATGATAACAGCGAAACATAACCTCAAATACAGTGTCTTTTTTTGGGAGGTGTATTCCCATGCACCTCTTCACACCCACATATGGGTATACGCTTCCTGATTTTGGCTATTTGCTGTTATCTTCCTCCTTCTCCTCATCCTCATTATCCACCACCACTAGATGACCATGGTGACCGTGTTCCATGATGCAACAGCCACGTTAGTGTTTCAAGGGTGTTTATGATGCCCGTAAAAAAAGTTAACACATTATGTTGATGTGTACCCCTCAGGGGAAATATTTGTCAGCCCATACACTTAGATTAAGGGCATTACAAGTATAGGAGACCTGCTCCTTTCTAATGGGAAAAAATTTTTATGAGGCCCTCCAACACGTTTTTTCCAAGGTGTGATTGGTGTGCATGCATTAAATACATAGAATGCAAACAGTATGGGAGCACCAAATTTCTAATAATGGGAACTTTGGTTTCCTGTAGTCATCCAGGACATCTGTTTTTTGGGTCGTTGGGGTGCATTCAAATTTGGAGCAGGCTGTTGTGAATGTGTTAGAAATGAATTCTGAGCATAAGCTCCCTCTGGTGGTTGCAGGCGGTGCTGAACCATTCAATGAGGATTGGCAATCAGGAGTTACAGACTGGTCTTATATAAGGGAGGTTCCCTCCCATCATGGTTGCCGGTGATCAATTGTTCTTGTCTCAACTGTGGTTCCTGGTTCACTTGGAAGCTTGCTGAGTCTTGCCTGCATCTTCTGCTATAAGATAAGATATTTTCTGCTTTTATTTTTGTGCTTGCTTTTTGCAATGTTCCCTGCACTTCTGTGGAGGTCAGCCAGGTCCCCTCCGGGGACTTGTGCTCCTCTCAGTTTATCTGAGCCACTGTTATTTGTTTCATTTGCCTTTTCCAGTTTTTTCAGTGGCTGCGGCTTAGTTTTGTTACACCAGAGAACTAATTTAGGTGGTAGTTTGTAACCACCAGTGGGAGCTTCTGCTCAGAATTCATTTCTAACACATTCACAACAGCAGGCCTTGCATTCACTTCATGGCAAACTTTATGAGTACAAAATTCATAAAAGTGGGAACTTTGGTTTCATGTGGCCATCTAGGATGTCTGTTCCAAGTGCTATTGGGGTGCATGTAACTTTGGTGCAGGCCTTGAATTCAATGCATAGTCAAACAGTATGGTGGTACTGTTATGATATGGTAACCTAGGAGGACATCAAAGAAATGGCTAGGCCGCACAACAACAGAGAGTTTATAGACCAAAACGGTAATGTCCAGAGCCGCAGCATAGTGACTAAAAGGTCAATATCGTATAACCCAACAGCTGCTTACCAAAGAGAGGACCCATTACTGGGTTCATAAACATTAAATGGAATCCGATAAATTATACATGAACCTTAACACCGTATTTTTAAAAAGGTATAAATTTTATTGAAAAATATAAAGTAGAACACATAAGTACAAGTTAAAAAGTGGGAAACCCGAAAAGGGACACCACAATACACAATAAGACAAAAAGAGGTCGCATACAGATACAAAGTTTCCAATAGAGATTGTAACCCCTCTGTCTAAATGACTTCTAAATATCGGACAAAAAGTCCACAAAATGGGTATATCAACAATCATAATCATAGTACATAAAGTAAGAGTGTTAGCAATATATTGCCTCCTGTGGATCGTGGTGCCAACCCTAACGCACGTTTCGGCTGTGCAGCCTTCTTCCGGGGGTGGCATCACACCAGCTGGAGCAGGATTATATATACATATGTCACCAATAGGGATCCACCAAACATAGATTAAATTTCTAAAATACGTGCTCATTGGCCCGCAAGTGTATATACAAACATGTGTGTCACATAGACAGAGAACCTATCCATAAGGGGCCCACCCATGGGCGGTATAGAGGTGCATTCATCCAATCATGTGTCCCGAATTCTTTCCCCCTGTCTCCATGTTGTCATTCAATTACCATAAAGAGAAAATAAAGGCGATCGCTAGGTGCTAAAGTGATGTTCACTGAACGTGTCGCTATGTCGGCGCACCCCGCACCGACCAGCGTAGCTCCAAGGCATCAGAGTGAGAGAGCATGTTCGTGACATTATTGCTGCAAGGGAGGAAACCCCTTCCCAGGCTAGAAATATTGGCCCGAGCCATTGGCTTTCCCCCTATGGCGCAGAAAATTGTGCGGAAACCCACGCCATTTTTTCCCATTTTTTAAAAAATTAACGCTATTGGGGAAGGTTTTGTGTGTGCGTGCGCATGAGTCTTTAACTATTCATGTACCATTCTATCTATCTACCTATCTATCTATCTATCTATCTATCTATCTATCTATCTATCTATTATATCTATGTAATATCTATCTATCTATCTATCTATCTATCTATCTATCTATCTATCTATCTTTTATCTATCTGTCTATATATTATATATCTATCTGTCTATCTATCTATTATCTATCTATCTATTATTGATCTATCTACCTATCTATTATCTATCTATTATCTAACTATCTTCTATTTATCTGTCTATCGTCTATCTATTATCTATCTTCTATCTATAATCTATAATATAATAATATAATATCCAAAAATACACCATTAGAAAGAAGAGAATGGATCTTCCGGTTTCTAAACACTTTACGGAACTTAAGCATACAGAGAAACAATTGAGATTTACAGTAGATTGATTGATACTGTCCCTATACAAAGAAGAGGACCATTGGAACTCAACGTTGATTTTAAACTTAATTCTGTGGTCTAATATATTCTCATGAGCATTATCTCCTTTATGTATCTCGATATGATTGTAGATGGTGGTAAACAGATTATATATGGAGGAAATTATTATTCATTATTTGTTACTTTTTTCTCCAACAGATGAGAATATCATGATGAAATTTACTCACAAGGAGAGTATGGTGTGAAATTGAGGACGTTGACGAAAAAAAAATCTTTTTTTATCTTTTTTCTTCTTTATTTTTAATTTTTATTTTTGAAGTTGTACAAAAAATTTTTACTGACATTTTTTATAGTAATAAATCTATGAATCAATCTAATAGGATTGTCGACCATTAATCCCTATGTGTTCTCTATGAATTACCTCCAACAAGGGAATCGAAAACCTTGGAATTTCACCTTAATGTCAACAGGGTTGAGGGACCTGGACCGTTTGGTTCAGTATACCTCCCTTGTGTGCCATCGGTAGTGGGGAGTTACCCATAATATGGAGCGGTCCCACGTATCGGGGCGGTTATGATGCCTTAAAAATTCCTTATGGTATATGATCCTTGTTTAAATTGGATCTAAATATATAATATTCTGGAGCATTGTAATGCTCAGGTGTTGTTTGACATGGGTATATGCGCTAATATCTTGGAAACAATAGAATTGAGAGACAGTGGAGAGAGGTGGGTACATAATTGCATTATGACCCTTGAGATATGATATCTCTATATGGTTGACATCCTAATTTGAAGATTGGAGCATCTCTGACATAATTTGCCACACACAAGATGGCGTTGTGGAGCGGATAGTGTGCTAGTGCACATGCGCACTTGGAAAAATGACACAAACACACGTTCTGATTGGCTACAAGATCTTTGACACTACAATGACGCGCTAGGACATGTGCAGTTGCTTTAACAATATGCTGAACATAGCGTCTATGGCGTCCTCCACGTGTAACGCTATTCCACCTGATATGTGAGTGCCTCCATGAATTTTTATTGTCACAGCTGTGTTAACTTTTTAAGCATTAGCAATCAATTGATTGTATGGAGGTTTAAGACTGTATAAGTGGAACTACCGTTATGAAACATGGTCTGTGACATAAGTATGAACCTTCTATTTATGCTAATATATTCTATGGGCGATTTATGTATAGCATATATATGATATTTATGTGATATAATAATTGGATTTAATGAGACATTGTGAAGCACTGACCATATAAAAACCTGCATATGTGTGTTAATCATTGCTTGAGGAAGGCTCATGGAGCCGAAACGTTGCCATAGTATGTGGGTCTAATAAACATCCACTTTTTTTATTGATCTATGGAGTGCTGCCTATTTTTTGGATATTGAAGTTGGCAAGTATTGGATTATTGCTGAAGAGGATTTGTACCCAATTGTTATTTTTCTATGCTGCTCCAGTTTTTTCTAAGGCTAAGTGCACACGATCAGGAATAATTGCGTTTTTTTCGCGGTTTTTCCGCGGTTTTCCGCGGTAAAAACGCGATAAAAACGCAAGCATTAAGCATCCTATACATGTTAATTGATTCCGCATGTTTTGGCCACATGTTGCGTTTTTTTCCGCGAAAAAAACGCTTTGCGGAAAAAATAGCAACATGTTCATTAATTTTGCGGAATGTAAGCGGTTCATGTGCGGTGGTACCCAGGGTCTGGAGGAGAGGAGACTCTCCTCCAGGCCCTGGGTACCATATCCCTGGTAAAACAATAATTAAAATAAAAAATAATGATATTCTCACCTTCCGGCGGCCCCCGCAGCCTTCCCGCGGCCCCCGCAGCCTTCCCGCCTTCAGCGACGCTCCCGGCAACTTCCGGTCCCAAGAGTCCTTTGCAAGAATCACCCAGATGGCATAGCGGTCTCGCGAGATGCTACGTCATCGGTGTGATTTGCCGCAAAGCATCCTTGGGACCGGAGTTGCCGGGAGCGTCGCTGAAGGCGGGAAGGCTGCGGGGGCCGCCGGAAGGTGAGAATATCATTATTTATTATTTTTACATTAGATCTTTTTACTATTGATGCGACATAGGCGGCATCAATAGTAAAAAGTTGGTCACACTTGTCAAACACTATGTTTGACTCGTGTGACCAACCTGTCAATCAGTTTTCCAAGCGATGCTACAGATCGCTAGGAAAACGCTAGCATTCTGCAAGCTAATTACGCTTGCAAAACGCTATTATTCTGGCGGGAATCAGCACACAAAAAACGTGCGTATTTCCTGCGGGAGAAGTGCGGGATTGCCGCGGAAATTTCCGCGGCAATTCCGCAACGTGTGAACTTAGCCTAAAAATATCTTCTATCTATCTTCTATCTATATGTCTATCTTGTAGCTATCTATTATCTATCTATCTATCTATCTATCTATCTATCTATCTATCTGTCTATGGCGGGAGTCACATACACTGTATAAAAATCGGACCGTATTATACGGCCGTAATACGCAGAAAAGTCCCCTGAACAGTGATCCGTATGTCATCCGTGTGCAATGCGAGGATGTGATTTCCTCACATCAAAATATCCGTGTGACATCCGTATGGCAAGATTTTCTCGCCGGCTTGCAAAACCGACATAAAATGGATCCAAATGACAGTTTTAAAATCATAAAAGAAAGAATATATATATATATATACACATAGAATACATATATATATATACATGTCATTGTGACACATATATAGGTTTGAGAAAAAAAACGGTCCGTTTTCTGGATGGAAAAAAACGGTCCGATTCTATGCAATTGGCATGCGAATGTCATGCGATTTGTATGCGACACCATCCGTTTTCTGTTGTGAATGTGTTGGAGACGACTTCGGAGCTGAGGCTCCCTCCGGTGGTTGCTGAGGGTATTGAACCAATTAAGGAATGGGTGTCAGGTGGGGCTGACTGGCCTGATATAAGTGAGCTGAATTCCCATGATCCTCACTGGTAATCAATTGTTGCTTCCAGGTCTTTGTTGGAATTTCAGCTTGCTTTCCTGCTATCATTCAGATAAGTGACTTTCTGTTTTTTTTCTGTGGTTGGATTTTCCTTGCTTTTTGCAGTATTGCCTTGGACTTCAGTCGGGTCCCCTTTGGGGGCTTGCGCTGCCATTTGTTCTCATTTTGTATTTGTACTTGTTCTCTGTTCCATTGATATTTTTTATTTTTGGGTAGCTGTGTGTCACACCAGAGATCTGATATAGATGGTCGAGATCATGTGGTCTCAGGTTTTTTGTAATTAGAAGTGCTGGTATTTTTATTAGGGTTTTTCTGGGTTGCAGACAGAATTTCTCTCCTGTACTTTACTTTCTAGACATATTTGGGCCCCAACATTTGCTCATTCTATTTTCTGTCTGTGTTCGTGTTTTCCTCTTGTCTAACCGTCATTACATGTTTGGGGGCTTCCTATTTCTTTGGGGGCTTTACTCCGGGGCAGTTTTCTTTCCTTTTTCTATCTTCAGGTGTAGCTAACTCTCCGGCTGTGTCGAGGCGTCTAGGATCACCGTAGGTATGCTCCATGGCTACTTCTAGCTGCTGGTAAGAGGGCGGTAAGGTGAACTCTGTTACTTCACAGAGTAGCAACTTTAGACACTGTGGCCCTATACGGCGGTATAAGCGAACTCTGTTACATCACAGTGTCGCTAAGGTAGAGACGCAGAGATATGGACTGTGTCCTGTTAACTCCACAGGAATGCACAGACAACTGCTGTGCGGACAGCAGTCTGTAGTAAATGCAATCAGCAATGCAAACAGACAATCTCCTCACCGGAGAAGCCGGTATTCTAGGGGCTTATTTCATCCGAGCCCTAACACGTACATACAATCTCCTCACCGGAGGTGCCGGTATTCTAGGGGCTTATTTCAGCCGAGCCCTAACATATGCGTGCAAGATCACACTGGCGCAAAGCACATAATGTAATTGATACTAGCGCATGGCGGCACAACCATGCCACCCTTTTATAGCAGCAACTACAGGACCTGCCAGATAAGGACCAATAGGAAACTGCTCCAGAACACAAGTGGTTTCAGGACCTTCCTGGAAGACCAATAGGAGTTGCAGCAGTACCTGAGCATGTGACCCCTGATCTCCAATGAGAGATCTTACTCTGGGCATGCTCAGAAGGGGAAAGCAAGGACTTTGTCCTAAAGACGTCTGCTCGCCGCTAACCAGTACTGGCTACAATAGCAGAGCCTGGAGGAGCAGCAGCAATCCTCTGCACAATGTTAGACTGGGCGAGACGCTGGGACCGACGTCAAAACTGAGCAGAGTCCACTGCAGCCGGAGACGATGGGAGACTGCAGCAGGGACGGCTCGAGATTCCCCTTGTGCAGAAGTGGGAACTCGACCCCTAACATATATATATATATTTTATATATATATATATATATATATATATATATATACAGTACAGACCAAAAGTTTGGACACACCTTCTCATTCACAGATTTTTCTGTATTTTCATGACTATGAAAATTGTAGAATCACACTGAAGGCATCAAAACTATGAATTGTCACATGTGGAATTATACAATACACTTTACAATAAAGTGTGAAACAATTGAAAATATGTCTTATATTCTAGGTTCTTCAAAGTAGCCACCTTTTGCTTTGATTACTGCTTTGCATGCAGAAAAGGTGAACGGATGGACTCTACATGCCTGGTTCCCACCGTGAAGCATGGAGGAGGTGGTGTGATGGTGTGGGGGTGCTTTGCTGGTGACACTGTTGGGGATTTATTCAAAATGATGCCCGTAAAAAAAAGTTAACACATTATGTTGATGTGTACCCCTCAGGGGAAATATTTGTCAGCCCATACACTTAGATTAAGGGCATTACAAGTATAGGAGACCTGCTCCTTTCTAACATAGCGACATGTTCAGTGAACATCACTTTAGCACCTAGCGATCGCTTTTATTTTCTCTTTATGGTAATTGAATGACAACATGGAGACAGGGGGAAAGAATTCGGGACACATGATTGGATGAATGCACCTCTATACCGCCCATGGGTGGGCCCCTTACGGATAGGTTCTCTGTCTATGTGACACACATGTTTGTATATACACTTGCGGGCCAATGGGCACGTATTTTAGAAATTTAATCTATGTTTGGTGGATCCCTATTGGTGACATATGTATATATAATCCTGCTCCAGCTGGTGTGATGCCACCCCCGGAAGAAGGCTGCACAGCCGAAACGTGCATTGGGGTTGGCACCACGATCCTGAGGAGGTAATATATTGCTGACACTCTTACTTTATGTACTATGATTGTGATTGTTCATATACCCATTTTGTGGACTTTTTGTCCGATATTTAGAAGTCTTTTAGACAGAGGGGTTACAATCTCTATTGGAAACTTTGTGTCTGTACTGTATTCAACCTCTTTTTGTCTTATTGTGGATTGTGGTGTCCCTTTTCGGGTTTCCCACTTTTTAACTTGTACTTATGTGTTCTACTTTATATTTTTCAATAAAATTTATGCCTTTTTAAAAATACGGTGTTCAGGTTCATGTGTAATTTATCGGATTCCACAACAACAGAGAGGTTGGTAACATAGCGGATTGCAGACCCCTAAACTGACAACACAACTAGAATTAGCCGTGGGACGTACCTACAATGACCTAGATGCCTCGACACAGCCAAAGAGTTAACTAAGCCTAAAGAGAGAAAGGGGAAAGCTAAACTGCCCCGGAGTAGAGCCCCAAAGGAATAGATAGCCCCCAAACATATATTGACAGTGAGGCAGATGAAGTACAAAACACAGGCAGAAAATAGCGTAAGCAAATGCTGGGGCCCAAACTGTCTGGATAGAACAGGACAGAAAAGGATACTGTCTGCAGTCCCGCAAAAACCCTAAGAAAAATTCCAACACGTCTGATATGCAAAAATACTGAGGCCACACGACCTCTCCCTCACCAAACCAGAACTCTGGTGTGAACTGGATGCAAAACGACAGATGCTGAAATAACAGGAGAGTAGCAATACTGAACAGACTGACATAAACTGTGGCAAGGAAGCAGAGTCCAGCACAGGTCCCAGAGGGAACCCGGCTGGACTGCACTAGCAAGGCAGAGCACAGAGAAATGCAAAAAGGGAAAAATGCCACAGATCAAAACAGACAAATAACTTATTTGAAAGGTGCAGGACAAAGCAGGGAACAAGCTGACTTCCAGAAGGCTCAGGAAGAAGACCAAATCACCGGCAACAACCCAAGGAAGGTTGCTCACTTATATCTCTCCAGTAAGAAACACCTGATCGCCAATCATCCTCCTCAGGTGAGCGACCTCTGTTAGCCAGAGCAGCTGCATTAACAGCAGCAACCACCAGAGGGAGCCCAAATTCAGAAGCTGGAACAAGAGTGTTCACAATAGAGTACCAAATTATTAACAATGGGAACAATGCTTAGAAGTGGCCATCCAAATTTGGGGCAGGCCTTGCATTCAATGCATAGGCAATAACAGTATAGGAGACACACTGTTTAATAATGGGAACAACAAAGCATAGCCGGCTGATGGCTCTATAACAATAGTGAGGACCAACTGCTGTCCCTTTGAGAATATTGAAGTCTGCCTGATGGCCTTCCTCCTTTAACAGTCCCAGCTAAGGTTGTAAAATGTTAAAATGACATTTCCCAGTGAATGCATTTGTCTTGGTTGAAAGCAATGCTAATGTTGAAAAACGCATCAAAAACGCTATTGTGAACATAGCCCCAAGTGGTGGAGGAACATTTTTTTTTGGTTATTTATTTAGCCTTACATACAAATCATTACCCTGGAAAGGATGTTCCTTAACATATTTCCCAGGAAAAGCCAGATTACTTACCGGTAATGCCCTTTTAATGAGTCCACGACAGCACCCATATGAGAGTGGGATCTGCACATAGCAACAGGAAACAAATACTTATCCACAATTTTAATATGTTTATCTTATCTACCCATGTCCATCAGTGAGAGAACCATTATTCTATTCATAATATATCAGACTAGGGAGGGTAGTGAGTGGAAGCTGTCGTGGACTCATTAAAAGGGCATTATCGGTAAATAATCCGGCTTTTTATCCTTCGCCACAACAGCACCCACATGAGAGATTTGCAGAGAACTGTCACCTGGGTGGGATCACAGTGTTGAAGACAGCTCTACCAAAAGCCTAGTCAAATGATGAAGACAGATCAAGCCTATAATGATTGTAGAAAGTCAAAGGTGTCGACCAGGTTGCGGCCATAAATATAAAGTCAATAGAGATGTCCGCCTTTTCCACCCAGGAAGATGCCATAGCCCAAGCAGACTGTGCCGTCACTCCTTCTGGAGGACTCTTGCCTTTCATTGAGTAGGCCAGACAGATGGCCTCTCAGATCCATTGGGCAAGGTAGCCTTTGTGACCATGTGACCTTTCCTGTGGCCCTGAAAGGATATAAACAGGGACCTACTCTGCCTCCAGGAGTGGGTTCTTTCTATGTAAGACTGCTCTCCTTACATCCAATGTGTGAAACTTTTCTTCCCCGGACTTGACAGATTGTCATAAAAGGAAGGAAGGAAAATCTTCTGTGATCTATGATAACTTGTTGCCACTTTAGGGAGGTAAGATGGATCTGGCTTGAGTATTATCCTATCCTGGAATATTAATAGGAAGGGAGGGTCTACAGAAAGGGCCTGGATATCACTAACACTTCTGGCAGATGTTAAGGCCACTAATAGGGCTACCTTATATGAGATGTTTTGTTAGAGACATAGATTCTAATGGCTCGAAAGGGGGCCCAGCTAGGATATCAAAGACCAGATTCAGATCCCATGGAGTTAAACGCGGGATGTGGATTGGGTTGCTTCTCTCACATGCCTTAATGAATCGTGCCAGCTAGCTATCTCCTGCTATATTAGCACCATAAAGGGCTCCTAAAGCAGACACCTGGAATTTTAATGTATTGACTGATAGTCCCAGCTCCTGACCTTTCTGCAAGAACACTAGGATGGGTGTGTTAGGGCTCGAGTTCTCGCTACTGCACAAGGGGAGTCTCGAACCAGTCCCCCATCCATCTCCGGCCGCAGTGGAGCCTGCTCAGCAAAGACGTCGGTCCCAGCGTCTCGCCCGGTCTAATACTGTGCAGAGACTTGCTGCTGCCTCTTCAGGTTCTGCTATTGTGGCCAGTACTGGTCAGCGGCGAGCAGACGTCTTTAGGTCTAAGTCCTTTGTTGCTTCATCTGAGCTTGCCCAGAGCAAGATTTCCCATTGGAGATCAGAGGTCACATGCTCAGACACAGCTGCCACTCCTATTGGTCCTTCAGGAAGGTCCTCTGGCTGTTGATGTTCTGAAGCAGCTTCCCATTGGTCCTTCCTGGAAGGTCTTTTTCTCATGGCTGCTATAAAAGGCTGTCCTTACCGCACGGCCGTGCGCTAGGATCAATTGCATTATGTGCTTTGCGCCAGTGTGATCATGTACGCATGTGGTTAGGGCTCGGCTGAAATAAGCCCCTAGAATACCGGCTTCTCCGGTGAGGAGATTGCTTGATTGCGTTGCTGTCTGCATGATCACGGACTGCTATCCGCACAGCAGTTATCTGTGTATCCCTGTGGGGTTAACAGGACACATTACCTATCATTGCGTCTTTACCTCAGCGACTCTGTGGTGTAACAGAGTTCGCTTATTTCGCCATATAGCACTGGGCATTCCTGCTAGCGGCTCTGTGGATTAGCAGAGTTCGCACTCTCTGCCACAGCGCGCTACGGCGTTTATTTTAGCGACTCTGTGGGATAACAGAGTTCGCTACTTATGACATCTTACTAGCAGCAGGCTCTGCCTGCACGGTGGACCTCGGGCTGCGAACGCACCTCTCTACATCTTATATTTGGTGCGTTCCGCAGACCCTAACATATTCCTAGCACATAGGTCTGGCTAGTAAAATGGCGGATGAACAGCGTTTACAGCTGCACATCCAGCAGCTTGAGGGTAGGATGGCGGCTCTTGAGCGCACAACCTCAGCTGTTGATGTTACCGCAGTCGCTGTTCAGGCTGCTAGCGTAGCTGCAGCCAGTTTGTCCTCTGCCACCTCTGCCCCTACATTGACCCACCTCCCGCTTCCAGACAAGTTTGCTGGTGACAGCAAGCAATGTCGGGGATTTGTGAGTCAGTGCTCCATACAACTTGAGCTTCTGGCTGCACGTTCCTCCACGGATCGGGCACAAGTGGGCTTTGTGATAGCTCTTCTGTCGGGCAGAGCATTGGAGTGGGCAACGCCGCTGTGGGAGCGCGACGACCGTGTGGTGCAGAGCGCTTCTCGTTTTCTGGAGGCTCTGAAAAAGGTTTTTCTAGGACCTCGGGTCACCCACGATACGGTGCTCCAACTGCTGGCAAGTACACAGGGTTTGGATTTGGTCATCCATTTTGCAGTCCAATTTCGGACTCTGGCCTTGGAATTAGAGTGGCCAGATAAAGATAAAGATAAAGTCCTCATTCCCATGTTCTGGAGAGGACTGGCGGGTCATGTGAAAGACGCCTTGGCTACCAGGGATATTCCTGCCACACTGGAGAAGCTTATCGCTATTTCCACCCGCGTCGACCTCCGTTTCCACGAGCGGAGGCTGGAACATGCCCAGTGTAAGCAGAGGGTTTGGTTGGCTCCTACCTTCGCCACCCCTCTGGAGTCGCCCGTTCAGGTGCCCGACCTTCAGGAGGTTGCTCCTGCGGGATCTAAATCTCAGGTCACTCGTCCATCCCGATTTGTTATATTTGCCAGCAGCAGGGACATTTTGCCAACCGATGTCCACAGTGGCTGAATAAACGGTCGCGCCCCGTAACCATAGGAACAGGGTCACTGGACACCATGAGTTTTCCCCCTAAAGTGCTCCTCAAGGGGATAATTACCCACGGTTCTACCACCCTACCCGTCAAGCTGTGTGTGGATTCTGGGGCAGAGGGGAATTTTATGTCGTCCTCCTTTGCTTCTCGCCACACCATGCCATTGGTGTTGCTGGCTGAACTAGTGTCGGTACGGGTGTTGAACGGAGCAATTCTGCCCACACAAATCACCCATCAGTCTGTCCCACTCACCTTGTCTATGTCTCCTTCCCATCAGGAGAATATATCATTTTTTACCCTCCCTGAGGGTATAGATGAGGTTTTGTTGGGATTACCCTGGCTCAGTCACCACTCTCTCCATATTGAGTGGTCTTCAGGGAGAATTCTGGGTTGGGGTAATTTATGTAAAGGCAGATGCATTGGGGACAGCGTGCAGGTCACCACCACTGAGATACCCATAGACCTCTCTCCTCTTCCAAAGGTCTATTGGTCCTATGCCTGGAGCTGAGCCTCCTAGAGGAAGGGTTTATCCCCTCTCTCTTCCTGAGACAGAGGCCATGTCCCAATATATTCAGGAGAACTTGGCAAGGGGATTCATTAGGAAGTTGGTGTCACCAGCGGGAGTGGGGTTCTTCTTTGTGCAGAAGAAGAATGGAGAATTACGTCCATGCATTGATTATAGGGGTCTCAACGCTATCACAGTGAAAAATAAGAATCCTTTGCCGCTAATCTCTGAGCTCTTTGACAGGCTTCGGGGAGCAAGGGTATTTACTAAGCTAGACCTGCGGGGTGAGTATAACCTGATTCACATCCATGAGGGGGACGAATGGAAGACTGCATTTAACACCAGAGATGGGCATTACGAATATCTGGTAATGCCCTTTGGGCTCTGTAATGCCCTAGCTGTCTTCCAAGACTTTGTGAACGACATCTTCCGGGATATGTTGAGCACCTCGGTGGTAGTCTATCTGGATGACATTCTCAGATATGGCCTCCCACCTGAGGGATGTCTGCAAGGTCTTCGACCTCTTGCGAGCAAGTTCCCTATATGAGAAGTTGGAGAAGTGTATGTTTGAGCAGTAGTGTTGAGCGATACTGCTCGATATCTAAAAATATCGGATCGGAATGGTATCGCCGATATCACTAAATATCGTCGATATCCGATTCCGATACCGGAAGTCCAATGTAAGTCTATGGGAACAAAATATCGCAACTAAAAAAACACTTTCTTTCGTTGTAAACACAAAATATACACACATAGAATACATATATATATATATATATATATATATATATATACATGTCATTGTGACATATATATATATACATATATTTAAAGTTTATACACTTCTACATAGTAAAATAGACTCTGATTCAATTGCCGGGTAAAGCCGTGACATACCCCATAGAAGTCGACGGGCACGGTGCCGAGTACCCCAAAACCTCTGGCTCTGTGCGACTTAACTTGGGCGTCACGAACAGGATTCTGTAGCTCGCTATAAGCGAGTCCTGTGTGCCTGAATTGAACTGGTTTTGTGCTTGAGAATTGCTAAAATCATCAGAGAATGTATTTGCCATTTTTCAGCCATATCTGCGTCACGACGAGGCACTGGTGAAGAAGAAGGGCGTGCTCTTCGTGGGTGTATACTCACTCAGTGGCGCGAAAACGATGGCCGACAACTCTAAATGGTACTGCAATGTAAGATCGTGCCCCACAGCTCTTGAGTTCCGCCTCCTCATCCTCCTCAGTGTGCGAAAACTAACACGAAGGTCCCGCCTCACTACAAAAGAGGGGCCCTTTCCAGATGCTAATGACACATGTGACTTGGCAGAGATGGCTAATGGACACAAGCAGAAGTGTGAAGGGATGGAGCAGTCAGAGCTCCCCCCCCACGGAAGCGACCCGATCACCACGGAACCACCGTTGGGCACCCGGCCTGGAAACCCTCCTACGCTGCAAGAAGCGGAGGATACCCTAAGAGGCCTGGCCCGGCACCGGGAGGAGGTCGCCAGGATGGAAGCCAGCTGGCGTGCCCTAAAACTAAACTTGGAGCGGCGCCAATCCCTCTTACCTGAAGTGTCTGTACCGGAAGGTGAGGCACCCGTTCTAGTAGAGGAGTCCGTGCGGGCATCCCAGCTCTTGCAATGTGATCCGGTTGACGTTGTCGCAGTGGAGGCACCCGTTCTAGTAGAGGAGTCCGTGCGGGCATCCCAGCCCTTGCAATGTGATCCGGTTGACGTTGTCGCAGTGGAGGCACCCATTCCTGCAAAAAACGCTGCACCGGCAGCACCCCAGATCCCGCTGTCTGCCCCCGTCGCTGAGACAGAAGAAGCGACACCCGTCCTCATGGAGGAGGCCGCGCAGGCACCAGAGGTCTACCTGTCTGTACCGGAGCCCCGAATGTCATCTGTTCCAGAGCCGGCTGCTTCCTCCGCAGGTGAGCGCCGCCAGGACTGTCGGGCGCCAGGAGAGCTGCCGCAAACCGGACATCGTAAGCTGCAGTTTGATGGTGGAGACATGGAGATGCTGGTGGAGGAGAATTACAACCGGCGTCAGGAGGAAGAGTGGAGACGTTGGGAGAGAGAAGCCGAGCGGAAAGGGAGCAGCGCGAATCCCAGAAGCTTCGCCAACGTCACATCGACGAGGACCGGGCAGATAAGGACCGGATGAGAAAAGATAAAGGAACCCTGAGGGAGCCGCGGCGTAAGGGTGCAGTACGGAGCTTTAAATTGAAAGCTGGTTGGGGCTTCATCCAGGAGCCTGGACTTTATTTAGAAGTGTTTGTGACCCGGCGGGACGTGGAGACTCACCTCCCAGAAGGACACCCGGGGAGGGACCTGTTGCCAGGAGACTTGGTAACTTACACCCGACACTGGGGTTACAATGGATGGTATGCCCTAAATGTCACCAGGTGCGACCCCTGGTCCCCAGAGTGTCAGGAACCTGTGAGACCCTCGGAGCCTTCAGCCTCCCACATCCAGGCCTCTGCACAAGTGCCCACCCCACGCCGTAAATCTCCCCAGCCTCCCTCAGTGGTCTCCTCAGCAGCCCCAGCTATGGACATGCTAATGATAGCTGGCCCGTACCTGGCGCCTGTTAGGCCCCCTGGGGTTCGTTCAGTCCGGGACATAGGGCTCCAGACCCGGAGGGAGATGAAAGAGGTGGCCACACAGACACAGATAGCGGGTCACGACTTGACTGTACAGGCCACACGACGTCATCAGGTCCTGGTGGTCCTTGGTGTCTCGGATGTTTGGCAAGCATCAGAAGAGTACCAGGTGGTACCTGGAACACCCCTTCCAAAGAATTATAAATACCCGGACAGGGTCCCTGTATGTAAATAGTTAAATTGTTGATGTACCCGGACGGGTGAATGTTCATAAAAAAGTTTTTTAATTTAATAAAAAAAACAACACAGTTTTCATTACTTTTATTACAGTCTCATCCTGCGACGCCATCGATCTCCTGTAAAAAAATGAAAAAAAAAACCAGCAGTATACCACCTGTCCGACGCAGTCCATAGTAACGAGGGTCCCACGACGATCCAGTCTGCTACATCGCAATGACAGGCAGAGCCTGTCATCCTGGCGCAGCACAGCTGATTACCTGCTTCCCCGGCGGTGACGTCATCGGACTGACTGCTTTACGGCCGGGATTACCCAGCAGTCACTGCAGTTATCGCGAAAAACTGCATGTGACCGCCAGGGAGAAGATAATGGCGGCCATCAAGCAGTCCAGGACGTGACCGCCGGAGATCTTCTGCCAGGTAAGTGCCGCTGACTCCTGACAGACCCGACCGACGGACACTCACAGTGACAGTGACAAATCCGATTCCTGTATCCGATATGACGAAAATATCGGTACTCGGAATCGAAAGCCCGATACAGCTAATATCGGCCGATACCCGATATTTGCAGTATCGTATCGCTCAACACTATTGAGCAGGAATCTCTACCTTTCCTGGGCTATATCATCTCCACCCAGGGATTGGCTATGGATCCTGTCAAACTACAGGCTGTAATGGATTGGCAAGAACCCCACTCCCTTAAAGCGGTGCAGCGCTTTATGGGGTTCATCAACTACTATCGCCAATTCATTCCCCACTTCTCTACTTTGGTAGTTCCCTTGGTAGCCCTCACCAAGAAGGGAGCTAATCCCAAGTTATGGTCAGAGGAGGTCTCCAAGGCCTTTACTTCAGTTAAATCTCATTTTGCTAGCGCTCCCATCTTACATCGCCCCGATGTTGATAAGCCTTTTATATTGGAGGTAGATGCCTCATCCGTTCGTGCTGGAGCAGTCCTATTCCAAAAGGATGCTCAAGGTCGATAGCATCCTTGCTTGTTCTTTTCCAAGACCTTCACACCAGCAGAAAGGAATTATTCCATTGGGGACAGGGAGTTACTAGCCATGAAGTTGGCCTTTTCCGAGTGGAGACATCTCCTGGAGGGGGCTCGTTTTCCCTTACAAGTTTTTACTGACCACAAAAACTTGGTTTATTTACAGACTGCCCAGCGGCTAAATTCTCGCCAGGCCAGATGGTCCTTATTTTTCTCCCAGCTCCATTTCACCCTCCATTTCCTCTCCGGTGAGAAGAACATTTGTGCCGACGCTCTGTCTCGCTCCGTGGTGTCCTCTGAAGAGGTGAAGGAGGAGCCTCGGCTGATTGTCACCACAGAGAGCATAAGAACAGTGGCCCCGGTTTCGCTTGAGTCTGTGCCTCCGGGCAAGACTTTTGTGCCCACCAATTTGTGACGGAGGTACTCTCTTGGGCACATTCGTCCAGGGTGGGTGGACATTTTGGGACAAAGAGGACATCTGAGTTGCTGGCGAGGACATACTTGTGGCCACATATGGTCCGTGACGTCAGGGAATACGTTCAGGCATGCGTCTCCTGCGCCAAGAATAAGTCCCTTCGACATCGGCCAGCAGGGCTACTTTTCCCTCTACCGGTGGCAGACAGGCCTTGGGAGAAGGTCGGGATGGATTTTGTGGTGGGTTTACCCAAGTTTCGGGGCTGCACCATCATCTGGGTGATAACCGACCACTTCTCCAAAATGGTACACTTGGTGCCGTTACCACGGTTACCATCTGCACGGGCCTTGGCAGCATTATTCATTAGGCATATTTTCCGCCTACACAGTATGCCAGACAAAATTGGCAGTAATCGAGGTTCCCAGTTTGCATCTCGGTTCTGGAGAGAGCTGTGTCGTTTACTCAGCATTGAGTTGAATCTCTCCTCTGCATACCATCCAGAGACAAATGGGTTGGTAGAGAGGGCCAACCAGACCTTGGTCACATACTTGGACATTTTGTCTCTGCCAGGCAGGATGACTGGGCATCCTTGCTACCGTGGGCTGAGTTCACTCTAAATAATGCTGTGGCTGACTCTACCGGACAGACCCCATTACTCCTGAACTACGATCAGCATCTGCGGGTACCAGTGTCCATGCCCGTGTCTTCCGCCGTTTCCAGGGTGGCAGACTGGGCTGTGGAGGCACGGGATATTTGGGACCGCACCCAGGATGCCATTCAGGCCTCCAAAGAGAGGATGAGGTCTTCGGCCGATGCCCATTGGCGCCCTGCTCCTACATTTGCTCTGCGTGACCTAGTGTGGCTCTCTGCCTGAAACATCAGGCTACGTGTAGAGTCCACCAAGTTGGCACCTCGCTTTTTGGGTCCCTTTAAAGTTCTTGAGCAGGTGAACCCGGTGGTTTACCGCCTAGCTCTTCTGTCTCGCCTTGGTATCACCGACACCTTTCACGTGTCCCTCCTGAAACACGTGGCCATTTCCTGGTTTTCCGAGTCATCTGCTGGGACGTCGGGTTCATCTACCGACGATCATGAGGTGAACGCCATTGTTGGGTGCAAGGTGGTACGAGGCAAAAAATTTTATTTGCTGGATTGGAGGGGTTATGGGCCTAAGGATAGGCCCTGGGAGCCTGCCGAGCATGTTCATGCTCCGTAGCTCATCGCAGCTTTTGAGCGCAGCGAGGCCCAATGAAGGGGGGCCCTAGGAGGGGGTGTAATGTTAGGGTTCAAGTTCCCGCTGCTGCACAAGGGGAGTCTCAAACCAGTCCCGCTGTGGTCCCCCATCCATCTCCGGCCACAGTGGAGCCTGCTCAGCAAAGTCGTCGGTTCCAGCATCTCGCCCAGTCTAATACTGTGCAGAGACTTGCTGCTGCCTCTTCAGGTTCTGCTATTGTGGCCAGTACTGGTCAACGGCGAGCAGATGTCTTTAGGTCTAAGTCCTTTGTTGCTTCATCTGAGCATGCCCAGGGCAAAATTTCCCATTGGAGATCAGAGGTCACATGCTCAGACACAGCTGCCACTCCTATTGGTCCTTCAGGAAGGTCCTCTGGCTGTTGATGTTCTGAAGCAGCTTCCCATTGGTCCTTCCTGGAAGGTCTTTTTCTCGTGGCTGCTATAAAAGGCTGTCCTTACTGCACGGCCGTGCGCTAGGATCAATGGCATTATGTGCTTTGCGCCAGTGTGATCATGTACGCATGTGGTTAGGGCTCGGCTGGAATAAGCCCCTAGAATACCGGCACCTCCGGTGAGGAGATTTGGGTGCACGTGGTTAGGGCTTGGCTGAAATAAGCCCCTAGAATACTGGCTTCTCCGGTGAGGAAATTGCTTGATTGCGTTGCTGTCTGCATGATCACGGACTGCTATCCGCACAGCAGTTATCTGTGTATCCCTGTGGGGTTAACAGGACACAGTACCTATCTCTGCGTCTTTACCTCAGCGACTCTGTGGTGTAACAGAGTTTGCTTATATCGCTATATAGCGCTGCGGCATTCCCGCTAGCGGCTCTGTGGATTAACAGAGTTCGCACTACGGCGTTTATTTTAGCGTTTCTGCGGGATAACAGAGTTCACTACTTATGCCATCTTACTAGCAGTAGGCTCTGCCTGCACGGTGGACCCCGGGCTGCGAACGCACCTCTCTACATCTTATATTTTGTGGATTCCGCAGACCCTAACAGGGTGTAATTGGAACTACCTCAGAGAAGAGTTCCGCATAGTAGTCCAGAAACTTTCTCTACACTCTGCCATATATTGTGGTTGTAGATTCCTTTCTGCTTAGCAGCAGTGTGGTGATAAGGTCATTGGAGAAGCCCCTTGAGGTTAGTATCTGTCTCTCAAGTTCCACACCATCAAGTAGAGGCCTTTCACTTGAGGGTGACAGAATGGTCCTTGAGATAGCAGGTCCCGGTCTGCTGGAAGTATCCGCAAACTGACATGGCTCTGAGCCATGAGAACCAAGGTCTTTTCGGCCAGAAGGCTGCTATGAGAATCACCCTTGCTCTTTCCTCCCTTATCTTCCTGATGACTAGCGGGATTAACATCAATGGTGGAAAAGTGTATGCTAGGTCGAATTGCCAGGGAAATTGGAGAGAATCTATCATGTCTGGCCGATCTGCTTTGTTTAGGGAGGTGAACCTTTGCACCTGTGTGTTTTCCCTGGTAGAATAGAATCTACTTGTGTAAGCCCCCATAATTCTAATATCCTCCTGAATATGCGACCGTTGAGAGTCCAGTCTCCCTGGCGTAGCGTGTGGCGACTGAGAAAGTCAGCCTTGGTATTTTCCTCACCTTTGATGTGAAGAGCCGTCAGGGACAAGTTGACTTCTGCTAAGTCAAAGATATTCCTTGCTGTAGACATTAGACTTTCTGATCACGTTCCGCCTTAATGATTTAAATATGCGACCACTGTCATATTCAACCTATAATAGGCTAGCACTCAGGTGTAAAGATGCAAAACATCGATAATATAGTGCACATATTAATAGAATTCAGTGCAGAGATAGATAAACTCCAAAAGATTGAAACGTACACAAAGAATTCATAAAAAAAATATAAATCACTTTATTTCAACAATATTTAAAATACGTAAGTAGGTATAAAGAGACTGACAGTGGTGACCCAAAAGGGGTGGAACCACCAAATTAACCAGGCATGTATAACTAAGCAGTCACAGACACATCACAGACATGTATATAGTGCCACATGCTATGCATAAAAAACACTCACTAGTATTAGTAATCCTGACTACAATGAGCCATTTAGGAAATAAGGTTACAGGAGTGAAACATCATAAGGAGGGCTGTATGTCCATCCAATATAGCAAAAATAAGCATGCGCTACATAATCAGTACTACCGACCTGGAACTTAGTGGTGTCACCCTCCCCAACACGCGTTTCGGTGCCGTGCCTTCTTCCGTGGCACTATATACATGTCTGTGATGTGTCTGTGACTGCTTAGTTATACATGCCTGGTTAATTTGGTGGTTCCACCCCTTTTGGGTCACCACTGTCAGTCTCTTTATACCTACTTACGTATTTTAAATATTGTTGAAATAAAGTGATTTATATTTTTTTATGAATTCTTTGTGTGCGTTTCAATCTTTTGGACCACTGTCATATTGTCTGATTGGATTCTTATGTGAGATCCTTGGAGCTGGGGAAGGAAATAATTCAAAGCATGATTAACCAGTTTTAACTCCTTCCAATTGGAGGAGCGTTCTATTTAAACGGTGTTCCAGAGGCCCTGAGCTAGATTATCCCCCAAATGGGCACCCGATCCTTCTGGACTAGTATCAGTGGTAATTATCTTGTAGGGTTTTATTGTCAATGGAATTCCCCTGGACAGATGATTTTTATTTAACCACCAAGATAGGGAATCTAGTACCTCCTCAGAAAGGGTGACCTTCCTATCTAAACGCTCCTGACAATTGTGCTGTTCATATAGAATCTCATGTTGTAAGGTGCTAGTATGGTATTGAGCCCATTGAACTGCTGGAATACAAGAGGTGAGAGATCCCAGGAGGGACATGGCCTTTTTCAGTGACATGTGAGGGCTGTCCTTTGCTGAACTGACTTGAAATTATGGTCAACTTCTTGGATTCTGGAAGGAGACTCCTCTGACTTATGGAGTCCAGGTGTAATCCAAGAAAGGACTGGAGGGTTTCGGGAACCAGCCCGGATTTTTTGAAATTGACAATCCATCCTAATGCCTGTAAATATGAAATGGTGTTAGACAGGCTTTCTTTACATTGGGAGGCAGATCTTCCTATCACTAGAAAATCATCTAGGTAGGGAACAATTAGAGTATCTTGTTGACATAGATAAGCCATCACCTCTAGAATTACTTTTGTGAACACTCGAGGAACCATCGAAAGGCCAAACGGCATTGCTGCAAATTGGAAATGATGGATTTGAACTGCCAGTTTGACAGCCACTTTGAGGTACTGCTGGTGTTTGGCGTGTATGGGAAAGGTGAAGGAGGAGCCTCGGTAATACACATCCTTCAAGTCTATTCCGGCCATGAAACATCTGGGGAACAAAAGTTTGATGGTAGACCTGATCAATTCCTTCTTAAAGGCATGCTCATACAGAAAGGTATTCAATTTCCTAAGATTTATTATAGTACGGAATGAACCATCAGGTTTGGGAACCACAAATAAAGGGGAATACAATCCCCTCCCTTCTTGATCCCTTGGCACTTCTACCAGAACTTTTTTAGCCAAGAGAGTGAAGATTACTAATTGGAGCGCCTCCTGTCGTTCTGGTGCTCTAAGGGATGTCACTATGAATGTATCCTGTGGAATCCGAAAAAACTCCTATTTTAAGCCAAATTTTATTAGGTCAAGGATCCACTGACTTGATGTTATATGTTTCGATTCATGATGAAAAATTTTAATCTACCACCTACTGGGGGTTTTGCACTATCGGTATCTACTACGTTTAGTAGAGTACCCACTAAACAAGGCACCTCTCTGCTTTGTTTCCTTCGATTCCCAGCGGCTTTTTGCGGCTCATATGGCTTTCTTCTATTAAATGGCCATCTTCTGAACGCCCTCCTGTAGGAAGGAAGAAACTGATTAGGGAATCCTTTCCTTCCATCCAGTATTTTTCCAAACAGGAACTCACCGTGGCACGGGATTGCACAGAGTTTCGATTTTGACTGTGCATCACCTTTTCAGTTCTTTAGCCAGAGGGCTTGTCGAGCCGCGTTAACCAAGCCGGTCGACCTAGCCGTCAGACGCAGGGAGTCTGCTGATGCGTAGGCTAAGAATGCCGCAGCCCATTTCATCAATGGGATTGTATGTAGGACTTTTTCTCTTGCCACCTTCCCTTTGATCTGTTGCTCCAGATGATCTGTCCAGACCAATAATGACCTTGCCGTGCAAGTACTGGAGATGGCGAATTTGAAAGCTCCGGTGTTAGCTTCACACAACCTTTTGAGCAAAGCCTCGGTCTTGCGGTCCAGTGGGTCCAACAAGACCCCTGCATCTTCCACTGGTAGGACCGACTGTTTTGAGGTGGAAGCAACAGCCGCATCCACTTTTAGAACTTTAGACCATGTGGCTAGTTTTTTGTCACTAAATGGATAACGTCTTTTGGAGGAGGATGGGAGAAACCCTCGCTGACTTTGTCTGTCCCACTCCTTTTTAACAAGGAAAGGCTTGGCATTTTTTCAGTGCCAGTCCGGCAAATATTGTGTCCAGGCACCCCATCATATTCCTAACGGACTTTACAAGATTATCTATGCTGTCAATAGGGAAGCATGTTTGGCCCTTGTTGTCTGATGAAC
The DNA here is from genome assembly GCA_033576555.1 of Oophaga sylvatica. Lineage (NCBI taxonomy): Eukaryota > Metazoa > Chordata > Amphibia > Anura > Dendrobatidae > Oophaga > Oophaga sylvatica. Next base: position 132,360,715 of record JARQOD010000001.1, on the reverse strand, counting down.
TTGATGATGAATGAGAGGAACCAGAAGATCGGATCAAGCCCTCTTCAGATCCTGAACTAGAAACTGGGGAAGGGACTCTGCTCCCCTGTTTCTTTGAGACCCTGGATTCCAGAGCCTGAATCTCCTGTCTAATCATAGCTCTGACATCCATGGCCAGTACTGCAGCCTTTTCCTGTAAGGTTTGGCCAATACAACCTGAGTATAACCTCTTGGGGTATGATTCGGGAAGGGGGTGCGTACACAGGGCACATTCCTTATGTTTCGACTTATGGGTTTTCTTAGCCTAGGAGGGAGAGGTTTAGAAAAGGAAGGAGTCAGCGTAATAGGTAGAGATTCATTCACACATACCCAGTGAAGCCACAGCGGTATCAGTTCTGGAGGCGGAGACGTCATACGGGCTATAGGTAGTTCCACTTCTCTACCCCATTGCCCTTTGCTTGTGGAAGCCTGCTCTCTGGGGCATCCACTTTTCTTGGTGCTGCCACTACTGGTGCTGCCACTGTGACCACTTTTAGAACTCTTAGCGCTGCCACTTTTGCTAGTGCTGCTCTGCCCCACCGCTGATGGGTGTACCTCATGCATCGGGAACGACATAATGAGCACATTGGACCTGTGTGCCGACGGCTTTTTTAAACATGGTGTCATGAATACCGCCTCCCCGACCCTCACCCGAAAGTGCTCCGGCCACTTCCATGTCAGACACACTTGAGCTCCACTACTGCATCCGTGCGATGCTGGGGATCACTGCTGCCACCCTGCTTCTGAAGCTGCAGCCCTGCTGTTCCCACAGAGACCACATAGGCAGGTGCATTGGCCCAGGATTCTTCATTCATGCAAGTATTCCAGACATTCTTATAGGAACAGGAAAACAACTGAGGAGGAGAGAGGGACAGTCCCTTTCATTTCTGTAGGTTTCCTGTTCCTATGGGCGGATCCTTCTCTCATGTGGGTGCTGTCGTGGCGAAGGGTAATAGTACATTTTGGTTTAGTTTTTGTATGTTTTATTGTGTGCCAGGAAAAGTGGCGTATGACTGACAACATTGTTCACAGCAGTGACCTGGGAGTCAGAAATGCTTCCAGGGGTCTTCCCCATGATGTTCCCTTGTCATTTGAGCACTGTTCCCATAGATTTCTGATGTTTTGATACCCTAAAAAAACCTCCAGGGGGTCGTGGCAAAAAAGCTCGGGTTTCCCATAGACTTACATTGGGCTCGTTGCTCGGGTCGAGCACCCGAGCATTTCAATTTGCTTGACTCGAACAATAAGCACACAAGCATTTTAGTGCTTGCTCATCACTATATACAAGTCACTAGTTTCCTAACATTTTTTCCTGCAAAATCCATTGTGTCTTTGGTTTGATATGTTTTATTTTCAGTCCCTAAAAAGTGGTGTAAGGCTATATTCACATGTTTTGTTTTTGATGTGCTTTTTTTCCGCAGGCAAAAAGTGCTCTCTTGATAGTAAAGAAACAAAGTCAAAAAGCAAGTTTTGCTGAGTTTTTATCACAATTTTTGCAGTGATTTTGTTGCTTTTGTTACTGCATTTTTGTCAGGGTACATTTGTCTCTTATGCATGCTGTTAAAGTTTAGTGCATATAAAAATATCTGATTCAACTTAATCAGTTTTTAGCACCAAAAATGCAGAAACACCTGATATCTGTGTTTTTCTCAATGTTTTTGCAGCGTTTTTGCACTACCCATTACTTTAAATGGGTGAAAAATGCTGCAAAAAAGCTGAAAAATCTCTGAAAATAGTGACAAGCAGCATTTTGCAAAAACAGAGCTCTTTAACAAAACAGGTGTGTACATGAGATTTCTGAAATCTCATAGCCTTTGCTGGTACTGTGAAATGCAGCTGAAAATTTGCTTTTAAAAAATGCAACAAAAAAACACTCCAAAAATGCAACATGTGAACATAGAGTATTAGGCTAGCAACATTGTTCCCAGCAGCGACCTGGGAGTCAGAGATGCATCTAAGCATCTTCCTCAAGCTCTTCCAATTCCAGTTAAGCACTTTTTCCACTTTTTCCAGGATGCTCCCTTGGGTTTCCCATCGCATCAATACTTCTGTGCTGACCATGCTACGAGGCATCTATGAGGAGCCAGGCTTCTTATCTTCTGAGCACCGGCCGCTACACACTAATCATCAGCAACAAGTAAGTTCTTATCAGTCAGTGCCGTGTTATCCGTCAGGACACCACCTGTAGTGCTGAAGACACATGCTGAGAGAACGCTGGCTGCCAGGCATGATAAAACCTCCAAGGCATGAGATGCAAGCTCAGGCCACTTATCTATTTTTGAATACCAAAATGTGAAAGGGTCCAAACCTACCCTTATGGTATTGATATTCAGTTCATGCACCATGCTCTCCATTGGTTCACCACATGTCAGACTTGGACTCTGTTGTGCTGGTGCATGAGCTGGTCTAAAAAATGTTTCAAAGAACTGACAGAAATTGCTTCTGCCGCTTACACTACTGCTGCTGCTGTTGCTAATGTTTTGGCATTGACAAATTGACGTGCTGGAGGTTGGAAGTCTAATGCTGCGATGTACACTGTGTGCCTTACTGCTGTCTTGGGGAATACCTCTCTTAAGGTTGTGTAAAACCATGTTTCGATACTCCAGCATTCGTTGGTCCCTTCCCAGGGCGGAAAGCATCTGGCAAAATGTTGTCTTATAACGTGGATCTAACAGAGTGGCAACCCAGTAGTCAGCACTATTATGAATCATAACTATAGGGGGATCATGCAGCTGATAGTGCAGAAGAAGGTGCAAGCTGTGCTTGCTATCCACTCGAGCACATGCTCTTTCTGGGCGTTATTAACAAGGCATACCGCTGTTCGGCTCCAAAGAAAGGTAGTGGAGTAGCCTGTCCAGTAAAAGAAGTTGTCAGTTGTGTTTGTATAGGATGTGACATTGTTGGTTGAATAGTGCTTTCACTAACATTACCACCTACCCCACGTACACCTTGAGCACCAAGCCTAATCCCCAGCTCAGTTAGTAAACAGGAGTACAGTATTAGTAACAAAAAAAATAGATTTTTACTCTGCACCAGCTCTGCACAAGTCTGATTTTCAGCGGCACTAAATGACAAGAAGAAATATGGTGTGCTGTATCACAGTCCTCACAGAAGAAAGAATTGTTTCAGTGTGCATGAGGCCTGTATAACAAAGAAGATATGCTCCAAACAATTAGAAAAATAAGATCTCCCCTACTGTATCACGTTAGTCACAGAAGAAAGAGTTGTTTCAGTGTGGATGAGGCCTGTATAACCTACATGATATGCTTCAAACAATTTCAAACTCTGATCTAACCTTCTGTATCCTGTTTGTCACAGCAATTTTTTTTTTTACTGTGCAACAGGTTTGCACACAAAACAATTTCACCAATTTCACTAAATGACAAGGTAAGATATAAAGGGGGTAGTTAGCGAGCACTCAGGTCAATATATGGTTGAGGTGCCGGTACAATGGACTCATACGTCCAGTAATAGAGCAATGAATTTTTACCGCACACTCAAAATGATCAATTTGCAAAGTGAAAATTTTTTATTGTGGACAACCAAATTTATAGAAGCAAAGACAGGAATATAAGCATGAAGCGACATTAATCTCAACGTTTCGGTTCAACCAGAACCTTATTCATGTAGTCGCTGTGAACAAAAGAACAATATAAGTAACAAGAAAATAAGCATGAAAACAAAAGACCATATTGGTGGTTCAAAAGCATCTCCAGAGGAATAGACAAAACACAAAATTATAAAAATTAAAAATTAAAAAATTGAATACAATGTGACAGACATATAAAACAAAAGTACATTGGAACCAATGAGAGTGGTCACAAGAAAAAAGGAAATTTTACCTCAGTCCTAGGAATGTTTGTGAGTAGGTATATACAGAGAGATAAGTGTCCAAACATAAAGGATAGCTGTAAGTAACAGTAATAGTGTTAAATCCATGCACTAAAACAGTGTGGAATAACCAAATAGATTGCCTAATACCTGTATCCTATGTCTTTAAATGAGGGAGAAGCCTCAGTAGCAATCTAAAAGGAGGTATAGGAAATGCCCATTGAAACAGCTATATATAGTGGTGTCAAACCAGAGTGAAGCCCGAATTGAGCTGTTAGAGTACCTGTTATATAGTTGTCAGGGAATAGCCCAAGATCAGGAAATTCTACAGTCCTGAAAAATTAAGAGCTGTACTGTTATATAGTAACAGGACAGTCCTATATTAGTGATCAAAGTGTGGGTACAAATAGTTCAGAGCATACCTGGCAGTCAGTTCATATAAGGAAAGCCCCAGAAATCAGGGATTGTTTCCAACCTGGAGGAGTGAACAATGTGCTAATGTCAGAACCGCTATCTGGTAGCGGTCTAAATATAAGTGCATCAGTTCCCTTGTAATGGTGATCAGCCTACCTGGCAGACGTTTGTGGTGATGTAAGCAGCGCTCCCGCGCCTTGCTGTGGCTGGACTGCGGTGAAAATGACTGAGAGGCGCTTGTTTAAAGCGCCAGACAGGAAGTTGAGCTCCCGGACAGGAAGTGACGTGACGTCACAGGGAGATAGTTCCAAAGTATGTTAGACATGTGCAGTGGCTCAGTAAATGCACTGAGCTTACTCCAATATAGGTGGAAAGTGTCTGTGTAAGTGAAAGGAGGGGCTAGTGCAGGTAAATGAATGTATCTGAGCGCTACATTAAAAACAATTGTCACCCAATATAATTATATATAAAAAAATATTAGAAAAAGCGGGCTGTTATTATATTTTTACAGGTAAATACATGCAACTATATAAATGGAAACCAACCAGTGATGAAGAAAGGTTCCAAACAGTGGTATATAAAGAAATACCAAATATCTTTATTGTAACAATATTAAAATCATACATACAGAAAATGCAAGACCACAAATAAAAAGGAACATGTATCCTCCATAGGAACAAAAACACTTCAGCCTATATAAAAATGACAATTTTATGTAAATCTCCAATTATTGCAATAGCTAATGGGGGAACATAACTGCACAGCATCTCCTTTGCCACCAATTGGCATAACGTTTGGTGTGCCTAAATGTACTGAAACCCCTAATGATAATGTAGCAAAAGGGAGACAATATCATAAGTATATATCTATTAGGCTGGTGTCTGTCCTCGGACGTCCCTCTGCCCCGACGCGCGTTTCGCTCCACGCCTCCCGAGGAAGCAGAGGGGTTTCAGTACATTCAGTCTTGCATTTTCTGTATGTATGATTTTAATATTGTTACAATAAAGATATTTGGTATTTCTTTATATACCACTGTTTGGAACCTTTCTTCATCACTGGTTGGTTTCCATTTATATAGTTACATTGGTCTGTGGTATATATTTTTCCCAAAAGGGAGTTATATTGTTTGGGCATTTTTTGTGATTATAGGTAAATACATGCATAAGAGTGCTGACATAAGGACAATAATCACCAATCAGTATAATGGTTAATGTCAACCAAGGACGTTTAGTTATAGTTATGGTATAGCCAAATTAAAGGACTAAGTGTTCAGGAACATGTAGCAGAAACCCGGCAGAGGAGTAAACTCACCTTTTGGTGAAGAATTATCGGGTCTGTAAGAAAAATAGTATTAATATAGGTTATTACAACAGCCAATCAATTTCTCTATTCAGTCCTTTAGGGGCCAAAGTTTCAAGTTTGTGGATCCAGAAGGTTTCTCTTTGTCTTAATAATTTAACATGGTCGCCTCCTCTCCTAGGGCGTGGAACGCCTTCTATGACCTGAAATTTTATTTGAGCCACGGAGTGTCTGAATTTTGTAAAATGGTCAGGCAATGGAAGCCAGTTTTTCTGACATCGAATGGTGGATTTGTGGCAGGCTATGCGGTCCTTCACATGCTGGGTTGTTTCCCCAACATATAGAAGGCCGCATGGACACTTGACCAGGTATACTACGAAATTGGAGTTACAAGTGAAAAAGCCTCTTATTGGGAATGATTTGCCAGTCCTGGGATGTGTGAAGTGATCTGATCGAATGACATTCGAACAGGCTGTACAGTTTAAGCACGGAAATGTACCGTGTTTACGAGGGGCTAGGAGCCTTTGATGGTCAATTGGGAGTGCACTGCCCATGTCCGCTCTCACTAGCCTGTCTCTGATGTTAGGTGCCCTTTTCTTACACATCAACACTGGTGTCTCAAATGGCGCAATGTTGGGGTAGGCTCTATAGAAAAGCGGCCAGTGTTTTTTGATGATGGAGTAGGCTTTTGGCATAAGAGGATGGAATGAATGTACAAAAGGCATCATCTCTTTTGGAACAGTAGGTGGCTGAGGAGAGGGCGGTGCAATAGCACAGATTTTTTCTTCGTGTAATAGCCTGGTTGGGTAGTGTCTAGTGTTGAGCGATACGATACTGCAAATATCGAATATCGGCCGATATTAGCTGTATCGGCCTTTCGATTCCGAATACCGATATTTTCGTCATATCGGATAACGGAATCGGATTTGTCACTGTCACTGTGAGTGTCCGTCGGTCGGGTCTGTCAGGAGTCAGCGGCACTTACCTGGCAGAAGATCTCCGGCGGTCACGTCCTGGACTGCTTGATGGCCGCCATTATCTTCTCCCTGGCGGTCACATGCAGTTTTTCGCGATAACTGCAGTGACTGCTGGGTAATCCCGGCCGTAAAGCAGTCAGTCCGATGACGTCACCGCCGGGGAAGCAGGTAATCAGCTGTGCTGCGCCAGGATGACAGGCTCTGCCTGTCATTCTGATGTAGCAGAGCTGGATCGTCGTGGGACACTCGTTACTATGGACTGCGTCGGACAGGTGGTATACTGCTGGTTTTTTTTTCATTTTTTTACAGGAGATCGATGGCATCGCAGGATGAGACTGTAATAAAAGTAATGAAAACTGTGTTGTTTTTTTTATTAAATTAAAAAACTTTTATATGAACATTCACCCGTCCGGGTACATCAACAATTTAACTATTTACATACAGGGACCCTGTCCGGGTTATTTATAATTCTTTGGCAGGGGTGTTCCAGGTACCACCTGGTACTCTTCTGATGCTTGCCAAACATCCGAGACACCAAGGACCACCAGGACCTGATGACGTCGTGTGGCCTGTACAGTCAAGTCGTGACCCGCTATCTGTGTCTGTGTGGCCACCTCTTTCATCTCCCTCCGGGTCTGGAGCCCTATGTCCCGGACTGAACAAACCCCAGGGGGCCTAACAGGTGCCGGGTACGGGCCAGCTATAGTTATCATGTCCATAGCTGGGGCTGCTGAGGAGACCACTGAGGGAGGCTGGGGAGATTTACGGCTTGGGGTGGGCACTTGTGCAGAGGCCTGGATGTGGGAGGCTGAAGGCTCCGAGGGTCTCACAGGTTCCTGACACTCTGGGGAGTAGGGGTCGCACCTGGTAACATTTAGGGTGTACCATCCATTGTAACCCCAGTGTCGGGTGTAAGTCACCAAGTCTCCTGGCAACAGGTCCCTCCCCGGGTGTCCTTCTGGGAGGTGAGTCTCCACGTCCCGCTGGGTCACAAAGACTTCTAAATAAAGTCCAGGCTCCTGGATGAAGCCCCAACCACCTTTCAATTTAAAGCTCCGTACTGCACCCTTATGCCGCGGCTCCCTCAGGGTTCCTTTATCTTTTCTCATCCGGTCCTTATCTGCCCGGTCCTTCTCCAGGTGACGTTGCCGAAGTTTTTGGGATTCTCGCTGCTCCCTTTGTCGCTCTGCTTCCCGCTCCCAACGTCTCCACTCTTCCTCCTGACGCCGGTTGTAATTCTCCTCCAGCATCACCATGTCTCCACCATCAAACTGCAGCTTATGATGTCCGGTTTGCGGCAGCTCTCCTGGCGCCCCCCAGTCCTGGTGGCTCTCACCTGCGGAGGAAGCAGCCGGCTCTGGAACAGATGACAGTCGGGCTCCGGTACAGACAGGTAGACCTCTGGTGCCTGCGCGGCCTCCTCCATGAGGACGGGTGTCGCTTCTTCTGTCTCAGCGACGGGGGCAGACAGCGGGATCTGGGGTGCTGCCGGTGCAGCGTTTTTTGCAGGAACGGGTGCCTCCACTGCGACAACGTCAACCGGATCACATTGCAAGGGCTGGGATGCCCGCACGGACTCCTCTACTAGAACGGGTGCCTCACCTTCCGGTACAGACACTTCAGGTAAGAGGGATTGGCGCCGCTCCAAGTTTAGTTTTAGGGCACGCCAGCTGGCTTCCATCCTGGTGACCTCCTCCCGGTGCCGGGCCAGGCCTCTCAGGGTATCCTCCGCTTCTTGCAGCGTAGGAGGGTTTCCAGGCCGGGTGCCCAACGGTGGTTCCGTGGCGATCGGGTCGCTTCCGTGGGGGGAGAGCTCTGACTGCTCCATCCCTTCACACTTCTGCTCGTGTCCATTAGCCATCTCTGCCAAGTCACATGTGTCATTAGCATCTGGAGAGGGCCCCTCTTTTGTAGTGAGGCGGGACCTTCGTGTTAGTTTCCGCACACTGAGGAGGATGAGGAGGCGGAACTGAAGAGCTGTGGGGCACGATCTTACATTGCAGTACCATTTAGAGTGGTCGGCCATCGTTTTCACGCCACTGAGTGAGTGTACACCCATGAAGAGCACGCCCTTCTTCTTCACCAGTGCCTCGTCGTGACGCAGATATGGCGGAAAAATGGCAAATACATTCTCTGATGATTTTAGCAATTCTCAAGCACAAAACCAGTTCAATTCAGGCACACAGGACTCGCTTATAGCGAGCTACAGAATCCTGTTCTTGACGCCCAAGTTGAGTCGCACAGAGCCAGAGGTTTTGGGGGTACTCGGCACCGAGCCCGTCGACTTCTATGGGGTATGTCACGGCTTTACCCGGCAATTGAATCAGAGTCTATTTTACTATGTAGAAGTGTATAAACTATAAATATATGTATATATATATGTCACAATGACATGTATATATATATATATATATATATATGTATTCTATGTGTGTATTTTTGTGTTTACAACGAAAGAAAGGGTTTTTTTTGTTGCAATTTTTTGTTCCCATAGACTTACATTGGACCTCCGGTATCGGAATCGGATATCGACGATATTTAGTGATATCGACGATACCATTTCGATACGATATTTTTAGATATCGAGCAGTATTGCTCAACACTAGTAGTGTCTATCTCTGAATTTCTGTGCCATTGTGTTCAATCTGGTCTCCAATGTCTCTTTATCAGATACAATCCTAGATACTCTATTGAGTTGAGATCTTGGCAGACTATTTCTTGTTGATCGGGGATGGCAACTGGAATAATGTAAGAGGTTATTCCTATCGGTGGGTTTATTGTAAAGATCAGTAGATAGGTTACCATGTATATCCTGTATAACTCTGGTGTCAAGAAAAGGGATTGATTCAGTATCATGATGTAGTGAAAATTGCAATTCCGGAAAGATAGAATTTAGGTATGCATGAAATTCAAGTAGGATGGTAACGGGACCGGTCCACACGAAGAAAATATCGTAGATGTAACGATGGTACCCAAGTATATGACGGAGAAATAGATCATTTGAATAGACATATGTTAGTTCAAAAGAGCTCATGAACGCATTTGCGTAGGCAGGCGCGACATTACCGCCCATCGCGGTGCCGCACTTCTGTACATAGTAAGTGTCTTCGTAAAGAAAGTAGTTTTCATGTAATACCAAATGTAGTAAATCAAGACACAATTGTACTGAGTTAGTGGATAGGTCTGAAGATTCCAGAAGAATCTTTACTGCCTCAATCCCTTTATCGTGAGTAATGGATGTGTATAGGCTGTTAACATCAAGTGTAACAAGAACACTGTCTGGTGGTATTGGCCCCAACTGTTGAATGACCCTCAAGAAGTGTCCTGTGTCAAGAAGGTAAGATTTTGTCAATTTAATGAGTGGCGTTAGAATCTTCTCTAGAAAAATAGATAAAGGTGACAATATAGAATCTGTAGAGGCTACAATAGTTCTGCCGGGTGGGTTATGAAGCGATTTGTGAATTTTTGGCAGGATATAGAAGACAGGCTTAATGGGATGACTATTTGTAAGAAAAGTAACCGTCTGTTGATCTATGATATTAAGGTCATAGTATAGTTTAAGAAGGATTTTGATCTTGTTGGTGATTGCAAAGACAGGGTCACTTGAGATAGGGAGGTAAGTATTGTGATCAGAAAGCTGTCTATGCACTTCCTTATTGTAGTCAGTACGGTTCATGACTTCAATAGCACCGCCCTTATCCGCTGGCTTAATCACTATGTCCCTATTGCTGCTGAGAGTATTTAGGGCCTGTTTTTCTAGAGTAGATAGGTTAGAATGAGGTGGAAAGAAGCCAAGCTGTGCCTGATGAGACAACAATTTCATATCGCAATCAACTAAAGAGATGAAGGTTTCTGTAGCATGGTAGATACGCGGAGGCAAAAATCTGCTCGGATTACGGAGACCAAGAGTTGAAATGGACAGCTCGGAGGTGGGTTCATCACGTGATGGTAACATGTCACCAGGGACAGGTCTTAAACCAAAATGGGTTTTTAGTCTTATAGTCCGGTAGAATCTCTCCAAGTCCTTTTCAAGTTGAAAAGAGTCCCACTTCAGGGTTGGACAAAAGGACAACCCCTTCTGCAATAACTAAAGTTCAGCAAGGGAGAGGAGATAATCAGAGATATAGATCACTAGGTCCGACCTCTCACCTGAGAGCGAGTCGTCATTCGATCTCCTTGATCGCCTTGTTGGTCTGTGTGTCCTCCCCTGCGGCCTCTGGATAAAAAACGATTCTTTCCTGAATGGGTTGAAGAGTCGCTCCCTGAGCTGAACGAGCCTTGGTTTCGTCGATACTGAGGCCTGCGCCAAGTGCCGGACGTATCGCTCCATCTGTAGATCCTATTCATAGAATTGTCATCCAGGTCACGCTGGAATTTTTGGCGTTTTCTTTCCTGAAGAGCTTTCTGATGATCAGACAGAATTTTGTCTGTCTTCGTCTTCAGTGCGGTCCACTCTGCAGCCGGAATAGCAGTAGATAGTTGTGCGTCTATTGCCTGTATGTTTTGCTTTGTCTCAATTATAGATTTGTGGAGATATTCAATTGTCAGAATAATGATGTCAAGGGAACATTTATTGAGAATATTTCTATATTTTTCACAATATTCCGAATTATCCGAAAAGAGAGTTGGTCGGAGGTTACTCCTCTGCCCTCTAGGAATTTTACTCTGCCTATGATACTCCGCTAACGTTACACAATGCAGGTCATAGGAGATCAATTTGCGTCGTTCTTTCTCATAGTCCTGGTCCTAAGCTCATAAGATGGGGTTCTTAAAAACTCATTGGAGCCAGTGACCTTAGATAAAATGTTAGTACTAGTGGCTAAATCGTATACAAACGTGTCAGTAGACATGTGAAGATAGGGAGGTGACCGGTGCTACAGTCAATGTAAGACAATATAAAGGGGGGTAGTTAGCGAGCACTCAGGTCAATATATGGTTGAGGTGCCGGTACAATGGACTCATACGTCCAGTAATAGAGCAATGAATTTTTACCGCACACTCAAAATGATCAATTTGCAAAGTGAAAATTTTTTATTGTGGACAACCAAATTTATAGAAGCAAAGACAGGAATATAAGCATGAAGCGACATTAATCTCAATGTTTCGGTTCAACCAGAACCTTATTCATGTAGTCGCTGTGAACAAAAGAACAATATAAGTAACAAGAAAATAAGCATGAAAACAAAAGACCATATTGGTGGTTCAAAAGCATCTCCAGAGGAATAGACAAAACACAAAATTATAAAAATTAAAAAAATTAAAAATTAAAATTAAAAATTGATTGGCTGTTGTAATAACCTATATTAATACTATTCATTTTCTTACAGACCCGATAATTCTTCACCAAAAGGTGAGTTTACTCCTCTGCCGGGTTTCTGTTACATGTCCCTAAACATTAGTCCTTTAATTTGACTATACCATAACTATAACTAAACGTCCTTGGTTGACATTAACCATTATACTGATTGGTGATTATTGTCCGTATGTAAGCACTCTTATGCATGTATTTACCTGTTAAATATAATAACAGCCCGCTTTTCTAATATTTTTTTATATATAATTATATTGGGTGACAATTGTTTTCAATGTAGCGCTCAGATACATTCATTTACCTGCACTAGCCCCTCCTTTCACTTACACAGACGCTTTCCACCTATATTGGAGTAAGCTCAGTGCATTTACTGAGCCACTGCGCATGTCTAACATACTTTGGAACTATCTCCCTGTGATGTCACGTCACTTCCGGTCCGGGAGCTCAACTTCCGGTCTGGCGCTTTTAAACAAGCGCCTCTCAGTCATTTTCACCGCAGTCCAGCCACAGCAAGGTGCGGGAGCGCTGCTTACATCACCACAAATGTCTGCCAGGTAGGCTGATCGCCATTACAAGGGAAATGATGCACTTATATTTAGACCGCTACCAGATAGCGGTTCTGACATTAGTGCATTGTTCACTCCTCCAGGTTGGAAACAATCCCTGATTTCTGGGGCTTTCCTTATATGAACTGACTGCCAGGTATGCTCTGAACTATTTGTACCCACACTTTCATCACTAATATAGGACTGTCCTGTTACTATGTAACAGTACAGCTCTTAATTTTTCAGGACTGTAGAATTTCCTGATCTTGGGCTATTCCCTGACAACTATATAACAGGTACTCTAACAGCTCAATTCGGGCTTCACTCTGGATTGTCACCACTATATATAGCTGTTTCAATGGGCATTTCCTATACCTCCTTTTAGATTGCTACTGAGGCTTCTCCCTCATTTAAAGACATAGGATACAGGTATTAGGCAATCTATTTGGTTATTCCACACTGTTTTAGTGCATGAATTTAACACTATTACTGTTACTTACAGCTATCCTTTATGTTTGGACACTAATCTCTCTGTATGTACCTACTCACAAACATTCCTAGGACTGAGGTAAAATTTCCTTTTTTCTTGTGACCACTCTCATTGGTTCCAATGTACTTTTGTTTTATATGTCTGTCACATTGTATTCAATTTTTTAATTTTAAATTTTTATAATTTTGTGTTTTGTCTATTCCTCTGGAGATGCTTTTGAACCACCAATATGGTCTTTTGATTTCATGCTTATTTTCTTGTTACTTATATTGTTCTTTTGTTCACAGCGACTACATGAATAAGGTTCTGGTTGAACCGAAACGTTGAGATTAATGTCGCTTCATGCTTATATTCCTGTCTTTGCTTCTATAAATTTGGTTGTCCACAATAAAAAATTTTCACTTTGCAAATTGATCATTTTGAGTGTGCGGTAAAAATTCATTCCACAAGTTAAGATATGGCGTGCTGAATTATGTTAACAACTGTAAAGAATATTTTTTTTACTGTGCAACAGATCTACACCAGATCAATGGCAAGGTGTGATGTGGCATGCTGTATCACATTTAGCAACTGAAAAAAAAAAGATTTTGAAAGGTCTACTCGTGCATGGAGCACAATAGAAGCAGTGCACAACACAGTTCTATTAAATGTGCCCTACTGTCTTTGTCTGTGGACTTCACTAATGGCAAAAAAAAAACTGCTGGAAGGACGATTTCACAGCCACACAGGACATTACCTATCTAAACTTTCTGCTTCAACGGATCTTTGCGATTCTGAGATTGCTTTCTCATGACATATTGTACTTCACGTTAGTGGTAAAATTTCTTCGATATAACTTGCGTTTATTTTTAAAAAAAACGCAAATATGGTGAAAATTTTGCAATTTTCAAACTTTGAATTTTTATTTCCTTAAAACAGAGAAATATGTCACACAAAATAGTTAAGAAATAACATTTCCCACATGTCTACTTTACACCAGCACAATTTTAGAACCAAAAGTTTTTTTTGTTAGGAAATTATAAGGGTTAAAAGTTGATCAGCGATTTCTCATTTTTACAACAAAATTTACAAAGCCATTTTTTTTAGGGACCACCTCATATTTGAAGTCACTTTGAGGGGTCTATATAGCAGAAAATACCCAAAAATGACACCATTCTAAAAACTGCACCCCTCAAGGTACTCAAAGCCACATTCAAGAATTTTATTAACCCTTCAGGTGCTTCACAGGAGCTGAAGAAATGTGGAAGGTAAAAATGAATATTAAACTTTTTAGCCACAAAAATGATCTTTTACAAACTCTTTTTTTATTTTCACAAGGGTAAAAGGAGAAAATGGACAGATAAAGTTGTTGTGCAATTTCTCCTGAGTACGCCAAAACCCCATATGTTGGGGAAAAACACTGTCTGGGCACACGGCAGAGCTCGTAAGGGAAGGAGCGCCGTTTGACTTTTTCAAACTAAAATTTGCTGGAATTGAGATTGGACGCCATGTCGCGTTTGGAGAGCCCCTAATGCACCTAAACAGTGGAAACCCCCCACAAGTGACACCATTTTGGAAACTAGACCCCCTATGGAACTTATCTAGATCTGTTGTGAGAACTTTGAACCCCAAGTGTTTCACAAAAGTTTATAATGCCTGAGTGTGAAAAAAAAAAAAATTTCCAAAAAAATGATTTTTTAGTCCCAAATTTTTGATATTTACCAAGGAAATTGGAGCCCAAAAGTTGTTGTCCAATTTGTCCTGAGTATGCTGATACCCCATATGTGGGGGGGTAAACTGTTTGTGCGCACGGCAGGGCTTGGAAATTAAGTAGTAACGTTTTGGAATGCAGACGTTGATGGGGGTCATATTCCATTTGCAGTGCCCCAGATGAGCCTAAACAGTGGAAATTCCCACATGTGACCCTATTTTGGAAACTAGACCCCCTTAGGAACTTATCTAGATCTTTGGTGAGCACCCCCAAGTGCTTCACACAAGTTTATAATGCCCGGGCATGAAAATAAAAAATCCTATTTTTTTCCCTACAAAAATTATCTTTTAGTCACTAATTTTTTATTTTCCTAAGGGTAACAGGAGAAATTGGACCACAAAAGTTGTTGTCCAATTTGTCCTGAGTACGCTGATACCCCATATGTGGGGGGGAACCACTGTTTGGGTGCACGGCAGAGCTCGGAATTGAAGGAGCACCATTTGACTTTTTCCAACCAAAATTGGCTGGAATTGAGATTGGACGCCATGTTGCATTTGGAGAGCCCCTGATGTGCCTAAACAGTGGAAACCCCCCACAAGTGACCCCATTTGGGAAACTAGACCCCCTAAGTAACTTATCTAGATCGTTGGTGAGCAATTTGAACCCCCAAGTGCTTCACACAAGTTTATAACGTAGAGCCGTAAAATTAAAAAATCATATTTTTTCCACAAAAATGATCTTTTCACTCCAATTTTTATTTTCCATGGGTAACAAGACTCCAAAAGTTATTGTGCAATTTGTCCTGAGTACGCTGATACCCCATATGTGGGGGTAAACCACTGTTTGGGTGCATGGCAGAGTTTGGAAGGGAAGGAGCGCCGTTTGACTTTTTCAACGCAGAATTGGCTGCATGCCATGTCGTGTTTGTAGAGCTCCTGATCTGCCTAAACAGTGGAAACCCACGACAAATGACACCATTTTGGAAACTAGACCCCTCAAGGAACTTATCTAGATGTGTGGTGAGCACTTTGAACCCCGAAATGCTTCACAGAAGTTTATAAAGTACAGCCGTAAAATAAAAAATCTTTTTTTTTTACAAAAATGATTTTTTCGCCCCAATATTTTATTTTCACAAGGTTAACAGGAGAAATTGGACCCCAAAAGTTGTTGTCCAATTTGTCCTGAGTACGCTGATACCCAATATGTGGGAGAAAACTACTGTATCGGTACACATTGGGGCTCGGAAGGGAAGTAGTGACGATTTGGATTGCAGACTTTGATGGAATGGTCTGGGGGCGTCAAGTCGCATTTGGAGAGCCCCTGATGCGCCTAAACAGTGTAAACCCCCCACAAGTGACCCCATTTTGGAAAATAGACCCCACAAGGAACTTATCTAGATGTGTGGTGAGCGCTATGAAGCCCCAAGTGCTTCACAGAAGTTTATAACGTACAGCCGTAAAAACAAAAAAATCTTTTTTTTTTTTTTACAAAGATGATATTTTCGCCCCCAGTTTTTTATTTTCCCAAGGGTAACAGAAGAAATAGGACAAATTGCACAATAACTCTTGGGGTCCAGAGTACACTGATACCTCATATGTGGGGGTAAACTACTGTTTGGGCGCATGGCAGAGCTCAGAAGTGAAGGAGCACCGTTTGACATTTTCAACGCAGAATTGGCTGGATTTGAGATCAGACGCCATGTCACATTTGGAGAGCCCCTGATGTGCTTAAACAGCGGAAACCCCCCAATTCTAACTCCAACCCTAACCCAAACACACCCCTAACCTTAGTCCCAACTCTAACCACAAACCTAACCCTAACACACCCCTAACCCTAATCCTCACCCTTACCCTAATCCTAACTTTAGAGCCAACCCTAACCCTAACTTTAGCCGCAACCCTAACCCTAATGGGAAAATGGAAATAAATACATTTTTTTTTATTTTATAATTTTTCCCTAATTAAGGGGGTGATAAAGGCGGGTTTGATTTACTATTTATAGCGGGTTTTTATGATTGGCAGCTGTCATGCTAAAAGACGCTTTTTATTGCAAAAAATAGTTTTTGCATCACCACATTTTGAGAGCTATAATTTTTGCATATTTTGGCCCACAGAGTCATGTGAGGTCTTATTTTTTGCGGTACAAGTTGACGTTTTTATTGGTACCATTTTTGAGCACGTGACATTTTTTGATCGCTTTTTATTTCGATTTTTGGGAGGTTAGAATGAACAAAAATCAGCAATTCATGAATTTCTTTTGGGGGAGGCGTTTATACCGTTCTGCGTGTGGTAAAATTGATAAATCAGTTTTATTCTTCGGGTCAGTACGATTACGGCGATACCTCATTTATATCATTTTTTTAATGTTTTGCCGCTTTTATAGAATAAA
Source organism: Oophaga sylvatica (assembly GCA_033576555.1). Classification (NCBI taxonomy): domain Eukaryota; kingdom Metazoa; phylum Chordata; class Amphibia; order Anura; family Dendrobatidae; genus Oophaga; species Oophaga sylvatica. The sequence goes on along the minus strand of JARQOD010000001.1, from coordinate 132,343,752 downwards.
AACAATTTTATATAAAAAATTATTATTTTTGCATCGCTTTATTCTGCGAGCTATAACTTTTTTATTTTTTTGCTGATGATGCTGTGTGGCAGCTTGTTGTTTGCGGGAGAAGATGACGTTTTCAGCGGTACCATGTTTATTTATATCGATCTTTTTTATTGCGTGTTATTCCACTTTTTGTTCAGTAGTATGATGATAAAGCATTGATTTTTTGCTTTGTTTTTTTTTTTAAGGGGTTCACTAAAGTGGTTAACTAGTGGGACAGTTTTATAGGGGGGTCGTTACAGACGCGTTGATACCAAATATGTGCATTTTTATTGTTTTGTTTTTTTTATTTACAGGAAAAAATGAATTTTTGGGGGAATATTTTTTTTTTCTGTATTTTGGAATTTTTTTTAAAACATGTTTATTTTTATTTTTTTCACTTTTTTACTTTGTCCCAGGGTGGGACATCACTGTAAAATGTCAGATCGCTGGTGTGACAGTGTGCACAGCACTCTGTCACACCAGCGATCTCACAGGCAGTCCTGCAGGACCCGGTGGCCATCTTGGATCCGGATCCTTGGAGGGAGGAAGGCCTCAGAACAGCGCGATCACATCGCGCTGTTCTGAGGGCCTCAGGGGAGCGTGCAGGGAGCCCCCTCCCTGCGCGATGCTCCCCTGTGCCCCTGGTACACCGCGATCATGTTTGATCACGGTGTGCCAGGGGTTAATGTGCCGGGAGCAGTCCGTGACCGCTCCAGACACACAGTCCCGGGTGTCAGCTGTGATAATCAGCTGACACCCGGCGGCGATTAGCTGCGCTCCCCCCAGGAGCGCAGCTGATCGCCTATGACGTACTATCCCGTCCATGGGCAGATTGGCATGGGTTTCATGGACGGGATAGTACGTCTGATGTCAGAGAGGGATTAAATTAAAGATTTATTGTTTAGATATTTAATGTGTTTTATCAGAGGTTATATTTTGATATAAAGTTTATTGTGACTGACACATGACATTTTGATATTGGAGGGGGCGTTTGCACAGGAAGTGATGTCTGTTTCTTTGTAATTGTGATGTCATGAAAGTCTTGTGTAATACTACAACCGTACCTAACAAGTGGACGGATAGCATGATGGTAATGAGAAGCCTTCTCTGTTCTGGCTTTTCTAAAACCTGTGGGTTTGATTCCAGCTAACTATGTTTTTATAAAATTTTAACATGTATTGATTATAGGTTTCATACACTTTTTCAAATTAAAGATTGATTGTTTCGATGTTTAATGGTATTTATCAGAGGTTATATTTTGATATAAAGTCGTTGTGACTGGCGTATGACATTTTGACATTGGAGGGGGCGTTTCCACAGTAAATGATGTCTGTTTGTAATTGTGATGTCATGAAGGTCTTTGTATAAAACCACTGCTGTAAACAGATACTGTAATTCTTTGGTCCTGAGGATGTGGCAGATTTGCCACGAAACGCGTCGGCATAAAAAAGCTTTCAAGAATATTTCTCTCCTTGTGTGGTCAGTGCGGATACATTGAAGAACCCGGTCTTTTTTCTTTCCCTGTGTACAGTTGCACATATTATTCAGGAATATAAGCTCCGTGGGACTGTAGCCAACCTTCATGGGCGTGGCCGCAGGTGGAAAATTGATGACAAATCAAAGAGACAGATAATATGAATGGTAACAAAAGAGCCCAGAAAAACTTCTAAACAATTTAAAGGTGAACTTCAAGTTCAAGGAACATCAGTGTCAGATCGCACCATCTGTCGTTGTATGAGTCAAAGTGGACTTCATGGGAGATGACCAAAGAGGACATCACTGTTAAAAAAAAATCATAAAAAAGCCAGACTGGAATTTGCCAAACTACATGTTGATAAGCCGCAAAGCTTCTGGGAGAATGTCCTATGGACAGATGAGACAAAACTGGAACTTTTTTGCAAGGCTCATCAGCTCTATGTTCACAGATGGAAAAATGAAGCATATCAAGAAAAGAACCCTGTCCCTACTGTGAGGAGGCTCTGTTATGTTTTGGGGTTGCTTTGCTGCATGTGGCACAGGGTGTCTAGAATCTGTGCAGGGTATAATGAAATCTCAACTATCAAGGGATTCTAGAGGCAAATGTGCTGTGTCAGAAAACTTGTAATTGCTTGGATTTACCATGATGTATTGTGTACAGACAAAACATCATGGTAAATCCAAGCAATTACCTGGTCAGGTGTATAGAACGGGACTCATATCCACCCTGATGCGCGTTTCGGAGCCCACAGCTCCTTCCTCAGGGGGCATACAGAGAACACCCGTGGCCGCCATTTATATATTAGTATACCGGAAACAATTCGCACCATCCACAATGCACAGCGCCAGTTCATAGTGCACAGCGAACTGCATAATGCGTAATCAGTAGTTACCTAGTAACCTGGGACGCCAGAGAACCATGCGACACACGTCACCGCTAATCGTGTCGGCGCCCATCCCCGACGCCGGCATCCGGAGATTACTCATTATGCATTAGTACTCTGCACTATGCTATGATTGCCTTAATGGCTGCAGTATATCATGGGTGTTAATTTTGTTAATTGGGTCATGTGGGTGAACGGGACCCGGTCCTGTATGGCGTAATTATGCTGACATTCTGTGTCATTTGCCCCTGTTTGCACCATTTACTTATTCCTTGCATTTTGTTATATGTTTCTTAATAAAGATGATTTTATGGGAATTTTTGGCTGCTATTTCCTTTGTTTATTTTCTTGAGGAGTGGGCCAAAAAATGCCTGTCAAGAGGTAAAGAAGTCTCATTGACAGTTACAGGAATCCTTTGATTTCCTCAAAGGATTGCGCAACAAAATATTAAACTAAGGATACCATTATTTCTGTCCAGGCCTATTTCATGAGTTTTATTTTTAAATAAATTATGTGGAAACATGGTTGACAAGCAATGTCTGACTTTCATTTGTTTATTTTTATAGATTTTTGATTTATTATTATTTTTGTCAGATTCAAGTTATTTCTGTCAACATTGTGGGTTTTTCTGTCATTAAACAAGGGGTACCAACAATTTTGACCACGTGTGTATTTATATACTGTATTTATAATATATAGATAGATAGATAGATACATAGACAGATAGATTAAAAGCCGGCAAATAATCTGCCACGTACAGTATAATCATAGAGTGACAGGTTAGAATAGAACAGATAGAATAAATATATACACATAGAATAGATGTGGGACCCCCATTTTAATAGCCAGTAAAGGCTAAGTATACAGTTGTGAGCTGATATTAATAGCCTGGTAAGCTCCATGGGTATTACCCCCTTCTCAGGCTATAAACATTTGCCCCCAGTCATTAGCTTTCCCTGTGCTGGTTACAAAAATTGCATGGGAGCCCACGCTATTTTTTTTCCAAAAAATAATCTTTTATTAATTAAATTTGTGCAGAGTAATTTGCACACACACTGTACTAATTGTATCACTGACATCTATATATCTACCTACAGTATTCTATTTGCATTTACTGTATGTAATCCATCTCTTCTATCCTGTCGGCTCCTGCTGTGATTTTACACGACCACTGCTGCAGAATTACCAGCTTTTATTCTCTTATCTATCTATCTATCTATCTATCTATCTATCTATCTATCTATCTATCTATCTATCTATCTATCTATCTATCTATCTATCTATCTATCTACAGTATTATCTATCTATCTATCTATCTATCTATCTATCTATTATCTATCTATCTATTATCTTTTTCTAATATGAAAACATATACAGTACAGACCAAAAGTTTGGACACATCCTCTCATTTAAAGATTTTTCTGTATTTTCATGACTGTGAAAATTGTACATTCACACTGAAGGCATTAAAACTATGAATTAACACATGTGGAATTATATACTTAACAAAAAAGTGTGAAACAACTGAAAATATGTCTTATATTCTAGGTTCTTCAAAGTAGCCACCTTTTGCTTTGATGACTGCTTTGCACACTCTTGGCATTCTCTTGATGAGCTTCAAGAGGTAGTCACCATGAATGGTTTTCACTTCACAGGTGTGCCTTGTCAGTGTTAATAAGTGGGATTTCTGGCCTTATAAATGGCGTTGGGACCATCAGTTGTGTTGTGCAGAAGTCTGGTGGATACACAGCTGACAGTACTACTGAATAGATTGTTAGAATTTGTATTATGGCAAGAAAAAAGTAGCTAAGTAAAGAAAAACGAATGGCCATCATTACTTTAAGAAATGAAGGTCAGTCAGTCCAAAAAATTTGGAAAACTTTGAAAGTGTCCCCAAGTGCAGTTGCAAAAACCATCAAGCGCTACAAAGAAACTGGCTCAAATGAGGACCGCCCCAGGAAAGGAAGACCAAGAGTCACCTCTGCTTCTGAGGATAAGTTTATCCGAGTCACCAGCCTCAGAAATCGCAGGTTTAGAGCAGCTCAGATTACAGACCAGGTCAATGCCACACAGAGTTCTAGCAGCAGACACATCTCTACAACAACTGTTAAGAAGAGACTTTGTGCAGCAGGTGTTCATGGTAAAATAGCTGCTAGGAAACCACTGCTAAGGACAGGCAACAAGCAGAAGAGACTTGTTTGGGCTAAAGAACACAAGGAATGGACATTAGACCAGTGGAAATCTGTGCTTTGGTCTGATGAGTCCAAATTTGATATCTTTGGTTCTAACCACTGTGTCTTTGTGCAACTGTCAGGACTCTGAACATTCTTGATCACCTTTTGTGCATTACTGCCCTTTTCCAAGATGGCATCTTTGGTCTCATGTGCACTGTGTTTTCCTGCTATATAACTCCACCCCAGCCTTTAGTCTGTGCTAGAGTATTCTGCCTTGCATCCAGCTTCTGACCTCTGGTGGCTCCCTGGCTTTGTACCTGCTCCTGTGAACCTGTTTGTGATCATGCTACTCTTCTCTGAGTTCCTGCTGCATACACCTGTTTCCAGTAATCCTCCTTCATCTGGATACTTGTGTTACTCCCTTCTGCATTTGCTTGACATGTAAGCTGTTGCAGACCTGAGACTATCACCCAGGCCTCCCTGGTTAAGCTAAAGATATTATTTGAACTGCCTTATAAGCATATCTACCTGTGCTTGGACTAAACTAAGACTTATTCGTGTCAAGTATCCTCAAGTATAACTGTGCTTCATAGACTTTACCACTTATAAAACTGAGTACTGTAGTTGTCTTGTTCCACGCAAGAAGTCTCCTGAGTTATAATTATACATTACAGCGATGCAGAAAAGGTGAATGGATGGACTCTACATGCCTGGTTCCCACCGTGAAACATGGAGGAGGATGTGTGATGGTGTGGGGGTGCTTTGCTGATGACACTGATGGGGATTTATTCAAAATTGAAGGCATACTGAACCAACATGGCTACCAAAGCATCTTGCAGCGGCATGCTATTCCATCTGATTTGCGTTTAGTTGGACCATCATTTATTTTTCAACAGGACAATGATCCCAAACAAACCTCCAGGCTGTGTAAGGGCTATTTGACCAAGAAGGAGAGTGATGGGGTGCTACGCCAGATGACCTGGCCTCCACAGTCACCAGACCTGAACCCAATCGAGATGGTTTAGGGTGAGCTGGACCGCAGAGTGAAGGCAAAAGGGCCAACAAGTGCTAAGCATCTCTGGGAACTCCTTCAAGATTGTTGGAAGACCATTTCCGGTGACTACCTCCTGAAGCTCATCAAGAGAATGCCAAGAGTGTGCAAAGCAGTCATCAAAGCAAAAGGTGACTACTTTGAAGAACCTAGAGTATAAGACATATTTTTAGTTGTTTCACACTTTTTTGTTAAGTATATAATTCCACATGTGTTAATTCATAGTTTTGATGCCTTCAGTGTGAATTTACAATTTTCCTAGTCATGAAAATACAAAAAAATCTTTAAATGAGAAGGTGTGTCCAAACTTTTGGTCTGTACTGTATATGTGTGTATGTCACTGACATCTATATATAGTACAGACCAAAAGTTTGGACACACCTTCTCATTCAAAGATTTTTCTGTATTTTCATGGCTGTGAAATAGTAGAATCACACTGAAGGCATCAAAACTATGAATTAACACATGTGGAATTAAACATAACACTTTACAAAAAAGTGTGAAACAACTGAAAATATGTCTTATATTCTAGGTTCTTCAAAGTAGCCACCTTTTGCTTTGATTACTGCTTTGCACGCAGAAATGGTGAACGGATGGATTCTACATGCCTGGTTCCCATCGTGAAGCATGGAGGAGGAGGTGTGATGGTGTGGGGGTGCTTTGCTGGTGACACTGTTGGGGATTTATTCAAAATTGAAGGCATAGTGAACCAGAATGGCTACCACAGCATCTTGCAGCAGCATGCTATTCCATCCAGTTTGCATTTAGTTGGACCATTATTTCTTTTTCAACAGGACAATGACCCCAAGCACACCTCCAGACTGTGTAAGGGCTATTTTCCAAGAAGGAGAGTGTTGGGGTGCTACGCCAGATGACCTGGCCTCCACAGTCACCAGACCTGAACCCAATCGAGATGGTTTGGGGTGAGCTGGACCGCTCACCGCTTCAATTTTGAATAAATCTCCAACAGTGTCACCAGCAAAGCACCCCCACATCTTCACAGCACCTCCTCCATGCTTCACGGTGGGAACTAGGAATGTAGAGTCCAGCCGTTCAACTTTTCTGCATGCAAAGCAGTAATTAAAGCAAAAGGTGGCTACTTTGAAGAACCTAGAATATAAGACATATTTTCAGTTGTTTCACACTTTTTTGTAAAGTGTAATGTATAATTCCACATGTGTTAATTCATAGTTTTGATGCCTTCAGTGTGATTCTACAATTTTCATAGTTATGAAAATACAGAAAAATCTTTGAATGAGAAGGTGTGTCCAAACTTTTGGTCTGTACTGTATGTATTCTATGTGTATATATTTATTCTCTCTATTCTATTCTAACCTGTCAGTGTGATTTTACTGTACCCGCATATGAATTGACAGCTTTTCAATAGTGATCGGTGTGTAAAATTGGACAGCACTTGCATGGTCCGAGTGCTGTGCGATTTTTTTCTTGCACCAATTGACTTCTATTACAGGATGTGATCCGATTTCAGATTAAAATAGCAGCATGCTGCAAATTTTTTACAGTCCTATCGTGATACAATCCAAGCTGGAAAAAAAAAAACGCAGATTAACACACAATCATAGAATAACATTGGTCCAAATTCAATCCGATTTTTTATCGGATTGCATTCATCCGATTTCATCTCAAGTGGGAATGAGCACTTAGAAACAACTTTTAGCTAGCTAAAATTTATCGGCACCCAGAACCAGCTTCAGGAGCAGCCTCTCTGCGCTGTTATAATGACAAAATGGCGCTAAAACAAGATATCCACTCTTTATATTGAGAGGAACATGTGGTTTCTGCAGCCAATGACAGAAGCTGTTGTGTCTGAACATTGTGGATATTTCCTGCGCCCTAATTGGCTAGCCTCAATGTGCACACATAAAGTTAGCAAAAAAACACATACAAGAACGCAGCTAAAGTGAGTTCTCCCCACCCCCTTCCCTCATCAAACATGTGCCACACGCTCATCATACACCACCATTATCCTTGCCAAAGTGTTTAAAATACTTTAGTGCCAACACAAATATTTTCCAGCACTTTTACCAAATGTTACCGATTTTTCCCGATTTTATGAAAATTTGCTCGTTTTCCGATCACGAATCCAAATGTGTCATATATTGATGCCGAATTATTGTTTGGTGACCGTTTTTCCAACATATTTGATCATCTCTACTCCTATGAGGGTCTGCTGGAAAAATGCTAGAGTTTCCCATGACTTCCATTATACTCGTTACAGGAGTCGAAGACCCAAGCAGTCAGACGTACTTGATTCGAGTAACCACCACCCATGCATTTTAGTGCTTGCTCATCACTACAGATAATGACAAATCTCCCCTGTTGTTTGTAATCCAAGCTAAAAAACAGAAGAAAATAGTAGTATATGGTGTAAAACATTTATGTACATCCTTCAAACTGTCTAACTTGAAGGCCACAGCTCATTTTACTTATATAATGTTTATTTTGCTTGTGTAGTTTATTTTATTTGGCATTCTTGGTAAACTCAATTTATTCAATACTATTGTAACCAACTGCTTTGCATGTGAAATATAACCTTTTTTGTTGGCTCACTTACCCAGCACAATAACAAGACATTTTTTGTACAATATTATTTTATTCTATTATTGTTTTAATAAAAAACAAAAAGAATACTTTCAGACTTAAGGAGAAATTAAATATTCCGTCATCTTATAGTCCATTACATGCTTCATCTTAAAAATCCCTTTTCAATGTGTATTGTCTCTGTTTATTAGGTACCATCATCAGATTGGAGAGGTATAGGGGTGCTTTCCAAAAGAATTTGCAAACTTAAGAGAGTTAATCCTGCTAACCTCAATGTTTTAAGATACAAAAATCCACAATCTAAGAGACATATGGGGCTTTAAAAGACTCCTATTTTATCATGCAGTCCATTTCTGACTACCTGTCCACAAAGGGAAAAAAAATGAAAATGAAAAACCAAAACGGAAGATCTTTACTCCTAGTTGCCATTTACAGCTATACACTACAGCAGGAAGTGTCCTGAGTAAGATTAAAAATGCATTTCACTGTGATAGCATAGACTATTATTCCAAAGGTTATTTCTGCCCTTGAACCAGCAAGGAAAGTCTAATGAAGTTCTCAGCAGCTGCGTCAGTTCTCAATTTTATCCAAGTTCTTTGGATATGATGACATGTCGAAGTACTTGCCTATGAATGGCATATTTCAATGATATCCTCAAAAAGAAGAGATGGCATCTTGGATATCAAAATGGTTGACTCTTGTAGCCGAATTGCAATCCACCTTATGTGGTTCCACACGGTTTAACTGAACTTTAAGAGTTATTATAAATGTTGAACTTTTGTAGTATTGTCATGTTTATATGTTCAAAAATCCACTGCTGTGTCTCAGACAGAGGGTCACATCTGTTCATGAACAATTTTTTTTCAGCCGGATTACAATCGACACAGCTGTTGCTTACGGGATGAAACAACGTTTTATCCTAAGGATAAAAGGAAAAAAAAAAGAAAAGTTTAGTTTGCATATTAATTAAGCAAACCTATATACACGAATTATTGTACATGTCTTAGCAGAAAAACAGTATGGATATAAATATTACTCTGCATTTTCATGATATACTAATTTTTACAGCATGCCAAGGAGTCTGGCTGGTGCAACACCCATGGTCCTCGGAATTGTGCTCCAAAATGTTATGTAAAGATGAAGAGATATCCAGAAATGTATTATTCAAATGAATTCAGTTTGGAACTTTAGGTAAAAATTGTTTCAAGCATATAAACACCGTATTTCCATTTATTGCCTAGTGGACTACAAGTACAGTTCATGGCTATCTCAACAAGTTCAATAGACAATGAATAGAGTGGTGACATACACATTTGATCACTGTTCAATTTCAAAGTGTCAGTCTAGAAATTTGCTCTTGAATGGAAATAATACCTTTAGGGGTAAAAGTACAGTTATCGAATAGAAAGTACATATAAAGTCACAGGCATTGGAAACAATAATCAATCAAAATTTGCTTAGCATAAAAATATTCTGCAATATGACAAACCATTTCATGTAAACACTGGCAAAAAAACACATAAGTGCCACAAAAATAAAACCAGAAGTGCCACCTGTGGCCACGACTCATGTTATTGCAGTATCTTAATCATACTAAGGCTCCTGCTCATAGTTTGGCATAGGCTAGACTATTTCCACATGGAAACCTGAAGTTAATAATTACAATGATACATTCAGGGTTTTTTCTAGCATGTTTTTTTAAAGAGGATACCATGAGTTTTTTTTTTCCTAAGAAATAGCAGCAATCTTCATTCATAAATATAAAAATAAATATGTACATTTATACACAGTACTTGTCATGACTCTGTCGGGTGTTCCAGGACCAGTGGCTCTTTCCATGTCCCTAAAGTCCCTAGCTCGCCCTGTTCCCCAGATTACTTCTGATGGGGAAGACACCGGGACCATGTACCTTGCCTTAGCTCCTGAATCCACCCTCAGTCTGTACCTTTACCCCACCCAGGGAAGAGGGGAGTAGTAGTGTACCATAATACACCAACCAGACTAACAATGTAACACAGTAGTGTACCATAAACACCAACCAGACTAACAAGGTAATAAAAACAGGGATTAAGGAAAATATCAATCATACAAATATACTTAACCCTTAGTGACAGAGCCAATTTGCAGCTTAATGACGGGGCCAATTTTTACAATTCTGACCACTGTCACTTTATGAGGTTATAAAGGAGCAGTTTGATCTATATAATGTAAAAATGTATAAATTTATTAATAAATGCTCAAGGTAATCATTAATATAAAAATCAAAATCAATACATATACATAACACATGCTGTGAAGGTCACAAACAAGTGATAAAAAATGACAATTAACTAATAATAGGACCGGGAATTACAGACTAAAAAATAGTTACACAATATCAATATACAGCTCAACATATGTCTGCAGTATTAACAAAACACCTAGGCAGTTGTAATGTCATATATATACATGTATATCAAGTGCCACTCACAGGATCAATGTCCAGAGAATGGACCACAACAACACCCAGTATCAGTATCAGTAAAAAGAGTCTCACCCAAATAAGTCCAGATAACAGTCAAAAACGTGCAGCCCTGACGCCCGTTTCGCGTGGGCTCCCTCAATTCTAGCTCCAACCCTAACCTCAACACACCCCTAACCCTAATCCCAACCCTAACCCTAATCCTAACCCTAATTCCAACCCTAATTGTATCTCTAACCCTAATTGTATACCTAACCCTAATTGTATCCCAAACCCTCATTGTAACCCTAACCTTAATTGTAACCCTAACCCTAATTCCAACCCTAATCCTAACCCTAATGAAAAAATGAAAATAAATACAATTTCTTTATTTTATTTTCTGTCCATAACTAAGGGGGTGATAAAGGGGGGGGTTATGTTCTATTTTTTTATTTTGATCACTGTGATAGTTTATCACAGTGATCAAAATGTACTTTCACTTTATGAATTAATCTGCCGGCAGGCAGATTTGGCGGGCGCACTGCGCATGCGCCCGCCATATTCTTTTACAGGATAAAGACGCCGGGAGGCTGGGAGCTGAGGGAGGACAGAGGGGACACCGGGAGGCACCGGGTAGGATCGGGGGTCCCGGGGACCCTATTTCTCTCCCTCTGATGTGCGATCACATCAGAGGGGAGAGAGAAATTACATCCAGTGTCGCAGCTTTATTTTTTCTTTTGCGATCGCCGTTATATGGTTAATAACAGCGATCGCAAAAGATGGGGGACTGCGGGGGACCTGAATTATGTTCTCTGGGGTCTCGGCTACACCCTGGTAGCCGAGACCCTGGAGAAAATCCGACTGGGCAAGGCGCACTGCGCACTGCGCAGGTGCCTGCCATTTTCTTTGCCAGGACAAGAAGCCGGCAGCTTCAGGAGCAACAGGAGGACTGGGGGGACACCGGAAGGCACAGGGGACAGATTGGGGGTCCCAGGGACCCTATTTCTCTCTCCTCTGATGTACGATCGCATCAGAGGAGAGAGAAATTAAATGGAGAATCGCTGCTTTTTTTTTGCGATCGCTGTTATAGGGTAAATAACGGCGATCGCAAAAGTGACGTCGGTAAAAATCAACCTGAATCATGTTCTCTGGGGTCTCGGCTACCCCTGGTAGCCGAGACCCCGGAGAAAGTCGACTGTGGGGGGCGCTATATACTTTCTCCACAGCACAATTAATTAACAGCGCTGTGGTTTAAGTACCCTTAACTACCGCCATTAAAAGGCATATCAGCGGTCGTTAAGGGGTTAAACAACAGCGGTAAACACTGTGGAGTCGAGGATGGAGTAAAACCAAAGTAGGAGAGGGGAATTAGCACACACCCAAAACCTAGCAACAGTCTCAGATAAATCCACCAAACGCCTTCTCAAACGAAAACCACAAACCACCAGCTCCTAACCATACAGCATAAACTAGCTCTTATATAGGTGTTAGGAGTGGTGAACAGTGGATAGTTGAGAGCCTTAATGCAGGAAAGCATCCAAGAGCTCTCAACTGATTAGATTAACCCATGCACTGCTAAAATAAACCTGCATCGTTTAATATTAAGGTGAAGTGCTTGTAATCAGTGCAGGACTAGGAGAAATTAGACACTGCAGTCTTCTTACAACTCTCTGTCAAAGTAAACCAGTGACAGTACAGTACTAGAGGCGAAAGAAACTTTCTAACCCCTTCACCCCAAAGCCTGTTTTCATGTTCCTGACCAGGCAAATTTTTAAAATTCTGACCACTGTCAATTTATGAGGTTATAAATCTGGAATGCTTCAATGGAACTAAAGCCACTTCTGAAGAAACGTGCACAAATGGACAGTGACTTTTTTTCTTATCCAAATAAAAAAAGGAGAATGTAGTTCCCAAAGGACTCTGGATTACAAACCCAATTCTTCACACCTACAATACCCATTATGCACAAAACCTTTGTCACAGGACTTCTGAGAGACTAAGGAACCGTCTTTTGCATGTCTGCTACAGCATAAGGAGTAAAAGTCCAAGGGCAATTTGAAACTCTGATGAAAACACTTACAGAAAGCACAGAGTAAAAATTACAACAATGCTACAACAAACTACGGACCTTTCTGATTCATAACAAGGAAAAGAAACTACACAGATTGTGCCTCAATTCTGGACTCTATACAAACAGATACAAAACAAAACCAAGACCTGACAACTTGGACAACCACTCCATTCGAGACACAAAGGCATCTAACTGTGTCATCAATCTCTCAGATTACAAACCCAACAAAGTGGAACTGGCCGTGCTTTCTAGAGGACTCTCATTTTGTCCTACTAAGGCCCTAGATAAAACTGAACTCTGCAGTGATATGGAACATTTTTTCAGGAGACTGTGCCTGAGGGAATACTTCAATGATACAGAAGATTCAGAAAACACTCGGACTGAAGTAAAAGGGATCCCAACATCCAAGAAGAGGTCAGACTGGACACCTCCACCTGGACGCAACCCTCATTTGGATAAATATATAGACTCATTCAGACATTTGATAAAATCCATCATCATAGCCACCAACAGGAGACAAGCATCCAACATCAGTGCCCAGGAGAGAAAGGCCATACGGTCTCTGAAAACCAACAAAGAAATCATCATTAAACCTGCTGACGAGGGAGGTGCAATAGTCATGATGAACACTTCAGACTATATGAAGGAAGCAAACAGACAACTGATGGACACACGCTACTACAGAAAATTGGAGTCGGATCCTACACTGGACTATTACAAGGAACTAAGCAAGTTAGTATCTTGTCTGTCTGACAAATCCATAAGAGCTGATGACCTGATACCAGAAAGTCCAAGAATAGGGACATTCTACATGCTTCCCAAAATTCACAAAGCTGGTTATCCAGGGAGGCCGATTATTTCATGTGTGGACACACTTACTGAGCAGGTAACTGGATGGGTAGAGGGTATTCTTAAACCCCTGGTAAAGGATACACCCAGCTACATTCAGGACACAACTGACCTACTGAATTAACTAGCAGCAATAGGTCCTCTACCAGAAGGAACCATCCTGGCCACCGTGGATGTGGAATCTTTGTACTCTAATATCCCACACCAGGATGGATTAAATGCCTGCAAAGTCTTCATGGAAAAAACCGGGAATGATACTGATTCTGTGGTGATACAAAATTCATCCTCACCCACAATTACTTTGAATTTGACTACAAGATCTATCTTCAGGAGACTGGCACAGCTATGGGAAGTAAAATGGCTCCACAGTATGCAAATCTTTTCATGGCCAAGCTTGAAAGCAACATTTTGTCCTCATGTCCCATCAGGCCTCGGGCCTACCACCGCTACATTGATGACATCTTAATCATCTGGACGGAGTCTGAGAAACAGCTAAAGGCGTTCCACGAACAGTTTAATCAATTTCATCCCACCATCAACTTAACACTCAACTACTCCAGCACTGAAATTAACTTTTAAGACACCACCATTAAGCTAAAGAACAATGAAATAGAGACATCCCTGTATCAGAAGCCAATCGACCGCTCAAAACACATAAAAAACTCTGCTGTCTACAGCCAAGCCATCAGATACAATCGTATATGTTCCAACCCCATGGATAGAGATGAACACCTTGGTCGCCTCAGAAAGACCTTTTTGAACCAGGGCTACCATCCAAGAACAATTGAAAACCAAATTACAAGACCCACCAGAATATCAAGGAATCACCTGCTACATTACAAAACTAAAGATGAAAATAACTGGGTGCCTCTAGTGGTCACCTACAATCCAAATCTGGAGGTGCTAAGGGGAGCTGCACGGAAATTACAACCTTTACTATAAAAAGATGCCTGATTACAATCCATATTTCCAGACCCCCCACTACTGTGTTTTAGGCAGCTCCCAAATCTAAGAAGCATCATTGTCAGAAGCTCCCTGTCCTCCCCAACAGCTGCAGGAACCTTTCCTTGCAACAAGAAAAAATGTAAAACCTGTCCATCTATAATGAACATGGGCAAGATAAAGATCCCCAACTCCCATCAGGACTACAAGATCCCAGGTACTTTCAGCTGCATCACATCTAATGTGGTATACTTAATTATTTGTAATAAATGTCCAACTGGGGGTCTGTATGTGGGGGAGACAGGGCAAAAACTGAGAACAAGGATGAATTACCATCGCCACACAATAAGAGAAAAAAGAAGGGATCTACCTGTGGCAAAACACTTTTGTATCCCCGGTAATAGCATGATGGACATGAAATTACTTGTGTTAAAATCTAACTTTAAATCTGAGAGAGATAGAAAAGTTTGGGAATATAAGCTCATGACGACCTTTGACACTCTCAGTGCTGGAATGAATGTATCCCATGGATTTATGTCCTTTTACATCAATTAAGGAATCTGCTTCTCTGACCTTCTGGGGGCATCAAAACACAATACCAGACCCCAATCAGAGGGCAATAAAGTTTTCACACTCCGTATCTATGAACTGTTCCAATATTTATGTTCATCCCTCTCCCTTAATGACAGTTCTGCTTCACGTCACTTGTCTTACCTATTGCATTATTTCTGTGCTGTGTTGTGTATAAATTTGTGATTCTTCAGTTTTTGTTTTAGTCTTTGCCTGATGAAGAGACCTGAGTAGTCTCGAAAGCTTGCAATTTGTTATCATCTTTTCAGTTAGCCATTAAAAGGTATCAACCACTGAGGACTCTCAATTCTAAATTTTTTTCACAGAAATTTTTGAAATGTGGAAGAAAAAATAAACATTTCCTTTTTTTCACAAAAAATTTTCCTTTAGACCTATTTTTTTTTACTTTTGCAAGGCTAACAGGAGAAAATGGACTATACATTTTGTTATGTAATTTCTCCTGAGCATGCCGATACCCCATATGTGGGGAAAATCTACTATTTGGGTGCACGGCAGGGCTTGGAAGGAAAGGAGCTCCATTTGACTTTTTAATGTAAAATATGCTGGAATAATAGCGGTTGCCATGTCATGCTTGGAGAGCCCCTGATGTGCCTAAATAGTGGAAAACCCACAAGTGACACCATTTTGGAAACTAAACCCCTTAGGGAACTTATCTAGATGTGTATTGAGCTCCTTGAACCCTTAGATGCTTCACAGAAGTTTATGACATTAAGCCGTGAAAATAAAAAAATCAAATTTTTCCCAGATAAATCTTATTTAGCTCCAAACTTTGCATTTTCATAAGAGTAACAAGAGTAATTGCTCCATTCAATTTGTTGTGCAATTTCTCCTGAATGCACAGATACCCAATATGTGGAGGAAAACAATTGTTTGAGTGCACGGCAAGGCTTGGAAGGAAAGGAGCATCATTTGACTTTTTTAATGTAAAATATGCTGGAATAATTAGCGGCTGCCATGTCTCGTTTGCAGAGCCCTGATGTGCTTAAACAGTGGAAACCCCCCACAAGTGACACCACTTTTGAAACTAGACCACTAGAGCCCTAGAAATAGAAAAATAACATTTTTTCCCAAATAAATCTATTTTTGCTTCATATTTTGCATTTTCATAAGGGTAACAGGAGAAATTGCTACAAAAAATTTGTTGTGCAATTTCTCCTGAATACCCGAAATCTAGAGAAATACTACTGATTGGACACACAGCAGAGCTTGGAAGGGAAGGAGCCCCATTTGACTTTTTGAATGCAAAATTTAATGGAATAAATAGCAGATGCTCTGTCGAGTTTGAAGAGACCCTGATGCGCCTAAACAGTGGAAACCCCCACAAATGAAACCATTATGGAAACTAGACCCCTTTGGAACCTTATCTAGATGTCTATTGAGTACATTGAACCCCCAGGTGCTTCACAGAAGTTTATAACGTTAAGCCGTGAAAATAAAAAAATCACATTTTTCCCACAAAAATCTTTTTAAGCTACAAATTTTGTATTTTCACAAGGGCAAAAGGAGAAAATGGACCCCAAAGTTTGTTGGGAAATTTCTTCTGAGTTCATCAATACCCCATATGTGGTCAAAAACTACTTTTGAGGCACAGTGCAAAGCTCAGAAAGGAAGTAACTCCATATTACAGTGCAGATTTTGCTGCACTTGATTGAGGGTGCCATGTTACATTGGCAGAGCCCCTGAGGTGCCAGAACAGCAGAATCCCCCATAAATGACCTCATTTTACCAATTAAACATCTCAATGAATCCATATAGGGTGCAGCAATTATATTGACACCACAGGTGTGTCACAAACTTTTATACCATTGGGCAGTGAAGAAAAAATAATTTACAGTTTTACCACTGAGATTGTGTGTTAGCCCCAAGTTTTACATTTTCACACTGGGAAATGGGTAACAATAGCACCAGAATTTGTCCCACAATTCCTGCTGAATGTAGAAATACCCCATATGTGGCTGTACAGTACTTCTTAGCCATACGGAGTGACTCGGGAGGGACGGAGTGCTATTTGCCTCCTTGGAGAGCAGATTTTCCTAGACTAGTTTGCATAGTCCATATAAAGAGCCCCTAAGTGCTAGAAAAGCAGAATCCTCCCTCAAGTGACCCCATTTTAGAAATTATAATCCTTTAGGAATTTATCTACAGATGTAGTGATGATTTTGACTCCATGGGTGTTTTCCAGAAACAGGCAGCAATAGATGTTGATGAGTGAAAATTGCAAACTGCCATTGTAGTGACCAGTACGATGTAGTAACCAGTATGTTGCAGTCACCAGTATATTATGCCCAGCCTGTGCTTCTGGAGATACACACCTGTAAATTAGGTGGGCTCTCATCACTACAGAAATGCCAAGCATGTGGGAGCTAAATGTTGTTTAGGGACACTGGGGCTCAGTATTTGGATTTGGGAGTAGAAAATTTGCTGAATTCCTTTTGGGGAGCAAGGAGTCATTTAGCTTTTCCAGAGACTTGTGCTACCAGTAATGTGGAAGCCCCTATATTTCCATTAATAGATGACGGACCTGAGTTAGAGCTTGCATTTCTTGAGGATTGAGGTGAAGCTTTTATTGCGAACATTTCACATAATATTTGGGATCACATTTATCTGGCACTCTTTCTTACTTAAGTACTAAGTACTTTGGGGTTTCCATCTACACACATGGTCAAAATTGTTGGTACCCATCGTTTAATGATAAAAAAACGCACAATGGTCACAGAAATAACTTGAATCTGACAAAAGTAATAATAAATAAAAAATCGAAGAAAATGAACAAATGAAAGTCAGACATTGCTTTTCAACCATGCTTCCACAGAATTTTTAAAAAGATAAAACTCATGAAATAAGCCTGGACAGAAATGATGGTACCCCTGAAAATAATGCAAGAAAAGGGACATGATAAAGCAAGGTGTGTCTACTAATTAGCATCACAGGTGTCTACAGTCTTGGAATCAGTGAGTGGGCCTGTATAGAGGGCTACAGATACTCACTGCGCTGTTTGGTGACATGATGTGCATCACACTCAACATGGACCAGAGAAAGCAAAGGAAAGAGTTGTCTCAGGAGATTAGAAATAAAATTATAGACAAACATGTTAAGGCCGGGGTCACACAGGCGACAAAAACGGACGAGTACAATGCCATGAAATATCGCATAGCACTCGGACCAATGTTAATTTATGGAGCAGCTCCCAGCATCCGATTTTTTCTCGGCCGTTTTCGGCTTGGATCCGATTGTCACCGATTATCGGTCGAGAATCGCCAATGCAAGTCTATGGGTGCGATGAAAAATTGGATTACAAACGGACCACACATGTGACCTGCGAGAAAATCGCACCGGTGTCCTATAGAAAAGCCGGCAATTCATCCCCGGCTATACTGTAAAATCACACTGACAGCTTTAATAAAAAATAAAAAGAATACATATACACACATAGAATACATATATACTGTATACAGTTAGGTCCATATATATTTGGACAGAGACAACATTTATCTAATTTTGGTTCTAGACATTACCACAATGAATTTGAAACAAAACAATTCAGATGCAGTTGAAGTCCAGACTTTCAGCTTTCATTTGAGGGTATCCACATTAAAATTGGATGAAGGGTTTAGGAGTTTCAGCTCCTTAACATGTGCCACCCTGTTTTTAAAGGGACCAAAAGTAATTGGACAAATGACTCCAAGGCTATTTCATGGACAGGTGTGGGCAATCCCTTTGTTATGTCATTCTCAATTAAGCAGATGAAAGGGCCGGAGTTGATTTGAGGTGTGGTGTTTGCATTTGGAAGGTTTTGCTGTGAAGGAAACATGTGGTCACAGGAGCTCTCCATGCAGGTGAAACAAGCCATCCTTAAGCTGCAAGAACAGAAAAAAACCCATCCAAGAAATTGCTACAACATTAGAAGTGGCAAAATCTACAATTTGGTACATCCTGAGAAAGAAAGAAAGCACTGGTGAACTCATCAATCCAAAAAGACCTGGGAGCCCACGGAAGACAACAGTGGTGGATGATCGCCGCATACTGTCTTTGGTGAAGAAGAACCCGTTCACAACATCAACTGAAGTCCAGAACACTCTCAGTGAAGTAGGTGTATCTGTCTCTAAGTCAACAGTAAAGAGAAGACTCCATGAAAGTAAATACAAAGGGTTCACATCTAGATGCAAACCATTCATCAATTCCAAAAATAGACAGGCCAGAGTTAAATTTGCTGAAAAAACACCTCCAGAAGCCAGCTCAGTTCTGGAAAAGTATTCTATGGACAGATGAGACAAAGATCAACCTGTACCAGAATGATGGGAAGCCAAAAGTTTGGAGAAGAAAGGGAACGGCACATGATCCAAGGCACACCACATCCTCTGTAAAACATGGTGGAGGCAACGTGATGGCATGGGCATGGATGGCTTTCAATGGCACTGGGTCACTTGTGTTTATTGATGACATAACAGCAGACAAGAGTAGCCGGATGAATTCTGAAGTGTACAGGGATAAACTTTCAGCCCAGATTCAGCCAAATGCTGCAAACTTGATTGGACGGCGCTTCATAGTACAGATGGATAATGACCCCAAGCATACAGCCAAAGCTACACAGGAGTTCATGAGTGCAAAAAAGTGGAACATTCTTCAATGGCCAAGTCAATCACCAGATCTTAACCCAATTGAGCATGCATTTCACTTGCTCAAATCCAGACTTAAGAGGGAAAGACCCACAAACAAGCAAGACCTGAAGGCTGCGGTTGTAAAGGCCTGGCAAAGCATTAAGAAGGAGGAAACCCAGCGTTTGGTGATGTCCATGGGTTCCAGACTTAAGGCAGTGATTGCCTCCAAAGGATTCGCCACAAAATATTGAAAATAAAAATATTTTGTTTGGGTTATGTTTATTTGTCCAATTACTTTTGACCTCCTAAAATGTGGAGTGTTTGTAAAGAAATGTGTACAATTCCTACATTTTCTAACACATATTTTTGTTCAACCCTTCAAATTAAACGTTACAATCTGCACTTGAATTCTGTTGTAGAGGTTTCATTTCAAATCCAATGTGGTGGCATGCAGAGCCCAACTCGCGAAAATTGTGTCACTGTCCAAATATTTCTGGCCCTGACTGTATATACATGTCATTGTGACACATATATATATATATTTATAGTTCATACACTTCTACATAGTATAATAGCCGCTAATTCAATTGACGGTTTCTGTAAAATTACAGAACCCGACATGAAATGACACATGGTTTACGTACAGTTAACCATGTCATTTCATGTAGTTTGATATATGGTTTTCACTAACAATTACATGAGTGTATGTATGCAAAATTTCTGACATCACTGATGCTGACCTGAAGTGAACTGATTACCGAGGGAAACAATCAATTAAGCTTCTCAGCTAATCACTTCCTCTCCTGTCAGCCAGGGAGATGAGCTCATTCATTCTGGGGCTTACAGCGAGGCTGCAGCATTAGCTCCGGTCCTTGCTGTAAAACTGTTAACCCTCTGTGCAGGATTGCAGCATGGGACCTGACTGAGCGCCGGAGAGGTAAGAATAATGTTGTTTTATTTTTATTTTTTTATTACAGGAGAACAAGGGAATCAAAGGATTACCAGTACAATAAAATATGGTCAAAAACTGTGCATTTATTTCATTAAAATGATTTTTAATTAGTGTATGTCTGTTATTTTTATTCACTTCATACAAAAGGATTAATAATTGAGAGTTGTCTAATTGACAACTCTCAATTATTAACCTGGCTTAAAGTCACCTTTCAATAGCAAGGTGGCCTTAACCCATTATTAACCCATTAGCCAACGCTACAGGGCAATGATAATAGAACACTCAGATCCCCATGTAATAACACTAGGATTCATCAAGCAATAATTTTGTTACCAAATAGTTCTTTTGAAAAATATTCAACTTTATTCATATAAAAAACATTACATTTTGTTAAATAGAAAAAAGATGCAAGGTAGAAAAAAAGAGGGACAAACGGATCTCCCTTAATAAAAACAGGCTGCATGGCATAACATGAAATGCTCTAATACATGTGTGTATTTCAATAATACAAAATGCAATGAGTGCTATAAAATTCCTCATGAAAGGATTCAATTTGTATCTGGTAAACATCCGTGACAAAATATCTCTGTTTAAACCATTGCAAACTACAAATCTATAGCCAAAAGAAATGGGAATCTATATAGATACTGACCCTGTAAACAGATGTCCTCAATTAAATGCAATGGAAAACAGAGACATTACCAGTCCAGCACTAAACCACTGCTGGTTTTTAAGCACCAGGGAATCAACCCACCAAGTACTGCAATCATTGCACATTGAAATAAACAAGTTAACATAGCATAATGACTCAATGCGAGCAGATACAGTTTACCTGAGTATTAGCAGCAATAAACGAGTGTGACGGAGTCCTGTCCCTCTGCCCCGACGGCACGTTTCACCCAGCTTCTTCGGGGGGCGTGTCTAGGCAGAGGGTGTGCGATTTTAAATACCCCTGTTGTCCAATACAATGAGACCCCTAATTAGTATGACCCGGTGAGTGGCAATGATAATAGACAGGCTAAGTGCCAGAAAAGGCACATCTAATAATAGAAGTGCCTTTTCTGGGGTGGCTGGGGGCAGATGTTAGTAGCCAGGGGGGCACAAAAAAATGGTTCCTCTCAAGGCTACTAATATCTGTCTTCAGTCGCTGGCTTTCCCTGTCTGGTGGATAAAATATCGCGGGAGCCCACTCATTTTTTTACAATGAATTTACACATTTAATTAACCCCTACATGTATGAAATTTAACCCCTACATGTAAGAAATTTTGCACACATACACTCATGTAATTGTTAGTGAAAACCATATATCAAACTACATGAAATGACATGGTTAATTGTATGTAAACCATGTGTCATTTCATGTCGGGTTCTGTAATTTCACAGAAGCCGGCAATTGAATTAGCGGCTATTATACTATGTAGAAGTGTATGAACTATAAATATATGTATATATATGTCTCAATGACATATATATATGACAAAATCGCATCCTCGCATTCAAATCGGATGACAGACGGATCAATGTTCAGGAAACATTTGTGCAATAATAGGCCTTCAATAACGGTCTGATTTTTTAGATGGTGTGTGTGACTCCAGCCTAAAGGTAAAAGTTATAAGACTGCTCCCAGCAGGCGCTCGCAAGCCACCTTCCATACAGAACCTGGAAGGACCTTGTGGACATCTTGGTGCCAGGGAGTCTCCATGGACACCATCAGGCCAACGTGGTTGCATCGTGTTGGCCTGATGGAAGCGCCCAGGGAGCATCTACATCTTAAAGGAAAAATCCTGAACTGAAGCACAATAAAGATTATGCAAATTCCCCCCTCCCAAATTAGGGGAATATTATACCTGAGGTCATGATGCTCATAAGTGAAGGTAGGTGCCCTCTATGGAGTCCCACTAAGCAGCCTTATGAGCATCATGAACTCAGGTATAATCTTCCCTAATTTTGGATTTTTTTGCATCATCTTTATTGTGCTTCAGTTCAGGATTTTTCCTGTAAGATGTAGTTGGGCTAAATGCTTTACTGAAGATTTTTGTTTGCACAATAGAGAGATATGATTGCTAGACTGTCAAATTGGTCTTACTATTAGTCACTATATAATTTCTTATGATAGTCTATATAATATAGGGTTTAATTTTGCCAACTTGGTTTAAATATTAAAATAGGGGTTTAATTTTGCCAACTTGGTTTATATATTAAAATATTGCTGTACTGTTTTGACTGTTTACAAGCAGGACATTTTACTGAATCACTAGCAGGTGGTGCTCTTCTTTTCTAGTCCCATTTGTTCATGTTGTGTCATGTCTTTTACCAGCTCTCACAAATTATAGTAATGATTTGTTGTACATACAGTATATTGTTAGAATTTTCTAAATAAATATTGGATATTATTGATAATAATAATAATAATAATCTTTATATAGCGCCAACATATTCCGCAGCGCTTTACAGTTTAACAGTTTCAAAACACAAGTCATAAGTAATAACGTTAACAATACAATAATTAAAGCAAAATAAGCCGCCCCTGCTTGTGAGAGCTTACAATCTACAATGAGGTGGGGGAGCTACAAAGTACAGGTGTGTATATACAATAGTGCATTTACAATGATGGTCCAGCCATCTTGAGGGAGAGAGGGATGGATGGATATAGTGAATGGGCTACACATACACACTTAAACATAGAATGACTTTGATTAGTGAATGTGTTAGGCTGCTCTGAACAAATGTGTTTTGAGGGAGCGCCTGAAACCATGCAAATTATGGATAGTCCTAATTTCTTGGTGTGGAGCATTCCAGAGGATTGGCGCAGAGCGGGAGAAGTCTTGGAGTCGGGAGTGGGAGGTACGGATTAGTGCAGAGGTTAGTCGAAAGTCGTTTGCAGAGCGCAGCAGTCGGTTAGGCCGATAGATAGAAATGAGGGAGGAGATGTAGGGGGGTGCTGCACTGTGGAGAGTTTTGTTAGTGAGAACCAGTACTTTGAATTGGATCCTATATTAAATGGGCAGCCAGTGTAAGGACTGGTGAAGAGCGGACGCGTCCGAGTACCGATTAGCCAGATGGATGACCCTGGCTGCTGCATTAAGGATGAACTGGAGAGGGGATAGTCGAGTAATGGGGAGGCCAAGTAATAGAGCGTTGCAGTAGTCCAGGTGGGAGCGGATCAATGCTACAGTGAGTGTTTTTGTTGTTTCCATTGTGAGAAAAGGGCGGATTCTAGAGATGTTCTTTAGGTGTAGGCGGCAAGAGTGGGCAAGAGATTTTATATGGGAGGTGAAGGAGAGATTGGTGTCAAACATAACACCCAGACAGCGAGCCTGCTGCCGGGGTGTTATTATGGTGCCGCCCACAGAGAGGGAAATTCTCTATGATGATCTCTTTATCTTTATGAGGTAAACATGCAGGGATTGTCTGCCACACACTGTAATGCCGCAGCCATGTTGGTTGTGGCATTACAGTGATTGGCTGGCCGCACAGCGTCATCAGGTCTATATCAGAGCAGACACCACCCTGCTCATCACATTCAGCTCTGGAATCAGATAGTGTAGGGAGATTTGCTGCCAAGATAGGGTCAGATTTGTGGGTTTCAAAGTTAGTGTGGGAATACCAAAATTGAATACACAAATCCAGCTAAATCAACAGTCCTTCTAAGGACTAATTATAGTATATATTGCAGTGTTAGGTAGGCAGGGAGTGTATGTGGGTATATACATATCAGTACAAGGCATGCAGGCACTGCATGTGGGTATATAGATATCACTGCTAGTCAGGCAGCCATTGTATGTGAAAAACTGGGTCTGAACTGAAAAAGTAAGTTGATGTGTATGCCAAATGTAAATGCATATCAAACACATGACCATTAAACAGAGAAAACAAAAAACAAGAAACAAATATCCTAAAATAAAACAAAATAAAAAATATATTGCAAAACATGCATGAAGTTTTGCAATATATTTTTTATTTTGTTTTATTTTAGGATAGCCATTGTATGTGGCATACTTCATTGCATATATCAAGAGGGTCCATTCCATCACTGTCTGCTGCTGCTGCCTATTACATATATTGACCGTATATACATAGACCCAGGTATCAGTGGCCAGGAACAATTTTTTTTGCATCTTAATCCTGATTATGTTATTCAAAAGCAATCCAGAGCACATGTTTTATTTCTCCATTTACTTGTTGACACTACAGAACACAGCCAGATACTTTTCATAATACAATGTGAAAATCCCACCGTCCCAGTGATCACATCTGAGTGTGCAGAAAATGCTGCCATTTTTGAGGTAATGTAAAAAATTTTTGGAGTGTCTTATACAATTTCTTGACACCATTTTGCTGCCAAAAAAGTATTTATCTGCTAAAAAAAATATTTAGCTACAGGGCAGATATTGTACACTGATTCTGTCCGCCACCCGAATCACATATCATTGCGCTCAAAATTGTGCCATTTCAGGCCTCCATAGAATTGCTTTTGCTGTGTCAACTTATTGACAAAATTTTACTGGCCAAAAAAAAAAAATACAGGCCAGATATTTGAAAGTGTGGTATCTCCGTCACAAGCCTCATCTATCTGTGGGCTAC
>JARQOD010000001.1:132222752-132318450 GCA_033576555.1 Oophaga sylvatica | reverse complement strand
CCCTGTCTCCATCCTTTTTCCCTGCCCATCTCCATCCTTCCCCTCCGTCTCCATTCTCCCCCCATCCTCCCCCATCTCCATTCTCCCCCCCAGCCCTCCCCCCGCTTCTTTGCCCGGCCCTCCCCCATTTTCAGTCAGCCCCACCTGCCCCGCTCCATTCTGCCCCACCCTGCCCCATCTCCATTCCCCCCCAGCCGCCCCGGTCTTCTTCTCCCGTCTTCATTCGCCCCCGTCTTCCCCCGTCCCCATTCAGCCCCCAGTCTCCCCCGTCTCCATTCCCCCCCAGTCCTGCCCTGTCTCCATTCTGCCCCATCCTCCCCCCTTTCTTCGCCCCCCCCTTTCCCCCGTCTTCATCTGCCCCAGTCCTCCCTTCTTCTTCTGCCCCCTGTCCTCCCCTGTCTTCATTTCCCCCAGTCCTGCCCCATATTCATTCTGCCCCCGCCCCGCCCGTCTCATTCTGCCCCCAGCCTGCCCGTCTTCATTCTTCCCCCAGTCTCCCCGGTTTCTTCTGCCCTCAGTCCGCCCCGTCTTCATTTCCCCCCATCCCCCCCCAATTCTTTGCCCCCAGTCCTCCCCCTCTTCATTCTCCCCCAGCCCTCCCCCGTGTTCATTCTCCCCCAGTCCTGACCCCGTCTTCAATCTGCCCCGCCCTGCCCTGTTCATTCTGCCCCGTCCTGCCCCGTCTTCATTCGACCCCATCCCCCCCATATTCATTCTGCCCCCGCCCTCCCCCGTCTTCATTCGCCCCGTCCTCCCCCGTTTTAAATCTCCCCCCTCTGCCCGGGTTTTCATTCTGCCCCCCAGTCCGCCCCATCTTCTTTTCTCCCCCCAGTCCTTCCCCCTTTTTTTTAATCTGCCCCAGTCTCCCCCTGTTCATTCTGCCCCATCCTCCCCGTGTTCATTCGCCCCCACCCCTCCCCGTCTTCTTCTGCCCCCAGCCCTGCCAGTCTTCATTCTCCCCCCAGCCCTGCCCCTCTTTTTCTGCCCCCGTCCTCCCCCCTTTTTCATTCTGCCAGGGCCCCAGCTTTGCCGCTTGAAACATTAAAAAAAAAAAAAAAAACCCCTTTCCCCTTTAAACCTTCCCGCGTTCCAGGGGCGAGGGATCCACACTGAAAAAGCGCGCACTAAACGGCAACTGAAATGACGTCAGGTGTCCGCGTGCGCACTGACGTGGCTGCAGCCCCCGATTGGTGGCAGGTTAACATTACCGTCGGGCCCCAGGTAATAGAGAAAATAAACCTGCGTCCGGACACAGGCAGTTACTTGGGGGCAGAATCCTGCCGCGGGGCAGGTGGGGGGCCCCCGGGGGGCCCCCTCTGCTGAGGGCCCCATAGCCAGTCAGGGCTTAACCCCCTGATGGCGGCCCGTTGAAATGTGGGGTTTAGCATATGCATTTTTGAAAAATAGTCTCATCCTTTTGGGGGTTTGACTTCACTTTATATTCAAGCTTTCTGCTAGTTTTTTATTTGCTGATTTGAAGCGGATTACAATTATACCTTTTCAAAATACTGTTTTGCATCGATCGAGAATGAATCTTATTTTAGCGTCCCATTTTTTAGTTCCCGATTAATTTTTTAACTTTTTAAAAAAAATTTTTAATTGGGCCCCTCAGTGGTTGTTACCTTTTAATGGCTAACTGAAAAGATGGTAACAAATTGCAAGCTTTCGAGACTACTCAGGTCTCTTCATCAGGCAAAGAATAAAACAAAAACTGAAGAATCACATATTTATACACAAGAGGACACAGGAATAATGCAATAGGTAAGACATGTGACGTGAAGCAGAACTGTCATTATGGCAGAGGGATGAACATAAATATTGGAACAGTTCATAGATAAGGAGTGAGAGTTTTATTGCCCTCTGATTGGGGTCTGGTATTGTGTTTTGATGCCCCCAGGTCAGAGAAGCAGATTCCTTAATTGATGTACACAGACATGAATCCATGTGACACGTTCATTCCAGCACTAAGAGTGTCAAAGGTCATCATAAGTTTATATTCCCAAATCTTTCTATCTTTCTCAGATTTGAAGTTAGCTTTTAATACCAGTATTTCCATATCCATCATGCTATGACCGGGCATACAAAAGTGTTTGGCCACAGGTAGATCCATTCTTTTTCTCTTATTGTGTGGCGATGAGAATTCATCCTTGTTCTCCGTTTTTGCCCGGTCTCCCCCAGATACAGACCCCCAGTTGGACATTTCGTACAAACTTTCATATAACTTTTTAATAATTTTGAAATAAAAATTTATTAAATTTTATTTTTTTGCAATTGACTCTTTTTTCTCATAAAAAAAAATTTTTTGGGGTAGAGTTCCCGCTTCTGCACAAGGGGAATCTCGAGCCATCCCTGCTGCGGTCTCCCATCCATCTCCGGCCACAGTGGACTCTGCTCAGCTTAGACGTCGGTCCCAGCATCTCGCCCAGTCTAACTTTGTGTAGAGGATTACTGCTGCTCCTCCAGGCTCTGCTATTGTAGCCAGTACTGGTTAGCAGCGAGCAGACGTCCTTAGGACAAAGTCCTTGCTTTCCCCTTCTGAGCATGCCCAGAGTAAGATCTCTCATTGGAGATCAGGGGTCACATGCTCAGGTACTGCAGCAGCTCCTATTGGTCCGCCAGGAAGGTCCTGAAACCACTTGTGTTCTGGAGCAGTTTCCTATTGGTCCTTATCTGGCAGGCCCTGTAGTTGCTACTATAAAAGGGTGGCATGGTCGTGCCGCCATGCGCTAGTATCAATCACATTATGTGCTTTGCGCCAGGGTGATCTTGCACACATGTGTTAGGGCTCGGCTGAAATAAGCCCCTAGAATACAGACTTCTCCGGTGAGGAGATTGTCTGATTACGTTGCTGATTGCGTTACTATGGACTGCTGTCCGCACAGCAGTTGTCTGTGCATACCTGTGGAGTTAACAGGACACAGTCCATATTTCTGCGTTTCTACCTTAGCGACTCTGTGGCGTAACAGAGTTTGCTTATACCGCCATATAGGGCCACAGTGTCCATAGTTGCGACTCTGTGAAGTAACAGAGTTCGTCATACCGCCATCCTACTAGCAGTAGGCTCTGGCTGCACGGTGGACCACTGGCTGCGAACGCACTTATTATTTATATTTATTTTGTGCGTTACGCCAGCCTTAACATAATACTAGCGCCTGGGTCTGGCTAGTAAAATGGCGGACGATCAGCGTCTACTGCAGGACATCCAGCAGCTGGAGGGTAGGTTGGCGGCTCTTGAGTGCAGAACCTCAGCTGTGGATGTTACCGCAGTCGCTGTTCAGGCTGCTAGCGTGGCTGCAGCCAGTGTGTCTACTGCCACCTCTGTCGCCACATTATCCCACCTCCCACTTCAAGACAAGTTTGCTGGTGACAGCAAGCAATGTCGAGGATTCGTGAGTCAGTGCTCTATACAACTCGAGCTTCTGGCTGCACGTTTACCCACGGATCGGGCACAAGTGGGCTTTGTAATATCTCTTCTGTCGGGCAGACCTTTGGAGTGGGCCACCCCACTGTGGGAGCGTGATGACCGTGTGGTGCGGAGTGCTCCTTGTTTTCTGGATGCTCTAAAAAAGGTCTTTCTAGGACCTCAGGTCACCCACGATGCGGCGCTCCAACTCCTGGCAAGTTCACAGGGTTCGTCCTTGGTCAGCTGTTTTGCTGTCCAATTTCGGACTCTGTCCTCGGAGTTGGACTGGCCAGATAAAGTCCTAATTCCCGTGTTTTGGAGAGGACTAGCGGGCCATGTGAAAAATGCCTTGGCTACCAGGGAGATTCCCGCCACACTGGAGAAGCTTATCGCCATATCTACCCGCATCGACCTCCGTTTTCACGAGCTAAGGTTGGAGCGGTCCCAATGTAGGCAGAGGTTCTGGCTGGCTTCCACCTTTGCCAGACCTCTGGAATCTTTCAGCCAGGCGCCCGACTCCCATGAGTCCATGGAGGTTTCTCGAGCAGGACCTAAGTCCCGGTCCGCTCGAGTACCCGTTATCTGTAACATCTGCCAGCAGTTAGGACATTATGCCAACAAATGTCCACAGCGGTTGGGAAAACAGTCGCGTCTAGTGATCTTGGGAGGAGGTTCACTAGACACTGCGGCATTTTCCACCAAGTTGTCTTTTAAGGGGACAATTGCTGTCAGTCCATCCACTCTCACCGCCGAGCTCTGTGTGGATTCTGGAGCCGAGGGGAATTTCATGTCCTCTGCCTTTGCTCTCCGCCACATTATACCTCTGGCGATGCTCGCCAAACCGGTGACTGTGCGTGTAGTGAATGGATCGTCCCTCTCACGTTGTCTATGTCCCCTTCTCATCAGGAGAATATTTCCTTTCTTGTCCTGCCCGAGGAATAGACGAGGTGTTGCTGGGAGTACCTTGGCTCCGTCACCACTCTCCCCATATTGAGTGGTCCTCTGGGAGGATACTGGGTTGGGGTGATTCATGTAGAAGCAGGTGTGTCAGGGAGTGTGTTCAGGTCACCACCACAGAGATACCCGTAGATCTCACTTCTCTCCCCAGTGTTATTGGTCATACGCAGACATTTTCTCCAAGAAGGCGGCGGAGACTCTTCCACCTCATCGCCCCTACGACTGTCCTATTGATCTCTTGCCTGGAGCAGAACCTCCTCGGGGAAGAGTCTATCCCCTCTCGCTTCCTGTGATGGAGGCCATGTCCCAGTATATTCAGGAGAATCTGGCAAGAGGGTTCATTAGGAAGTCGGTGTCATCAGCAAGGGCAGGGTTCTTCTTCGTGCAAAAGAAGACCGGAGAATTACATCCATGTATTAACTACAGGGGTCTTAACGCCATCACCGTCAAGAATAAGTACCCATTGCCCCTAATCTCTGAGCTCTTTGATAGGCTCCGAGGAGCAAGGGTATTTACCAAGCTAGATATACGTGGTGCCTATAACCTAATTCGCATCCGTGAGGGGGACGAGTGGAAGACAGCTTTTAATACCAGGGATGGGCATTATGATTACGTGGTGATGCCCTTCGGGCTCTGTAATGCTTCCGCTGTTTTCCAAGACTTTGTTAATGACATCTTCAGGGATATGCTTTCCACCTCTGTAGTAGTCTATCTGGATGATATTCTCATCTTTTCACCAGATATAGACTCACCGGAGGAATGTCAACAAAGTCTTCGACCTCTTACGGGCAAACTCCCTTTATGCCAAGCTGGAGAAATGTGTGTTTGAGCAGGAGTCCTTACCTTTCCTGGGCTAGATCATCTCCGCCCAGTGATTGGCTATGAATCCTGCCAAACTACAGGCTGTAATGGACTGGCAAGAACCCCATTCTCTTAAAGTGGTGCAGCGCTTTATGGGGTTCATTAATTATTATCGTCAGTTCATTCCCCATTCTCTCGACTTTGGTAGCTCCCTTGGTAGCCCTCACCAAGAAGGGAGCAAATCCCAAATTGTGGTCTGAGGAGGTTTCCAAGGCGTTCTCTTCCATCAAGTCGCATTTTGCCAGTGCTCCCATAGTACATCGCCCTGATGTTGATAAGCCGTTTATTTTAGAGGTGGACGCCTCTTCTGTTGGTGCTGGAGCAGTCCTTTATCAAAAGGATGCTCAAGGTCGGAAGCATCCCTGCTTCTTCTTTTCTAAGACCTTTACACCAGCAGAGAGGAATTATTCCATCGGGGACAGGGAGTTGCTGGCTATGAAGTTGGCCTTCTCTGAGTGGAGACATCTTCTGGAGGGGGCTCGTTTTCCCTTCCAAGTCTTCACCGACCACAAGAACTTGGTATATTTGCAAACTTCTCAGTGGCTAAATTCTCGCCAGGCCAGATGATCCCTATTCTTCTCTCGGTTTCACTTCACCCTCCATTTTCTCTCCGGTGAGAAGAATGTTTGGGCCGACGCTCTCTCTCGCTCCTTAGTGTCATCAGAGGAGGAGGATGAGGAGCCTTGGCTTATTGTCTCTGAAGACAGCCTGAGAACTGTAGCCCCGGTTTCGCTAGAGTCTGTGCCTCCGGGCAAAACTTTTGTGCCCACTAATTTGCGACCGGAGGTTCTCTCATGGGCACACTTGTCCAGGGTGGGTGGACACTTTGGGGCAAAGAGGACAACAGAATTATTGGCGAGGACATATTGGTGGCCACATATGGCTCGTGATGTCAGGGAGTATGTTCAGGCATGTGTCTCCTGCGCCTGGAACAAGTCACCTCGACAACGGCCAGCTGGGTTATTTTTTCCTTTGCCGGTGGCAGACAGGCCCTGGGAGATGGTCGGGATGGACTTTGTGGTGGGCTTACCCAAGTCTCGGGGTTGCACTATCATTTGGGTGATCACCGACCACTTCTCCAAAATGGTGCACTTAGTGCCGCTACCCCGGTTACCTTCTGCACGGGCCGTGGCAGCAATATTTATTAGACACATCTTCCATCTACACGGTATGCCAGACAAGATTGTCAGCGATCGAGGTCCCCAATTTGCGTCTCGGTTTTGGAGAGAGTTGTGTCATCTACTCTGTATTGAGTTAAACCTCTCCTCTGCATATCATCCCGAGACGAATGGGTTGGTAGAGAGGGTGGAGTTCGCGCTAAACAGTGCTGTGGCTGACTCCACCGGACAGAGCCCATTCCTCTTAAATTACGGCCAGCATCCACGGGTACCGGTGCCCATGCCCGTGGCTTCCGCCGACTCCAGGGTGGCAGACTGGGCTGTGGAGGCACGGGACATATGGGACCGCACCCTGGATGCCATTCAGGCTTCCAAGGAAAGGATGAGGTCTTCTGCTGATGACCATCGGCGTCCAGCTCCGACATTTGCTCCTGGCGACCTAGTGTGGCTCTCCGCCCGAAACATCAGGCTATGGGTGGAATCCACTAAGTTGGCATCCCGCTATTTGGGTCCCTTCAAGGTTCTCGAGCAGGTGAACCCTGTGGTTTACCGTTTGGCCCTTCCGCCTCGCCTTGGTATCTCCAATATTTTCCATGTGTCCCTCCTAAAACCTGTGGTCATCTCCCGGTTGCCTGAGTCATCTGCCGGGACGTCGGGCTCGTCTACGGATGATTACGAGGTGAACGCCATTGTGGGGTGCAAGGTGGTACAGGGCAAAACATTTTTTTTGGTGGATTGGAGGGGTTATGAGCCTGAGGATAGGTCCTGGGTGCCTGCCGAACATATTCATGCTCCGCAGCTCATCGCTGCCTTTGAACATAGTGAGGCCCAAAGAGGGGGGGGCCCTAGGAAGGGGAGTAATGTTAGGGGTCAAATTCCTGCTTCTGCACAAGGGGAATCTCGAGCCATCCCTGCTGCGGTCTCCCATCCATCTCCGGCCACAGTGGACTTTGCTCAGCTTAGACGTTGGTCCCAGCATCTCGCCCAGTCTAACATTGTGCAGAGGATTACTGCTGCTCATCCGGGCTCTGCTATTGTAGCCAGTACTGGTTAGCGGCAAGCAGACATCTTTAGGACAAAGTCCTTGCTTTCCCCTTCTGAGCATGCCCAGAGTAAGATCTCTCATTGGAGATCAGGTACTGCAGCAGCTCCTATTGGTCCGCCAGGAAGGTCCTGAAACCACTTGTGTTCTGGAGCAGTTTCCTATTGGTCCTTATCTGGCAGGCCCTGTAGTTGCTACTATAAAAGGGTGGCATGGTCGTGCCGCCATGCGCTAGTATCAATCACATTATGTGCTTTGCGCCAGGGTGATCTTGCACGCATGTGTTAGTGCTCGGCTGAAATAAGCCCCTAGAATACCGACACCTCCGGTGAGGAGATTGTATGCACGTGTTTAGGTCTCGGCTGAAATAAGCCCTAGAATACTGGCTTCTTCGGTGAGGAGATTGTCTGATTGCGTTGCTAATTGCGTTACTACGGACTACTGTCCACACAGCAGTTGTCTGTGCATACCTGTGGAGTTAACAGGACACAGTCCATATTTCTGCGTTCTACCTTAGCGACTCTGTGGCGTAACAGAGTTCGCTTATACCGCCATATAGGGTCACAGTGTCCATAGTTGCGACTCTGTGAAGTAACAGAGTTCGCCATACCGCCATCCTACTAGCAGCAGGCTCTGCCTGCATAGTGGACCCCGGGCTGCGAATGCACTTATTATTTATATTTATTTTGTGCGTTCCGCCAGCCTTAACTATGTGTTGTGTTATCATGCTTTTGTAGAGAAAATTATTGCCTTGGTAAAATATTTTGTGTGAATACAAGACTGTATTTATGAAAAGTGTAGAGTAGTAAAAACCTGGTTGAAAGTAAAAATTGATAAAACTAATGAATCATAAATCTTACACAATACATGCTTCAGCTCTTGAAGTTTAGCTATTATTTCTAAGCACTTTCACACAATGAGGGATCTAATTTTGAAGTTTGATAGATCTAATCTTCATGAAGAAAAACACCATAACAATTCCAGGACTTTTACCTAAAAAAACCTTTGATCAAAACTAAAGTCTCTAAAATGTTGTAGGTAGAGATGATTGGATCTAATGAAATTCAAATGTATCAAATCTGACTGATTTTACATGGGAAATTTGATTTGCAGCAAATTAATTCTCTGAGAATTGAATGTTCATTTTATTATTGCAAAGACCACAAAACAAAATAAATGTAAGATATTAAAAAGATTAACAACATCAGCAACTTATAGTAAAAAAATGTAGGGGAACAAAAGCATACAAGACCATCCTGTGATACTCTATTAGCTGCAATGGAAAGTTAAAGGAAGGTGCTCAGCTTGGCAGGTTGTGTGCAGGCACCACTCCTATAAACACCTGATGGTATCAACTGTTGCCTTGTGGCTGGGGGATGATCACCTGCAGGATAGTTGAACAATTTTAACTATAACACATTATCAGGCTACGCTGCTGTACTAAAGAGTCCTTAGGACCAAAATGAGTTGAACTGTTTTTATTTCCACAAGGTGTTTCAACACTGGACTAGCATCTTTTTCAAGTGAAAAAAACAATTGCTACACTTTACAATTGTTTTTTGTAGAAATAAAAACAGTTCAACTCATCTTGGTCCTAAGGATTCTTTAGTACAGAAGGGCAGCCTGCTATTGGGTTATAGTCAAAATTGTTCGACAACAACTAATACTCACTGCTCACCTCTGCTGTTCACTGTCTCCCCTATGGTCCGTGTCATCTGCTTGTTGCTATGTGTAAACACTTTGGACATCTTGATGCTGGGATGGGAAGTATAGCCGCGACTAGGCCAAAGGCTGACTTGTGAATGTTCAGGGACTTTCAGGGGATTGTGATGACAGAATTAATGGCCTAAAGTGCCTGTCATAAGGTCACAGCACACCTCCTGATGATGATGCGCAGAATCATCAAGGCTAAGCGTGAAGAGACTCAGGGTTACAGAAGAGGCAATGAAGAGGGGGGAGGGCATGCAGCAGAGCTGGCCAGTGTCAGGAACACCGCACTGCACTTGCTCACTGAGCCAGTGCGCATGTCCTGAGTAAACAAACTGTGCCCAAAGATACCTGTGGAGCAGGGCAGCAGCGGTGTAGATGCGTGCTTCAGACCAACGGGACCTGAAACATGTGACTGCCAAGGGGCGGAGCAAGCCACAGGTCTCTCAGAGGAAGCAGGAACAGATAGAGAATGCTTCAGTCAAGATAGGACTTGAAGCACCTGACTGCTGGGGGTGTGACCTAAGCTCCAGAGAGCTAGGAGGTGAAGGAAAACTCCTAGAAGGGTCATTACCGGACAAAGTTTCCAAGGAGCATAGACAGAATGGAAAATCAGGATGTAGGCAAGGGGTCATACACAGAGAGGACAGCGCAGTACAAGAGAAGCAGGCAGAAGGTAGTCAGGACGCAGCCAAGGGGTCATACACAGAGAGGGCAGCACAGTACAAATAGGGCAGGCAAAACTCGTAACAGGGACACAGCCAAATCAGAACCAGACAGATGAAACGTAGCACAGGCACAAAGCACTGGCACAGGCACAACTTGGCAGACACACTCAGCCAAGGGTCAGAGTATAAACGAGAAAGATTGGCCTCACAGTGAGGCTATAAAAAGCCTCCCAGGACCCAGAAAGAGGCGAACTGAGTTAACCCTACGACTACTTGACCCAAGAACCCTGTAAACCATGACAGCCAGGGGGAAACCAGTGAAGTATTAGTTATTTTATTATTAACCTTTTTGAAGCCCTTCACAGTTCAGGAAAATGGTGGCCAGCTGGCTGCCATCTTGCACAATGAATTACAAATAAATCAGCATTTTGGAGAATACAATTTTTTTTAAATTCGATTAGCATTCAATTTCACATGAATACATTCACCTAACTCTACTTTTAGGTATTCTCAATATATTCTATAGACTTTGGACTAATTTTACTAAAGATAGAGTAGACTATATGGGTTGTAACACAAAGTTCCACAATCCATAATAATCATTGGCACATGCGTATTTTAAAGTATTACAAATAACTCATGCTACCAAGTATGAAGACAATGTAATGTAAGAAAAACTAAACCCTTTTGCTAATAAGCAGTACCATATACTAACTTCCAGGGTCCTACTGGAAAAAATAAAATGTACGCAGATCATCTTTCATCACACTATTAGCTATAATAACAGTGAAACCAGTGCTAAGAAATATGAATGTCTATCTATTAGCCAGCTCAGGAGTACTTAACACAAGTCATTTAGATCCAAGAACCTTTTTTCTTATATTGTTACTCTTTTTATATTACTGTTGTGTAGGCAGTTGCACAGCAGCAAGGTAACATACTTAATCACACTCAATTGGTCTGTATAAAACATGTTACGCATCTATTAGAAAGTTATGAGACTGGGAAAACAGCCAGCCTAGGAATAAAATAAACCATCTAAAAAAATGAACTCAGTGGTTTCTCATGCAGCTTGTCCACTTATATTTTCTTTCAGCTATTTATAAAACAAAACCACATCTTATATTTTTCTTGCATATGATATTAGTGTACATATAGAGAACATTTATAAACACTGCCTATGAGCAGATATTAAATGCCTGTCCAAATGCATATATAATCCAATAGTTTTAACCCCGGAACAACCAGAGGTATTTTTGGTTTTGCCTTTTCATTTTTTGCTCCGCTTCTTCCCTGAGCCATAACTTTTTAACTTTTGGTCAAAGTGGCCATTTGAGGCTTGTTTTTTAAAAGACAAGTTGTACTTTTGAATGACACTATTGGTTTTACCATATCATATACTCAAAAATGGGAAAAAAAGTCTGGTGAAATTGCAAAAAAAGTGCAATCCCACACTTGTTTTTTGTTTTGCTTTTTTATTTGGTTCAATAAATGCAAAAACTGACCTGCCATTATGATTCTCCAGGTCATTATGAGTTCATAGACACCAAACATGTCTAGGTTCTTTTTTATCTAAGTGGCGAAAAAAATTCCAAACTTTGTAAAAAAAAAAAAATTGTGCCATTCTCTGATTCCTGAAGTGTCTTCATTTTTCATGATCTCGGGTTGAGTGAGGTCTTATTTCTTGTGCACCGAGCTGACGTTTTTAATGACACCACTTTGGTGCAAAAAATGATCTTTTGATCGCTCGTTATTGCATTTTAATGCAATGTCGCGGTGACCAAAAAACGTAATTCTTACGTTTTTACTTTTTCTCACTACGCCGTTTAACAATCAGGTTAATCCTTTTTTTTATTGATAGGGCAATTCTGCATGCGGCAAGAACAGATATGTGTATGTTTGATTTTTTTTGTTCTATTTTGAATGTGTAGAAAGGAGGGTGAGTTGATAATTTATTTTTTTATATTTTTAAAAACTTTTTTTTTCACTTTTGGCATGCTTCAATAGTCTCCATGGGAGACTGGAAGCTGCCATAACCCGATCGCCTCTGCTACATACAGGCGATGATCAGATCACCTGTCTGTAGCAGAATACCTCACTTGCTATGAACGTCTACCACCGGAAGGCGCTCAAAGCAATAAGGCACTGACAACATAAGGTCTCAAGGAGACCTCTGATTGTCATGCCAACCCACCGGTGACCCGCAACCACATGACAGAGGTCACCGATGGGCGGATTTCCGGCATGATTGCCGGAAGCGCATGTTAAATCCCGCTGTCAGCATTTCACAGCAGCATTTAACACTAGAACTACTGATGGAGTCATTTTGACTCCTTTCGTTTTTTATTTCTCTTCTGTGACTACATTTTTCAGAATTCCGGCTTGAAACTCGGTGACTTTTCCTCAAATATGATGTGAAAAAAGATTTTGTGAGAATAAATAATTTTGGTGAAAAATTTGCGCGTTTTTTTCAAAATTTACCAAGAACTACTGAAGGGAGTCATTTTGACTCCCTACTATATTTTGAGGTCCTTTTGTCACTAAATGTTGCTATAAAGTTTTGTGCATAATTTTTTCACTCTGTCTTATTTACCCTGATGTTCATATAGATGTAGTTCAATTTACATGTCAACTTTCACATTTTCCTTGTGTTTTACCTGCTTGTATTACTGTTTAATGCTGAACAAATAGCTTGTTTACTCTAGGCTCTTATCTTATGCTAATTTTTGATTCATATATATTGACACATATAAAGAACTGTACGCTTGCAGAAGCATGCAGGAACAATAATTTACAGTTTACTCTATCTGATGAGGAGCTAGATGCATTCATTGCGATATTCTATGCTCGTGGAATATCTGGCACGAACCGTCACTCGATTAGCAGTATTGGTGTAATGACTGGGGAATACCGTTTTGCAAAGCGACAATGTCTAGGGACCGCTTTGTTGAAATTATAAGGTTTCTCAGATTTGATGAGAAATCTACTCGATCGGAGAGACTGCAAACGGACAAGTTTGCTCTATTTTCTACTGTGTGGGACAGGTTTATTGAAAATTGTATTGCGTGTTACAAACCTGGCCCATACATAACGGTGGATGAGCAACTTTTCCCAAGCAAAACTAGGTGTCCATTCACGCAGTACATGCCTTCCAAACCAGATAAATATGGCCACAAATATTGGCTAGCTGTTGATAAGGAGAGCAAATATCTGGCAAATGGCTTCCCTTATCTAGGCAAAGATGACACACGCCGTGCTGAGGACCGTTTAGCTGACCATGTGGTAATGAAGTTATTGGACCCGTTTTTGAAAAAAGGTCGCAATGTTACAACCGATAATTATTTTACTTCAGTAAAATTAGCTAAACAGCTAAAAAGCAAAGGAACAACCATCGTGGGAACACTGAACAAGATAAGGCGAGAAGTGCCTAAAGAAATAAAATCCATGAAAGAGGAATTGTACAACACTAAAGTGTTTAGAAATGAAGACAATTTTACACTTACAGTATATCAAGGAAAGCCCAACAAAAATGTTGTCATTTTGAGTTCCACCCATCCAGATGTTGTTGTTGCGTCTGATTCCGCTAAAAAAACTCCAGAAACGGTAAAGTTTTACAATGAAACAAAATATGGAGTAGATGTAGTGGATCAGATGGCACGAAAATATACCACACGAACATGCACAAGGAATGGCCTGTTCATGCATTTGAAAATGCCTTAGACTTTGCGGGTATAAA
Organism: Oophaga sylvatica; assembly: GCA_033576555.1. Lineage (NCBI taxonomy): Eukaryota > Metazoa > Chordata > Amphibia > Anura > Dendrobatidae > Oophaga > Oophaga sylvatica. The sequence goes on along the minus strand of JARQOD010000001.1, from coordinate 132,304,958 downwards.
TGCATGGATAATATTCAATGAGATAACCCACCAAAAAATGTCACGCAAGGCATTTTTGCAAACGCTTGTGAGAGAGTTGAGTGGTCCTTATGTCACAGATAGGGAAAAGGGTTCCACGTCCCAAGTTTCTACATGCTCAGAAGTGATGGTTCAAACAAAATTTTGCCAGATCAAAGAAAAGTGCAAGAAAAATAGATCTGTCGGCAATTGTAAGACTTGTGGTAAGTCTTTGTGTGGGCAATGTACTGCCATAAATCAAAGGCAATGCCTAAAATGCGAAACACCAAATGTTTAGAAGGTGAATTCTGCGCCATATTTTCACTTTTATGCTCCTCCACCTACATTTTCTCTGCTTTTTGTTCTTCAGTTGTTGTTTATATGTGTGCACTTGAATAAAAAAAAATGTTTGAAAAACGTCTATTATAATTATTGTTATTTTCTGTAGAAAAATAAGAAAAGCAGAAAAAAAACAATCAAAAGCATTACTGTTGGATCTCACAATAATAATACATTACAAAAAATATAATTATTAATAAATAACCACAAATGAAACTCTAAAAATAAACGAAAACAAGCAAGGAGTCAAAATGACTCCTTTCAGTAGTTCTAGGCGGGGTCACGAGTCCAGTAGTCCTAGTGTTAACAGGCTAATAGCTGCAGGTGGATCGTGATTCCACCCGCGGCTGCTCTGGGCACATGTCAGCTGTTCAAAACGGCTGATATGTGCTGGGAAAGATGTGGGCCACATCAAAGGGAGGGTGTCCGACATTGGTGTAAATTTATGCCCGAAGTTGCAAAGGGGTTAATTCTAGAAATACACTGCTCAAAAAAATAAAATCAACACTTGAATAACACATCATAGATCTTAATGAATGAAATATTCGCATTGAATACTTTGTTCTGTACAAATTTGAATGTGCTGACAACAAAATCACACAAAAATCATCAATGGAAATCAAATTTATTAACCAAAGGAGGCCTGGATTTAACCAAAATTGAAGTGGAATGTAATATCCTTTAAACAAGTCAAAATGATGCTCAGTAGTGTGTGTTGCCTCCACGTGTCTGTATGACCTTCCTGTGCCTGTATGACCTCCATACAACGCCTGAGCATTCTCCTGATGAGGCAGCGGATGATCTCCTGATGGATCTCCTCCCAGACCTGGACTAAAGCATCTGCCAACTCCTGGACAGTCTGTGGTGCAATGTGACGTTGGTGGATGGAGCGAGACATGATGTTCCAGATGTGCTCAATCAGATTCAGGTCTGGGAAATGGGCGGGCCAGTCCATAGCTTCAAAGCCTTCATCTTGCTGGAACTTCTGACACACTCCAGCCACATGAGGTCTGGCATTGTCCTGTATTAGGAGGAACCCAGAGCCAACTGCACCAGAATATGGTCTCACAAGGGGTCTGAGGATCTAATCTGGGTACCTAATGGCAGTCAGGCTAACTCTGATGAGCACATGGAGGGCTGTGTGGCCCTCCAAAGAAATGCCACTCCACACCATTACTGACCCACTGCCAAATCAGTCATGCTGAAGGATGTTGCAGGCAGCAGATCACTCTCCACGGCGTCTCCAGACTCTGTCATATCTGTCACATGTGCTCAGTGTGAACCTTCTTTCATCTGTGAAAAACACAGGGTGCCAGTGGCGAATTGGCCAATCCTGGTGTTCTGTGGCAGATGCCAAGCATCCTGCACGGTGTTGGGCTGTGAGCACAACTCCCATCTGTGGACATAGGGCACTCAGACCATCCTCATGGAGTCGGTTTCTAACTGTTTGTGCAGACATATGCACGTTTATGGCCTGCTGGAGATCATTTTGCAGGGCTCTGGCAGTGCTCCTCCTGTTCCTTCTTGCACAAAGGCGGAGGTAGCGGTCCTGCTGCTGGGTTGTTGCCCTTCTCCGGCCCCCTCCACGTCTCCTGGTGTACTGGCCTGTCTCCTGGCAGCGTCTCCAGCCTCTGGACACTACGCTGAAAGACACAACAAATCTTCTCGCATTAATGTGCCATCCTTGATTAGTTGCACTACCTGAGCCACTTGTGTGGGTTGTAGAGTCCATCTCATGCATTGGTACTGAGATGTGGTCTGTGCTCCCCACCTGCAGAACCACTCCTTTATTGAGTGTGTCTTGATAATTGCCAATAAATTCCATAAGTTGTCTATTCCATTTGCACAACAGCATGTGAAATTGATTGTCAATGAGTGTTGCTTCCTAAGTGGACATTTTGATTTCACAGAAGTTTTATTCACTTGGAGTTATATTCTGTTAAGTGTTCCCTTTCTTTTTTTTGAGCAGTGTATGATAGAATTTTGCCAATGAACTTTGACTACAGCCAATCCATTCAATTAAATATAATTATTAGTGATGAGTGAACGTCTGGGCATGCTCGTATATTATGTTCGAGTCCCTGCGGTTGCATGATTTGCGGCTGTTAGACAGCTTGAACACATGTAAGGATTGCCTGTTTGTTAGGGAATCCCCATATGTGTCTGTATTTTCCTCCAAACCATACAGTATAAGGCTTCTTTTACACTTGCCGTGTTTCTTGCGGTCCATTTTTGCGGGCCTTTTTTGTGGGCCACATCGTCGTAATTTTCACGGTCTTCCGCAAAAACAGGCCACAAAAATCTTTGCGGATCAACATTTTTCTGGTTTGGAATAGCTTTTGAAAAGTAGAAAAAAAAAGGAAATTGTCAAAAAAATTGAAAAAAAAAAGAACCAGGAAATTGTCAAGGAACAATAAAAAACAAAAAACAAAAAAATAATCGGTCTTTTCTCCAGTGCCTTTTTCTTCTGATCTTCACAGTGTGCAGAGCTCTGTGTCCTTTGTTTATCGCAAACTTTGGATTCCAGTTTTCTGACCATGTGGAGGCATTTTGAAGTTCATGTGATTCTGTGTTGGTTGCCTAACCAGCATTTAGAGCATGAGCAGAGAGCAGCAGTAGCAGCAGCTGTACTTGCATCAAGGAGGCTGTGGGTGCACCCAATTCTGTGCAGAATTTGTGTAAGGGTCATTTCCATATGCTGTACAGTGACTTGTGTCAGCACCTGGAGAAATTCTTTACATACTGCCGTATAGTTATAATGAAAAAAACCAAAATAGCAAACCATAGGATACTGACTTATAATATAACTAAGAATTACTGGAGAACAAAGAAGTCAAAAAAAGGTATCTCAAAAAATATATCAAATTTATTTGTATACAAAAAATACAGATATCAATAAAATTACAGCATTGTGCATATATATTGAATAGTTGTATATATAACTCAGGATGAGATGATACACCCAATAATAAGGACCCTGTGGATGCCTGCTCAATGCAATATCATATGTACAGAGCGCAATGTATTAGCGTCATAGAAACATAATTAGATCCACAGAGGGCTTCTATCATTATATGAGCTAGCTATATTGTATTGCTCATAGCGCTGTTGTAACAATAGACAAGAAAATGTGCATTTAAATAAACAGATCATGGTAAAATTTACCCATTTTAGTAGCAGGTTGTGATATCCACAGGTGTCCAGGAACCCTGACGCGCGTTTCGTGAGCCTGACGCTCACTTCTTCAAAGGGGGGCGTGGTTAAGAGTTGTCATATCGCCGCCTATAAATATCCGGACACTCCGGTCAGCTGGTCAAAATGTGGCCAATAGAATGGTACTTGCGGCACATGTGCAGTGATATCACAGGTCCTAGGTGCAGAGTGATACTAATACAAGTAAACAATGATCACATGATCAGAATGGGCCAATGAACTAACGGTCACATGGTCTATGACCACCGGCAGGTCCTGGTATCATGTCATCTTGCATATATCCACAAGTCACCAAGGGAGTGCGGCTGGCGCCAAACCGCACACCGAGGTCAGCTCATGAGAAGATGCAAAGGGCATGTACACAGGAAGAAAAAATAAAAATGAAAATAAAAATAAAGTGAAAAAAGAAAGAAATAAATTATTTTGGAGTGAAATGAGTGAAGGATCGTGACTAGGAGGTGAAAAATGAAGATGATGAAAACCTATATATATATTGATATGTTGATAAAAATAAAAACAAATACGAAATAATATAATATAATATTGACCCAAAATATCCAAAAAAGTGTACCAGAAATAAATGATGGTAAGTATAATATAAGAGATAATAAATATACAGTGAAACAAAATTATCTATAACAGAATATCCTTATCATTAACAAAATATAAGATAATAATGAATCCATGTTACATAGTGATAATAGTGAAAAAGAATTGGAATATAAGAACAAAAAAAGTAAAGGTATATATATATATATATATATATATATATATATATATATATATAAAAATGATTCTTCCTTGCCAATGTCCCCTCTTCTCATAACCGTCCTTAATGTTTCATGAAATAAAGGAGTAACTGTCTTAATCTGTTATGATGATTATGACCAGGACCTAAAGCATCCATGTGCCGGAAATAGATGAAATTCCATAATGATCATGGTATACAATATGAACTTACCTGTAAAAATAAAAACAAATTAAAAAGAGACCTAAAACAAGAATAAAACAACAAGAGACAACATATGGGAGACAGTAAATTATCTGGAGAGGGGGATACACCCATGAGAGACCCTATTCACAGAAAAGAAGAATATCCCATGGCCTCATTTAATCCTCCCGGTACCATTGTTCCTAAAGTAAAGATCCACTTGCATTCCCTTTGCGCCAGCAAGCGGTGTATGTTACCACCTCGAATGCCACATTGCACATGTTCAATACCACGAACCTTAAGATCTTTGGGGTCACATTTATGAAAACGTGAAAAATGCCTTGGCAGAGTCTTCAATTGTGAGACATCGGTTTCAGTTTTGGCTGCCAATATGTCACGAACATGTTCTCGCGTTCTTGTACCTAGACGTCTAGATGTCAGACCAATATAAATTTTAGGACATGTGCAAGTGGCATAGTAGATAACCTGGGTAGTATTGCATGTAATATGTCGTTTGATATTGAACCTATTGTGACCATCCACAGACTCAAAAGTGGAAGAACGGCTGATATTACCACAGGCAATACACTTACCACAGGGGAAACATCCACTTGGTGGCCCGGAGGAACCAAAGGGATTCATCATCCTATTTGGAATGGGGGTATAATGGCTGCTCATCAAAATGTCACCCAGATTTCTACTGCGCCTAGACGTCATGAGTGGACGATCAGGAAGAAATTTAGCAAGAATGGGATCTGTTTTTAATACATCCCAATGTTTTTGAATGCAATTACGCATGGTCGACCATTCGCCATTGTAAGTAGATATATAACGAATTTTATCATCTTTGATATTATTTTTAATTTTGGGGCACAACAAATCATCTCTGACGCATTTTCTGGCTCTATCGTATCCAGCCTTAATGCATCTGTTCGAGTATCCCCTTGCCTGAAATCTTTGGCGTAAATCTACAGCCTGTAATTGGAATTTAGATTCCGTGGAGCAGATCCGCCTCATCCTGAGGAATTGGCCAACAGGGATGGCTCTGATAGTGCTGCTAGTATGGCTAGACTTAGCATGTAATAATGAATTTGTTGATGTGGGCTTTCTATATACATCAGTTTGTAAGAACAAATTATGGTCAACCTGGATCTTGATATCCAGGAACTCAACTGCAGTTTTGCTAGCAGCGTAAGAGAGTTTAATATTGAAATTATTGCAGTTCAACTGCTGCATAAATTTTTGAAGTTGTGATTCTGAACCTTGCCAAATTATAAATAAATCATCTATATAACGAAGCCAGCACTGCACATAGTCCGCGCCCTGCACGCCCTCTCCGCCGAAAATCTGCCTCTCCCATACTGCCGTATGTCTGTAGCAACTTTTGATTTGCTGTTGTCAGAGGTGCGGCCCTAGATTACATTCAAGGATACCAGAATGCGTCACTGCATTTCTCTGGAACAGCGGCTTATTATGGCATTGAGATAATGACTACCTTTTTTTCAATAGCTCATTTATTAGGCTTTTAATGTTTCATAATAGATTACTGATGTCTACCTCCCCCTTTTTTTTAAATTACAGATTCCTTGCAATAGGCAGCTCTTTTTCGGTACTTCATTTTGAGTTCCTGTTAGAGATTACTACAGTGTCCAAGATAGTTGCACATACCTGTTTGGTATTGTGGGAGCACCTAAAGGAAATTGTTTTAGCTCCACCAAAGCAGGAAGACTGGCTAGCTATAGCAGCGGAATTCCAAAAAAAAAACAGTTTCCACACTGTATCGGTGCGCTGGATGGGAAGCATATAAAATGGTCTTCTCTAACTCCAAATTTTTCAATTGTAAATATTATTTTTCAATTGTACTAATGACTATTGCTGATAGCAATTACAATTTTGTAATGGTCAGCATTGGGGCTTATGGGAGCTCATCTGATGCAAGGGTCTGGAGTAGCTCTCAAAGTGAGTACCATTTGAAGAAAAACTAACTAAATGTCCCGAACCTGCTGCATTACTGTACTACACAAACCACCAATTTCCATATGTCCTGGTTGCTGATGAGGGTTTTGGACTCTCGGAAGAGGATCTTTAATTATAGACCTACTAGAGCACAAAGGTATGTTGCGTGTGCCTTTGGGATACTGTCGGGAAAGTGGCGTGTACTCATGAGCTGCATGGAAGTAGGACCAGAGAGTGCAACAAATATTCTAAGGCCGGGATCACACATGCGAGGAAATCGCCCTACACTCGCATGTGAAATCCCAGCTCTGGCGCCGGCACTCGGGAGTGGAGCGAGCGGCTCCATAGAAATACATGCAGCCGCTCGCTCCACTCCTGAGTGCCGGCACCAGAGCTGGGATTTCACATGTGAGTGTCGGGCGATTTCCTCGCATGTGTGATCCCGGCCTAAAGGTGTGTGTGGTGTTAGACAATTTTGTTCGACACATGAAGTTAACCAAGAACAATTGCTTTCTGTGGAAACTCCATTGGACAACACTATCAACACCTCGGATTAGCAAGTTAATTTTGAACACCCTGCTGCAGCTGCAATTGCAATTCAAGAGGTTTTTGTAGATTATTTTGTGTCTTCCCAGGGATCCATCTCCTGGCAGCAGGCGGCCATTCCATCAAATGATTATTAGGACCCTTAGTGTGTAAAAACAATAACAAATAGTTAGTTTACGGCATTCACATTCAGTTTTAAGTAGCCATGACGCTGGCTTGTGAGCTAAAGGATGTTAATATGGTTGGCAGACATTCTTTACTGATCATATTTCAATGTATAATCAGTAAAGAGGCTATGCAGCCTTTAACATTCTTTCTAATGTCTCATAAAGATCAGTCACATGATTTCTGTCCCCAAAGTGTGTGTAAAAGCATATGAAAATCAGAAGCTTTGGAAGAGGTATTTATGTATGTCCACATGTGGCGGGATTGTGGCCTCTGATTTCCCTGCACGTTTTGAAAAACACACAAGGAAATCAGTGTTTTTACCGTCTGCAAATTTGGCGTTTTTTTTTTGGTACAGACATTTTTGCTTCCAGCCTGTATGCAGCTACGTACTTACCGACTTGTAAACTGATGTCACTCAGTTCACATGTCACTAATCCAATTTGATCTACTTACTCAATTATCGTTAGTTCTGATCTTGTGTGGCACACTGAAACTAGAGTACTAATCTAGTCTGTCTGCTACACAAGATCTGAACTAACGGCTGCACTTACTGATCCCAATAAAAAACATTCTCACAAAGTTTGTTTGATAAATTTTAATTAACAAAAATATTTTTTTGTAAAATAATTTTTGTACAGAAATTTTTTTGAAAACAAAAAAACCAAACATTTTCTACATGGCTTACAAAAAAAAATAAAAAAAAAGCCTTGCACTGGGAATTTGGAATAAAAACAGGTCATGTTCAAAATTCACAGGTCAAGAAAGTTTGGGATATCGTGGTCAAGCATCCCCGTATCCTCATAAGATTGAGGAGTGCTGAAAAGAGTAAATGAGCCTTGAAACTGCAATGTGCCCCCGGAAGACTGTGGCTGATTAGCACTAGCCTGAAGCTGCATAAAAGAATTGCATACTCTACGCCTCGTTGACTGCTTAAACCCATCAATAGCATCCTCCAAATCGATCAGATGAGGTTCATGAGAATACAGTGGTGGCGAAAAGTATTGGCACCCCTGCAATTCTATCAGATAATACTCAGTTTCTTCCTGAAAATGATTGCAATCACAAATTATTTGCTATTTTTATATTCATTTAATTTGCTTGCAAGGAAAAAAACACAAAAGAGAATGAAGCAAAAATCAAATCCTTGATCATTTCACACAAAACTCCAAAAATGGGCCAGACAAAAGTATTGGCACCCTCAGCCTAATACTTGGTTGCACAACCTTTAGCCAAAATAACTGCGAACAACCGCTTCCGGTAACCATCAATGAGTTTCTTACAATGCTCTGCTGGAATTGTAGACCATTCTTCTTTGGCAAACTGCTCCAGGTCCCTGATATTTGAAGAGTGCCTTCTCCAAACTGCCATTATGAGATCTCTCCACAGGTGTTCTATGGGATTCAGGTCTGGACTCATTGCTGGCCACCTTAGAAGTCTCCAGTGCTTTCTCTCAAACCATTTTATAGTGCTTTTGGAAGTGTGTTTTGGGTCATTGTCCTGCTGGAAGACCCATGACCTCTGAGTGAGACCCAGCTTTCTCACACTGGGCCCTACATTATGCTGCACAATTTGTTGGTTGTCTTCATACTTCATAATGCCATGCACACGGTCAAGCAGTCCAGTGCCAGAGGCAGCAAAGCAACCCCAAAACATCAGGGAACCTCTGCCATGTTTGACTGTAGGGACCGTGTTCTTTTCTTTGAATGCCTCTTTTTTTTATCTGTATACTCTATGTTGATGGTTTTTCCCGAAAAGCTCAACTTTTGTCTCATCTGACCAGAGAACATTCTTCCAAAACGTTTTAGGCTTTCTCAGGTAAGTTTTGGCAAACTTCAACCTGGCTTTTTTAAGTCTCGGGGTAAGAAGTGGAGTCTTCCTGGGTATCCTACCATACAGTCCCTTTTCATTCAGTACGGGTTGACACTGTTGTACCCTCGGACTGCAGGGCAGCTTGAACTTGTTTGGATGTTAGTCGAGGTTCTTTATCCACCATCCGCACAATCTTGCGTTGAAATCTCTCGTCAATTTTTATTTTCCTTCCACATCTAGGGAGGTTAGCCACAGTGCCATGGGCTTTAAACTTCTTGATGACACTGCGCACTGAAGACACAGGAACATTCAGGTCTTTGGAGATGGACTTGTAGCCTTGAGATTGCTCATACTTCCTCACAATTTGGTTTCTCAAGTCCTCAGACAGTTCTTTGGTCTTCTTTCTTTTCTCCATGCTCAATGTGGTACACACAAGGACACCCGACAGATATTAAGTCAACTTTAATCCATGTTAACTAGCTGCAAGAGTGATTTAGTTATTGCCAAAACACCTGTTAGGTGCCACAGGTAAGTTACAGGTGCTGGTGATTACACGAACTAGAGAAGCATCACATGATTTTTCAAACAGTGCCAATACTTTTGTCCACCCCCTTTTTTAGGTTTGGTGTGGAATTATATCCAATTTGGCTTTAGGTCAATTCTTTTTGTGTTTTTTCATTGAAGACAAATTAAATGAAGATAATAATACCAAAGAATTTGTGTTTGCAATAATTTTCAGGAAGAAACTGAGTATTATCTGACAGAATTGCAGGGGTGCCAATACTTTTGGCCACCACTGTATTTATAAATTACACTATTGATCATACTAATGCAGCTCTACTTGTTTTCTGGGAGCACAGCACAAAAATATGGGTTAAAGCTCTTTAATAACTCCTCTTCTGGGCCTTCTGTTGTTTTTTTCCGCAAAAAATCAAGTATTTCCTGGGATGTCTCAGACAGAGGCATCATTTCAAGCGCAGCAGCAGAAGCAGCAGCAGCAGCAGCTCTCCACTTGACACGGCTGCCTCCACTAGTGCTTGTCTGCGACGTTATGTCTACAGTGACCACCTTTTCTGCAGTAAATTGTGAGCTCTCTTCTAAAATGATGCTTGGTTTGCTGAAATCAAAAGATGTTCTTGCACCACTGCTGCTTGATTGCTGCTGCTGTGATTGTATGGACTCCTCAGGAATACTTTCCCCAGTTCTGCAAAAGAGAACATACAATTAAAGACGCTAGACAACAAACATCAACATGGAGGATACATATATATGGATATATACTTACTCGCGCATGTCAAGGACAGGAATCAGAAATTGAAGTTGTTTGGTGAATCTGTAGGGCTTCTTTTCTTTTCCACCAGCCTATCCAGATCTCTCTCTCAGCTTTGGTCTTTATTTCACGTTTCAATTGCAGATCCCCACTTGATCTTAATAGATTTCACTGTAGTGGAAGAAAAAATATAACTCAATTTCACACTTTTTACATTGTAAACAACAAGTATATCATGTCATGCACTGAGTACTTACATATCAAGTCTTGCTCCTTTTAATCTGCATGCTGTTGGGGTTTGAATTCCCGCTGCAGCACAGGGGGAGTCTCAAACCAGTCCCGCTGCGGTCTCCCATTCATCTCCATCCACAGTGGAGCCTGCTCAGCTTAGATGTTGGTCCCAGCGTCTCGCCCAGTCTAACAGTATGCAGAGGATTACTGCTGCTCCTCCAGGCTCTGCTATTGTGGCTAGTACTGGTTAGCGGCGAGCAGACGTCTTTAGGACAAAGTCCTTGTTTTCCCCTTCTGAGCATGACCAGAGTGAGATCTCTCATTGGAGATCAGGGGTCACATGCTCAGGTACTGCAGCTGCTCCTATTGGTCCGCCAGTAAGGTCCTGTGACTGCTGGTGTTCTGGAACAAGTTTCATTGGTCCTTGTTTCTGGCAGGTCCTGTAGCTCTTACACTAATTGGGTAGCATGGCTGGGCCGCCATGCGCTAGTATCAATCTTTATATGCTATGCGCCAGTGTGGTCATGCGTGTGTGTGGTTAGGGCCCGGCTGAAATAAGCCCCTAGATTACCGACTTAATCGGTGAGGAGTTTGGTATGCTAGCTGGTCAGGGTCGGTGTCCTAGATGCCCTAGATTACCGGCATAACCGGTGAGGAGTTTGATTGCCGTATTCAGGGTCTGGCATTCAGACGCCATAGATTGCGGGTGACTCCCGCGAGGACATTAGCGCATGATCACGTTCTATGTTTGCTTAGCAGTTAACTGTGTAACTGGGTGCCTGACAGGACACAGAAGTTTGTCTCAGCGGCTCTGTGATGTAACAGGGTTCGCTTTCAACGCTAGACAGCGCCCTAGCGTGTTTATTTTGCGACTCAGTTGTGTTAAGTGAGTTCGCACACATCGCCATATAGCTCTGCGGCACTCCTTCTAGCGGCTCTGTGGATTAACAGAGTTCGCACATATTGCCACAGCGCGTTACGGCGTTTATTTTGGCGACTCTGCGGGATAACAGAGTTCGCTTCTTGCGCCATTTTACTAGCAGCAGGCTCCTCCTGCACGGTGGACCCCTGGCTGCGAACGCATCTCTCCACATCATATATTTGGTGCGTTCCGCAGACTCTAACATAATACTAGCGCCACGGTCTGGCTAGTAAAATGGCGGATGACCAGCGCCTACCGCAGTACATCCAGCAGCTGGAGGGTAGGTTGGCGGCTCTTGAGCGCACAACCTCAGCTGTGGATGTTACCGCAGTTGCTGTTCAGGCTGCTAGCGTGGCTGCAGCCAGTTTGTCCTCTGCCACCTCTGCCCCTACATTATCCCACCTCCCGCTTCCTGACAAGTTTGCCGGTGACAGCAAGCAATGTCGGGGATTCGTGAGTCAGTGCTCTATACAGCTCGAGCTTCTGGCTGCACGTTTCTCCACGGATCGGGCACAAGTGGGTTTTGTACTGTCTCTACTCTCGGGCAGAGCATTGGAGTGGGCAACACCGCTGTGGGAGCGCGACGATCGTGTTGTGCGGAGTGCTCCTCGTTTCCTGAAGACTCTTAAAAAGGTCTTTTTAGGACCTCAGGTCACCCACGATACGGCGCTACAACTGCTGGCATTGGCACAGGGTTCGTCTTTGGTCAGTCAGTTTTCCGTTCATTTTCGGACTCTGGCCTCAGAGCTAGACTGGTCGGATTAAGTTCTCATTCCAGTCTACTGGCAAGGACTGGCTGACCATGTTAAAGACGCTTTGGCTACCAGGGAGATTCCCGCCACACTAGAGAAGCTTATCTCCATATCTACCCGCATCGACCTCCGTTTTCAGGAGCGGAGGTTGGAGCGGGCCCAGTGTAGGCAGAGGATTTGGTTGGCTCCCACCTTTGCCAAACCTCTCGAATCCCCGATCTGGCGTCCGAACCCCAAAACGCCACAGAGGTTCCTCATGCAGGACCTAAGTCTCGGACCGTCCGAGTATCCGTGGTCTGTATCCTTTGTCAGCAGACAGGACACTATGCCGACAAATGTCCACAGCGATCGGGGAAGCAATCGCGTCTAGTGGCCCTGGGAGGAGGTTCACTAGAGACAGCGGCATTTTCCTCCAAGATGACATTTAAAGGGACAGTCACTGTAGACTCTTCCACACCTACAGTCGAGCTTTGCGTGGACTCAGGAGCAGAGGGGAACTTCATGTCCTCTAACTTTGCTCGTCGTCATGCAATACCTCTGGTGGCGCTTGACAAATCAGTGACTGTCCGGGTAGTAAATGGGTCGACATTGCCCTCACAAATAACACACCAGACTGTTCCTCTTGCATTGTCTGTATCCCCTTCCCATCAGGAGCTTATTTCCCTACTCGTCCTTCCCGAGGGAATTGACGAGATCCTACTAGGTATACCTTGGCTCCGTTTCCACTCCCCACATATAGAGTGGACTTTGGGTAGGATACTGGGTTGGAGTGATGCATGTAGAGGCAGATGTGTCAGGAGTTGCGTTCAGGTTACCACCACTGAGTTACCGGCAGATCTTACTCCACTTCCCAAGTGCTATTGGTCATATGCAGAAATGTTCTCCAAGAAGGCTGCGGAGACTCTTCTGGCTCATCGCCCTTATGACTGTCCTATAGACCTCTTGCCTGGCGCAGAACCTCCTCGGGGAAGGGTCTATCCTCTCTCTCTTCCTGAGACAGAGGCCATGTCGCAATATATTCAGGAGAACCTAGCAAGAGGGTTCATTAGGAAGTAGGTGTCACAGGCGGGGGCAGAATTCTTCTTCGTGCAGAAGAAGAACGGAGAATTACGTCCGTGTATTGATTACAGGGGTTTTAATGCCATCACCATTAAGAACAAATACCCGTTACCCCTGATTTCTGAGCTCTTTGATAGGCTTTGGGGAGCAAGGGTATTCACTAAACTAGATCTGCGCGGTGCTTATAACCTGATTCGCATCCGTGAGGGGGAAGAATGGAAGATGACTTTTAATACCAGGGATGGGCATTACGAATATCTGGTGATGCCCTTTGGGCTCTGTAATGCTCCAGCCGTTTTCCAAGACTTTGTCAATGACATCTTCCGGGATATGCTCTCCACCTCGGTTGTAGTCTATCTGGATGATATACTCATCTTCTCTCCAGATATTGACTCCCACCGGAGAGATGTCTGCAGAGTCTTCGACCTCTTACGGGCAAATTCCCTTTATGCTAAGTTAGAGAAATGTATGTTTGAGCTGGAGTCTTTACCTTTCCTTGGTTATATCATCTCAACCCTGGGATTGGCTATGGATCCGGCCAAATCACAGGCTGTGATGGACTGGCAAGAACCCCACTCTCTTAAAGCGGTGCAGCGCTTTATAGGGTTCATTAATTGCTATCGCCAGTTCATTCCTCATTTCTCTACCTTGGTAGCTCCCTTGGTAGCCCTCACCAAGAAGGGAGCAAATCCAAATTGTGGTCGGAGGAGGTCTCCAAGGCTTTCACTTCTATTAAGTCTCATTTTGCTAGCGCTCCCATCCTACATCGCCCTGATGTTGATAAGCCATTTTTATTGGAGGTGGATGCCTCATCCGTTGGTGCTGGAGCAGTCATCTTCCAAAAGGATGCTCAAGTTCGGAAGCATCCTTGCTTCTTCTTCTCTAAGACCTTCACATCAGCGGAGAGGAATTATTCCATCAGGGATAAGGAGTTGCTAGCCATGAAGTTGGCCTTCTCTGAGTGGAGACATCTGTTGGAGGGGGCCCACTTTCCCTTCCAAGTCTTCACCGACCACAAAAATTTGGTGTATCTTCAGACAGCCCAGCGGCTAAACTCTCGCCAGGCCAGATGGTCCTTGTTCTTCTGCCGGTTTCATTTCACACTCCATTTCCTCTCAGGAGAGAAGAACATTTGTGCCGAAGCTCTCTCTCGCTCTGTGGTGTCCTCTGAGGAGGAGGTGGAGGAGCCTCGGCTTATTGTCCCCACAGAGAGCCTGAGAACAGTGGCCCCGATTTCGCTAGAGTCTGTGCCCCTGGGCAAGACTTTTGTGCCTACCAATTTGCGACCGGAGGTACTCTCTTGGGTATATTCGTCCAGGGTGGGTGGACACTTTGGGGCAAAGAGGACATCTGAATTGCTGACGTTGGGGACTACGTTCGTGCATGTGTCTCCTGCGCCAAGAATAAGTCTCCACGACAAAGGCCAGCTGGGTTACTTTACCCTTTGCAGGTGGTAGACAGGCCCTGTGAGATGGTTGGGATGGACTTTGTGGTGGGCTTGCCCAAGTCTCGGGGTTGCACCATCATTTGGGTAATCACCGACCATTTTTCCAAAATGATGCATCTGGTGCCGCTACCACGGTTACCTTCTGCACGGGCTCTGGCAGCGTTGTTCGTTAGGCACATCTTCTGTCTGCACGGCATGCCGGACAAAATTGTCAGTGACCGAGGTCCCCAGTTTGCGTCTCGGTTCTGGAGAGAGCTTTGTCGTCTACTCAGTATTGAGTTAAATCTCTCTTCAGCGTACCATCCTGAGACAAATGGGTTGGTAGAGAGGGCCAACCAGACCTTGGTCACCTATCTACGACATTTTGTCTCAGCCAGGCAGGATGACTGGGCATCCTTGCTACCATGGGCTGAGTTTGCACTAAACAATGCTGTGGCTGACTCCACCGGACAGACTCCATTCCTCCTAAACTACGGTCAGCATCCACGGGTTCCGGTGCCAATGCCCGTGTCTTCCGCCGACTCCAGGGTGGCAGACTGGGCTGTGGAGGCACGGGACATTTGGGACCGTACCCAGGATGCCATTCAGGCGTCCAAGGAGAGGATGAGTTCCTCCGCCGACGCACATCGGCGCCCCGCTCCAACATTTGCTCTTGGGGACTTGGTGTGGCTCTCCGCCCGTAACATTAGGCTGCGAGTTGAGTCCACTAAGTTGGCACCCCACTACCTGGGTCCTTTCAAGGTCCTCGAGCAGGTTATCCCTGTGGTATACCGTTTAGCTCTTCCACCACGCCTGGGTATCTCCGACACCTTTCATGTATCCCTCCTGAAACCTGTGCTCATGTCCCGGTTTTCTGAGTCATCTGCCGGGACATCGGGTTAGTCTACGGACGACCATGAGGTGAACGCCATCGTAGGGTGTAAGGTGGTACGGGGCAAAAAGTTTTATTTGGTGGACTGGAGTGGCTATAGGCCTGAGGATAGGTCTTGGTAGCCTGTCGAGTAAGTTCACGCTCTGCAGCTCATCGCTGCCTTTGAGCACAGCGAAGCCCAGAGAAGGGGGGCCCTAGGAGGGGGGGTAATATTGGGGTTTGAATTCCCGCTACTGCACAGGGGGAGTCTCAAACCAGTCCCGCTGCGGTCTCCCATTCATCTTCGTCCGCAGTGGAGCCTGCTCAGCTTAGACGTCGGTTCCAGCATCTCGCCCAGTCTAACAGTGTGCAGAGGATTACTGCTGCTCCTCCAGGCTCTGCTATTGTGGCTAGTACTGGTTAGCGGCGAGCAGACGTCTTTTGGACAAAGTCCTTGTTTTCCCCTTCTGAGTATGCCCAGAGTGAGATCTCTCATTGGAGATCAGGGGTCACATGCTCAGGTACTGCAGCAGCTGCTATTGGTATGCCAGGAAGGTCCTGTGACTACTGGTGTTCTGGAACAAGTTTCATTGGTCCTTGTTTCTGGCAGGTCCTGTAGCTGTTACTATAAAAGGGTAGCATGGCTGGGCCGCCATGCGCTAGTATCAATCTTTATATGCTATGCGCCAGTGTGGTCATGCGTGTGTATGGTTAGGGCCCGGCTGAAATAAGCCCCTAGAATACCAACTTAATCGGTGAGGAGTTTGGTATGCTAGCTGGTCAGGGTCGGTGTCCTAGATGCCCTAAATTACCAGCATAACCGATGAGGTGTTTGATTGCCGTATTCAGGGTCTGGCATTCAGACGCCATAGATTGCGGGTGACTCCCGTGAGGACATTAGCGCATGATCACGTTCTATGTTCGCTTAGCAGTTAACTGTGTAACTGGGTGCCTGACAGGACACAGAAGTTTGTCTCAGCGGCTCTGTGACGTAACAGGGTTCGCTTTCAACGCTAGACAGTGCCCTAGCGTGTTTATTTTGCGACTCAGTTGTGTTAAGTGAGTTCGCACACATCGCCATATAGCGCTGCGGCACTCCTTCTAGCGGCTCTGTGGATTATCAGAGTTCGCACATATTGCCACAGCACATTACGGAGTTTATTTTGGCGACTCTGCGGGATAACAGAGTTCGCTTCTTGCGCCATTTTACTAGCAGCAGGCTCCGCCTGCACGGTGGACCCCGGGCTGCGAACGCACCTCTCCACATCATATATTTGGTGCGTTCCGCAGACCTTAACACACGCTGCTAGCGGTTTGGGGTGAGGTATTTGGCCACATCCTCCCAGGCCCGCTCTTTCATATCACAGTCGAGATAACTCTTCCACCTGGAATCCCAAATGCAGGGATGATCCTGAAGCAAATAAAGGGGGGTGATCAGCAATAGCATATTTTTTGAAAAGCAAACTGCACTGAAATAACATGATTACTCTGCCAACCCTCTTTTGCACTCTCTACCACCCCTGTTATGATTTGGTAGCTGGGGAGAGCAGGCAAAAACTGCAATACACCAGAGAGGTTGGAATCTACTGGATTGCAGTACCCTGACTAACCACCACAACTAAAGGCAGCCATGGAGCGTTCCTACGTTGGTCCTAGACGCCTCGTCACAGCCTGAGAGGTTAACTACACCTAAAGATAGAAAGAGGAAAGCTATCTGCCCCGGAGCAGATACCCAAAGAACATAGGAAGCCCCCAAACATGTAATGGCGGTTAGACAAGAGGAAATACAGACACAGACAGAAAATAGTAAGAGCAAACGTTGGGGCCCAATCTGCCTAGAAAGAAAAAGGATAGGAAGGACACTTACTGCAATCCAAAAAACCCTAAAAAATACCAACTCTACTAATTGCAAAAACACCTGAGATCACACGACCTCTACCACCTAAATTAGTTCTCTGGTGTAACAAAACTAAGCCGCAGCCACTGAAAAAACTGGAAAAGGCAAATGAACAAATAACAGTGGCTCAGATAAACTAAGAGGAGCACACGCCCCCGGAGGGGACCTGGCTGACCTCCACAGAAGTGCAGGGAACAATGCAAAAAGCAAGCACAAAAATAAAAACAGAAAATATCTTATCTGAGAGCAGGAGAAGAGGCAAGACTCAGCAAGCTTACAAGTGAACCAGGAACCACAGTTGAGACAAGAACAATTGATCACCGTCAACCATGATGGGAGGGAACCTCCCTTATATAAGACCAGTCTGTAACTCCTGATTGCCAATCCTCATTGAATGGTTCAGTACTGTTTGTAACCACCAGAGGGAGCTTCTGCTCAGAATTCATTTCTAACACATTCACAACAGTACCCCCCATTTGAGGAGGGGTCACCGAACCCTCATTTGGGCAACCAGGTCGGTCAGGATGAGCTCTGTGATACGCACGGATCAGTCTCCTAGCATGGATGTCCGAAGCAAACACCCAAGAATTGTCCTCCTGACCATAACCTCTCCACTAAACCAAATACCATAGTTTCCGTCTAGAAAAACGAGAATCCAATATTTTCTCAACCACATACTCCAGATTGCCCTCAACCAAAACAGGGTCAGGAGGCGCAGCCATAGGAACCACTGGCTCGACAAACCTCTTCAATAAGGACTTGTGGAACACGTTATGGATCTTAAATGTCCCTGGAAGAAGTAACCGAAAGGAAACAGGATTAAGAATCTCCATGATCGTATAAGGTCCAATGAACCTAGGCTTAACCCCTTAACCCCCAAGGGTGGTTTGCACGTTAATGACCGGGCCAATTTTTACAATTCTGACCACTGTCTCTTTATGAGGTTATAACTCTGGAACGCGTCAACGGATCTTCGCGATTCTGAGATTGTTTTCTCGTGACATATTGTACTTCACGTTAGTCGTAAAATTTCTTCCATATAACTTGCGTTTATTTTTGAAAAAAACGCAAATATGGCGAAAATTTTTAAAATTTTGCAATTTTCAAACTTTGAATTTTTATTCCCTTAAAACAGAGAAATATGTCACATAAAATAGTTAAGAAATAACATTTCCCACATGTCTACTTTACATCAGCACAATTTTGGAACCAAAATTTTTTTTTGTTAGGAAGTTATAAGGGTTAAAAGTTGACCAGCGATTTCTCATTTTTACAACAAAATTTACAAAGCCATTTTTTTTAGGGACCACCTCTCATTTGAAGTCACTTTGAGGGGTCTATATGGCAGAAAATACCCAAAAGTGACACCATTCTAAAAACTGCACCCCTCAAGGTACTCAAAACCACATTCAAGAAGATTATTAACCCTTCAGGTGCTTCACAGGAACTAAAGCAACGTGGAAGGAAAAAATGAATATTTAACTTTTTAGCCACAAAAATGATCTTTTACAAACTTTTTTTTTATTTTCACAAGGGTAAAAGGAGAAAATGGACAGATAAGGTTGTTATGCAATTTCTCCTGAGTACGCCAATACCCAATATGTGGGGGAAAACCACTGTTTGAGCACACGGCAGAGCTCGTAAGGGAAGGAGCGCCGTTTGACTTTTTCAAACTAAAATTGGCTGGAATTGAGATTGGACGCCATGTCGTGTTTGGAGAGCCCCTGATGCGCCTAAACAGTGGAAACCCCCACAAGTGACACCATTTTGGAAACTAGACCCCTAAGGTACTTATCTAGATCTGTTGTGAGCACTTTAAACCCCAAGTGTTTCACAAAAGCTTATAATGCCTGGGTGTGAAAAAAAAAAAAACAATTTTCCACAAAAATGATTTTTTAGTCCCAAATTTTTGAATTTTCCCAAGGAAATTGGACCCCAAAAGTTGTTGTCTAATTTGTCCTGAGTACGCTGATACCCCATATGTGGGGGGGGAAACTGTTTGGGTGCACGGCAGGGCTTGGAAAGGAAGTAGTAACATTTTGGAATGCAGACGTTGATGGGGGTCATGTTCCGTTTGCAGTGCCCCAGATGAGCCTAAATAGTGGAAACCCCCACAAGTGACCCCATTTTGGAAACTAGACCCCCTAAGGAACTTATCTAGATCTTTGGTGAGCACTTTGAACCCCCAAGTGCTTCACACAAGTTTATAATGCCCGGGCATGAAAATAAAAAATCCTATTTTTTTCCCACAAAAATTATCTTTTAGTCACTAATTTTTTATTTTCCCAAGGGTAACAGGAGAAATTGGACCACATAAGTTGTTGTCCAATTTGTCCTGAGTACGCTGATACCCCATATGTGGGGGGGAAGCACTGTTTGGGCTCACGGCAGAGCTCGGAATGGAAGGAGCACCATTTGACTTTTTTCAACCAAAATTGGCTGGAATTGAGATTGGATGCCATGCTGCATTTGGAGAGCCCCTGATGTGCCTAAACAGTGGAAACCCCCCACAAATGACCCCATTTGGGAAACTAGACCCCCTAAGGAACTTTTCTAGATCTTTGGTGAGCAATTTGAACCCCCAAGTGCTTCACACAAGTTTATAATGTAGAGCCGTAAAATTTAAAAATCATATTTTTTCCACAAAAATGATCTTTTCACCCCAATTTTTATTTTTCCAAGGGTAACAAGACTCCAAAAGTTATTGTGCAATTTGTCCTGAGTGCGCTGATACCCCATATGTGGGGGTAAACCACTGTTTGGGTGCATGGCAGAGTTTGGAAGGGAAGGAGCGCCGTCTGACTTTTTCAACGCAGAATTGGCTGGACGCCATGTCGTGTTTGGAGAGCTCCTGATCTGCCTAAACAGTGGAAACCCCCATAAATGACACCATTTTGGAAACTAGACCCCTCAAGGAACTTATCTAGATGTGTGGTGAGAACTTTTAACCCCCAGGTGTTTCACTAAAGTTTATAACGTACAGCCGTAAAATAAAAAATCATTTTTTTTTTTTTACAAAAATGATTTTTTCGCCCCCAATATTTTATTTTCACAAGGGTAACAGAAGAAATTAGGAACCCAAAAGTTGTTGTCCAATTTGTCCTGAGTACGCTGATACCCAATATGTGGGAGAAAACTACTGTATGGGCGCACGTCAGGGCTCGGAAGGGAAGTAGTGACGTTTTGGATTGCAGACTTTGATGGAATGGTCTGGGGGCGTCATGTCACATTTGGAGAACCCCTGATGCACCTATACAGTGGAAACCCCCCACAAGTGACCCCATTTTGGCAAATAGACCCCACAAGGAACTTATCTAGATGTGTGGTGAGCACTTTGAACCCCGAAGTGCTTCACAGAAGTTTATAACGTACAGCCGTAAAAATAAAAAAATCCTTTTTTTTTTACAAAAATGATTTTTTCGCCCCCAATATTTTATTTTCACAAGGGTAACAGGAGAAATTGGACCCCAAAAGTTGTTGTCCAATTTGTCCTGAGTACGCTGATACCCAATATGTGTGAGAAAACTACTGTATGGGCGCACGTCAGGGCTCGGAAGGGAAGTAGTGACGTTTTGGATTGCAGACTTTGATGGAATGGTCTGAGGGCGTCATGTCGCATTTGGAGAGCCCCTGATGCGCCTAAACAGTGGAAACCCCCCACAAGTGACCCCATTTTGGAAAATAGACCCCACAAGGAACTTGTCTAGATGTGTGGTGAGCACTTTGAACCCGAAGTGCTTCACAGAAGTTTATAACGCACAGCCGTAAAAATAAAAAATCTTTTTTTTTTTTTTGCAAAAATGATTTTTTTGCCCCAAAATTTTATTTTTACAAGGGTAACAGGAGAAATTGGACCCCAAAAGTTGTTGTCCAATTTGTCCTGAGTACGCTGATATCCAATATGTGGGAGAAAACTACTGTATGGGTACACGTTGGGGCTCGGAAGGGAAGTAGTGACGTTTTGGATTGCAGACTTTGATGGAATGGTCTGGGGGCGTCATGTCGCATTTGGAGAGCCCCTGATGCGCCTAAACAGTGGAAATCCCCAACAAGTGACCCCATTTTGGAAAATAGACCCCACAAGGAACTTATCTAGATGTGTGGTGAGCGCTATGAAGCCCCAAGTGCTTCACAGAAGTTTATAATGTACAGCCGTAAAAACAAAAAAATAATTTTTTTTGTACAAAAATGATATTTTCGCCCCCAGTTTTTTATTTTCCCAAGGGTAACAGAAGAAATAGGACAAATTGCACAATAACTCTTGGGGTCCAGAGTACGCTGATACCCCATATGTGGGGATAAACTACTGTTTGGAAGCATGGCAGAGCTGAGAAGTGAAGGAGCACCGTTTGACTTTTTCAACGCAGAATTGGCTGGAATTGAGATCAGACGCCATGTCACATTTGGAGAGCCCCTGATGTGCCTAAACAGCGGAAACCCCCCAATTCTAACTCCAACCCTAACCCCAACACACCCCTAACCCTAGTCCCAACCCTAACCACAAACCTAACCCTAACACACCCCTAATCCCAACCCTAACCCTAATCCTAACTTTAGCGCCAACCCTAACCCTAACTTTAGCCGCAACCCTAACCCTAACCCTAATGGGAAAATGGAAATAAATACTTTTTTTTAATTTTATTATTTTTCCCTTACTAAGGGGGTGATAAAGGGGGGTTTGATTTACTATTTATAGCGGGTTTTTATGATTGGCAGCTGTCACGCTAAAAGACGCTTTTTATTGCAAAAATAGTTTTTGCATCATCACATTTTGAGAGCTATAATTTTTGCATATTTTGGCCCACAGAGTCATGTGAGGTCTTATTTTTTGCAGGACGAGTTGACGTTTTTATTCGTAACTCAACCTCTCCAAAACTGAACTTCTTCTGCTTCCGCCGTCTACTAACCTCCCTAAATCTGACATTTCCCTCTCAGTGGGCGGCACCATAATAACACCCCGGCAGCAGGCTCGCTGTCTGGGTGTTATGTTTGATACCAATCTCTCCTTCACCTCCCATATACAATCTCTTGCCCGCTCTTGCCGCCTACACCTAAAGAACATCTCTAGAATCCGCCCTTTTCTCACCATGGAAACAACAAAAACCCTCACTGTAGCATTGATCCACTCCCGCCTGGACTACTGTAACGCTCTATTACTTGGCCTCCCCATTACTCGACTATCCCCTCTCCAGTCCATCCTTAATGCAGCAGCCAGGGTTATCCATCTGGCTAATCGGTACTTGGACGCGTCCGCTCTTCGCCAGTCCTTACACTGGCTGCCCATTCATTATAGGATCCAATTCAAAGTACTTGTTCTCACCCACAAAGCTCTCCACACTGCAGCACCCCCCTACATCTCCTCCCTCATTTCTATCTATCGGCCTAACCGACTGCTGCGCTCTGCAAACGACTTTCGACTAACCTCTGCACTAATCCGTACCTCCCACTCCCGACTCCAAGACTTCTCCCGCGCTGCGCCAATCCTCTGGAATGCTCTACCCCAAGAAATTAGGACTATCCACAATTTGCATGGTTTCAGGCGCTCCCTCAAAACACATCTGTTCAGAGCGGCCTATCACATTCACTAATCAAAGTCATTCTATGTGTAAGTGTGTGTGTGTGTGTAGCCCATTCACTATCTCCATCCATCCCTCACTCCCTTAAGATGGCTGGACCATCATTGTAAATGCACCATTGTATATACACACCTGTATTTTGTATCTCCCCCACCTCATTGTAGATTGTAAGCTCTCACGAGCAGGGCCGTCTTATTTTGCTTTAATTACTGTATTGTTAACGTTGTTACTTATGACTTGTGTTCTGAAACTGTTAAACTGTAAAGCGCTGCGGAATATGATGGCGCTATATAAATAAAGATTATTATTATTATTATTATTGGTACCATTTTTGAGCACGTGACGTTTTTTGATCGCTTTTTATTTCGATTTTTGGGAGGTTAGAATGAACAAAAATCAGCAATTCATGAATTTCTTTTGGGGGAGGCGTTTATACCGTTCCGCGTGTGGTAAAATTGATAAAGCAGTTTTATTCTTCGGGTCAGTACGATTACGGCGATACCTCATTTATATCATTTTTTCATGTTTTGGCGCTTTTATAGAATAAAAACAATTTTATATAAAAAATAATTATTTTTGCATCGCTTTATTCTGCGAGCTATAACTTTTTTATTTTTTCGCTGATGATGCTGTATGACGGCTCGTTTTTTGCGGGACAAGATGACGTTTTCAGCGGTACCATGTTTTTTTGTATCGGTCTTTTTGATCGCGAGTTATTCCACTTTTTGTTCGGCGGTATGATGATAAAGCATTGATTTTTTGCTTCGTTTTTTTTTTTTTTTTTTAAGGGGTTTACTAAAGGGGTTAACTAGTGGGACAATTTTATAGGGGGGGTCGTTACGGACGCAGCGATACCAAATATGTGTACTTTTATTGCTTTTTTTTTTTTATTTACAGGAAGAAGTGAATTTATTGGGGAATATTTTTTTATTTTTTTTATTTATTTTGGATTTTTTTTTAAAACATGTTTATTTTTATTTTTTTAACTTTTTTACTTTGTCCCAGGGTGGGACATCACTGTATTTTGTCAGATCGCTGGTGTGACAGTGTGCACAGCACTCTGTCACACCAGCGATCGCTCAGGCAGTGCAGCAGGCTTCTCAGTGCCTGCTCTCGGCAGGCACTGAGGTAGCCGCCTCCCTCCAGGACCCCGGCACCATCTTGGATCCGGGTCCTGGGAGGGAGGAAGCCCTCAGAACAGCGCGATCACATCGCGCTGCTCTGAGGGTCTCAGGGGGGCGCGCAGGGAGCCCCCACCCTGCTCGATCCTCCCCTGTGCCCCCAGTACACCGCGATCATGTTTGATCGCGGTGTGCAAGGGGTTAATGTGCCGGGAGCGGTCCGTGACCGCTCCTGACACACAGTCATGGGTGTCAGCTGTGATAATCCCGTCCATGGTCATACGGGCCCAGGTACCATGGACGGGATAGTACGTCCGATGGCAGTAAGGGGTTAAACTTAGGAGGTGCAACTCTCATAGGGATATTTCTTGAGGACAACCAGACCAAGTCCCCCACTTCAAACCGAGGACCATCAGTCCTATGTCGGTTGGCAAACCGCTGGGCCTCTCCTGAGAGAGGGACAACCTCTCCACTACCTGGTCCGAAATCTGCTGCATACACTCCACAACAGAGTCAACACCCGGACAGACAGAAGCCTCCGTCTGTCCCGAAGAAAATCGAGGGTGAAACCCAAAATTGCAGAAAAATGGAGACATCAAAGTGGCAGAGCTAGCCCTATTATTAAGAGCAAACTCTGCCAAAGGCAAAAAAGAGACCCAGTCATTTTGATCAGCAGACACAAAGCATCTCAGATAAGTCTCCAATGTCTGGTTTGTTCTCTCAGTTTGTCCATTGGTCTGAGGATGAAAAGCCGAGGAGAAAGACAATTGAACACCAAGTTTAGAACAAAAAGTCCTCCAAAATCTGGAAACAAACTGGACTCCTCTGTCAGACACAATGTTCTCAGGAATGCCGTGTAACCGAACCACGTGCTGAAGGAACAAAGGCACCAATTCGGAGGAGGATGGCAACTTAGGTAGTGGCACAAGATGTATCATTTTGGAAAACCGTATCATAAATCACCCAGATAACGGACATTCTCTGAGAAACAGGGAGGTCGGAAATGAAATCCATGGAGATATTGGTCCATGGTCTCTTGGGCACAGGCAATGGCATCAACAAACCACTAGAGCGAGAGCAAGACTTGGAGCGAGAGCAAGTCCCGCAGGACTGCACAAATTCCCTGACGTCACGAGACAAAGTAGGCCACCAAAAGGACCGACTAACCAAGTCTCTTGTACCAAAAATTCCGTGATGACCGGCCAACGCGGAACAATGATTCTCAGACATCACACTCTTTTTCCACCGGTCTGGGACAAACAATTTCCCAATAGGGCAGCGCTCAGGTTTATCCTCCTGACACCCTTCCAGAGCCAGTCTCAAATTGGGCGAGATGGTGGAAAGAATTACACCCTCTTTCAAAATAACAGCGGAATCAGATAACTCAGGAGAGTCCGCAAGGAAACTCCTCGAAAGGGCATCCGCCTTAACATTCTTAGTGCCAGGAAGAAAGGAAACCACAAAATTAAAACGTGTGAAAAACAAGGCCCACCTGGCCTGTCTAGGATTAAGTCGCTTGGCTGATTCCAGATAAACCAGATTCTTATGGTCCGTGAGGACCACCACCTGATGTTTGGCTCCCTCCAGCCAATGTCTCCACTCTTCAAAAGCCCACTTCATGGCCAATAACTCCCGATTACCCACGTCATAATTACGTTCAGTTGGAGAAAATTTTCGAGAGAAAAAGGCACAAGGGTTACTTTTAGAGGTCTCTGGATCTCTTTGGGACAAAATGGCACCTGCCCCAATTTCAGAGACATCAACCTCCGCCTGAAATGGCAGAGAAACATCAGGCTGCCGTAGAACAGGAGCAGAAGTGAATCTCTGCTTAAGTTCCTGAAACGCAGAGACTGCCTCAGGAGGCCAATTCACCACATCAGAACCCTTTTTGGTCAAATCAGTCAATGGTTTAACAATAACAGAGAAATTACCAATAAATTTACGATAAAATTGGCAAAACCCAAGAATCTCTGAAGAGCCTTTAATGAAGTAGGTTGGACCCAATCACAGATGGCCTGAACCTTGACCGGGTCCATTTCAATAACAGATGGGGACAAAATGAATCCCAGAAATGAGATCCTCTGTACGCCAAAAAGACACTTTGATCCCTTCACATACAGAGCATTCCCTCTCAAAATCTGGAACACAGTCCGAACATGTTTCACATGAGAGTCCCAGTCATTGGAAAAAATCAAGATATCATCCAAATAAACAATCAGAAATTTATCCACAAAATCCCTGAAAATGTCATTCATGAAGGACTGGAAGACGGAAGGAGCATTAGTGAGCCCAAAGGGCATCACTAGGTACTCAAAATGCCCCTCTGGGGTATTAAACGCCGTCTTCCATTCATCCCCGTGCTTAATGCGAATAAGGTTATACGCACCCCTGAGGTCAAGCTTGGTAAAACAAGTAGCACTTTTCACCCTGGAAAACAGGTCAGAAATCAAGGGTAACGGATATTGATATTTCACAGTGATATTGTTCAAGAGACGATAATCAATACACGGCCTTAATGAACCATCCTTTTTGGCCACAAAGAAAAAACCGGCACCCAAGGGTGAACAGGATGGTCTGATATGACCCTTCTCCAATGACTCTTGATATAAGTCCGCATAGCTCATGTTCAGGTACAGACAAGTTAAAAAGGCGACCTTTAGGGAATTTACTACCAGGCACTAATTCAATAGCGCAGTCATAGCTCCTATGGGGGGGCAAGGATGCAGATTTACTTTCGCTAAACACATCAGAAAAATCAGTCAAAAAGTCAGGAACATCCTGAGCCTGGGGAGAGGCAGAAAAAACAGGAGTGTTGGCATTAACACATTGGCAGCCCCAACTGGTTACAGACACAGATTTCCAATCCAAAACAGGATTATGAGACTGTATCCAAGGGAAACCTAGTACAATAATGTCATGCAGATTATACAGCACCAAAAATTTGCAACTCTCCTGATGATCAGGTTCAACCCTCATTATCACCTGAGTAGAGAACTGGGGTTTATTCTCTGCCAAAGGGGTAGAATCAATCCCCAGTAGGGGAATAGACTTCCGTAGGGGTATCAAGGGAAACCCACAACGTTTAGTAAAATCAAAATCCAACAGGTTAATAGCTGCTCCCGAATCAACAAAAGCCTGAGCAGAAAATGTGGAGAGGGAGCAAATCAGGGTAACAGTCAACAGAAATTTAGTCTGAACACTACCCAAGACAACTGAGCGTGCAAAACGTCTTCCCCGCTTAGGGCAGACTGAAATAGCATGATAGGCGTCACCACAGTAGAAACATAACCCATTGCGTTTTCGAAACTCTTGACGCTGTGCCCCAGAAGCCACTCTATTACACTGCATGGGTTCAGAAGCTGGTTCACAAGGCAACACTATTCCACGCATACCTCTACGCTCACGCAAACGTTTGTCAATTTGAATCGCTAATGACATAGAATCATTGAGACCAGAGGGAGCAGGGAAACCCACCATAACATCTTTTACTTTCTCTGACTGACCCTTCCGAAAAAGGGCTGCCAAAGCATTGTCATTCCATTTGGTCAGGACTGCCCACTTTCGGAATTTCTGACAGTACAACTCAGCATCCTCAAGCCACTGATTTAATGCCAACAAGGTTTTTTCAGCTTGATCAGTGACATTAGGTTCATCGTACAATAACCCCGGAGCCAGAAAAAATGCATCAACATTATTCAAAACAGGGTCCCCAGGTGTCAGGAAAAAAGCCCAATCCTGAGGATCGCCGCGCAGGAGAGAGATGACAATTTGAACCTGCTGTGCTTCGTTCCCTGAGGCCTTAGGTTTTAAGGCAAAAAACTACTTACAGTTATTTTTGAAATTCAGAAATTTAGCTCGATCCCCCAAAAATAAATCTGGCATGGGGATCCTAGGTTCCACAACCGGCAACCCTGCAAGATAGGTAGCAATACTCCGAACTTCAGTGGCAAGCTGATCCACATGGCCAGACAACTGTGCAAACTCCATTGAGAGAAAAAAAAAAGAATCATCCTCAGCACCCAGAGAAAAAGAGGGAAAAAATGCAACAAACAGAGAAAAAAAAAAATTTCTGACAACTTCCCTTTTTCTTTTTCCTTTTACTATTTTTCCCTTCTGTTGAGTACCATATAATTTTCAGTTTGGCCGGTGATACTGTTATGATTTGGTAGCTGAGGAGAGCAGGCAAAAATGGCAATACACCAGAGAGGTTGGAATCTACTGGATTGCAGTACCCTGACTAACCACCACAACTAAAGGCAGCCGTGGAGCGTTCCTACGTTGGTCCTAGACGCCTCGTCACAGCCTGAGAGGTTAACTACACCTAAAGATAGAAAGAGGAAAGCTATCTGCCCCGGAGCAGATACCCAAAGAACATAGGAAGCCCCCAAACATGTAATGGCAGTTAGACAAGAGGAAATACAGACACAGACAGAAAATAGTAAGAGCAAATGTTGGGGCCCAATCTGCCTAGAAAGAAAAAGGATAGGAAGGACACTTACTGCAATCCAAAAAACCCTAAAAAATACCAACTCTACTAATTGCAAAAACACCTGAGATCACACGACCTCTACCACCTAAATTAGTTCTCTGGTGTAACAAAACTAAGCCGCAGCCACAGAAAAAACTGGAAAAGGCAAATGAACAAATAACAGTGGCTCAGATAAACTGAGAGGAGCACAAGCCCCCGGAGGGGACCTGGCTGACCTCCACAGAAGTGCAGGGAACAATGCAAAAAGCAAGCACAAAAATAAAAACAGAAAATATCTTATCTGAGAGCAGGAGAAGAGGCAAGACTCAGCAAGCTTCCAAGTGAACTAGGAACCACAGTTGAGACAAGAACAATTGATCACCGGCAACCATGATGGGAGGGAGCCTCCCTTATATAAGACCAGTCTGTAACTCCTGATTGCCAATCCTCATTGAATGGTTCAGTACTGTTTGTAACCACCAGAGGGAGCTTCTGCTCAGAATTCATTTCTAACACATTCACAACACACCCCTCTTTTGCATTCTATGCAACCCCTGTTTTGCACTCTCTGCCACCCCTATTTTTCTATCTTTTAACATCCCCTCCCATCTCTGTATAGCCCCAATCACAGCAATAAACAACAATACCGAGAGCCGGTGAGAGCTCTTCACCCACGGTCCCCCATAATAACCTGGAGCCTCCCCTACACTCCTCTACACCGAAGAGGGGCGGGGGGGACTTTTCAGCACCCTACATACCTGAATGAGAACGAGAATTCTTTCTAGTTCCAGCTTGTGTCTCTGCAGGCATGGAGTGAAAAATTTCAAAGTGATAAACAGGAAGTACATGGGAGTGTCGTAGTAAAAATACAGCGTTCCGCAAATACGGTCTTCATGGTGTACCGCAAAATCAACACACTGGGCAAGCTTCCATTGTTTTT
The DNA here is from genome assembly GCA_033576555.1 of Oophaga sylvatica. NCBI lineage: Eukaryota > Metazoa > Chordata > Amphibia > Anura > Dendrobatidae > Oophaga > Oophaga sylvatica. Next base: position 132,275,466 of record JARQOD010000001.1, on the reverse strand, counting down.
GAAGCCCCATTGATTTTCAATGGGGGCCTTGTCCATAAGTGAAAAATATCAAGCTCGATATTTTTTCACGGCCATAAATATGGCCCTCATGGCCATTCGGTGTGCTGCGCTCCGACAAATTTTTGCGGTCCCATAGAAATCTATTGAGGATGCAAAAATGGGCCACAAAAACACGGCAAGTGTAAAAGAAGTCTATAGGTAATTAGCTCTTTCGAAATCTGTTTCTCATACTCGTACATAATCTGCCCTGGTTGACTCAATACCTTTTTAGAATAAAAATGTTAGCTGGTTTAGAGAACATGTATTCATATATTGTTAGTGCTTATAAATGCAATGTAAGACAAAAAAAAGAAACAAAGAAGACTTGGCATGATCATGCATTATAATGACCTCTATGTAATCCATCACAAAATTATATGGACTTTCCATTGGGCGCTGACAGGACCTGTGATAAGTTTACTGTGAGGGGATTCTTTTTTCTTAAAGTGTTGTATTGTTTATCTAGATATTGAGATATTAAAAATGTATATATATATGCATTCCATTTTATTCAATAAGATTTGCCAATGCTTTAGTGCCTATTGTTTTTTGGTAACATTAGCAAATGGTTCTTACTGCTAAATACTGTAGATATGGCATACCATGAATGTAAGCCTAAATGGCTGATTATTGATTGCAGCTGGTGATGAGCGAGTATACTCGTTGCTCGGGTGATCTCCGTGTATTTTGGCGTGCTCGGAGATTTAGTTTTCATCGCCTCAGCTGCATGATTTACAACTGCTAGACAGCTTGAATACATGTGTGGAATGCCTGTTTGTTAGGGAATTCCCACATGTATTAAGCCTGTCTACAAGTCGCAAATCATGCAGCTGAGACGAAAACGAAATCTCCGAGCACGCCAAAATACACGGAGATCACCCGAGCATGCTCGGGGAGACCCGAGCAACAATGCTTCTCGCTCATCACTAATTGCAGCACCATTGATCATACATTAGCCATGTCTTTTTTAAGAGACCAACCACCAATCAATAACCAGTGGACAATTTGATACATAGAGTTGGGCTTTTCAGAAAATATTCTGATATTTAAATGGCAGTTGGATGAATACAAATTCTTTTTTTTACTAACCTTGAAAGTCTTGACTCATTTTTTTTTACGTTTCATCTTAAATTTAGATTTTATAACATAATATGTATTTTGCACTGAGTAACATTTGTTATTCTGCTTGGTTTGCCATTTACTTGTTTGAAAATATTATTGGATGACATTTTTGGGTGGGTGGCTGTTTTTTAAATTTCATTTAGATTTTGTGTGTAGGTCATATTGTCAAGTAAGAATATATGTGAATTGTTACTATTATTATTATATCTTCTCCTATTAGGGAAGACAAAATTGATTTATTACTATGTAATTCCACAAAACATATATAAAACCCAAGTGACAATTGCAAGAAAAATAAACAGTCACTCACAGCTTCCACCAACAATATAATCTAATAATAATTTGTAATCTGCCTCCAGAGATTATTTTAAATGAAAGGAGGGAGGCATAACCAGTGTGAGACATGTAATGACTTACAGTCTGCTCTCTTGATCTACATATATCACACTGATAACACCCTCTTTCATTTAAAATTAGCTCTGGAGGCAGATTTTCTGGGAGATCTGTTTTCAGCCCATAGATCTTAGCAGCTCATTTTCATATTAAGAACAACATGGATTTCATAGGAATAAAACATCAGATTGCAGATATCAAGGTATCTTTTTATTCAACTTTCTATGACCTGCATGCCCATATAGATGGCTTAGCATGGTTGATCCTACTGACAGATGCCCTTTATCTGTGAACAGTATTGCTAACTGTAAGGGTGCATTCAAATGTCCGTTCAAATTGGTCCAAGAATGTACCGCAATGCACGGACTGGCCACTGGTCTCCTGACCTGAGCATGAAAGCTTCTTAGAAATATATGAAGCTGTCACGCTTGAGTTGGGAGACTTACGACTAGTTTGAGCATTGTGGTCCAATCTTACACCGATTTTTACAGACGTCTGATTGCACCCTAACACATAAGCATTTTATAAGGATATTGAAAATATGACATATTATGTATGAATTATAAGGAATGAAAATGTAAAAAATGTACCTCTCCCCATGCTGCAGGCGGAGGTTCTACTGGTGGATAATATTTTGGAATGTCCCATGCTACTTGAGCCATGAACCATTTGAAGTCCTTACACTTGAGATGTTTGCGAAGTTCTTTTTGAGATGTCAGATCTCCAGTACTCAGGTGTCTGTATTCAGGTCTCCTCTGGTAGATATACTCTGCAAATTCATCCATCCAGGTCTCTGCCACACGTTTCAGATTCTAATATACAAGAATTGTATATTACTGTTACTAGCATAGTTCTTTTGAAATATTTCATGCAACATTATGCATCAAGTAATTATGACCTTTGTGTGATAGAGTCAGATTAATGGCTCAATTAGTTTATTAAATGAAAAAGTACTGAGATGTAACTGCACTGCAGGGATTAATGAGACTCAAATTAATCAAGAACAGACAAAATCATTAATCAGATTGCTTTCTTTTTAACTTTTATTGTTTTAGGATATAGATACAGATAAAGTTGAAGGTGAACCTTAATTAAACTCTGTCTTTTTTATATAATTTGCCAAATATTTCGAATAATAAAATAAATTTTTTTTGCAATTGTTAGCAAAGGGTCTCTTTTTTTATTATGAAGCAAGGCGCTCATCCAGGTCCAGCTGGATTCTCAATTTAAAGAGTTCTGTTCCAAGTACCTCTACCAGTAATAAATAGGACTGGTTTTAACTGCTTGACTGTTGGGATCCCTATCGCTATAAAGGATCCTGGGTCATTTGTTCCTTTTCATTCTGGTTTCAGTGAGGCATCAAATATTAGTACTGAAGACTCAATGGAATTGATAAAAACAGTCAAGAACTGCTCCTGTTATCTTCTAGACATCTACTGTAATTGACACATCTTTCTAATTGTATAGTAAAGCCCCCGTCTCACACAGCGCTGCTGAGTCACTAGTTTTGTGACGCAACAGCGATCTCCCCAGTGATATCGCTGTGTGTGACATTCAGCGACGATCAGCCCCCCTGCTGGGTATCGCTGATCGTCGCTGAATGTCCTGGACATTTTTTTGATTGCTGGTCTCCCGCTGTCCAGCATGCATCGCTGCGTGAGACAGGCGGGAGACCAGCAATCCGCTGGTAACCAAGGTACACAGCGGGTTTCCAGGCACCGCGCAGCACCTGGAAACCCGATGTGTACCTTGGTTACCAGCTCCCTGCATTAGGGCGCTGGTATCCAACTTACACTGCGGGTAACTAAGCGACGTTACCCGCAGTGTCGCTGCCTGAGCTGCCTGTTTGGCAGCTCAGCAGCGATCATTTAACGACACACCAGCGATCCTGATCGTTGTCGGGATCGTTAGTGTATCGCTATGTGAGACGGGGGCTTTATACTTTCCCTGTCAGGTTCACACATTAGTGTTTTTATCTACTTCTGTATGTATAAGAACTTGTAAGTGAAGACAGTTCTGCTCTACAGGTTTTTCACAAGGTCGCATAAAATAAGGCATACTTAACCCCTTCATGACCTTGCCATTTTTTGCAATTCTGACCAGTGTCCCTTTACGAGGTAATAACTCAGGAACGCTTCAACGGATCCTAGTGATTCTGAGAATGTTTTTTCATGACATATTGGGCTTCATGTTAGTGGTAAATGTAGGTCAATAATTTTTGAGTTTGGGAAAAAAATGGAAATTTGGCGAAAATTTTGAAAATTTCGCAATTTTCAAATTTTAAATTTTTATTCTGTTAAACCAGAGAGTTATGTGACACAAAATAGTTAATAAATAACATTTACCACATGTCTACTTTACATCAGCACAATTTTGGAAACAACATTTTTTTTGTTAGGAAGTTATAAGGGTTAAAAGTTGACCAGCGATTTCTCCTTTTTACACAAAATTTACAAAACCATTTTTTTTAGGGACCACCTCACATTTGAAGTCACTTCGAGGGGTCTATATGGTAGAAAATATCCAAAAGTGACACCATTCTAAAAACTGCACCCCTCAAGATACTCAAAACTACATTCAAGAAGATTATTAACCCTTCAAGTGCTTCACAGGAACTAAAGCAACGTGGAAGGAAAAAATGGATATTTTAATTTTTCCAACAAAAATTTTATTTTAGCATCAATTTTTTCATTTTTGCATGGGCAACAGGATAAAATGGATCCTAAAATTTGTTGGGCAATTTCTCCTGAGTACGCAGATACCTCATATGTGGTCATAAACCACTGTTTGGGCGCACGGCAGGACTCAGAAGGGAAGGAGCGCCATTTGACTTTTTGAATGGAAAATATGCTGGAATATTTAGCGGTTGACGTGTCGCATTTGGAGAGTCCCTGTGTGCCTAAACATTGGAGCTCCCCCACAAGTGACCCCATTTTGGAAACTAGGCCCCCCAAGGAACTTATCTAGATGCATAGTGAGCACTTTGAACCCCCAGGTGCTTCACAGAAGTTTATAAACGCAGAGCAGTGAAAATAAAAAAATCATTTTTCTTTCTCAAAAATCATTTTTTAGCACGCTATTTTTTATTTTCCCAAAGGTAACAGGAAAAATTGGACACCAAAAGTTGTTGTCCAGTTTGTCCTGAGTATGCTGGTACCCCATATGTGGGGGGGAACCACTGTTTGGGCACACGTCAGTGCTCAGAAGGGATGTAGTGATGCTTTGAAATGCCGACTTGATGGAATGGTCTGCGGGCATCTTGTTATGTTTGCAGAGACCATGATGTGCCTAAACAGTAGAAACCCCCCAAGTGACCCCATTTTGGAAACTAGATCCCCTAAGGAACTCCTCTAGATGTGTGGTGAGCACTTTGAATCTCCAAGTTCTTCACAGAAGTTTATAACGCAGAGCAGTGAAAATAAAAAATCATTTTTTTTCCACAAAAATAATATTTTTAGTCCCCAATTTTTTTTCCCAAGGGTAACAGGATAAATTAGGCCCCCAAAGTTGTTGTGCAATTTTTCCTAAGTACGCTGATACCCCATATGTGGGGGTAAACCACTGTTTAGGCACACGTCGAGGAGCACTGTTTCACTTTTAACAGTCAATCAGAGCGATCGTAGCCATGTGGGGGTTAAGCTAACCCCCCTGTGGTGAAACACAAAGGGTCTTGTGCCTGTGGGTCGGGTGACCTTTTAGTGACCCCGCTCACCCGACCCACAGGAACGCGATCCTTTCATGACACATACGCTGTGTCACAGGTCAGGAAGGGGTTAAATTTGCAACACCCACTTAAGTCTAAATATATGTTATATTAGTTTTAAAGCAAATACCAAGTGTTACACATCTGCCTCATCTTGGCAGGTCTTCATCACCTCCTGTGGCCACTGCCCTCTATTATGCTCCATACCGGAGTTTACAAGTGGCATGGTGTGTTCCAATGTGATTATCTGTTTAAGCCAGAAAAAATGCCCACTAAGAAACACAATGGTGTCTTGGTATTAAGACTCTTAGTTCTGTTTATTTGTCTGTGCACCATTACCTGCTCCCGGCCTGCCTTTGCCTACTTTGTTTTGGGCTTTCCTGTGCCCTACCAACCTGTGGTCTACAGTGCTTCAAATCCTTGCTCCATAACTGTTTTCCTATGTTCTGTGTGCCTATGGATTCCAATGCTTCAAGTCTTCACTCCATAAATACTTTCCTGCTGCTACATCAACACCCGATACCATGTGCCCACCTGGACCTGGGATTAGTGGATCCACATAACAAGGTGAGCCCTTAACATCAAGATGTGCATAAGATGAAGCAAATATGATGTCCTGTTATGCGCCTTGATGCCATGGCATGTACAGAATTTTTCCCTAGAAGAATTGAAAACTGTATGTCTAATTTAAAACTTTAATAATAATTTAAAAATCAGCATCGAGAAACCTCCATAAACCATGATACAGCTGCATATATGATCTTATTGAAATTAATCAACACAATATTTCAAATCCATGTTGTGCACATCTCAAATACAGTGGGGAAAAAAGTATTTAGTCAGCCACCAAATGTGCAAGTTCTCCCACTTAAAAAGATGAGAGAGATCGGTAATTGACATCATAGGTAGACCACAACTATGAGAGTCAAAATGAGAAAATAAATCCAGAAAATCACCTTGTCTGATTTGGCAAAATTTATTTTGCAAATTATGGTGGAAAATAAGTATTTGGTCACCTAAAAACATGCAAGATTTCTGGCTCTCACAGACCTGTAACTTCTTCTTTATGAGGCTCCTCTGTCCTCCACTCATTACCTGTAGCAATGGCACCTGTTTGAACTTGTTATCAGTATAAAAGACACATGTCCACAACCTCAAACTGTCACACTCCAAACTCCACTATGGTAAAGACCAAAAAGCTGTCGAAGGACGCCAGAAACAAAATTGTAGCCCTGCACCAGGCTGGGAAGACTGAATCTGCAATAGTCAAGCAGCTTGGTGTGATGAAATCAACTGTGAGAGCAATAATAAGAAAATGGGAGACATACAAGACAATTGATAATCTACCTTGATCTGGGGCTCCACGCAAGATCTCACCCCGTGAGGTCAAAATGATCACAAGAACGGTGAGCAAAAATCCCAGAACTACACAGGGGGACCTAGTGAATGACCTGTATAGAGTTGGGACCACCATAACAAATGCTACTATCAGTTACACACTATGCTGCAAGGGACTCAGATCCTGCTTACGCCAGTACATGTCCGGGCCCATCTGAAGTTTGCTAGAGAGCATTTGGATTATCCAGAAGAGTATTGGGAAAATGTCATATGGTCTGATGAAACCAAAGTAGAACTATATAGTAGAAACAAAACTCGTCGTGTTTGGAGGAGACAGAAGCTGAGTTGCATCCAAAGAACACCATACCTACTGTGAAGCATGGGGGTGGCAACATCATGATTTGAGGCTGTTTCTCTGCAAAGGGACCTGGATGACTGATCTATGTACATGAAAGAATGAATGGGGCCATGTATCATGAGATTTTGAGTGCAAACTTACTTCCATCAGCAAGGACTTTGAAGATGAAACGTGGATGGGTCTTTCAGCATGATAATGATCCCAAGCACACTGCCAGGGCAATGAGGGAGTGGCTTTGTAAGAAGCATATGAAGGTTCTGAAGTGGCCTAGCCAGTCTCCAGATCTCAACCCCATAGAAAACCTTTGGAGGGATTTCAAAGTCCGTGTTGCCCAGTGACAGGCCCAAAACATCACTGCTCTAGAGGAGATCTGCATGGAGGAATGGGCCAACATACCACAAAAAGTGTGTGCCAACCTTGTGAAGACTGTCAGAAAACGTTTGACCTCTGTCATTGCCAATAAAGGATATATAACAAAATGTTGAGATGAACTTTTGTTAATGACCAAATACTTATTTTCCTCCATAATATGGAAAATAAATCTTGCCAAATCAGACAAGGTGATTATCTGGATTTTTTTTCTAATTTTGTCTCTAATAGTTGTGTTCTACCTATGATGTCAATTACAGGCCTCTCTCATCTTTTTAAGTTGGAGAACTTGCATAATTGGTGACTGACTAAATACTTTTTTTCCCCATTGTCTGCTCTTATATATGAGGTCCTATATTTCTTTTCCTCCCCAGAAAATTGACGATCAGTTTTAGTATAAGTACTCAAAGTACATATGCAATAGAAGAGACATTATCAATAAATGATGTATATAGATACTTGTAAAAGTATTCAAACCCCCTTTGGCTTTCTACCTGTTTGTGCTACAATTCAACCTGAATTTAAATATTATTTTAATCTGATTTGTGTATGCTGCATCTGCACTAGTGATGAACGAATATACTCGTTGCTCGGGTTTTCCCAAGCATGCTCGGGTGTCCTCCGAGTTTTTGGTCGTGCTCGGAGATTTAGTTTTTTTCACCGCAGCGCTAGACAGCATGAATACATGTGGAGATTGCCTACTTGTTAGGGAATCCCCACATGAATTCAGGCTGTCTAGCAGTCGCAAATCATGCAGCTGCGGCGACAAAAACTAAATCTCCGAGCACTCCCAAATACTCGGAGGACACCCGAGCATGCTCAGGAAAACCCAAGCAACGAGTATACTCGCTTACCACTAATCAGCACTAAATAGTCTAACTTGGTTAAGTGTAGTCAGAAAATTATAATCATAAATTAAGTTTATGGAATCGATGAACTAAAACTTGTCATGTGCAATTGTATTCACCCTTTTGCTATGAAACCGCTAAAAAATTGTGATGCAAGCAATTATCTTACAAGTCACATATTTAGTAAAAGTAAGTCCACCTGTGTGCAATCTAAGTATCACATGGTTTGTCAGTATAAACACATCTTTTCTGAAAGGCCATGGAGGCTGAAACACTATTAAGCAAGAGGCACCATTAATCAAGCAACACCATGAAGACCATGGAGATCTCCAAACAAGTCAGGGATAAAGTAGTTGAGAAGTACAGGTCAGGGTTGGGTTATAAAAAATATTCCAATCTCTGATGATCCCCCAGAGCACCATCAAATCTACTATCTTCAATTTGAAAGAATATGGTACCACAACAAACCTGCCGCTCACAGTGCTAGCAGGGGTCTGACCGAGGTCACGACAGTTCAGCCTGGCGGGGAATGCAGCCTTAGTGACTGGCAGTAACCTTGATGATGTCACTGCCGGTCACTGATGCTGTGCTCGCAGCAGTTCATTCCCTTGTGGTTCTCAGCCTGAACGATTGCATCTTGGCACTGTCCAGGTTGAAAACTATTTCTCCCCCAGACATGGATTACGGCATGTGACAGCATGACAGAGAGGTGAGGGATATTGTTGTTTTTTAAAATTTTTGGTTTATTACAGGAGAATGAGGGCTTCGTTGGAATTAGGTGTTTGGTGAGTATAACTGTGTTTGTTATTTTTAAATAAAAATAGAAAACTGTGTTTTGGTTTATTTCTAATAAAAGACTTTATTCTGGCTGTGTCTCTGTTTACCATACAACTATAGGATTAGTAATGGAGAGTAGTGTTGAGCGATACTGCTCGATATCTAAAAATATCGGATCGGAATGGTATCGCCGATATCACTAAATATCGGCGATATCCGATTCAGATACCGGAAGTCCCATGTAAGTCTATGGGAACAAAATATCGCAACTAAAAAAAACCCTTATTTCCTTGTAAACACTAAATATACACACATAGAATACATATATATATATATATATATATATATATACATGTCATTGTGACATATATATATACATATATGTATAGTTTATACACTTCTACATAGTAAAATATCCTCTGATTCAATTGCCGGGTAAAGCCGGCTTCTGTGAAAAGACAGAAGCACCCGACATGAAATGACACTTGGTGTACATAGGGTTAACCATGTCTTTTCATGTCGTTTGCAATCTGATTTGCACAAACAATTACATCAGTCTATGTGTGCAAAATTTCACACCTGTAGGGGTTAATTAAAGGTGTAAATTCGTTGTAAAAAAACAGACTTTTTTGCTACGAATTTACACCTTTAATTAACCCCTACAGGTGTGAAATTTTGCACACTTACACTCATGTAATTGTTTGTGCAAATCAGATATCAAACTACATGAAAAGACATGGTTAACTCTATGTAAACCAAGTGTCATTTCATGTCGGGTTCTGCATTTTCATAAAAGCCGGCAATTGAATTAGCGGCTATTATACTATGTAGAAGTGTATGAACTATAAATATAAATATATATATTATATATGTGTCACAAATTTAATGACATGTATATATATATATGAGGTGTAAAATTGCTGAAAAAAAATGCGTGGGCTCCCGCCCTATTTTCGCAACCAGACAGACAAAGCCAGTGAGTGGGGGCAGATAATAATAGCCCAGAGAGGGACCATTATTTTTGCCCCCCCGGCTACTAACATCTGCCCCCAGACACCCCAGAAAGGGCAAATCTCTAATTAGATTTGCCCTTTCTGGCACTTTGCCCGTCTATTCCCATTGCCCTGTAGCGGTGGCGAATGGGTTAATAAGGGGTTAAAATGACCTTGCAATTGAAAGGTCACTTTAAGCCAGGTTAATAATTGAGAGCTGTCAATTAGACAACTATCAATTATTAATCCTATTGTATGAAAGAAAAATCAAACACACACACTTTAATAAAAAAGAAGTTTAATGAAATAATCACACAGTTTTTGACCATATTTTATTTTCCTGCTAAAACCATTTCCTGTAATAAAAATAAAATAATAAAGCAAAATTATTCTTACCAATCCGATGTACAGTCAAGTGTCACGGTGTAATCCTTCAGAAAGGGTTAATGTTTACTGCAGGGACCGCAGTTAATGCTGCAGCCTCACAGTAAACCCCCAAATGAATGAGTTCCTCTCCTGGCTGACAGGAGAGGAAGTGGAAAGCTTAATTGATTGCTTTCCACTTTCACTTCAGGTCAGCCAGGGACACAATCAGTGACGTCAGAGGGAACTGGTTAACAAAAATAGGGGATCCCCTCGAAAAAAATTGGCTTGGGGTCCCCCTATTTTTGTTAACCAGCCAGATGAAGCAGACCGCTGAGGCCTGGATTTTCAGGCTGTTAAGGAGCCAAGATCCATGGACCTTGCCAGCCTGATAATACCAGGCCACAGCAGTCTGCATATCTTGGCTGATTAACAAAAATAGGGGATCCCCTCGAAAAAAATTGGCGTGGGGTCCCCCCTATTTTTGTTAACCAGCCAGATGAAGCAGACCGCTGAGGCCTGGTTTTTCAGGCTGGTAAGGATCCAATATCCATGGACCTTGCAAGCCTGATAATACCAGGCCACAGCAGTCTGCTTAGCTTGGCTGGTTAACAAAAATAGGGGATCCCCTCAAAAAAAAAACGGCGTAGGGGTCCCCTATTTTTGTTAACCAGCCAAGTAAAATGCAGACTGCTGCGGCCTGGTATTAAAAGACTGTCAAGGCCCATGGATTTTGGCCCTCAACAGCCTGATAATACCAGGCTACAGCAGCCCCACATTTGGCGCATCAAAAGATGTGCCAATTGTGGCACTTTACCCGGCTCTTCCCACTGCCCTGTAGCGGTGGCAAGTGGGGTAATAAGGGGTTAATGTCACCGTTGATTGCACGGTGACAATAAGCCCGGTTAATAATGGAGAGGTGTCAATAAGACACCGATCCATTATTAATCCCAAAGTTATTAAATGTATAAAAAAAAGACACAGCAAGAAAAAAGTCTTTTAATGAAATAAAAGAGACAACACAGTTTTCATTTCTTTTATTATACTCTCATTCCTGCGACGCCATCGATCTCCTGTAAAAAAAGAAAAAAACAAAACCAACAGTATACCACCTGTCCGACGCAGTCCATAGTAACGACTGTCCCACGGCGATCCAGCTCTGCTACATCGCAATGACAGGCAGAGCCTGTCATCGCGACGCAGCACAGCTGATTACCTGCTTCCCCGGCGGTGACGTCATCGGACTGACTGCTTTACGGCCGGGATTACCCAGCAGTCACTGCAGTTATCGCGAGAAACTGCATGTGACCGCCGGGGAAAGATGATGGCGGCCATGAAGCAGTCCAGCCCGTGACCGCCGGAGATCTTCTGCCAGGTAAGTGCCGCTGACTCCTGACAGACCCGACCGACGGACACTAACAGTGACAGACCCGACCGACGGACACAGACAGTGACAGTGACAAATCCGATTCCGGTATTCGATATGACGAAAATATCGGTATTCGGAATCGAAAGGCCGATACAGCTAATATCGGCCGATACCCGATATTTGCAGTATCGTATCGCTCAACACTAATGGAGAGGTGTCTTATAGACACCTCTCCATTACTAAGCCATGAGCTTGATGTCACCAGACAATACAAAGGTGACATCAACCCCACAAATATGAACTCCACTTGTCACTGCTATAGGGCCAGTGGGAAGAGCCAGGCAAAGCGCCAGAATTGGTGACTCTAATAGATGTGCTTTTTCCGGGCAGCTGCGGGCTGCTATTTTTAGGCTGGGGGGAGCAATATCCTTACCAGCTTGAGAATACCAGCCCCCAGCCGTGAGCTTTAACAAGGCTGGTAGTCAACAATAGGAGGGACCACATGCCATTTTTTAAAATTATTTAAATAATTAAACAAAACAGCGTGAGGACCCCTCTATTCTTGATATCCAACCTTGCTGAAGCTGATAGTTGAGGGTTGCAGACCCCCGCTGTGAGTTTTGCCTGGCTGATTATAGAAAATAGAGGGGAAACCACGCTGTTTTTTTTCATTCATTTATTTAAAGTGCAGACGGCGGCTGATGAATACCCCATCAGCCGCTCCTGCTGTCACTGTTATTATCGGCAGTAGGAGTAGGCTGATGGGTGTAATAGTCCCATCAGCCGCCGTCTGCAGTCTCTTTTATCATTTAAATATAACTCTCAACATTCTCCCCTGTTTGAGCCGATCGCCGGCAGATCAGGGGTAAATGATGAAAGCTGTGTTCAGCACCCGGCGCCGGAGAACAGCGCTTACTGTAACGCTTCATCCCTGGCACCAGTCTGTGGGGTTCTGATGCGGTACACGGATACCACACGTGTGCCAAAAGTATTACACACAGGGATACTGACATTTCCAATACCGTTTTTTTCGGTACCGGAAATGTCATGACTTGTGAAAGAGGTCTTATATCGAGTTTTTATGTTTGGCAGCTGTTACACACTAAAAGACGCTTTTTACTGCAAAAAATTGTTTTTCCACACCCATTTTTTGAGAGCTATCAATTTTCCATATTTTGGCCCACATAGTCATGTGAGGTCTTGTTTTTTGCAGGATGAGTTGCCATTTTTATTGGTACCATTTTCGGGCACATGACATATTTTGATTGCTTTCTATTCCAGTTTTTTTGTGGCAGAATTTACAAAAAACAGCAATTCAGGAATTTCTTTTGAGGGGATGGGTTATGCATCCAGGTGTAGTAAAATTGATAAGGCAGTTTTATTCTTTGGGTCAGTACGATTTCAGTGATACCTCATTTATATATTTTTTAAGTTTTGCGCTTTTATACAATGAAACTATTTTATAGAAAAGATAATTATTTTTCATTGCTTTATTCTGAGAGCTATAACTTTTTTATTTTTTCGCTGATGGAGGTGTATGGTGGCTTGTTTTTTTCCAGGGCAAGATGTTGTTTTCATCGGTATCATCATTATTTTAATCTGTCTTTTTTGTTGCATGCTATTCCACTTTTTGTTTGCCGTTAACTAATGGGACAGTTTTATAGGTCAGGTAATTGTGGACGCAGAAAAAACAAATAAGTGTAATTTTATTGTTTATATTTTTTTCATTCAAATATTTATTTTGAGATGCAATATCTTTTTATTTTTTTTATTTTTTATTTTGTCCCAATATGGAACTTTAATTTTTTGCAGGCTGATCGCTTCTATAACATGGAGATAAAGCAGCCTCCACGTACTATAGAAACTGTCGGCTCTGCCCTGGCAGAAAGACTTGCTGATCATGCACTGTGAATGATCAACAAGTTTCCTGGATCCGTTGACCCGTATGTCGTCATGACGACATCTAGTCACCATAGCAATAGCAATGATTGGGACCACGCGTCACGCTGCCGACTTCCAGAATGCTGTGATTGTGTTCGATTGCTGCATTTCGGGGGTTAAAGTGCCGGAAGTGGTCTGTGACCGCTCCTGGCACCTACAGTGCCTTGCGAAAGTATTCAGCCCCCTGGAACTTTTCATCCTTTCCCCACATATCATGCTTCAAGCATAAAGACAACAAATGTTAATTTTTGGTGCAGAATCAGCAAGAAGTGGGACACAATTGTGAAGTTGAATGAAATTTATTGGTTATTTTAAATTTTTGTGGAAATACAAAAACTGAAAAGTGGGGCGTGCAATATTATTCGGCCCTTTTACTTTCAGTTAAGCAAACTCACTCTTGAAGTTCATTGTGGATCTCTGAATGATCCAATATTGTCCTAAATGACTAATGATGATAAATATAATCCACCTGTGTGTAATCAAGTCTCCATATAAATGCACCTGCTCTGTGATAGTCTCAGGGTTCTGTTTGAAGCACAGAGAGCATCATGAAGACCAAGGAACACAACAGGCAGGTCAATGATACTGTTGTGGAGAAGTTTAAAGCTGGATTTGGATACAAAATTATTTCCAAAACTTTAAACATCCCAAGGAGCACTGTACAAGTGGTCATATTGAAATGGAAAGAGTATCATACCACTGCAAATCTACCAAGACCCGGCCGTCCCTCTAAAATTTAATCTCAAACAAGGAGAAGACTGATCAGAGATGCAGTCAAGAGGCCCATCATCACTCTGGATGAACTGCAGAAATCTACAGCTGAGGTGGGACAGTCTGTCCATAGGACAACAATCAGTCGTACACTGCACAAATCTGGCCTTTATGGAAGAGTGGCACGAATAAATCCATTTCTCAAAGATATCCATAAAAAGTGTTGTTTAAAGTTTGCAACAAGCCACCTGGGAGACACACCAAACATGTGGAAGATGGTGCTCTGGTCAGATGAAACCAAAATCGAACCTTTTGGCAACAATGCCTAATGATATGCTTGGCGTAAAGGCAACACAGCTCATCACCCTGAACACATCATCCCCACTGTCAAACAGGGTGGTGGCAGCATCATGGTTTGGGCCTGTTTTTCTTCAGCAGGGACAGGGAAGCTGGTTCATATTAAAACAGAATAGTTACAATTGTACCTACTCAGCCGGACGAAGGCTAAAGGGATCATCAAAGTTTTCACAAAAGTCTGTAGTCTCTCCATGTGACTGGCAACTTGTGAATCCTCACAACGCGTCTTATGACAATTCTCTGGTGCCTGCAGTGAGACTGAGTGGTCATATGGGCCCAAGTAAGCAATATACATACTTCCTGCCACATTAGATGTTTGCATTCTCACACAATACAACTGAAGACATGACCACTCAGTCTCCCTACTGGCACTAGAGAATTCTCACAGCACACTCGACGTCACAAAGAGTGACTGCAGACTTTGTGATAAAACTTTTAAATTAATTTGAAAGTGGTTCTTCGGTCAATTTCATAAGGCCATGTCATAGATGTAATTTTCAAATCTGTAAGACATTTCATAGTAGATAGTGAATATTGAAGCATGAATTACATGAAGCAAAATCTAGCTCTATAACCCACAGATGACCCTTAGCTGACTTTGAGACATCTACAGTAACTCCCCCTCTTCCAAACAGGTAATTAAAGTTGGTCATCTGATGATAGGTCACAAGCACAAATTCCTTCTTTCTCAGCTTGCAGAAGAATGGAGAAGGTGACAAACTTAGGGCCAGTTGAGGAAACCTAGGACCTCTAGCATCAGCTTGAACAGAAAGGCAAGCAAATTACTTTAACCCCTTTGAGACTGAGTCCTTTTTCGTTTTTTTATTTCTGTCTTTAGCTCTCCTTCTTCCTAGAGCCATAATTTTTTTTATTTTTCTGTCAATATGGCCATGTGAGGCTTGTTTTATGTGGGACAAGTTGTACTTTTGAACAACACCATTGGTTTTACCTTATTGTGTACTCCAAAACGGGAAAAAAATTCCAAGTGCGGTGAAATTGCAAAACAGTGCAATTCCACAACGTTTTTTAGATTTCTTTTTGCCATGTTCACCAAATGCCAAAACTGATCTGCCATTAAGATTCTCCAATTCTCCAAGTCATTACGAGTTCATAGACACCAAACATGTCTAGGTTCGTTTTTATTTAAGTGGTGAAAAAAAATCCAAAGTTTGTTTAAAAAAAAAATTGCGTCGTTTTCTGAGACCCGTAGCATCTCCATTTTTTGAGATCCTGGTTGGTTGGGGGCTTATTTTTTGTGTGCCGACCTGACATTTTTAATGATACCATGATAGCGTAGATACGATCTTTGGTCACTCGTTATTACATTTAAATGCAATGTTGTGGCAACTAAAAAAACGTAATTCTGACATTTTGACTTTTTTATTCTCATTTTGACGTTTAGTGATTGGGTCATTTCTTTTGTTATATTGATATATTGGGCAATTCTGAACTCGGCAGTACTAAATATGTGTGTTTGTTTTTTATTGTTTTATTTTGAATGGGGCGAAAGGAGTGTGATTTAAACTTTTATTTTTTTCATTTTTTTATATTTTTAAAAACATTATTTTTTGAATTTTAGAATGCTTCAATAGTCCCCATGGGAGACTAGAAGCTGCTATAACCCGATCAGCTCTACTGCATACAGGGGATGATCAGATCACCTGTATGTAGTAGAATTGCTGACTTGCTATGAGCACAGACCAACGGGTGGCGCTCATAGCAATCTGGCATTGACAACCATATAGGTCTGCACGAGACCTCTGGTTGTCATGCCAACTCATCGATGACCGGCGATCACGTGAGGGGGTCACCGATGGATGGATTTCCGGCGCGATTGCCGTAAGCGCATGTTAAATATTGCAGTCTGAGTTTGACAATGGCATTTAACAGGTTTAAAGCCGTGGGTGGATCATGATTCCACCCGTGGCTGTTCTGGGCACATGTCAGCTGTTCAAAAAATCTTACATGTGCTGGAAAAGATGTTGTCCAGAACCAACTGCTTTCCTGTAACCACCAAGGCACAAACAAAGGCAGCTGCCTTTACTGCTGGGGCTCTTGTGGACTTCGGATAAGAGTGCCAGGATCCATGAACTTGTGAGTGGACTGCGTGGCCTAGACTGGTTGGGAGAGACCAGGGCTGGAGAAATGCTAGTGGGCCCTCTAACCACAAAGTACTGAGAGTTGGCATCTCTGGGGAGGCTTTTACGTATGACCTGCAGGGAAGATGGGGGTCCATAGAAGAGTTTGAGATCCGTCATCACATATCGTTCAACCAGTGGGAAGTAGAGAAAGAACACTTTCTTCAAAGGTTGCAAGAGCTTACTGCTGGAACAAGGGTCACATTCCTCAAAATGGACGAGAAACTTCGCTGGTATGCGGTAGGAGTGATCCGAGAAGAAAGGAAGCAGGATGAACCATTCTTAAGGGATGAATGGGCTGGGAGAGGCTCCTCGAGGCTGCTCAAGATTGGAATACTTCAGTCCAAGAGATATCGGACTGTCCTGGGGTTTCCCACCTCCTATGCGGGAGGAGCTCTGGCACAACCCAAAGCCAGGTCACTTATAGCCCAGGCAACTGAGAATCTGGCTCCAGGAAGCAGGTGGAGACTGTCCCCCCAGTCTCCTGGGGATGGAGAAGAAGAAGCGGTACCTGAAGAGGATTACTGCTCTCCTTATAATTTTTTCCTGGCTTTACACTTTGTTTAAAGCCTTTATTAGTGTAGGAGCATAGTAACTACACTTTAAAAATATTTGAATGAAACCTGTTAATTTTTTCTGGGGTCTACGGTTGACTGGATGACACTCCTTATAATTTTTTCCTGCCTTTGCACTATCTGCAAAGCCTTTATGAGTGTACGAGTACATTAACTAAACTTTCAAAATATTTACGTACAATTTTTTTTCTGGTCTCAATTACTCATCCTAACAATATTACATACTTTGTGGTACATTACAGTATTATATAACACTAAAAAAAATAAAATTTGTCAGTATTCAATAAGTCATCCATAGAATATTAGATGCTTTCTGTGAAATTTCAGTGGCATATAACACTCCAAAGGAGCATTTTAAAATTTGTCTAGATTCAATTATTTAACCATAAAGTATTACGTGCTGTCTGTTACATTTCGGTGGTATATAGCACTCCAAAAAGCGCTGAAAAATTTGCCTGCACTCAGTTATTCATCCATAGAGTATTAGGTGCATTCTGTGATATTTCAGTGGTATATAACACTCCAAAAACACATTTAAGAATAATTCTGGATTCAATTAATTATCCATAGTGTATTAGGTGCTTTCTGTACCATTTCGGTGGTGTATAAAACTCTAAAAAAGAGCTGAAAAATTTGTTTATATACAATTAGTTATCCACAGAGTATTAGGTGCTTTCTGTGACATTAGGGTGGTATATAACACTTCAAAAAATCATTTAAAAATTTGTCTCGATTCAATAAGTCATCCATACAGTATTAGAAAGCCAATAAATGTGCCCCCATTTATGAACAAATTATCCCATTATTGAAAATACAAGTAATAATAATAATAATTTTATTTCTATAGCGCCAATATATTCCGCAGCACTTTACATTATACACTGTGTGCAGAATTATTAGGCAAGTTGTATTTGAGAGGATTCTTTTTATTGTTGAACAACAACTACGTTCTCAATCAACTCAAAAGACTCATAAATATCAAAGCTTAATATTTTTGGAAGTTGGAGTGTTTTTTTTTTTAGATTTGGCTATCTTAGGAGGATATCTGTTTGTGCAGGTAACTATTACTGTGCAGAATTATTAGGCAACTTAATAAAAACCAAATAGAAACCCATCTCACTTGTTTATTTTCACCAGGTAAACCAGTATAACAGCACAAAATTTAGAAATAAACATTTCTGACATTCAAAACCAAAAAAATAAAATCAGTGACCAACATAGCCACCTTTCTTTATGATGACACTCAAAAGCATTTCATCCATAGATTTTGTCAGTTGCTTTATCTGTTTACGACCAACATTGCGTGCAGCAGCCACCACAGCCTACCAGACACTGCTCCGAGAGGTGGACTGTTTTCCCTCTCTGTAGATCTCACATTTTATGAGGGACTACAGGTTCTCAATAGGGTTCAGATCAGGTGAACAAGGGGGCCATATCATTATTTTTTCTTCTTTTAGACCTTTACTGGCCAGCCACGCTGTGGAGTATTTGGATGCATGTGATGGAGCATTGTCCTGCATGAAAATCATGTTTTTCTTGAACGATACCGACTTCTTCCTGTACCACTGCTTGAAGAAGGTGTCTTCCAGAAACTGGCAGTAGGTCTGGGAGTTGAGCTTCACTCCATCCTCAAACCGAAAAGGTCCCACAAGTTCATTTTTGATTATACCAGCCTATACCAGTACCCCACCTATACCTTGCTGGCGTCTGAGTTGGAGTGGAGCTCTCTGCCCTTTACCGATCCAGCCTCGGGCCCATCCATATGGCCCATCAAGAGTCACTCTCATTTCATCAGTCCATAAAACCTTAGAAAAATCAGTCTTAACATATTTCTTGGCCCAGTCTTAACGTTTTATCTTATGTTATCTTGTTGACAGGTGGTCGTTTTTCAGCCTTCCTTACATTGGCCATGTCTCTGAGTATGGCACACCTTGTGCTTATTGATACTCCAGTAATGTTGCAGCTCTGAAATATGGCAAAACTGGTGACAAATGGCATCTTGGCAGCTTCACGCTTGATTTTCCTCAATTCATGGGCAGTTATTTTGCACCTTTTTTTATCAACACGCTTCTTACGACCCTGTTGGCTATTTGCCATGAAACGATTGATTGTTCGGTGATCACACTTCAAAAGTTTAGCAATTTCAAGACTACTGCATCCATCTGCAAGACATCTCACAATTTTTGACTGTTCAGAGTCCGTCAAATCTCTCTTCTTACCCATTTTGCCAAAGGAAAGGAAGTTGACTAATAATTAAGCACACCTTATATAGGGTGTTGATGTCATTAGACAACACCCCTCCTCATTACAGAGATGCAAATCACCTGATTTACATAACTGGCAGTTTGATTTCAAGCATATACAGCTTGGAGTACGACAACATGTATAAAAAGGATGATGTGATCAAAATACTCATTTGCCTACTAATTCTGCACACAGTGTAGAGGGAACTTGTACAGACAATAGACATTACAGCATAACAATAACACAGATCAAAGTAGATACCAAAGGAATGAGGGCCCTGCTCGCAAGCTTGCAATCTAAGGAAAAAGGGGAGACACAAAAGGTAAATGGTAACAATTGCTTTCATTGTTCGGACCAGCCATAGTGTAAGAATCGGGTGTTCCTGTAATTCTACATGAACCAGTTAACAGCCAAAGTATGTAACAGTACTGACACAGAGGACTATTAAATGCTTAAAGCGGGTGAGAACACAATACGAGGTACCTGATTATGGTAAAAAAAATTTTTTGAATGGGCCAAGTTAGGTTAATGCGTTGAGGTGATAGACCAGTCTGAACAAATGCGTTTTTACGGCACGCTTAAAACTGTGGGGATTGGGGATTAATCGTATTAACCTGGGTAGTGCATTGCAAAGAATTGGTGCAGCACTTGAAAAGTCTTGGAGACGGTAGTGGGAGGTTCTGATTATTGAGGATGCTAACCTCAGGTCATTAGCAGAACGGAGGGCACAGGTAGGGTGGTAGACTGAGATGAGGGAAGAGATGTAGGGTGGTGCTGACCCATGGAGTGCTTTGTGGGTGAGGGTAATAAGTTTGTACTAAATTCTGTAATGGATGGGTAACCAGTGTAATGATTGGCACAAGGTAGAGGCATCAGTATAATGATTTGTGAGGAATATAATCCTGGAGGCAGCATTCAAGACAGATTGGAGAGGGGAGAGTTTGGTAAGAGGGAGACCGATTAGTAGAGAGTTACAATAGTCCAAACGAGATTGAATAAGAGAAACAGTAAGGGTTTTTGCAGAGTCGAATGTAAGAAAAGGTCGAATTCTAGAGATGTTTTTGAGGTGCAGATAACAAGAGCGAGCAAGTGATTGGATGTGGGGGGTGAATGAAAGCTTGGAATCTAGTATGACCCCAAGACAGTAGGCATGTTGCTGGGGAGTAAAGGTGGAATCACACACAGAGATGGCAATGTCGGGCAAAGGCAGGTTAGTAGAGGGAGGAAACACAAGGAGTTCCGTTTTTGACAGGTTCAGTTTGAGATAGAGGGATTGTTAGGGCTGGCGGAATGCACAAAATAAATATAAATAATAAGTGCGTTCGCAGCCCGGGGTCCACTGTGCAGGCAGAGCCTGCTGCTAGTAGGATGGCGGTATGGCGAACTCTGTTACTTCACAGAGTCGCAACTATGGACACTGTGGCCCTATATGGCCGTATAAGCGAACTCTGTTTCGCCACAGAGTCGCTAAAGTAGAAATGCAGAAATATGGACTGTGTCCTGTTAACTCCACAGGTATGCACAGACAACTGCTGTGCGGACAGCAGTCCGTGGTAACGCAATCAGCAACGCAATCAGACAATCTCCTCACCGGAGAAGCCGGTATTCTAGGGGCTTATTTCAGCCGAGCCCTAAACACGTGCATACAATCTCCTCACCAGAGGTGCCAGTATTCTATGGGGTTAGTTCAGCCGAGCCCTAACACATGCGTGCAAGATTACCCTGGCACAAAGCACATAATGTGATTGATACTAGAGCATGGCGGCACGACCATGCCACCCTTTTATAGTAGCAACTACAGGCCTGCCAGATAAGGACCAATAGGAAACTGCTCCAGAACACAAGTGGTTTCAGGATCTTCCTGGCAGACCAATAGGAGCTGCTGCAGTACCTGAGCATGTGACCCCTGATTTACAATGAGAGTTCTTACTCTGGGCATGCTCAGAAGGAGAAAGCAAGGACTTTGTCCTAAAGACATCTGCTCGCCACTAACCAGTACTGGCTACAATAGCAGAGCCTGGAGAAGCCGCAGTAATCCTCTGCACAATGCTAGACTGGGCGAGATGCTGGGACCGACGTCTAAGCTGAGTAGAGTCCACTGCGGCCGGAGAGGGATGGGAGACCGCAGCAGGGACGGCTCGAGATTCCCCTTGTGCAGAAGCGGGAACTCGACCCCTAACATTACCCCCCTCCTAGGGCAACCCTTCTTTTGGCCTCGCTACGTTCAAAGGCAGCGATAAGCTTCGGAGCATGAATATGTTCGGCAGGCTCCCAGGACCTATCCTCAGGCCCACAACCCCTCCAATCCACCCAAAAATTTTTTTTTGCCCCGTACCACCTTGCACCCTACAATGGCATTCACCTCGTAATCATCCGTAGACGAACCCGACGTCCCGGCAGATGACTCAGGCAACCGGGAGATGACCACGTGTTTTAGGAGGGACACATGGAAGGTGTCGGAGATACCAAGGTGAGGCGGAAGGGCCAAACGGTAAACCACAGGGTTCACCTGCTCGAGAACCTTGAAGGGACCCAAATAGCGGGGTGCCAACTTAGTGGATTCCACCCATAGCCTGATGTTTCGGGCGGAGAGCCACACTAGGTCGCCAGGAGCAAATGTCGGAGCGGGACGCCGATGGGCATCGGCAGAAGACCTCATCCTTTCCTTGGAAGCCTGAATGGCATCTTGGGTGCGGTCCCATATGTCCCGTGCCTCCACAGACCAGTCTGCCACCCTGGATTCGGCAGAAACCACGGGCATGGGCACCGGTACCCGCGGATACTGGCCGTAATTTAAGAGGAATGGGGTCTGTCCGGTGTAGTCAGCCACAGCATTGTTTAGCGCGAACTCCACCCACGGGAGCAAGGATGCCCAGTCATCCTGCCTGGCAGAGACAAAATGTCGCATGTATGTAACCAAGGTCTGGTTGGCCCTCTCTACCAACCCATTCGTCTCGGGATGATATGCAGAGGAGAGGTTTAACTCAATACAGAGTAGATGACACAACTCTCTCCAGAACAGAGACGCAAGTTGGGGACCTCAATCGCTGACAATCTTGTCTGGCATACCGTGTATACGGAAGATGTGTCTAATAAATAATGCTGCCAAGGCCCATGCAGAAGGTAACCGGGGTAGCGCACTAAGTGCACCATTTTGGAGAAGTGGTCGGTGATCACCCAAATGATAGTGCAACCCCGAGACTTGGGTAAGCCCACCACAAAGTCCATCCCGACCATCTCCCATGGCCTGTCTGCCACCCGCAAAGTAAAAAGTAACCCAGCTGGCCATTGTTGAGGGACTTGTTCCTGGCGCAGGAGACACACGCCTGAACATACTCCCTGACGTCACAGGCAATAAGTGGCCACCAGTATGTCATTGCCAATAATTCTGTTGTCCTCTTTGCCCCAAAGTGTCCACCCACCCTGGACGAGTGTGCCCAAGAGAGTACCTCCGGTCGCAAATTAGTGGGCACAAAAGTCTTGCCCGGAGGCACAGACTCTAGCGAAACCGGGGCTACAGTTCTCAGGCTCTCTTTGGGGACAATAAGCCGAGGCTCCTCATCCTCCTCCTTTGATGACACTAAGGAGTGAGGGAGAGCGTCGGCCCGAACATTCTTCTCACTGGAGAGAAAATGGAGGGTGATGTGAAACCAAGAGAAGAATAGGGACCATCTGGACTGGAGAGAATTTGCAAAAATACCAAGTTCTTGTGGTCAGTGAAGACTTGGAAGGGAAAACGAGCCCCCTACAGAAGATGTCTCCACTCAGAGAAGGCCAACTTCATAGCCAGCAACTCCCTGTCCCCGATGGAATAATTCCTCTCTGCTGGTGTAAAGGTCTTAGAAAAGAAGAAGCAAGGATGCTTCTGACCTTGAGCATCCTTTTGATAAAGGACAGCTCCAGCACCAACAGAAGAGGCGTCCACCTCTAAAATAAACGGCTTATCAACATCAGGGCGATGTAATATGGGAGCACTGGCAAAATGCGACTTGATGGAAGAGAACGCCTTGGAGACCTCCTCAGACCACAACTTTGGATTTGCTCCCTTATTGGTGAGGGCTACCAAGGGAGCTACCAAAGTCGAGAAATGGGGGATGAACTGATGATAAT
Source organism: Oophaga sylvatica (assembly GCA_033576555.1). Taxonomy (NCBI): domain Eukaryota; kingdom Metazoa; phylum Chordata; class Amphibia; order Anura; family Dendrobatidae; genus Oophaga; species Oophaga sylvatica. Next base: position 132,251,719 of record JARQOD010000001.1, on the reverse strand, counting down.
AATTAATGAACCCCATAAAGCGCTACACCAATTTAAGAGAATTGGGTTCTTGCCAGTCCATTACAGCCTGTAGTTTGGCAGGATCCATAGCCAATCCCTGGGCGGAGATGATATAGCCCAGGAAAGGTAAGGACTCCTGCTCAAACACACATTTCTCCAGCTTGGCATAGAGGGAGTTTGCCCGTAAGAGGTCGAAGACTTTGTTGACATCCCTCCGGTGAGAGTCTATATCTGGTGAAAAGATGAGAATATCATCCAGGTAGACTACTACAGAGGTGGAAAGCATACCCGGAAGATACCATTAACAAAGTCTTGGAAGACAGCGGGAGCATTACAGAGCCCGAAGGGCATCACCAGGTATTCATAATGCCCATGCCTGGTATTAAGCTATACTTTCTGGAAATAAATTATACAGAATGTTGCAAAAACAAAAATAACAAATGTGTTGTCTGTAAAGGTTTTTTAAAAAAACAAAAAACAAAAAAAACTATTTTGCTCAATGAAGTTAGCATTATTAAATGTAGCATATAAAAACTAGAATAGTAATTTATTACCCCAGAACAATTAATCACAAACAGTAAACTTTAATTTTAGTGATGGGTATATCTGAAAAATCACACCTTAGTTTGCAGCACTATCAGAATTTGCCATGAGATATTTTATAGCTTTAGCTCCAATAATTTGATTAATAGCACACTTTCCTTTTAGGCTGTTAACAAGGCTGTTTATGTTCTCCACAAAGCTGTCTGTATTTATGGCACAATACTCTAGAGTTATCAGCTCTACCCGCTTTGGCTTTCAGGTATAGATTGGCTGCTTTTAGCTTGTTTGTAGAAATAAAGGTTTTGCTGTTTATCAATAATGGTTATCTCTAAGGGGAAAAATTGGGTAAAATAGGATAAATAAAATAATGAATCCTAAATTATCTTGAGAATTCACAGGTGATCTGTCTATTTAATGCTCAGTATTTTTGATGTGCAGACTATAAAGTATTAAAATATACTTTGAATCTTAATATGATTTCTAGACACTACACTAGAAAAAAATAGTCAATGAAGGATTTAGAATATTAGTTAAATATTTTTGAAGATTTTTGGCAGATTTCCAATTCTTCTGATTCTCATCCTGAGAGCATAAAAGCTTATTAAAATCAGCCTTCAATAAGATACACATATAAATAAAAAGTTTGATATATCACTTTGCACATTGCAGTAGGAGTGATTCATACAATTTCAAACATCAGCCAACAATCGTGCACACATGAAGAAGGGAGTGTGTCTCTCCAAAACAGTGATGCATGGGTCTCTGAGAGAGAGCCATTTGGCCAAGAACTATCTCTGTACATGTTTGGTGATATGTACCTCACTGGAAAAAAAAGAATAAAGATAAAATGGATGTCCATTGATTAAAAAACTAAAGAATGAATAGTGACTACAATTTTATTATGTGCCTTTATATTGGAGGACAATAAGGGAAACTGGAAAGACAGTAGTGCAGTAGGGTCTTATCCAGGTTAAAAAAAAAAAATATCAATTGAAAGGAAAATTAGAGAAACCAGAATACAAACAGTGGAGAAGAAATGGGTTAATTTGTCATGAAGAAGACGTGTTTAACATGAATACACACGGTGGCTTACCAGATACAGGCCCAGAAATATAATACCCATTGTCTTTACCTGACCTGCCACTATATGTGCTCTATGTGCCGCCATCACAGTTGCCCTATGATATTCACTTATGGACATTAACCTCATTGTTTGATTTGATTTTTTCTTCCACATTGGATTCCCTGCCGTTTCCCTCTTACAGGTCTTGTTTGGGCTCTCATTGAATCCTGCCCCACTTGGGCTTTTTTCATGGTTTGATCAACTACCTTATATTTCTGGGCCTGTATCAGGTAAGCCACTGTGTGTATTCATATCCAGTTGTGGTGAATCTATATGATCAGGGTAGATGTATTTTACATCTTTGTGGGGAGTCCTGCGCTGTCTCATTTTTTGGATGAGGTTTTGTGATGGTATGCTGTTTATACAGGTGTACATAGGTTTCATTTGCACACATATGTGTTTGGTTTAAGGCTAAAAGTTCTGTTATGAGCTTAATTGTTGTTTTTTGTCATGTCACATGTGTGACCTTTTAATGTTTTTAATGTTTTTTTGTGTGTCCTTTTGTGCTCAATAAAATTTCTATGTAGTATTTATGTTTTGTGGTGATCCCCTTATTTTGGCCTATATCTTTTTCTCTGTTTTACTTGTCCAACCATTTTAATGTCCCATTTTGACAATCCAATCATAGATTTTTTTTTATTTTTATTATGATGACGATAGAGGTAAGTAAACCTTTTGAAATTTGATTTTTTCAGCTTCAACAAGTTTTACCCACAAATTTGATTTGCAGTGAATACATTTGCCAAGAGTCTCGACACTGCAAAGTCTCTATCCAGAAAATACATTTATTAAGGCTCATTCAGATGTCTGTTTTCTCTACGAATGAAAAAAGTGGCTTCAGCAGTAGTTTTGTTCAGAATGTCATCAGAGTGTAATCTGAGTTTCACCCAAGTTTGGGTCGAGTTTCATCAGTGTTTTTCATATGAGAAAAAAAAAGGTTTTATTTTCTATATAGCAGTTTGTGATAAACAGACAGTGCTCTGATGGTATTTTTTCATAGACCTATAAATTTGCATTGCCGATTTTGATCTGACACTCAGATCAATATCAGCATACCTCAGTGATATTGTTCGGACCGCTTGGACAAAAAAATGGACATAACAGCCTCATAGACTATAATAGGTACGAGAATTGTACGAGAAAAACATTGATAATACTTATACACAAAAATGAGTGTCTGAATGAGCCCTGACACTCTGAGGTCTCCTAGTAATGGACTGCAACCCTTTTTAGCTCTTTAAAATAAACACACAATTAAGACAGAGGTGTATTAACTTTGTTTGCACTGCGTCAAGAATAAAAAAATAAGTTAGCGTATTAAGGTGATGTACAGCGGTTTACACATATCAATCACAGTCACATTTACTCTATCACTTGTATCTACCACTCACATTTTCAATGTTTTTCAACACTGTAGTAGTACACAACATTCAGATTTAAGCATATACATATATTATCTGTAATGATGAGCTGTACTTCCTGACATCATATCCCTAGTTTGTAAAATCCTAAAATGACCACTGCTTACCCTGCAAAAGTAACACTACATTTTTCTTTCTTTATTACTTTATTTTTTGTGCCCATGTCCCATTTGTTTATTTGTCCAAACATAAAGTAATCTCCAGTGATCTCAGGCAGGAATGTAGTTATAATCCATGATTAAGACTCCTTCGAGTTGAAACGCGTTTGATTTCTTACCATAAACTGGGGTATCCACGATCTGTAGCATGCTCTTTTAACGACAAGAAATAAAGGACTATTTTTTATAACTACCTTCCTGCCTGAGATTGCAGGAGATTACTATTTGTTTGGACTTCTATCTGCCTGGCCAGGGCAGCTCTGTGCGACGGTGTGGATCCTGCTATCTGGAGGATGCTAAAGGGTGACCTGAAACATTTTTTTTTCATATTTGTTTATTTGAGTACAGTATCTGAGTTGAAATAACAAGTGACTAATTGTAATGACTAGACAACTGCGTCCATGAAGCCCTAAAAAGGGTATTCTTGAGGGGGTGTTTCTGCTATAAAGTAATTAGCACCTATCAAGAGTGTGTTCAAGGCTCATTAATGTTCATAGGAAGAAAAAGACTAGCCTGACTGGTTCAATCCAAAACAAGTGCTGCTTTATCTCAAACGGAAAGTTATTGCTGGTTGTGGAATATAGGTGTCAGAACACAAAGTAAATTGCATCTTGCTGTGCATGGAGCTACCAGCCAATAGACTAGGGCTCATTCTGACTCCTGTCCCTGAGATCTATGGAACAAGCGCATCAAACATTCTCTATGGAGCAATGGAAAATGGTGACTTTGTCTGATAAAATATAATTTCTTTTATACCAAGTGGACAATAATGTGGACATTGCCTACCCGGTGCATATATGACACTAAGAAGCAACATTGAAAAAAGACAATCCTGAAAAGGGAATAAAATATACACATTTATGCTAAAAAGTCTAAACATTTTATATTGTGGTTGGAGTCTCATTTTTTATGTAGTACAAAATTTTAAATTCCCTACTTTTCTTCAATTAATCACATGATACCATCTTGGTTTCCTCCAGCACTGGCGTCCATTTTCATTGTCTCAATATATATTTTACATGTTGATCTTCTTTATCAAGATACCTTTCTTAAAATGCATGTTGTGTAAAAGAAGAATTAATTATTTGCAGAATTAATGGAATTTTTTTTCTTAATTGAGAATGGAATGATTGTGTATGATTTAAGCAAATCTTAATATTTTATGACCAGATCTCTGATTTATCAGCATGTGTAGCATTCACATGTTTGTAAGTTTCACTAATCCTGCTGCGCTATTATTAAAACGGCCCATATCACAAAACAGCATGACAATTTGCTGAGCTTTAGAATTTGTATTTAATTTTATATACCCAAACAGTTGGACATTCAACACAGAATTCATTCTAATTCAATCTTAAGTACTTTGGTGGTTGCCCATGCCCATGTTATGAAAATAAAAATCAACATATGGCGAGTTAACATGTTTTAATGCTACATCTCCCTGTGAACTTTTATACCTCATGTGATATTTTGTGCTAGGAAAAAACAATGCATGGGACTAATTCCTGCACATGATGACCAGTCATTAAAATGACTCCAGAGGATACACAGAAGAATTATCTGTATTAAAGTACTGCTTAATATTCAGTATAAAAAAAAATAATGGCTGCCTGTGGTATTTCATGTAGAAAAACTTTGCTCCTAATCAAAATAAATTCCTGAGATTAATTATAATAATCTTATCAAAAGTAGGCAAAATACAGAAGGCACTATGTTTTCAAGCTATACTCTTAAAGGATACGCTTTGTCAGAAATTATTTATTTTAAAAGAAGTTTTTATGTTAAAATTTTCTTGTAATTTTTTGTAATTTTTTTCATTCCTCTCAATATCTATTGAAAAAGCCTGCAATTTTAGTTACTTAGCTTTATAAGGCTTTTTGTTAAGCAGGAAACAATTCTCATCAGTCAACTCATGATCATTACTGGCACGATCATATTGACAGATATTAAGTATATGTAAATTGCATAGGGTTACCAAAAAAAATTTGATGGACGCAGCTCAACTTCCCACCCTCCCTGCGCACAGAATATGCTGAGAAAACTCTCCTATAGATATGAATGAATATTTCCAAACTATGACATCCTATGATCTATGGTTTCTAGAAAGTTACAAAAAGCCCAGATAGGATTACTGTCATCATAAACATATAGATAAAATGGATTTAAAAAATCTACAATCAGAAAATCAACTAAGATGTTTGTATCCAACACTTATTCAAAGGTCTAAAAAGATGATAAAATGATATTTTTTATTGCATTAATTAATTGCATTATTGCATTAACCCCTTCACCCCCAAGGGTGGTTTGCACGTTAATGACCGGGCCAATTTTTACAATTCTGACCACTGTCTCTTTATGAGGTTATAACTCTGGAACGCTTCAACGGATCTTCGCGATTCTGAGATTGTTTTCTCGTGACATATTGTACTTCACGTTAGTGGTAAAATTTCTTCGATATAATTTGCGTTTATTTTTGAAAAAAAACACAAATATGGCGAAAATTTTGCAATTTTCAAACTTTGAATTTTTATTCCCTTAAAACAGAGAAATATGTCACACAAAATAGTTAAGAAATAACATTTCCCACATGTCTACTTTACATCAGCACAATTTTGGAACCAAATTTTTTTTTGTTAGGAAATTATAAGGGTTAAAAGTTGACCAGTGATTTCTCATTTTTACAACAAAATTTACAAAGCCATTTTTTTAGGGACCACCTCACATTTGAAGTCACTTTGAGGGGTCTATATGGCAGAAAATACCCAAAAGTGACACCATTCTAAAAACTGCACCCCTCAAGGTACTCAAAACCACATTCAAGAAGTTTATTAACCCTTCAGGTGCTTCACAGGAGCTGAAGCAAAGTAGAAGGAAAAAATGAATATTTAACTTTTTAGCCACAAAAATGATCTTTTACAAACTTTTTTTTTATTTTCACAAGGGTAAAAGGAGAAAATGGACAGATAAAGTTGTTGTACAATTTCTCCTGAGTACGCCAATACCCCATATGTGGAGGAAAACCACTGTTTGGGCACACGGCAAAGCTCGTAAGGGAAGGAGCGCCGTTTGACTTTTTCAAACTAAAATTGGCTGGAATTGAGATTGGACGCCATGTCACGTTTGGAGAGCCCGTGATGCGCCTAAACAGTGTAAACCCCCCACAAGTGACACCATTTTGGAAACTAGACCCCCTAAGGAACTTATGTAGATCTGTTGTGAGCACTTTGAAACCCCAAGTGTTTTACAAAAGTTTATAATGCCTGGGTGTGAAAAAAAAACACAAAAATGATTTTTTAGTCCCAAATTTTTTATTTTTCCCAAGGAAATTGGACCCCAAAAGTTGTCGTCCAATTTGTCCTGAGTACGCTGATACCCCATATGTGGGGGGAAACTGTTTGGGCGCACGGCAGGGCTTGGAAAGGAAGTAGTAACGTTTTGGAATGCAGACGTTGATGGGGGTCATGTTCCGTTTGCGGTGTCCCAGATGAGCCTGAACAGTGGAAACCCCCCACAAGTGACCCCATTTTGGAAAATAGACCCCACAAGGAACTTATCTAGATGTGTGGTGAGCACTTTGAACCCTGAAGTGCTTAACAAACATTATAACGTACTGTTAGGGTCTGCGGAACGCACCAAATATATGATGTAAAGAGGTGCGTTCGCAGCCCGGGGTCCACCGTGCAGGCAGAGCCTGCTGCTAGTAAAATGGCGCAAGAAGCGAACTCTGTTATCCCGCAGAGTCACCAAAATAAACGCCGTAACGCGGTGTAGCAATATGTGCGAACTCTGTTATTCCACAGAGCCGCTAGAAGGAGTGCCGCAGCGCTATATGGCGATGTGTGCAAACTCACTTAACACCACTGAGTCGCAAAATAAACACGCTAGGGCGCTGTCTAGCGTTGAAAGCGAACCCTGTTAAGTCACAGAGCCACTGAGACAAACTTCTGTGTCCTGTCAAGCACCCAGGTACATAGTTGACTGCTAAGCGAACATAGAACGTGATCATGCGCTAATGTCCTCGCGGGAGACACCCGCAATCTATGGCGTCTGAACGCCAGGCCCTGAATACGGCAATCAAACTCCTCACCGGTTATGCCGGTAATCTAGGGTATCTAGGACACCGACCCTGACCAGCTAGCATACCAAACTCCTCACCGATTAAGTCGGTATTCTAGGGGCTTATTTCAGCCAGGCCCTAACCACACACACGCATGACCACACTGGCGCAAAGCATATGACGATTGATACTAGCTCATGGCGACCCAGCCATGCTACCCTTATATAGTAACAGCTACAGGACCTGCCAGAAACAAGGACCAATTAAACTTGTTCCAGAACACCAGTAGTCACAGGACCTTCCTGGCGGACCAATAGGAGCTGCTGCAGTACCTGAGCATGTGACCCCTGATCTCCAATGAGAGATCTCACTCTGGGCATGCTCAGAAGGGGAAAACAAGGACTTTGTCCTAAAGACGTCTGCTCGCCGCTAACCAGTACTGGCCACAATAGCAGAGCCTGGAGGAGCAGCAGTAATCCTCTGCACACTGTTAGACTGGGCGAGACGCTAGAACCGACGTCTAAGCTGAGCAAGCTCCACTGCGGACAGAGATGAATGGGGGACTGCAGCGGGACTGGTTCGTGACTCCCCTTGTGCTGCAGCGGGAACTCGAATCCTAACATTACCCCCCTCCTAGGGCCCCCCTTCTTTGGGCCTCGCTGCGCTCAAAGGCAGCGATGAGCTGCGGAGCATGAACATGCTCGGCAGGCTCCCAGGACCTAACCTCAGGCCCATAACCCCTCCAGTCCACCAAATAAATTTTTTTGCCTCGTACCACCTTGCACCGAACAATGGCGTTCACCTCATGATCATCGGTAGATGAACCCTGCGTCCCGGCAGATGACTCGGAAAACCGGGAAATGGCCACGGGTTTCATGAGGGACATGTGAAAGGTGTCAGTGATACCAAGGCGAGGCGGAAGGGCTAGGCGGTAAACCACCGGGTTCACCTGCTCAAGAACTTTAAAGGGACCCAAAAAGTGAGGTGCCAACTTGGTGGACTCTACACGTAGCCTGATGTTACGGGCAGAGAGCCACACTAGGTGACCCGGAGCAAATGTAGGAGCGGAGCGCCGATGGGCATCGGCCGAATACCTCATCCTCTGTTTGGAGGCCTGAATGGCATCCTGGGTGCGGTCCCAAATGTCGCGTGCCTCCACAGCCCAGTCTGCCACCCTGGAATTGGCGGAAGACACGGGCATGGGCACTGGTACCCGCTGATGCTGACCGTAGTTCAGGAGGAATGGGGTCTGTCCGGTGGAGTCAGCCACAGCATTATTTAGCGCGAACTCAGCCCACGGTAGCAAGGATGCCCAGTCATCCTGCCTGGCAGAGACAAAATGTCGCAAGTATGTGACCAAGGTCTGGTTGGCCCTCTCTACCAACCCATTCGTCTCGGGATGGTATGCAGAGGAGAGATTCAACTCAATGCTGAGTAAACGACACAGCTCTCTCCAGAACCAAGACGCAAACTGGGGACCTCAAACACTGACAATTTTGTCTGGCATACCGTGTATGCGGAAAATATGCCTAATGAATAATGCTGCCAAGGCCCGTGCAGACGGTAACCGTGGTAACGGCACCAAGTGCACCATTTTGGAGAAGTGGTCGGTTATCACCCAGATGATGATGCAGCCCCGAGACTTGGGTAAGCCCACCACAAAATCCATCCTGACCATCTCCCAGGGCCTGTCTGCCACCGGTAAAGGAAAAAGTAACCCAGCTGGCCATTGTCGAGGGGACTTATTCTTGGCGCAGGAGACGCACGCCTGAACGTATTTCCTGACCTCACGGACCATATGTGGCCACCAGTATGTCCTCGCCAGCAACTCAGATGTCCTCTTTGCCCCAAAATGTCCACACACCCTGGACGAGTGTGCCCAAGAGAGTACCTCCGGTCGCAAATTGATGGGCACAAAAGTCTTGCCCGGAGGCACAGACACAAGAGAAACCGGGGCCACAGCTCTTAGGCTCTCTGTGGGGACAATCAGCCGAGGCTCCTCCTCCACCTCCTTAGAGGACACCACGGAGCGAGACAGAGCATCAGCACGAATGTTATTCTCCCCGAGAGAAAATGGAGGGTGAAATGGAACCGGGAGAAGAACAGGGACCATCTGGCCTGATGGGAATTTAGCCGCTAAGCGGTCTGTAAATAGACCAAATTTTTGTGGTCAGTGAACACTTGGAAGGGAAAGCGAGCCCCCTCCAGGAGATGTCTCCACTCGGAAAAGGCCAACTTCATGGCTAGCGACTCCCTATCCCCAATGGAATAATTCCTCTCCACTGGTGTGAAGGTCTTGGAGAAGAAGAAGCACGGATGTTTACGACCTTGAGCATCCTTTTGAAAAAGGACTGCTCCAGCACCGACGGACGAGGCATCTACCTCCAATATAAAAGGCTTATCAACCTCTGGACGATGTAGGATAGGAGCGATAGCAAAATGGGACTTGATTGAAATAAAGGCCTTGGAGACCTCCTCTAACCACAATTTGGGATTGGCTCCTTTCTTGGTGAGGGCTACCAAGGGAGCAACCAAAGTAGAGAAGTGGGGAATGAATTGGCGATAGTAATTAATGAACCCCATAAAGCGCTGCACCGCTTTAAGAGAGTGGGGTTCTTGCCAATCTATTACAGCCTGTAGTTTGGCAGGATCCATAGCCAATCCCTGAGTGGAGATGATATAGCCCAGGAATGGCAAAGACTCCTGCTCAAACACACACTTCTCCAACTTCGCATATAAGGAATTTGCCGCAAGAGGTCGAAGACCCTGCAAACATCTCTCCGGTGGGTGTCCATATCTGGAGAAAAGATGAGAATGTCATCCAGATAGACTACCACAGAGGTGGCAAGCATGTCCCGGAAGATATCATTTACGAAATCTTGGAAGATGGCTGGAGCATTACAGAGCCCGAAGGGCTCACAAGATATTCGTAATGTCCATCTCTGGTATTGAACGCCGTCTTCCATTCGTCCCCCTCACGGATGCGGATCAGGTTATAGGCACCACGAAGATCCAGCTTAGTAAATACCCTTGCTCCCCAGAGTCTATCAAAGAGCTCAGATATTAGGGGCAAAGGATATTTGTTCTTAACGGTAATGGCGTTAAGACCCCTATAGTCTATACACGGTCGTAATTCTCCATTCTTCTTCTGCACGAAGAAAAATCCTGCCCCTGCTGGTGACACTGACTTCCTAATAAACCCTCTTGCCAGATTTTCCTGGATGTATTGTGACATGGCCTCCGTCTCAGGAAGAGAGAGAGGATACACTCTTCCCCGAGGGGGCTCCATTCCAGGCAAGAGGTCTATAGGACAGTCATAGGGGCATGAGGCGAAAGAGTCTCCGCTGCCTTTTTGGAGAATACGTCCGCGTATGACCGATAAACCTTGGGAAGAGAATCAAGATCTATGGGTATCTCCATTGTGGAAACATGAACGTCCTCTCTGAGACATCTGTCTCTGCAATGATCACCCCAACCCAGTATTCTCCCAGAGGACCACTCAATATGGGGACAGTGGTGGCGAAGCCAGGGTAATCCCAACAAAACCTCATCTATTCCCTCAGGAAGAACAAAAAGGGATATATTTTCCTGATGTGAAGGAGACATAGACAGAGGTAGAGAGACAGTCTGGTGGGTGATTTGTGAAGGCAGGATTGCTCCATTCAACACTCTCACCGATATTGGCTTGGCGAGCGTCACCAGCAGTATGGAATAGCGAGAGGCAAAGGAGGAGGACATAAAATTCCCCTCTGCCCCAGAGTCCACACAAAGCTTGGTGGGAAAAGTGGATGAACCTAGAGAGATTAACCCTTTAAGGAGCACTTTCGGAGCAAAATCCCTTGCGTCTAATGACCCTGCACCCATGGTCATGGAACATGACCCTTTACTCATTCGCTGGGGACATCGGTTGGCATAATGTCCTGGCTGCTGACACACTCTACAGACCACGGATACTCGAGTGGTCCGAGACTTAGATCCCACTCGAGTAGTCTCCTCGGTCTCTGGGGAGTCGGACGCACGAACGGGAAGTTCCAGAGGTTTGGCAAAGGTGGGTGCCAGCTGAAACCTCTGCCTACACTGGGTCCGCTCTAACCTCCGTTCGAGAAAACGGAGGTCGATGTGGGTAGATATAGAAATGAGTTTCTCCAGTGTGGCAGGATTCTCCCTGGTAGCCAAAGCATCCTTTACATGGTCTGCCAGTCCTCTCCAGAACACTGGAATAAGAACTTTATCTGGCCACTCTAATTCAGAGGCCAAAGTCTGAAATTGGACTGAGAACTGGCTGACCATGGACAAGCCCTGTGACATTGCCAGCAGTTGGAGTGCCGTATCGTGCGAGACCTAAGGTCCTAAAAAGACCTTTTTCAGAGCCTCCAAAAACCGAGGAGCTCTCGGCACCACACGATCGTCGCGCTCCCACAGCGGTGTTGCCCACTCCAATGCTCTGCCCGAGAGTAGAGACAGTACAAAACCCACTTGTGCCCGATCCGTGGCGAAACGTGCAGCCAGAAGCTCGAGCTGTATAGAGGACTGACTCACGAATCCCCGACATTGCTTGCTGTCACCGGCAAATTTGTCAAGAAGCGGGAGGTGGGATAATGTAGGGGCAGAGGTGGCAGAGGACAAACTGGCTGCAGCCACGCTAGCAGCCTGAACAGCGACTGCGGTAACATCCACAGCTGAGGTTGTGCGCTCAAGAGCCGCCAACCTACCCTCCAGTTGCTGGATGTACTGCAGTAGACGCTGGTCATCCGCCATTTTACTAGCCAGACCCTGGCGCTAGTATTATGTTAGAGTCTGCGGAACGCACCAAATATATGATGTAAAGAGGTGCGTTCGCAGCCCGGGGTCCACCGTGCAGTCGGAGCCTGCTGCTAGTAAAATGGCGCAAGAAGCGAACTCTGTTATCCCACAGAGTCGCCAAAATAAACGCCGTAATGCGCTGCAGCAATATGTGCGAACTCTGTTATTCCACAGAGCCACTAGAAGGAGTGCCGCAGCGCTATATGGCGATGTGTGCGAACTCACTTAACACCACTGAGTTGCAAAATAAACACGCTAGGGCGCTGTCTAGCGTTGAAAGCAAACCCTGTTAAGTCACAGAGCCGCTGAGACAAACTTCTGTGTCCTGTCAGGCACCCAGGTACATAGTTGACTGCTAAGCGAACATAGAACGTGATCATGCGCTAATGTCATCGCGGGAGACACCAGCAATCTATGGCGTCTGAACGCCAGACCCTGAATACGGCAATCAAACTCCTCACCGGTTATGCTGGTAATCTAGGGCATCTAGGACACCGACCTTGACCAGCTAGCATACCAAACTCCTCACCGATTAAGTCGGTATTCTAGGGGCTTATTTCAGCCGTGCCCTAACCACATACACGCATGACCACACTGGCGCAAAGCATATGACGATTGATACTAGCGCATGGCGGCCAAGCCATGCTACCCTTATATAGTAACAGCTACAGGACCTGCCAGAAACAAAGACCAATGAAACTTGTTCCAGAACACCAGTAGTCACAGGACCTTCCTGGCGGACCAATAGGCGCTGCTGCAGTACCTGAGCATGTGACCCCTGATCTCCAATGAGAGATCTCACTCTGAGCATGCTCAGAAGGGGAAAACAAGGACTTTGTCCTAAAGACGTCTGCTCGCCGCTAACCAGTACTGGCCACAATAGCAGAGCCTGGAGGAGCAGCAGTAATCCTCTGCACACTGTTAGACTGGGCGAGGCGCTGGAACCGATGTCTAAGCTGAGCAGGCTCCACTGCGGACAGAGATGAATGGGGGACTGCAGCGGGACTGGTTCGAGACTCCCCTTGTGCAGCATCGGGAACTCGAACCCTAACACGTACAGCCGTAAAAATAAAAAATCCTTTTTTTTTTTTTTACAAAAATGATTTTTTCGCCCCCAATATTTTATTTTCACATGGGTAACAGGAGAAATTGGACCCCAAAAGTTGCTGTCCAATTTGTCCTGAGTACGCTGATACCCAATATGTGGGAGAAAACTACTGTATGGGCGCACGTCAGGGCTTGGAAGGGAAGTAGTGACGTTTTGGATTGCAGACGTTGATGGAATGGTCTGGGGGCGTCATGTCGCATTTGGAGAGCCCCTGATGCACCTAAACAGTGGAAACCCCCAACAAGTGACCCTACTTTGGAAAATAGACCCCACAAGGAACTTATCTAGATGTGTGGTGAGCGCTATGAAGCCCCAAGTGCTTCACAGAAGTTTATAATGTACAGCCGTAAAAACAAAAAAATCTTTTTTTTTTCAAAAATGATATTTTCGCCCCCAGTTTTTTATTTTCCCAAGGGTAACAGAAGAAATAGGACAAATTGCACAATAACTCTTGGGGTCCAGAGTACGCTGATACCCCATATGTGGGGGTAAACTACTGTTTGGGCGCATGGCAGAGCTCAGAAGTGAAGGAGCACCGTTTGACTTTTTCAACGCAGAATTGGCTGGAATTGAGATCAGACGCCATGTCACATTTGGAGAGCCCCTTATGTGCCTAAACAGCGGAAACCCCCCAATTCTAACTCCAACCTTAACCCCAACACACCCCTAACCCTAGTACCAACCCTAACCACAAACTTAACCATAACACACCCCTAACCCTAATCCCAACCCTAACCCTAATCCTAACTTTAGCGCCAACCCTAACCCTAATGGGAAAATGGAAATGAATACATTTTTTTAATTTTATTATTTTTCCCTAACTTAGGGGGTGATAAAGGGGGGTTTGATTTACTATTTATAGCGTGTTTTTATGATTGGCAGCTGTCACGCTAAAAGACGCTTTTTATTGCAAAAAATTGTTTTTGCATCAACACATTTTGAGAGCTATAATTTTTGCATATTTTGGCCCACAGAGTCATGTGAGATCTTATTTTTTGGGTACGAGTTGACGTTTTTATTGGTACCATTGTTGAGCACGTGACATGTTTTGATCGCTTTTTATTTCGATTTTTGGGAGGTAAGAATGAACAAAAATCAGCAATTCATGAATTTCTTTTGGGGGAGGCGTTATACCGTTCCGCGTGTGGTAAAATTGATAAAGCAGTTTTTTCTTCGGGTCAGTACGATTACAGCGATACCTCATTATATCTTTTTTTATGTTTTGGTGCTTTTATAGAATAAAAATAATTTTATATAAAAAATTATTATTTTTGCATCTCTTTATTCTGCGAGCTATAACTTTTTATTTTTTCTCTGATGACGCTGTATGGCGGCTCGTTTTTTGCGGGACAAGATGACGTTTTCAGCGGTACCATGTTTATTTATATAGGTCTTTTTGATCTCGTGTTATTCCACTTTTTGTTCATCGGTATGATGAAAAAGCATTGATTTTTTGCTTTGTTTTTTTTTTTAAGGGGTTCACTAAAGGGGTTAACTAGTGGGACAGTTTTATAGGGGTGGTCGTTACGGACGCGGCGATACCAAATATGTGTACTTTTATTGCTTTGTTTTTTATTTACAGGAAAAAATGAATTTTTGGGGGGAATATTTTTTTTTTCTTTATTTTGGATTTTTTTTAAAAACATGTTTATTTTTATTTTTTTCACTTTTTTACTTTGTCCCAGGGTGGGACATCACTGTAAAATGTCAGATCGCTGGTGTGACCGTGTGCACAGCACTCTGTCACATCAGCGATCGCTCTGGCACTGCTGCAGGCTTCTCAGTGCCTGCTCTCAGCAGGCACTGAGGAAGCTGCCTCCCTGCAGGACCCGGCGGCCATCTTGGATTCGGATCCTTGGATGGAGGAAGGCCTCAGAACAGCGCTGTTCTGAGGGTCTCAGGGGAGCGTACAGGGAGCCCCCTCCCTGCCGATGCTCCCCTGTGCCCCTGGTACACCGCGATTATGTTTGATCGTGGTGTGCCAGGGGTTAATGTGCCGGGAGCGGTCCGTGATCGCACCTGACACACAGTCCCGGGTGTCAGCTGTGATAATCAGCTGACACCCGGCGGCGATTAGCTGCCCTCCCCCCGGGAGCGCATCTGATCGCCTATGACGTACTATCCCGTCCATGGTCAGATTGGCACGGGTTTCATGGACGGGATAGTACGTCTGATGTCAGAGAGGGGTTAAGTAAAGATAATTTTTTTAAAAAAAAAACACGTATAGAGAACATAAAGTACTTCAAACCCTAGTCTCTGTGTTTTTAGTCATTCCACAGCCAAATTGTAGTATGCATAAAAACCCAGAGATTAGGCTTTCAAACGCACTACAGTCTTTATGTTTTTTTCCCCATTTTTCTATTGTTGCCTATGTTTTCTTCAGAGAACGACTGCCTGCCCATTTTCCATGCACCATCTGTGCCGCATACTTTGAACAGAAGCTCTAACAAATCTGGGTATGTTTTCAGAAACTGCAGAACTACCAAGTTGAGCACATGGGTCAAACATGGTACCTGGTTAAGCATGCCAAGCTTCACAGTGGCCACCAGGTTATGGCCATTTTCACACATGACCATGCCTGGTTGCAGGTTTAACTGCAGAAGACACAGATCTATCTGGATTGTTATTAAGTTCAATAACTGTGTTGTGACATGCGGTTTGTCTCAGAGACAAATGAGCTTTAGCTGAGCCTGTTTCCGCTTCACTGAGGCAGTGATGCAGAGCTTTCAGCTCATGTGTGCTCTGAGATAGTATGTTGGAGATGGAGAGTGAGGCAGGGCAGTAAGGGATGCAGAAAGTGGTGTAGAAAGTGGAGGAAACCCTGATAGAAGTAGGGACATTAATCCTTGGCATCAGTAGCGCATGTGCCTTGCCAGGTTGGGACTCGGCCCTGGCCTTCACAATATTCACCCAGTGTGCCATCAGTGGAATGTTGCATCCCTGACCACAAAAGCTTGTCTATAAGTCAGTCTTTAAGTAGACAATCCCAGTAACCAAGTTTGTAAGGATTTGGGTGTTGTTCCTGGACACGTGATATACACAAATTGGGATGAACCCATCCAAGTTATCCCTAAAACCACCTAATCCCAGAAACTCAGCAGACCATGACATGCAGCTTTCAGTTGAGGATGGTAGACTAACTTCTGCACCCACTGGAATGTCTTTTCCGGGCCAAAGTCGGCCCCTCTTTCGTGGGCCTCTGTGGCCACTTTGAGAAGCAGTGTTTCGGGAGCACCACTTGCCCGGTGACTCCCAGTTCTCGGTTCAGCTGGATCTGCCGATACAATAATCCGTCTTTAGGTGGAGCCTTTCCCACTGTCGAAGGATCTGTAGGGTTCCTGAGGACAGGGCGTCCCTTTATACCTGGTTGAGAAATTGTTTTAAAGCCACCCACTGCCTCATCTGAGTGAGTTCCTCATCCTACTTTTAAAGTCGTACCCACTCGTCTCGGGATCGTCCCAGTTGCATTCTCTGGGCGCCGCCTGGATCTGTTCCTGCATGGCTACCATCATCCTGGCAGAATTACAGAACTCAGGGATCTCATCAGCCTTCAGCTCTCTATCCCGGCTGGGTCCAGGTTGGTCATGTGTCACTCTGGATAGAGCGTCGGCGTGTGTGCTCTCAGCTCCTCTACTGTAGGCGATCTTGCATCGGTACTTAGCCATTCGGGCCACCCATCACTGCTCCAGGTCCACTAGTTTTGCATTTTTGAGATTGGCTAATGAATTATTATCAGTACGCATCAAGACTTTGGACCCAGACAGATACTCAGCAAACTTCTCAATCACGGCAAACACCAATGCCAGCAGCTCTAACTTGAAAGAACTGTAGGTGTCTGGATTTCGCTCAAAATCATGGAGAGACTTACTCTCATAGGCTATCACTCGCTCTTTTCCGCCCTGTATTTGCGACAGCACAGCCCCTAGTCCATGTACACTTCCGTCGGTGTGAAGGATGAATGATTGAGAGAAGTCTGCATAAGCCAATACGGGTACTTCGGTTAGAGCCATCTTCAGAGCTCGGAACGCTGCTTCCTGACTTTCTCCCCACTGTATAGTCCTGTTCTTTGCACCAGATGGTACTCCTTTAAACAGCTCCAGCAATGTGTTAACAATGCGAGTAAAGTTCTTCACAAACCGTCAATAGTACCCAGTGAGTCCCAGGAAGGCCCGAACATCTTTTACGGTCTTTGGGATGGGCCAGTCCTGCACTGCTGTAATCTTTTCACGTGATGGTCTCACTCCTTCAGCGGAGACGACATGTCCCAGGTATTCAATTTGTGTGCGAAAAAGGTGACACTTCTGAGGCCTCACTCTGGGATTCTGGGAGACTTCTTATAGCCTCATTGTAGGGCCATTCCCTGTCTCTTCTACTCTGACCCTTGGCCGAGTGTGTTTGACCCTGTTGTGCCTGTGCCAGTGCTTTGTGCCTGTGCTACGTTACATCTGTCTGGCTCTGTCACTGTTACGAGTAGAGATGAGGGGTGTTCAAAGCGAATTGATCGCCAATCTCAAATTCGAGCTGTTTTGGGCAGTGTTCGAGTCGTTCGACGAACCCAAACGATTTGGAAAAAATCCGGCTGTTCGAGGTTATGTTCGATAACTGTTCGTGCACCTAAATCGTCACTGGATTTTTTCACAGTTATGCTGAGAATCACTGTTAATACACATTTTGAGTGTCCAGCCTGGTGGGGGGAGGGGCATGGCATGGATCTCTGCAGAGATAATGAAGATCTCCATTTTTTTTTCTCTTTCCCACATTTCCAGTGGGCGGTGCAGTCTGTCAGCCTATCAGCAGCGCACACACGGTGCGAGGTGCTTTTTTTCACACAAGCAAGGGCATGTGTCATTGGCTGTGTATGTCACATGTCCTTGCCCTGTAAGACCCAGCCATTTCCCTCCTCACCACCATTTTCTCAGTGCTGCAGCTCAGTGTTAGACGGCACTGCTGCTGTTAGCGCTATATTGTGTGTGCATTGTGCAACTGCTACTTGCAAGCAAAATAGCTGAGAAATAGAGAGGAAGGTTTAGGGAGTAGGGACTAGTTTGTAATTGCAGCCCTTTTGAGGGCTACGTTACATCAGTTCCTAGCAGTTTTAGCAGGCAGGTCTGTGCTCACTCTTAAATAGACAGATAGGTTAACTTGGGACAGTGACTATTTGTAATTGCAGCCCTTTTCAGGGCTAGGTTAGAGCAGTTGCTATCACTTTATGTCAGCTACACCAGCATTCAAATCACTCCTAATTATTTGCTGCATCTATCCTGTTCAATAATTGTGTGCATAGTAGCAGTGTGTGCTACTCATTCTATTAGGGCATCTATACAAAGCTCCACCAGCCTTAAAAAAAAAAAAATTCTATCTGCATGTTGCCTGGACAATAATTTTGGGCATAGTAGCAGTCTGCGGTACTCATTGTATTAGGCCATCTATACAAAGCTCCACCAGCCTTAAAAAAAATAATTTCTATCTGCATGTTGCCTGGACAATAATTTTGGGCATAGTAGCAGTCTGTGGTACTCATTCTATTAGGCCATCTATATAAAGCTCCATCAGCATTGATATACTCATAATTTTTGCTGCATCTTGCCTGTAGAATAATTGTGGCATAGTAGCAGTCTGTGGTACTCATTGTATTAGGCCATTTATACAAAGCTCCACCAGCTTTCTAAAAAAAATAGAATTTCTATCTGCATGTTGCCTGGACAATAATTTTGGGCATAGTAGCAGTCTGTGGTACTCATTGTATTAGGCCATCTATACAAAGCTCCACCCGCATTCAAATACTAAGAATTTTTGCAGTCATCGTTTTTTGTGGAAACAACTCCACAGTTGTCAATTAGGTAAACACCAAAATGAGTGTCAAAAGGCCAAAAGGGGAATAAGCGTGTTCTGAAGGGAAAAAAATGTTGTGTCCGTGGGGTAGGTGTTAAAGCAACAGTAACATCTGCAGAAGAAAGACCATCTTCCAGCCAAACTAAGATGTCTACTTCTTTTAATGGACAATGTGGTACGATCCCTTTCTTACGGGCACGCCCATTGCTACAAATTCCAGATGAGGCACATAAAAATAAGGTGCTTCAACAGATATCAAGTGCTCCTTTAAGTCGGCTCTCCACCTCAACTTCAACAACACAAAAACTCCAGTCCTCAGAGGTGTCACCCCAATCGCACTTGCTTCCTCACAGCTCCCAAGTCTCCAACTGCCCGTCTGAGTATAGGGTAGAACAGATGGTTGAGTCTGCAGAGCTGTTTACTCATACTATAGCCTGGGAATCAGAGGTCATCTCCACAGCTTCTGTGAATCCAGACGAGGAAATGATCTGCACTGATGCCCAGAATGTTTATGAGTCTGATCCAGGACCAGATGAAGAAGGTTCTGAGCATAATGTAGACCATTGTTCCCAAACTGTAACTCCTGTTGGTGGAGACAATGAGGAAGACGATGATGAGGCTCAAATACCAGATGTGAGCAACAACTTGAGTTTTGTGTCAGGGCAGGAAGATGTTGGCTCTGAGGACGATGGGGGTGAGAACACACAAGGTGATGATGACGAGGTTGTAGATCCCACTTACTGTCAACGCACAGTGAGACAGTCGATGAGGTCAGCAGAGGAGGTGGAGGAGAATTCTAGCGACGACGAGGTCAGGTTGCGCCTTCCTGGACAGAGACTTAGTACTGGAAGCACATCATCAACCGCATCCTCAACCACAACTCTGCCTCTGACCACAAGTCAAGGTGGCTATTCAGGTCGCATGGGTTCTAAGCCTTGCATAGCCTGGGCATTTTTTAACATCGATAAGGATGACCCAACTCGTGTTATCTGTAACATTTGTGACCAAAAGCTAAGTAGAGGCCAAAAAATCCATAATTTGAGTACTTCATGCATGAACTGTCACATGGATATGAAGCATAAGTTGCAGTGGCAAGCTCACTGTGCTACAATGCGGCCTAGCGGGCCGGCCCTACCACCGTCTGCCCCATCTTGTGCATCCGCGATGGTGGCCTCTTCATCCTCTGTGACTGGGGGGACAGCAGTCAGACCTGTTTTGAGACTCCGACCTGGCACCTCTTTACCAGCAACAGCCAGTCAGATTGGCAGGTCATCAGTTCATTTGGAAGTGAAAACACCAGCTGGTATTGAGCGCTCTCCGACATCGAGAGCACCACCTTTGGATCAAGGCAACCTAATTTTGCGCCTGCATCTTCCTCACAGACCGTCAGTTGTCCGGGGACACCCTACTCAACCCCGTCTACGCACAACAGCCAGCCCTCGGTCACTCAGATGTGGACAAGTAAAAGACCATTTCCTCCTAGCCATGAGAAAGCTAAGAGGTTGAATTTCACCATCCTCAAGCTCTTGGCTACAGAGGATTTTCGAGCCCTCATGTCCGTCGCAATGCCCCAGTACCAAATGCCCAGTCGGCAATACTTCTCAAAGAAAGGTATGCCTGCGCTCCACAAGCATGTTGCACACAACATCACCGCTTCTTTGAGAAACTCAGTGTGTGACAGGGTGCATTTCATTACAGACACTTGGACGAGTAGGCATGGACAGGGGTGTTACATGTCGCTGACTGGGCACTGGGTAACTATGGTGACAGCAGGACAAGGGGCTGCTGTCCAAGTGTTGCCATCCCCACGAGTTGTGCGTCAATCCTCTTTATCTCGAAGTTCCTCCACTGCTTCTGCCTCCTCAACCTCCTCTCGGTCCTCCACCTGCACCCAAAGCCTGTCTGGTCATGGCACGGGCTTTCTAACTGCGCAGAAGGGATCCTGCAGCACACCTCCTTGCTATGCTGGCAGAAGGGCTCAGCGTAATCAGGCGGTTTTTAAGTTGAAATGTCTGGGAAATGTAAGTCACACAGCTGAGGAGTTGTGGTCAGCTCTGGAGAACCAGTTTCATGAATGGTTGTCTCCACTGGACCTGCAACCAGGGAAGGCCATGTGCGACAATGCCGCAAACCTGGGTGCGGCCCTTCGCCGGGGCAATATCACACACGTGCCTTGTTTGGTTCACGTGTTGAACCTGGTTGTCCAGCAATTTTTAGCCCACTATCCCGGACTACATGGCCTTCTGCAGAGGGCACGGTCGCTGTGTGCTCACTTCCGCCGTTTGCATCCCGCAGCTCAGCGACTTACATCTCTACAGAAGTTGTTGGGCCTGCCAAATCACCGGCTAAAATGCGATGTGCTAACACGGTGGAATTCAACTCTGCACATGTTGCAGCAACTGTGGCAGCACCGTCAAGCCCTCGTGCAATACCTTCTGAATTATAGCCTGGGCCAACAAGATCCAGAGGTGGGGCAAATCACGCTGGAGGAGTGGTCTCAGATCAGGGACCTATGCACCCTTCTGCACAGTTTTGAAATGGCCACAAAGATGTTTAGTGCTGACGATGCCATTATCAGCATGACTATTACGGTGATTTACATGCTGGAGCAGATGTTAAATAGAATTCGGAGTCAGGTGGTGGAACAAGAGGAGGTGGAGGAAGTAGAGGAGGAGGAGTTGTATGCGGAAGGGCTAACATCTGCAAGGTCCAGACGGTCGGCAGCACCAAGGCGGCTGGCATGGGAGGGTGGGGGAGAGGGATTAACCAGGGCGCATGGTAGCAGCCAAACTAGTGAGGAAGGTGTAGGAGCCCAGGAAGAAGTGGATGACGAACTGGCGATGGGCATGGACGACTCATCAGATGAGGAAGACCTTGATCACATTTCTGTTGTTCGAGGTTGGGGGAGAGGGCAGATGAAGGAAGCATGAGTCATACCTCGCCACCAACACAACAGGAACTTGGTGCTCCTGGATGTGCAAGACACATGAGTGCCTTCTTGCTGCACTACCTGCAACATGACCCTCGAATTGTCAGAATTTGAAACAATCCTGACTACTGGGTAGCCACACTGTTAGATCCCCGGTACAAAAGTAAATTTGCCGAAATAATTCCAGCCATAGAAAGGGATTCACACATGCAGGAGTATCAGCAGAGACTGTTGCAGAATCTTACATGTGCTTTTCCACAAGACACTAGTGGTGCACGTAGTGAATCTCACAGTTCTAACTTGCCAACCGTGGGACTGTCGAGTGTTCAGCACTCAAACCGTAACAGAAACACAGTATCTGCTGGTGTTCACAGCAATTTTGCGGAAACCTTTCACCAGTTTTTTAGCCCATCCTTTGCAAGGCCTCAGGACACAAGAAGTCAGACACATAGTCAACGCCTAGAGACGGTTGTACAGGAGTTTCTCCAACTAAACATCGAAGCCATGACTGTGTCACTGGACCCTTGCTCTTTTTGGGCTTCCAATTTGGATAAATAGCCGGAGCACGCAACTCACACCTTGGAGATCTTGTCTTGCCCCGCACCAGCTTCTCTCTGAACGTGTGTTCAGCGCTGCTGGTGGTGTGCTGACAGATAAGCGCACGCGGCTGTCCACTGAGAATGTAGACAGACTCACGTTCATAAAGATGAACAAATCATGGATCCGCAAGGACTTTTCTACCCCTGTGTCATCCTGGGGAGAGTAAAAGCTTGAGGATTTGGTAAAATCACCTCACCAAACGTTTTAAGCTTTAAAATTGATAAGAATTTGTAGCTGCATCTAGGCCGGAAAATAATTTTGGGCCTGCAGCAGTGTGTGGTTCTCATTCTAATAGGCCATCTATACTAAGCTCCACCAGCTTTCAAATTAATAATAATTTTTAGCTGCATCTTGCCTGTAGAATAATTTTAGGCCTGTAGCAGTGTGTGTACTCATTCTAATAGGCCATCTATACTAAGCTCACCAGCTTTCAAATGAATAATTATTTTTAGCTGCATCTTGCCTGTAGAATAATTTTTTTGGGCCTGTAGCAGTGTGTGGTACTCATTCTAATAGGCCATCTACAGTCATGGCCAAAAGTTTTGAGAATGACACAAATATTATATTTTCACATGATCTGCTGCCCTCTGGTTTTTATATGTGTGTTTGACAGATGTTTTTATCACAGACAGTAATATAATTGCAAACATATGAGTAACAAAAGCTTATATTGACAGTTAGAATTAGTTAATTCAGCAAGTCAATATTTGCAGTGTTGACCCTTCTTCTTCAGGACCTCTGCAATTCTCCCTGGCATGCTCTCAATCAACTTCTGGACCAAATCCTAACTGATAGCAGTCCATTCTTGCACAATTAATGCTTTCATTTTGTCAGAATTGTTAGGTTTTTGTTTGTCCACCGTCTCTTGATGATTGACCACAAGTTCTCAATGGGATTAAGATCTGGGGAGTTTCCAGGCCATGAACCCAAAATCTCTATGTTTTGTTCCCTGAGCCATTTAGTTATCACCTTTGCTTTATGGCAAGGTGCTCCATCATGCTGGAAAAGGCATTGTTGATCGCCAAACTTCTCTTGGAGGGTTGGGAGAAGCTGCTCTTGGAGGACATTCTGGTACCATTCTTTATTCATGGCTGTGATTTTAGGCAAGACTGTGAGAGAGCCGATTCCCTTGACTGAGAAGCAACCCCACACATGAATGGTTTCAGGATGCTTAACAGTTGGCATGAGACAAGACTGGTGGTAGCGCTCACCTTGTCTTCTCCGAATGAGGCGTTTTCCTGATGTCTCAAACAATCGAAAAGGGGATTCATCAGAGAAAATAACTTAGTCCACTGCCTGTACCTTTTGCAGAATATCAGTCTGTCCATGATGTTTTTTCTGGAGAGAAGTGGCTTCTTTGCTGCCCTCCTTGAGACCAGGCCTTGCTCCAAGAGTCTCCGCCTCACAGTGCGTGCAGATGCACTCACACCTACCTGCTGCCATTCCTGAGCAAGCTCTGCACTGCTGGCAGCCCGATCCCGCAGCTGAAACACTTTTAAGAGACGGTCCTGGCGCTTGCTGGTCTTTCTTGGGCGCCCTGGAGCCTTTTTGGCAACAATGGAACCTCTCTCCTTGAAGTTCTTGATGATGCGATAGATTGTTGACTGAGGTGCAATCTTTCTAGCTGCGATACTCTTCCCTGTTAGGCCATTTTTGTGCATTGCAATGATGACTGCATGTGTTTCTTTAGAGATAACCATGGTTAACAGAAGAGAAACAATGATGCCAAGCACCAGCCTCCTTTTAAAGTGTCAAGTGGTCTCATTCTTACTTAATCATGACAGATTGATCTTCTCCAGCCATGTCATCATCAACACCCACACCTGTGTTAATGGAGCAATCACTGAAAAGAGGTTAGCTGGTCCTTTTAAGGCAGGGCTGCAATGATGTTGAAATGTGTTTTGGGGGATAAAGTTCATTTTCTAGCCAAATATTGACTTTGCAAGTAATTGCTGTTAAGCTGATCACTCTTTATAACATTCTGGAGTATATGCAAATTGCCATTAGAAAAGTGAAGCAGTAGACTTTGTAAAAATTAATATTTGTGTCATTCTCAAAACTTTTGGCCATGACTGTATACTAAGCTCCACCAGCTTTCAAATTAATAATAATTTTTAGCTGCATCTTGCCTGTAGAATAATTTTGGGTCTGTAGCAGTGTGTGGTACTCATTGTATTAGGCCATCTATACTAAGCTCCACCAACTTTCAAATTAATAATAATTTTTGTTCTCTCTGAACGTGTGTTCAGCGCTGCTGGTGGTGTGCTGAGTCTGACAGATAAGCGCACGCGGCTGTCCACTGAGAATGTAGACAGACTCACGTTCATAAAGATGAACAAATCATGGATCCGCAAGGACTTTTCTACCCCTGTGTCATCCTGGGAAGAGTAAAAGCTTGAGGATTTGGTAAAATCACCTCACCAACCGTTTTAAGCAACTCTGGGGCAATTGATACTACTTAAGTGGTGTCTGTACCCAAAATTTTTGGAAAAAATGGAGACTCTTTTTGGAGTCCTGTTGCTGTGTTTTACGTGACGTTGGCATCCTCAATTACAGGTGGGTTGGGTCTTTCCCACCCCCCTTTTAACCGTAAGAAACTACATACACTATGGATTGGGGTAACACAGGTGGTTGAGTGTGAAGACTAGAGCTGTTTACTCATACTATAGCCTGGGAATCAGAGGTCTGCTCCAAAGCTTGAGTGTCTGCTAGTCAGCGGAGTAGCCACCGGCTGTAGATATAATTACAAACTTTTAACTGCATCTAACCCAGACAATAATTTTGCAACCAATGCAGATAGACCGTTTCAAAGGAGCGCCAGGCTGGCGATAAAGGCAGATGAGATTAAGGTTGTCCGCTGCAGCTCCAGCCGGGTACCTCAATAGAGGATCAGACATAAGTGATGATAAAGCAATCCGGTCATAAGGAGCGCGAGGGACGCAATTCAGCTGATATTAAAAAGTCTTCATTTATTGATATCCACAACGCGTTTCAACGGAATAGCTCGGTCTACCTCAGGTGGCAGTTATACATAGAATGGAGTAGGAAAGCTATATAAAGGTTGGAGCAGCAAATGAAAATTAAAAAGCAATTTTCAGAACACCCACATGATTAAAAATGCAAATATGACTGCAAAAAAGAAATAAAACAAAAAAAAACACAGATAAATTGAATAAAACCAACCTAAAAACTACATAAAAACAATGTACACAAGGAAAAATAAATGAAAATAAATAAATAAATAAATAACAAAATGCATATATTACGTGACTTTTTCAATAGTGAGGTTTAACCCTCAGGGGCCAGTGTACCAAGTTTAAAAATCCAGAAACTCTCCCTTCTTATTAGATTATTATACCGATCAGGCATATCATGTGGTATCTGGTCAATAACAGTGAGTTTTAACAAATTCAAATTCTTTTGGTGCACTAGGGAGAAATGTTTTGAGAGACTGTGTAGCATGAACCCATTTCGGATATTTTGATGGTGCTTGTTGAGCCTTGCATGCATCGTCTGTATCGTCCGACGATGTACTGCAACCCACAACCGCACTCAATTAAATAAATAATGTAGCACGATTGACAATTGACATGTCAGTTGATTTTAAAAATGGTGCCTGTGGTACGAGATTGAAATTCTTGCACCCCATTCATAATAGAGACGCAACATAAACACTTAGAGGTCCTACATGCAAAACAACCCGGATTAGAATTTATCCAGGTTGCAGATGTAGATAAGGACTTGAGAGTTGTGTTGCTGGGGGCAACTAGATTTTGAAGAGTTCGGTTTTTCCAAAAAACAACAATAATTTTGGGCTTAGTAGCAGTGTCTGCTAGTCAGCGGATTAACACAGCTGTTAAGCAAGCTACACCACCTGTACTTTGGACACTTAACTTTTTCAAAGGAAATGCTTCGGACCCCCGGGAAAATCAGTGAAGAGCATCGGGGAGGCACCCCAAGGCACAGGGGCTGTGACTGGCGGTAGGACGCCTTGTGGGGACCCCAAGCTCGATCCTTCTAAAAGCTTTTTAACTGCAGCAGCTTTATTGGACGCTACTGGACCCGGCATTACCGCAGCTGCTGGCATGAGACTTGCCCTCCAATAGATCCTTGTAAAAGGATTTAAAGTGTACTCATTCAAATTAGAGAGACAATTTAAATAAAAATGATTAGACCTGCCTCCACCGCAGGGGGGCTCGCTCGACCCACCAGCGGAAAGGCACCAGTATTGGGAGAAGGGGGCTGGCCGTCAGGATCCACAGCAGCTCTGGCACAAACCCGGCAACACGCAGGTCGCACGGGCGAGAACTGACTGACCGTGTCGGCTTGGCACTTTTTGGTTTTAGAAGGGCATGACATGCTTATATCTGTGTCTCCCCCTCCGTTTTACTCCTCCACCTCTTTTCTTTTCGCTTGACTATTTGTACTTGTCAATTTTCCATGTGTTAGTTGTGTCTTGTGAGCAATTTGTCAGCTTTTAGACACCTTTGAAGTGTTTTCTATGTGTTTTCTTTGTGTTTCTATATGTTTTGGTTTGCCTGCCATTGGTTTTAACGGTGTTCGACGGTGTTCGATGAACAGTTCAACGAACAGTTCGTCGAACACATGGCTGTTCGGCGAAACGAACCGAACTCGAACACTACGGGGGTGGCTCATCACTAGTTACGAGTTTTGCCTGCCCCTTTTGTACTGTGCTGCCCACTCTGTGTGTGACTCCTTGGCTACGTCCTGACTATCTGTTCTGTCTATGCCCCTTGGTAACTTTGTCCCGTAGTTACCCTTCTAGGAGTTTTCCTTCAGCTCTTAGCTCTCGGAGCTTAGGCCACGCCCCCAGCAGTCTGGTGCTTCAGGTCCTGTCTGGCCTGGTGCAATCCCTCTCTGCTCCTGCTTCCTCTGAGAGACCTGTAGTCTGCTCCATCCCTTGGCAGTCACGTGCTTCAGGTCTGTTCATCTGAAGCACGCATCTTCACTGCTGCTGCCCGCTCCACAGGTATCTTTGGGCGCAGTTTGTTTTACTCAGGACATGTGCACTTGCTCAGTGAGCAAGTGCAGTGTGGTGTTCCTGATACTGCAGTAGTGGAAGCCTGTCGACAGTGTAGGAGCTGTGAGTTAGACAAACCTCCGGAACAAAGAGCTCCTACGCAAACCATCATGACTTCTGCTCCCTTTGAGGTGCTGATGATAGACTACCTGACTATAGACCTGGCCCACCTAGGATACAAACACTGTCTAGTAATGACTGACCATTTTACCAAATTTGCTGTGGTGACTCCGACTGGGATCAGACTGTGGAATCAGCAGCACAGGCCATTTGCACAGACTTCATTCAAGTGTACAGCTGTCCGAAGAGAATTCACTCGGATTAAGGCGCCTGTTTCCAGGGCGAGTAATGGAAGAACTGTACTGCATGTTTCCGATGGAGAAATCTCGAACGACGCCCTACCATCCTCAAGGGAGTGGAGCCTGTGAACGGTTCAATTGAACTTTGATCCAGATGCTGCGGAGGTTAGAGAAAGACAGAAAAGTTCACTGGCCTGAGTTTGTGGCTGAACTAGTTTGGGTGTACAATAACAGAGTACATCGCACCATATGCCATACACCCTGCTGTTTGGCCAAATGGGAAGAGAGATCACTGAGCTGGAATTGGATCCAGAGGACAACTACCCACGGACGGGTGTGACCACCTGGGTAAGAGAACATCGTCACCATTTGCAGATGCTACATCAGCTTGTGCAGACCAAGTTTCAGGAACTTGAACATCCTGAAGTGGCTCCCCTGAAAGGGACAGCTCTCAAGGCCGGGGACCGACAAACGCCCCTGTGGCAAGCTGAGTACCGGTGGGAAATCCCTCTATCGGGTAAAACTGAGGATCAGCTCTGAAGGTCCAGTTTATAAAGCCCAACTTGAGGGAGAAGAAGACACATTGTTATGCTTCCACGGTTTCAGGGCGTCGGGACATGGCATAGCTTGCCTAGCTAGTCAATGCTCCCACGCCGCCAGACCACGGCGAAGTGGGGCGTTCGTCTCAGATGGTTAGGGAATGTGGACCCACTGGACCAAAGAGGAAAACCGGGCCTACCCGGACTAGGGGAGGGCAGCGACCAGGGTCTGTGGCAGCTGAGCATGTGAGCAAGATGTTGACCTGCAGGACTAGACAACACTGCACAATTCAGGTATGAAGAACATAAAGTTTTACTAGAAGACAAACACAGTGCATAAAAAGAACATAATGCCAGGCTCCGATTCCGCACATCAGGGAAGGGTACATGTCTCAGGATAACAGACGAAGGCAGGAAGACTGTTATGAATGTGCTAGAGATGGTTTCTGAGTAGAGGCTCCCTCTGGTGGTTACAGACAGTACTGGACCTTTCAGCGAGGAAAGGCAATCTGGG
>JARQOD010000001.1:132192900-132222652 GCA_033576555.1 Oophaga sylvatica | reverse complement strand
TTTTTAAAAAAATTTTTTTAAAAAGTCTACTGTTTCATTTTTTCTAAGGGCAATTTGCTATACCCCAAAGTTTAAAGAGTTCACTTAACAGAAATTACTTGCAAATCAATTTTTGGCTAAAAATAACTTTATCCCCCAAAAACATTTCAACTCATTGCAGCCCCCTTAAAAACCGCTAACCTTTTTTCAGGATTGCCCCATTTAACACAGGTTCATGATTAATAAGAGACACCACAGGACACTTTTAAAAAGGGGGCTGGTGCTTGGGTCATTGTTTCCTTCTGTTAACCATGGTTTTTCTTTAAAAAACACAGCAGTCATCAGGGGAATCACAAAAAAAGGCCCCAAAAGGGAAAGGATCGCAGCTAAAAATTTCACCTCATTTTAATCTATCGCATCATCAAGAACTTTAAGGGAGAGGGTTTCCTTTTTCCAAAAAGGGCCCCGGGGCCCAAAAAACCCCAAGCGCCCGGACCCTTTTCTTAAAAATGTTTCAGCTGCGAGATCGGCTACCAGCAGTGCAAGCTTGCCAAATGGGGACACAGGGGTAGTGCATCCCCCACGGAGGCGGGGCTCTTGGGAAGGCTTGGGTTTTAAGGAGGGGACAAGAAGCCCTTCTCTACAAAAAAACATATGACAAAAGATTTCTGCAAAAGGTACAGGATGGGGCTCTGGGATGGGGAAAATTATTTTCTCTGTGAATCCCCTTTTCGATTGTTTTTGGGAAACAGGGAAAAAGCCTCTTCGGGAAAACAAGGTGAGCGCTACCACCATCTTGCTCATGCCAACTGTTAAGCACCTAAACCCCTTCAGGGGGGGGTTGCTTCCACCAAGGGGAATCGGCTCTTCACAGTCTTGCCTAAAATCACACCCCAATAAAGAATGGTACCGAATGTCCTTCAAGAGCAACTTCCCAACCCCCCAAGACATTTGGCGATCAACAATGCCTTTTCCAGCATGATGGAGCACCTTGCCATAAAGCAAAGGTGATAACTAAATGGCTCAGGGAACAAAACATAGAGATTTTGGGTCCATGGCCTGGAAACTCCCCAGATCTTAATCCCATTGAGAACTTGTGGTCAATCATCAAGAGACGGGTGGACAAACAAAAACCTAAAAATTCTGACAAAATGAAAGCATTGATTGTGCAAGAATGGACTGCTATCAGTCAGGATTTGGTCCAGAAGTTGATTGAGAGCATGCCAGGGAGAATTGCAGAGGTCCTGAAGAAGAAGCGTCAACACTGCAAATATTGACTTGCTGCATTAACTCATTCTAACTGTCAATATAAGCTTTTGTTACACATATGTTTGCAATTATTAGATTTCTGTCTGTGATAAAAACATCTGTGAAACACACATAAAAACCAGAGGGCAGCAGATCATGTGAAAATATAATATTTGTGTCATTCTCAAAACTTTTGGCCATGACTGTACACTAGTGTTGAGCGATACTGCTCGACATCTAAAAATATCGGATCGGAATGGTATCGCCGATATCACTAAATATCGGCGATATCCGATTCCGATACCGGAAGTCCCATGTAAGTCTATGGGAACAAAATATCGCAACTAAAAAAAACCTTTATTTCCTTGTAAACACTAAATATACACACATAGAATACATATATATATATATATATATATATATACATGTCATTGTGACATATATATACATATATGTATAGTTTATACACTTCTACATAGTAAAATATCCTCTGATTCAATTGCCGGGTAAAGCCGGCTTCTGTGAAAAGACAGAAGCACCCGACATGAAATGACACTTGGTGTACATAGGGTTAACCATGTCTTTTCATGTCGTTTGCAATCTGATTTGCACAAACAATTACATCAGTCTATGTGTGCAAAATTTCACACCTGTAGGGGTTAATTAAAGGTGTAAATTCGTTGTAAAAAAAACGGACTTTTTTGCTACGAATTTACACCTTTAATTAACCCCTACAGGTGTGAAATTTTGCACACATAGACTGATGTAATTGTTTGTGCAAATCAGATAGCAAAGGACATGAAAAGACATGGTTAACCCTATGTACACCAAGTGTCATTTCATGTCGGGTTCTGCATTTTCACAAAAGCCGTCAATTGACTTAGCGGCTATTATACTATGTAGAAGTGTATGAACTATAAATATAAATATATATATGTGTCACAAATTCAATGACGTATATAATATATATATATATATATATATATATATATATATATATGAGGTGTAAAATTGTTTAAAAAAAATGCGTGGGCTCCCGCCCTATTTTCGCAACCAGACAGACAAAGCCAGCGAATGGGGGCAGATAATAATAGCCCAGAGAGGGACCATTATTTTTGGCCCCCCTGGCTACTAACATCTGCCCCCAGACACCCAGAAAAGACAAATCTATAATTAGATTCGCCCTTTCTGGCACTTTGCCCGTCTATTCCCATTGCCCTGTAGCGGTGGCGAATGGGTTAATATGGGGTTAAAGCCACATTGCAATTGAAAGGTGACCTTAAGCCAGGTTAATAATTGAGAGCTGTCAATTAGACAACTATCAATTATTAATCCTATTGCATGAAATAAAAATAAAACACACACACTTTAATTAAAAATCATTTTAATGAAATAAAGACACATGTTTTTGACCATCTTTTATTTGACTGCAAAAACCATTTCCTGTAATAAAAATAAAATAAAAAAGCAAAATTATTCTTACCTATCCCATGCACAGTCACGTGCCACGGTGTAATCCTTCAGAAAGGGTTAATGTTTACTGCAGGGACCGCAGCTAATGCTGCAGCCTCACAGTAAACCCCCAAATGAATGAGTTCCTCTCCTGGCTGACAGGAGAGGAAGTGGAAAGCTTAATTGATTGCTTTCCACTTTCACTTCAGGTCAGCCAGGGACACAATCAGTGACGTCAGAGGGAACTGATTAACAAAAATAGGGGTTACCTTCGAATAAAAAATGGCGTCGGGTCCCCTATTTTTGTTAACCAGCCTGATGAAGCAGACCGCTGAGGCCTGGATTTTCAGGCTGTTAAGGAGCCAAGATCCATGGACCTTGCCAGCCTGATAATACCAGGCCACAGCAGTCTGCATATCTTGGCTGATTAACAAAAATAGGGGATCCCTCGAAAAAAATTGGCGTGGGGTCCCCCCTATTTTTGTTAACCAGCCAGATGAAGCAGACCGCTGAGGCCTGGATTTTCAGGCTGTTAAGGAGCCAAGATCCATGGACCTTGCCAGCTTGATAATACCAGGCCACAGCAGTCTGCATATCTTGGCTGATTAACAAAAATAGGGGATCCCTCGAAAAAAATTGGCATGGGGTCCCCCTATTTTTGTTAACCAGCCAGATGAAGCAGACCGCTGAGGCCTGGATTTTCAGGCTGTTAAGGAGCCAAGATCCATGGACCTTGCCAGCCTGATAATACCAGGCCACAGCAGTCTGCATATCTTGGCTGATTAACAAAAATAGGGGATCCCCTCGAAAAAAATTGGCGTGGGGTCCCCCTATTTTTGTTAACCAGCCAGATGAAGCAGACCGCTGAGGCCTGGTTTTTCAGGCTGGTAAGGATCCAATATCCATGACCTTGCAAGCCTGGTAATACCAGGCCACAGCAGTCTGCTTAGCTTGGCTGGTTAACAAAAATAGGGGATCCCCTCGAAAAAAAAAACGGCGTAGGGGTCCCCCTATTTTTGTTAACCAGCCAAGTAAAGTGCAGACTGCTGCAGCCTGGTATTAAAAGACTGTCAAGGCCCATGGATTTTGGCCCTCAACAGCCTGATAATACCAGGCTACAGCAGCCCCACATTTGGCGCATCAAAAGATGTGCCAATTGTGGCACTTTACCCGGCTCTTCCCACTGCCCTGTAGTGGTGGCAAGTGGGGTAATAAGGGGTTAATGTCACCGTTGATTGCAATGTGACAGTAAGCCGGTTAATAATGGAGAGGTGTCAATAAGACACCGATCCATTATTAATCCCAAAGTTATTAAATGTATAAAAAAAGACAAAGCAAGAAAAAAGTATTTTAATGAAATAAAAGAGACAACACAGTTTTCATTAATTTTATTATACACTCATTCCTGCGACGCCATCGATCTCCTGTAAAAAAAAGAAAAAAACAAACCAACAGTATACCACCTGTCCGACGCAGTCCATAGTAACGACAGTCCCACGACGATCCAGCTCTGCTACATCGCAATGACAGGCAGAGCCTGTCATCGCGACGCAGCACAGCTGATTACCTGCTTCCCCGGCGGTGACGTCATCGGACTGACTGCTTTACGGCCGGGATTACCCAGCAGTCACTGCAGTTATCGCGAGAAACTGCATGTGACCGCCGGGGAAAGATGATGGCGGCCATGAAGCAGTCCAGCCCGTGACCGCTGGAGATCTTCTGCCAGGTAAGTGCCGCTGACTCCTGACAGACCCGACCGACGGACACTGACAGTGACAGTGACAATCCCGATTCCGGTATCCGATAAGACGAAAATATCGGAACTAAGTATCGAAAGGCCGATAGAGCTAATATCGGCCGATACCCGATACTTGCGGTATCGTATCGCTCAACACTACTGTACACCCATACAGTGCCTGCAGGCCTTGCACTGATATGTATAGAGCGACGTACACTACCCTGCCTACCTGACACTGGAACCTATATACTCCGGAATTAGTCCTTAGAAGGACTGTTCATTTATCTGGATTTGAGTAATTTACGATGGTAGATCACACACTAACTAATAAATCCGCCATTTCTGACCCTATCTCGGCAGCAGCTCTCCCTAAACTATCTAAATCCGGAGCTGAATGCGCCGAGCAGGGCGGCGTCCGGGCTCTTATACCCTGATGATGTTCTGCGGCCAGCCAATGACTGAATGACCACAACAAAGATGACTGTGGCATTTCATTGCCTGGAAGACAATCCCTGCCTCGTGATAGGGTCTGTAAAGTCCGCCAAAAACCCTGGGTGGAGACCCGAGTTCCAGCCGAGTAATCCCGGAAATGCTGGGTGCTCACCGAGTACACCAAGTACCGTGATACTCGGGTGAGTAGCGAGTAGTGGCGAGCACGTTTGCTCATCTCTAGTTATAAAGTATTCTAATTAACTGAGATAATGACTTTTGGGTTTCCATTCGCTGTAAGCCATAATCATGAACATTAACAGAAATAAATCACTCTGCTTGTAATGACTCTATATAATATATGAGTTTCACTTTTTGTATTCAAGAACTGAAATAAATGAACTTTTTGATGATATTATAATTTTGTGAGATGCACCTGCAAATATACACAAACAGTACCATAACCAAGATCACTACATAAATTGTATCAACAGTGACATTCTATATGGTACAATAAAGTTTTATTTACTCTTCTTGCTCTTGTTTCTCAAAATCAAAACGTTTCTTAATAAAGTAACATAGATGTCTAGATAGTGCTTATTTAAAAAAATGCTGTCAATGTTTTTTTTTTTTAACCCCTTCACACCCAAGGGTGGTTTGCACGTTAATGACCAGGCCAATTTTTACAATTCTGACCACTGTCTCTTTATGAGGTTATAACTCTGGAACGCTTCAACGGATCTTCGTGATTCTGAGATTGTTTTCTCGTGACATATTGTACTTCATGTTAGTGGTAAAATTTCTTCGATATACCTTGCGTTTATTTTTGAAAAAAAACGCAAATATGGCAAAAATTTGGAAAATTTTGCAATTTTCAAACTTTGAAATTTTGCAATTTTCAAACTTTGAATTTTTTTTCCCTTAAAACAGAGAGATATGTCACACAAAATAGTTAAGAAATAACATTTTCCACATGTCTACTTTACATCAGCACAATTTTGAAACCAAAATTTTTTTTTGTTAGGAAATTATAAGGGTTAAAATTTGACCAGTGATTTCTCATTTTTACAACAAAATTTACAAAGCCATTTTTTTAGGGACCACCTCACATTTGAAGTCACTTTGAGGGGTCTATATAGCAGAAAATACCCAAAAGTGACACCATTCTAAAAACTGCACCCCTCAAGGTACTCAAAACCACATTCAATAAGTTTATTAACCCTTTATGTGCTTCACAGGAGCTGAAGCAACGTGGAAGGAAAAAATGAATATTTAACTTTTTAGCCACAAAAATGATCTTTTACAAACTTTTTTTTATTTTCACAAGGGTAAAAGGAGAAAATGGGCAGATAAAGTTGTTGTGCAATTTCTCCTAAGTACGCCAATACCCCATATTTGGGGGAAAACCACTGTTTGGGCACACGGCAGAGCTCGTAAGGGAAGGAGCGCCGTTTGACTTTTTCAAACTAAAATTGGCTGGAATTGAGATTGGACGCCATGTCGTGTTTGGAGAGCCCCTGATATGCCTAAACAGTGGAAACCCCCCACAAGTGACACCATTTTGGAAACTAGACCCCTAAGGAACTTATCTAGATCTGTTGTGAGCACTTTGAACCCAAAGTGTTTCACAAAAGTTTATAATGCCTGGGTGTGAAAAAAAAAAAAAATTCCACAAAAATGATTTTTTAGTCCCAAATTTTTGATTTTTCCCAAGGAAATTGGACCCCACAAGTTGTTGTCCAATTTGTCCTGAGTACGCTGATACCCCATATGTGGGGGGGGGAAACTGTTTGGGCGCACGGCAGGGCTTGGAAAGGAAGCAGTAACGTTTTGGAATGCAAACATTGATGGGGTCATGTTCCGTTTGTAGTGCCCCAGATGAGCCTAAACAGTGGAAACCCCCCACAAATGACCCCATTTTGGAAGCTAGACCCCCTAAGGAACTTATCTAGATCTTTGGTGAGCACATTGAACCCCAAGTTCTTCACACAAGTTTATAATGCCCGGGCATGAAAATAAAAAATCCTATTTTTTTCCCACAAAAATTATCTCTTAGTCACTAATTTTTTATTTTCCCAAGGGTAACAGGAGAAATTGGACCTCAAAATTTGTTGTCCAATTTGTCCTGAGTACACTGATACTCCATATGTGGGGGGAACCACTGTTTGGGCGCATGGCAGAGCTCAGAATGGAAGGAGCACCATTTGACTTTTTCCAACCAAAACTGGCTGGAATTGAGATTGGACGCCATGTTGCATTTGGAGAGCCCCTGCTGTGCCTAAACAGTGGAAACCCCCCACAAGTGACCCCATTTGGAAACTAGACCCCCTAAGGAACTTATCTAGATCTTTGGTGAGCAATTTGAACCCCCAAGTGCTTCACACAAGTTTATAACGTAGAGCCGTAAAATTAAAAAATCATATTTTTTCCACAATACAAAAATGATCTTTTCCCCCAATTTTTATTTTCCCAAGGGTAAAAGAATCCCAAAAGTTATTGTGCAATTTGTCCTTGAGTACGCTGATACCCATATGTGGGAGTAAACACTGTTTGGGGCATGGCAGGGTTGGAAGGGAAGGTGGCGTTTGATTATTTCAACGCATGAATTGGTCTGGAGTCCATGTCGTGTTTGGAGAGCTCCTGATTGCCTAAACAGTGAAAACCCCCACAATCGACACCATTTTGGAAAACTAGACCCCCAAGGAACTTATCTAGATGTGTGGTGAGCACTTTGAACCCCAAGTGCTTCACAGAAGTTTATAACGTACAGCCGTAAAATAAAAAATCCTTTTTTTTTTTTACAAAAATGATTTTTTTGCCCCCAATATTTTATTTTCACAAGGGTAAAGGAGAAATTGGACCCAAAAGTTTTGTCCAATTTGTCCTGAGTACGCTGATACCCAATATGTGGGAGTAAACTACTGTATGGGCGCATGTCGGGGCTCGGAAGGGAAGTAGTGACGTTTTGGATTGCAGACTTTGATGGAATGGTCTGGGGGGTCATGTCGCATTTGGAGAGCCCCTGATTGCTTAAACAGTGGAAAACCCCCCACAAGTGAACCCATTTTGGAAAATAGACCCCACAAGGAACTTATCTAGATGTGTGGTGAGCACATTGAACCCGAAGTGCTTCACAGAAGTTTATATACGTACAGCCGTAAAAATAAAAAATCCTTTTTTTTTTTACAAAAATGATTTTTTCGCCCCCAATATTTTATTTTCACAAGGGTAACAGGAGAAATTGGACCCAAAAGTTGTTGTCCAATTTGTCCTGAGTACGCTGATACCCAATATGTGGGAGTAAAACTACTGTATGGGGCATTCGGGCTCGGAAGGGAAGTAGTGACGTTTTGGATTGCAGACTTTGATGGAATGGTCTGGGGGCGTCATGTCGCATTTGGAGAGCCCCTGATGCCTAAACAGTGGAAACCCCCCACAAGTGACCCCATTTTGGAAAATAGACCCACAAGGAACTTATCTAGAAGTGTGTTGAGCGCTATGAAGCCCAAAGTGCTTCACAGAAGTTTATAACATATAGCCGTAAAATAAAAAATCTCTTTTTTTTTTTTACAAAAATGATTTTTTTGCCCCCAATATTTTATTTTCACAAGGGTAACAGGAGAAATTGGACCCCAAAATTGTTGTCCAATTTGTCCTGAGTACGCTGATACCCAATATGTGGGAGCAAACTACTGTATGGGCGCACGTCGGGGCTCGGAAGGGAAGTAGTGACGTTTTGGATTGCAGACTTTGATGGAATGGTCTGGGGGAGTCATGTCGCATTTGGAGAGCCCCTGATGCGTCTAAACAGTGAAAACCCCCCACAGGTGAACCCATTTTGGAAAATAGACCCCAAAGGAACTTATCTAGATGTATGGTGAGCACTTTGAACCCGAAGTGCTTCACAGAAGTTTATAACGTACAGCCGTAAAAATAAAAAATCCTTTTTTTTTTTACAAAAATGATTTTTTCGCCTCCAATATTTTATTTTCACAAGGGTAACAGGAGAAATTGGACCCCAAAAGTTGTTGTCCAATTTGTCCTGAGTACGCTGACACCCAATATGTGGGAGAAAACGACTGTATGGGTGCACGTCTGGGCTCGGAAGGGAAGTAGTGATGTTTTGGATTGCAGACTTTGATGGAATGGTCTGGGGGCGTCATGTCGCATTTGGAGAGCCCCTGATGCACCTAACCAGTGGAAACCCCCCACAAGTGACCCCATTTTGGAAAATAGACCCCACAAGGAACTTATCTAGAAGTGTGTTGAGCGCTATGAAGCCCAAAGTGCTTCACAGAAGTTTTATAACATACAGCCGTAAAAACAAAAAAAAAAAAATCATTTTTTTTTTTACAAAAATGATTTTGTCGCCCCCAGTTTTTTATTTTCCCAAGGGTAACAGAAGAAATAGGACAAATTGCACAATAACTCTTGTGGTCCAGAGTACGCTGATACCCATATGCGGGAGTAAACTACTGTTTGGACGCATGGCAGAGCTCAGAAGTAAAGGAGCACCGTTTGACTTTTTCAATGCAGAATTGGCTGGAATTGAGATCAGACGCCATGTCACATTTGGAGAGCCCCTGATGTGCCTAAAGAGCAGAAACCCTCCAATTCTAACTCCAACCCTAACCCCAACACACCCCTAACCCTAGTTCCAACCCTAACCACAAACCTAACCCTAACACACCCCTAACCGTAATCCCAACCCTAATCCTAATCCTAACGTTAGCGCCAACCATAACCCTAACTTTAGCCGCAACCCTAACCCTAACGGGAAAATGGAAATAAATACATTTTTTTAATTTTATTATTTTTCCCTAACTAAGGGGGTGATAAAGGGGGGTTTGATTTACTATTTATAGCGGGTTTTTATGATTGGCAGCTGTCACGCTAAAAGACGCTTTTTATTGCAAAAAATAGTTTTTTGCATCACCACATTTTGAGAGCTATAATTTTTGCATATTTTGGCCCACAGAGTCATGTCAGGTCTTATTTTTTGCGGAACGAGGTGACGTTTTTATTGGTACCATTTTTGAGCACGTGACATTTTTTGATCGCTTTTTTATTTCGATTTTTGGGAGGTTAGAATGAACAAAAATCAGCAATTCATGAATTTCTTTTGGGGGAGGCGTTTGTACCATTCCGCGTGTGGTAAAATTGATGAAGCAGTTTTATTCTTCGGGTCAGTACGATTACGGCGATACCTCATTTATATCGTTTTTTTTATGTTTTGGCGCTTTTATAGAATGAAAACAATTTTATATAAAAAATTATTATTTTTGCATCGCTTTATTCTGTGAGCTATAACTTTTTTATTTTTTCACTGATGATGCTGTATGATGACTCGTTTTTTGCGGGACAAGATGACGTTTTCAGCGGTACCATGGTTATTTATATCGGTCTTTTTGATCGCGTGTTATTCCACTTATTGTTCGGCGGTATGATGATAAAGCATTGATTTTTTGCTTCGTTTTCTTTTTCTTTTTTTTTTTAAGGGGTTCACTAAAGGGGTTAACTAGTGGGACAGTTTTATAGGGGGGGTCGTTACGGACGTGGCGATACCAAATATGTGTACTTTTATTGTTTTGGTTTTTTTATTTACAGGAAAGAATGAATTTATTGGGGAATATTTTTTTTTTTTTTTAATGATTTTTTTTACCACTTTTTATTTTTATTTTTTTTACTTTTTTACTTTGTCCCAGGGTGGGACATCACAGTATTTTAGCAGATCGCTGGTGTGACAGTGTGCACAGCACTCTGTCACACCAGCGATCGCTCTGACATCGCTGCAGGCTTCTCAGTGCCTGCTCTCAGCAGGCACTGAGGAAGCCGCCTCCTTGCAGGACCCCGGCGCCATCTTGGATCCGGGGACCTGGAGGGAGGACGGACCCTCGGAACAGCGCGACACATCGCTCTGAGGGTCTCAGGGGAGCGCGCATGGAGCCCCCACCCTGCGCGATCCTCCCCTGTGCCCCGGGTACACCGCGATCATGTTTGATCGCGGTGTGCCAAGGGTTAATGTGCCGGGAGCGGTCCGTGACCGCTCCTGACACACAGTCACGGGTGTCAGCTGTGATAATCAGCTGACACCGGCGGCGATCAGCTGCTCTCCCCCCGGGAGCGCAGCTGATCGCCCATGACGTACTATTCCGTCCATGGGAATTAGGTCCAGGGTCACATGGACGGAATAGTACGTCTGATGGAATAAAGGGGTTAAAAGAAAGTAATACTCAGCTCAATGATTCCTCTATGCTCCTATTTCAACACTGCTAGAACTGTAGAAAAAGACATCCAAAAATCTTATGTTGATCTAATGCCGCCAGGCAAAAATTAACAAAACTGAACATGAGGTTCTTAGTTTAACATTCTGATCAGACTATATGAAGTCCACTGCCAGATCACAGTAAAGCTCTTAGTGGGTCTCTAGCCTAAAAGGTGTGGTGCCATGCGCAAACCACCTTCACAGCAACAATGCACCAACAGAGTGCGTGACCTGGTGCCTCACAGCACCTATGCTGCGAGGCTAAGCCGCCATGACTCCAGGCCCCAAAGGCACAAAACTATAACAACAGTAGCCACCACATAGCACCAACACCAGGTGAATAAATGTAAAAGAAAACCCTCACCCTCTATTAACTCCTAGACTGATTGAAAGCAAAAATAGGTGGATCCCCTCTTGCAGTTTCCTGCTAATTTAAAAACACCTGGGTCAAATGGGAAGAGTGCTGGTCCAAATAGAAATAATGAAAGTGTGGACAGTAATGCAAATGCTAGAACTGTAGAAAAAGACATGGACCGCACTTCCAAAAATCATTTGTTGATCTAATGCCGCCAGGCAAAAATTTAGAAAAATGAACATGAGGTTCTTAGCTTAACATTCTGATCAGACTGTATGACGCCCATTAACACATCATGGTGAACCTCTCAGAGGGTCCTTAGCTTAAAAGGTGCTGTGTGCAAACCACCATCACAGCGACTATGCACCAGCAGGGTGGGTGACTATCCGGCCTTTACTTCTAGCTGCAGAGATGATGCTCATCGCATGGACATCATCTCTGGACGCCACCTTTTGTTCTCCCAGAAATAAATAGTATAGAGGTGTCTGTTAGATTATTATTTCTTCCTTATTTCCTATTAAACAAGCCCAAATTTTCATACAGACTAGATAAGGCACAAGTTACCAACTCCAAACTGTAACACAGCAAATATGTGCAGCGTAGTTAGAAATATGAAGTTTTTGTTAACTAGGTCATTTCAAACCAAGACTTTAAAAAACTATCAAAGCGACAACTTACAAAGCACAAAAGTTGGATTGTACTTTTGTCAGTTTACTAAAATTTTATAAGTTTATTTCAATTTTTTTTCATTTCCTTTTAAAGCCAAAACAGTGCCTTCTGGGAATGGATATCACAAAGGCTGTGTAGAGAAGTACTATGAAGCTTTATGAATTATTTATGCCCAGAATCACAACAAACCGAATGGATTTTGTTTAAAGTTAAAAACACTAAATTTTACGTCCTCCAAAAAAAGAGGCACACAACAACAATACAGTGAGTCTCTTTGAAAGCAGACTTTTAATGATGGCATTTAAAGTATTCCCATTTTAATTTTTACACAGGTAGAATGTAATTAGGAAACTTAACAGCAGTGAAAAAAAACTATTAGCATTTTCCTAGTTCATGAGAACAATTTAAATACAGTTCAAATGATACAGCCATGGATTGAAATATATACTTCCGATCTGTGGTGGCATAGATTGTATGAATAAGAAATGGGTCCCAGGAGCACAGTTCTTTCCAGACAGCCATGTTCCCTGCCATTTGGCTCTTGTAATTTATCGCCGTACTATGCCAAATTAAACTTCAGATAGTATTGCCTGTCACATTGCCTCAATCTTTTTGTGAAGAATAGGAAAGAAAAATGTATATTCTGGACAGTCATAGCATAACATAAAAAGATTTTTTTATCAAATGATGAGCAATAAAAATCCAGATATGCAGTAATAGGCTTCTATCTGCAGCGTTGTTGATATATCAAATGTTATAATGGCAAAAAGCCACTAGATGGTGCCATTGCAGCAAGAAAAAGTTGCAATGATTCTGCATATGAATAAAAAGCAAATCTGTTACTTATTCAGTATATATTCACGCCAATCATCATCTTGTATTTTCTTGTGTCATTCTATGCTAGAGTTTTCAAGGACCTTCATTTATTTCCCTTTTCCAATGGGTAGTGCAAAAAAAATAGCATGTCATTTGCAATGTGCTTTATTATTTTTGACTTGTAGTGGTTAAACATGCATTTATTAACTTTGTATTGACATTGCACACTACTTTCATACTTGAGTAGGCTTTTTCTCAGTGCATCTATATGTTTAATTATATTATATTGAGCAAATTAGCATGTGTTAATTAAAGTAGGCAGTATTAATTGTATCAAGGCTAGCCCATGTAGAAACTCATAATGATTACATTTAAAGTT
The DNA here is from genome assembly GCA_033576555.1 of Oophaga sylvatica. NCBI lineage: Eukaryota > Metazoa > Chordata > Amphibia > Anura > Dendrobatidae > Oophaga > Oophaga sylvatica. The sequence continues at coordinate 132,209,322 of JARQOD010000001.1, read as the reverse complement.
CACTCTATAATATGGCTCTGTAATTTTTGCAATGTATTTTAATGTGTTTAAAGGGGTATTATATTCCATCTTCATGATCCTATCACAATATGTAGTAGGTATAATAATAATAACATTCGCAAATACCTCCATTTAGAAATGCAGAATAGATTTCCTAATTTGCTGTCTTTCCTTATGTGTAGGCATTGCAGGACCTTAGGTATCCACATACTTCATAGTCACATTTCTATGGAAATGGACTATCCTATACAGGGCCGGCTCCAGGTTTTTATGGGCCCCGGGCAAAAGAGTCTCAGTGGGCCCCCTTAACACAGACCACGATTCATGATGCACAGATACTGCAGAGAAATATGGGTATAGCACAATGCCAAACACTTCTCTTCTTCCATTACATGACTGATACCTATTGTAAATTGTACAATAGCTCAAAAACCGCCAAATCCTCACAGCGCAAAGTACAGACTGGACAGTACAGTCCTCCATACAATATTATGGGCACCACATAGTTCTCCCCTCATCACCCATATAATACCCCATGCAGGATGTCACCCCACCATCCCCCATATAATGCTCCATACAGAATACTGGACCTAATATAATGCTCCATACAGAATACTGGACCACATATAATGCTCCATACAAAATATGGAGCTCTCCTCTACACTGTGCTGCGTTCTGCACTGTTACGGCTCAGGAAAGGGCGCTGTGGAAAGACTCCCCATTATCATCATCATTGCCTGCCCATCATCATCATCATTGCCTCCCCATTAATATCATCATCATTGCCTTTCCATTATCATTGCCTCCCCATCATCATCATTATCATTGCCTTCCCATTAATATCATCATCATCGCCTTCCCATTATCATTGCCTCCCCATCATCATCATTATCATTGCCTCCCCATTAATATCATCATCATCATAGCCTCCTCACCACCATCACTGCCTGCCTCCCCCACCACCATCACACATACAGCACCGCAGGCAGCACTCTCTCACATACACACACACACACACCGATCTCACCTGTCCAGCGTCCGCGCGCTCTCTGCCACAGCCGGCCGCTGAATGATGACGTCATTCAGCGGCGCTGCTGTGAGAGAGGAAGCGCCGGCGCAGGCACCCCCTGGAGCTCGGAGCTGCGGCAGCAGAGGCACGGGGAGAGGTGAGTATTGCGCCGGCTCCTGCCGGGACCCTGAGCAAGTGGGGGGCCCCAGTGGCGGCGCTGACACCGCTAACAGGCGCCGGGGTGCCCGATGGCGAGTGGGCCCCCCTGCCTGCTCAGGGCCCCGGCACTTGCCCGGGTGTGCCGGGTGCTGACGCAGGCCCTGATCCTATACTATATAAATATATGTCATTATGCTGGCACATGCAGCAGAGGTGACAGGAGATACCCTGGAGCTGCGTTGCCAGGAAAGCTCCCTGCTGCAATATTACATTTTAATGAAGGCAATCGGGCGATGGCCCTTCTGGAGCTGTGGGCCCGGGCTTTAGCCCTGGTTGTCTTCATTATAATCCGCCTATGACTACAGGTTTCCATGCAATTGGCATCCTCAACCCGCAGATGAGCAGGTCTTCTCCTCTCATTCAGGTTTTACCCTGTATTTTACTCACTATTACCTGTTACAATAATTCTTTTTTAATAAAGGGTCTGAATACTTATAATCATGTGATATTTCAGTTTTTCTTTTTTAATAAATTTGCAAGAATTTCTACATTTCTGTTTTTCTTCAGTCAAGATGGGGTGCAGAGTGTACATTAATGAGAAAAAAATGAAGTTTTTTGAATTTAACAAATTGCTGCAATGAAACAAAGAGTGAAAAATTTAAAGGGGTCTGAATACTTTCTGTACCCACTGTATATTCAGTGTCACCAGGTCAAGGATAAATGAGCTATCTTGGTTTGGATCTTTCATGGGTTAGCAATGATTGTATAAAATTATTTAGCAAAAACTACTACTCTCATCTTGTTTATTATCATCAAATTTGAGACTAAAAGACTATTGGAAATATTAGGAGTCATTTGTTTCTATATTTACTTTGGGATCGTTTGAAAATACTTAATTTGTAACTAAATGGTTTTGAAAGGTACTAGCTAAAAAATTCAACCTCTTTCCATTAGACATTGAGTGCGGGTATATGGAGCAGGCTCAGGAGCTGAGCCCACTTCCTATAGAGCAAGTGTGTCATACAGATAGCCCCTGACTCTAACAGCAGTGATCAGTAATATAAAAAAGAAACAGTGATGAATATTGGCTTTCTGCATACCCCAGGGTCCAAGAGCATTTGTGATTAGATCTATTTATTTATAGAGTTTTGAATGTCTATTATTGTTGATCAAATCATTGGATATTCAAATTTGCAAGTTTAACTAATTTTTCCCAAAAATGTGTTATGCAGGGAATTGATTTGCAAATAGAAATACTGCAAAGCCACCAATTACCCTGAAAATACTCTCTTAACAAATGTACCAAACCAGGCTTAGAGTAGCCCTCAAGTGAAAAGATGAGTCTTTGTGGACTAGTATGAACAGTATTTGGCACAATAGACTTGATTCACTATGTACAGACAAGTTGAGCATCTCATCATTCTTATAACAAACTGCCTAGGGTATTATTATATAGAAGTGAAGGTAGATGTGAAAGAGGGTACTGTAATGTCGCTGTCAGAGATCACATAATACTTGTGACTGAGATAAGTGATCTGCCCTATATTTATATTTATATAAAACATATTACACTTCACAAAAATAATTGCAAAAGAAATGCAAAAACTCAGTACAGTCGCTTGTGACAAGAAAGCACACTTTCTCTCTAAACAATATTTTAATGCCTTGTTGCTACTTTCTAGTGCATTAAAATGAAGAAAACTTTGTAATTGTAATTCAAATGCAGTCACCGCACTTCTGCTGCTAGCACCTCTCTTTTCCTATCTATGGAATATCTGTATTATTCATATACTACTATACTCATTTTATTCGCTGCTGCAGTTGTTCAACACAATAAGAGAAAGCCTTAAAACATAGGACAAATATTCCAATCTCTATTGATGATGTGTGAGCTCTGACATTCATCCTAAATGGCTGCTGTATTGCCTGCCTTGGCTGTTAAACAAGCTATGATAGTCCCTCTTGGCTGGCTGCCCTTTACCATGTGATTTGATAGCTTCCTGAGTGATCGCAATTGAAGGCATGTCAGCCTTCTATGGTTGATGAGATGTTCTGCAATATGTGAAAAGGTAATCAGCATTTTTTTTAGCAATTGACGCACATTGTTTGAATTTTCCAAGACCTGCAAATTTCATAAAATTCAACTCAAGTTTGATTTGCATTGAATAGATTTGCTGAAGCTCAACTGTAAATTGTATATACAGTATTTGTATATGCTCTAGTTCTACTCAAAAAGTTCTGCATACTGTCTGTTTTACTTATACAGGTGCTTCTCACAAAATTAGAATATCATCAAAAAGTTAATTTATTTCAGTTCTTAAATACAAAAAGTGAAACTCACATATTAGATAGAGTCATTACAGAGAGAGTGATCTATTTCAAGTGTTTATTTCTGTTAATGTTGATGATTATGGCTTACAGCCAATGCAAACACAAAAGTCATTTCTCTGCACCTGCTCTAATTCAATATATGTCCTTTATATACAATGAAGCCCAAAATTGTACACAGTGTTCCAAATGTGACCTGACTCTCCACATGTCTACAGGCAAAACTTTGTTCTTGTAAAGAAGCATCTATGCTTCTTTTAATGCATTCCATTTTTTTCCCTAACAGAATCTGTCTGGCACAAGTTACTAAAGTTGAGTTTGTTGTTAGCTAAATACACTAAGTCTTTTTCAGTGACAATTTTACCTAGAGTTCTGCAATTTAACACATAATTGTACATTTTATTTCCTCTGCCGAATTGTATATCCTTACATTTATCTATATTAAACTTCAATTGACATTTATCAGCCCAAGCCTCCAGCTTACATAAAGCCTTCATCAATATTAAATTATCCTCTTTTGTGTTGACTCCCTTGCAGAGCTTTCTATATTCTGCAAAAGTTGAACATCTACTTTGTATGTCGTCAACAGATAATAAATATTTGAAAATTTGAAAAGTAATAGGGGGATTAATTTTGGCCCCTGTGATGCCACATTGTTTACCATGACCTAATCAAAGTGGTTTCATTAACCACTCAACAACATATTAAGTACATTTACATCATATGTCTTGTCCCTGACTTTGATGTAGGCCCGCATCCAGACTCCAGATATTTCCTAGAAACTGAAGGCAGATTTAATCAGACCCAACTCCATAGAGTTCATTCAATAACTTAACACATTGATCGAGAGGAAGGCAAAAGCATCACGAAGCAGATGCTAACTGTTCCACATTGGGGGAATAATTCTTCCCGGCACCATGTACGGCAAAAAGACAAGTTTCCTGCATTAATGTTCCATCACATAACCAAGCATGCATAACCTGTAATATTATATTTTAATATTTATATGTTAAATGATGACTGATTTAATCAGCAATCATGTGCTTTTAACAGCAGTGAGTGGAGTGGGTCTCACAGGGGCATTTTACGTATGCCTGCAGGGGGTGCGTCATTCCACACACCCATTGGCGTGTCCATGATGTGACTAGCCGGAGGTCAGCTGAAGACCTCTGTGCTTGTCAAAAGGATTCTCCAGTGAAAGCCAGCGTTTAGCTAGCATTCATAGGAGATCTTGATTTTCAATATACACAGTAGTGCTTATACACTGCTACTCTATGTATAGCACATGCAATCAGATGATCACAGATTCAAGTCCCTTAAAGCAACTATTAAATACAGTAATAAGTTTGAAAAAAGCTTCTTAAAATATGAAGACATAAAAAACACAAAGTTCAAATTACCCCTACCTCTTTTGCTCAATCAAAAAATAAAAATCAATAAAAAAAACACACATTTGACATTGCTGCATTCGTAAAAATCTGTTCTATCAAAATGTAAAGTAAATTATTCTGATCTGTAAAAGGTGTAGTGATAAAAAAACACCATCAGAATTTTAATTTTTTTGAGTGCAGCAACATTGTATCAAAATGCACAGAGGCGATGAAAACATTGTATCTATTCCAAAATGGTATCAGCTTATGTCACAAAAAATAAGCCTTCACACGGCACTATATTATTAAAATTAAATACGTGAAGGGTCGCGGAAAATGGTTTTCAAAGGTTTTTTTTTAATAATTTCCAATTTTTTTTTTCACCATTTAAATAAAAAAAAATATACATGGTTGGCATCTGTATAATCGTACTGACCTGGAGAATCATATTTCCAGATCAATGTTACCATATAGTGAATGAACATGATAATTAACCCACCCCCCAAAAAAAAATTGTGAATTTGCACTTTATTGCAATTTCAATGCAAATAATAAAAATAATGATGTCATTTAAAAGTACAACTAGCTCGACAAAAAATAAGCTATGTGGAGGGAAAAATAAAAAGTTATGGCTCACAGAAGAAGGATAAAACAAAAATGAAAAACAACATGGAAAATCATCCCGGGTGAAGGGATTAATAACCACCCTCTGTTTCCTACCACTGAACCAGTTGTTAATCCAACTGTTCTCATTTTATGTACTGATCTTTTATGTGGCACTGTATCAGATAAACAGCATCAAAAGAGTTACCTTGGTCCAGTTTGGAGTTTACTTTCTAAAATAAACTTATTAGAATTACTTGACGCGACTGAAAGTTCATATACCTACGATAATGCTGGGTTATTTTTTTATTGAGACCTCAGGATAGCATCTCTTAAAAAGTGCTCAAAGCTGTAGCCAACAGTAGATATTAAATTTACCAATTTTTTGTCATCTATGTGGAAAATGAATCTGCATTTCCATGCTTGTTTAATTGTAATTCAATTGTATTGTATTTAAGGTTTAAGGTTTCATCCAAAGGATACCCTCTATTGTATGTTATAAGGCTTATATATATATATATATATATATATATATATATATACACATATATACTGTACTTGTACAGTGGGGAAAAAAGTATTTCACTCACTGCCAATTTTGCAAGTTTTTACACCTACAAAGAATTCAGAGGTCTAATATTTTTGATAGGTACATTTCAACTGTGAGGGACAGAATCTAAAAAAAGCTGAAAATCACATTAACATAATAAATCTGCATTCTATTGCATAAAATAAGTATTTGATTGAATAGAAAAACAGAACATAGGTCAGATGTTTTCTGCAGTTCTTGATCAAGATTACAAACACTGCAGCAGGGATTTTGGCCCACCAGATCTTCTCCAGATGTTTCGGAGCTGTTGCTGGGCAACATTGATTTTCTGCTCCCTTTAAAGATTTTCTATTGAGTTAAGGTCTGAAGACTGGCTAGGCCACTCCTGAACCTTGAAGTACTTCTTAAGGAGCCACTCCTTAGTTGCCGTAGCTGTGTGTTTTGTGTAATTGTCATGCTGGAAGACCATGCCACGACCCATCTTCAATGTTCTTACTGAGGGAAGGAGGTTTTTGGCCAAAATCTTGCAATGCATGACCTTATCCATCCTCCCTTCAATACGGTGCAGTCGTCATGTCCCCTTAACAGAAAAGCACCCACAAAGTATGATGTTTCCACCACCATGCTTCACGGTTGTCATGTTGTTCTTGGGGTTGTACTCATCCTTCTTCCTCCAAACATAGCAAGTGGAGCTGATACCAAAAAGTTCTATTTTGGTCTCTCTGACCACATGACCTGTTCTCATGCTTCCTCTGTATCATCCAGATAGTTACTGGTGAAATGGTCCTGGACATGTTCTGGAGTGAGCAGTGTGATCTTGCGTGCCCTACAGGATTTTAATCCATGACTGCGTAGTGTGTCTGTACAAGTCACTGGTGCGACCACACTTAGAATACTGTGTGCAGTTCTGGTCTCTGGTGTATAAGAAAGACATAGCTGAACTACAGCGGGTGCAGAGAAGAGCGACCAAGGTTATTAGAGAACTGGGGGGTCTGCAATACCAAGACGGGTTATTACACTTGGGGTTATTTAGTTTGGAAAAACGAAGGCTTAGGGGTGATCTTATTACAATTTATAAATATATGAGGGGACAGTACAAAGACCTTGCTAATGATCTTTTTACTCTTAGACCTGTGAGGGGACAAGGGGGCATCCTCTACGTCTGGAGGAAAGAAGGTTTAGCCATAATCACAGATGCAGATTCTTTACTGTAAGAGCAGTGAGACTATGGAACTCTCTGCCGTCTAATGTTGTAATGAGTGATTTCTTACTAAAATTAAAGAAGGGACTGGATGCCTTTCTTGAAAAGTATAATATTACAGGCTATATTCACTAGTTTCCTAGATACTGCGTTGATCCAGGGAGCTAGTCTGATTGCCGTATGTGAAGTCGGGAAGGAATTTTTTTCCCCAATGTGAAGCTTACTGTTCGCCACTTGGTTTTTTTTTTGCCTTCCTGTGGATCAACATGTTAGGGCAGGTTAGGATAGGATATGGGTTGAACTACATGGACTTAAAGTCTTCCTTCAACCTTAATAACTATGTGTTACTAACAGTAATGTTTTAGACTGTGGTCCCAGCTCTCTTCAGGTTATTGACCCATTTTTTTAGTGTAGCTCTGGGCTGATTCCTGACCTTTCTCAGAATCATCCTTACCTCACGAGGCGAGATCTTGCATGAAGCCCCAGACCTAACAAGATTGACAGTCATTTGTGTTTCTTCCATTTTCTAATAATAGTGCCAATAGTTGTTGCCTTCTCATGAATCTGCTTGCCTATTATTCTGTAGCCCATCCCAGCCTTGTACAGGTATACAATTTTGTCGTATTGTCCTTGAACAGCTCTTTGGTTTTGGCCATGGTGGAGATGTTGGAATGTGATTGACTGAGTGGGTGGACAGGTGTCTTTTTTATGGGAAAACTTGCAAAATTGACAGTGAATCAAATAATTATTTTCCCCACTGTATAAAGCTAGGTCCCCACTAAATTTGTGGATGTATGCCATTCATGAGACAGAGAAGCCTTGTAAAGAAACATATACCTCATTGTCTTTGCAGTATCCCTCTGTATAGGAAAGTGCAGTCTGCAGCATTCTACTATATAGTTTTGCAGACACAAACCAGGCAGACGATGCCTGAAAGAACACATCTGTGGTCTACAACTGATGAATGGGAGTCTATAGGAACATTGCTGTGTATGTTGGGAAAAGCTCCCACCTTGTACTGTAATCTAAGTGCACAGATGCAGTGTGAACCTAGCCTTAGAATTATTTAAAAAATAAAGATGTTAACAGTTTATTTTATCAAAAAACAAAATGCTAAATATTTGAAAAAAAGAGAGATAAAAATTGCACAAAGCCAGGATTATAGTCAGTAATATGAATATATGAAACAGATGATATTGCTAATCATTTTCATCTAAAAGTTGAAAAATAGTTATTAACTAAAGCAATACAATGAGTGTCTGCAGGTAACAGTGAAGCATAGTGGAGGTTCCTTGCAAGAATGGGTCTGCATTTCTGTAAATGGAGTATGGGATTTTTGCAGGTACAGTGGTGTCCTCAATGCTGAAAAATACAGGCAGAGACTTGCCCAACATGCAGTAACAAGAGAAAATTATATGCAAGTGTCCTTAGAAGAATAGATGTTTGGAAGGCAAAGAATGATCACACCAAATATTTGTTTAATTTAGATGTCTCTTTTCTATATTCATTTGCATTTTATTTGATAAAACTACCTACAAACTCTTCTATTTTGAAAGTATTATAACTTTGCCAGATTCCTCAGAGGAGGGTTTTTATTGCATTACTCATTTGCTCCCCAGCAAGCCTGCCACTTGCTGCAAAGTTTTTCTATAGGAGTGCAAAAAAGAGTGAATTAATCTGAGGTGAGGTCATAACATTAGAGAAGGGGGAGTGACACATACAGCAAATGTTTACTGCTTTTTGTAAAGTTCATGTGAAGCAAAGCCCTCTGAGACAGAGGGAGCCAGTTCCCAAAGCAGGAGCACCCTCCAGGAGCAATCAGTGATTGTTCGTCTCTGGTGATATACCAGTTTCAGAATTAGCTTTATAAACTTACCCACAGATTATATTTTGTTCTATTGTATAACTTCTGTATTTACAGCAATAATTGATTCAAAAAGCAATGCCAAGTTCCAAAGCACATCACATTGTTCTCATAATTCATCTCACATAAACAATTACAAGTTGTGAAAAAGATGGGCCTCAAAGCCATTAAAGTCAAGGTTGGTAGTCTAGACCAAGGGAAAACAAGACAAGCACAGAATTTACTGTAGCTACTTTAAAAAGATGACTCTTTAAATGCCATACAGTTCAATGTTCCGCAAGCTGATTATGTTTTTTGTTCTCAATTGTCAAAAATATTATTGATGGATTTTCACATGATACTTGACCCTCTGTTTTCAACATAGTATCATTTATCATGAGAAAAAAAATATCAATGTTATATTTATTGTTGGTTTTTACGATGTTGTCCTCTTCAAAATCTTTAATGAGCAGAACACTTTGTAACCAGTCACGTTTATATGTCTTATTATAATTGGTATTATTATTATTATACCTTGGAGATATGTTAAAACCACAAAAAGCGGATAAAAAGATCCAAAATTCAAGAAAACACCACCAAAAACAGGCACAGATGCTTACCTGTCTGAAAAGGCCTCAATACTGATGCACTGACAGAGTGCAGCGGACCCAAGTAAAATGGCGACTACACAGGTGCATTAATACAAATTAAACAGCCAGTCTTCAATCAGGGATTGGCCGTGTGGTACACCAGTGCACAAAAGTACAATCTGTATATGGCAATGTTCACACTAGGAATGCAGAGCGTCTGGTTCACAGCCTATTAATTACACCTTATGCGGGCTGCCCAGTGCTAACTATAATGCATCCAGTGTGAACAGAGGCCACAGTGTACAGAACCATTTGGGCCCAACTGCACTCTGCAAAAGTATAATGTGCAAAAAGACATATAAATATATGTAAGGTATTAGTTGACATTCTGGCCAAAATATGTAAGCTGGAAACCCACGTCACGGATCCTTACACTTGCCAGTCCTACTCTAACATCTCCTACTCAAAGATCAAAACCACAAAAAGCGGATTAAAAAAATCCAAAATTCAAGAAAACACCACCAAAAACAGGCAGAGATGCTTACCTGTCTGAAATGCACCTGTGTAGTCGCCATTTTACTTGAGTCCGCTGCACTCTGTCAGTGCATCAGTATTGAGGCCTTTTCAGACAGGTAAGCATCTCTGCCTGTTTTTGGTGGTGTTTTCTTGAATTTTGGATTTTTTTAATCCGCTTTTTGTGGTTTTGATCTTTGAGTAGGAGATATTAGAGTAGGACTGGCAAGTGTAAGGATCCGTGACGTGGGTTGCCAGCTTACATATTTTGGCCAGAATATCAACTAATACCTTACATATATGTATATGTCTTTTTGCACATTATACTTTTGCAGAGTGCAGTTGGGCCCAAATGGTTCTGTACACTGTGGCCTCTGTTCACACTGGATGCATTATAGTTAGCACTGGGCAGCCCGCATAAGGCGTAATTAATAGGCTGTGAACCAGACGCTCTGCATTCCTAGTGTGAACATTGCCATATACAGATTGTACTCTTGTGCACTGGTGTACCACACAGCCAATCCCTGATTGAAGGCTGGCTGTTTAATTTGGTATTAATGCACCTGTGTAGTCGCCATTTTACTTGAGTCCGCTGCTCTCTGTCAGTGCATCAGTATTGAGGCCTTTTCAGACAGGTAAGCATCTCTGCCTGTTTTTGGTGGTGTTTTCTTGGAGATATGTTGAATAGGCAGTTAAACTAGGGGAAAAAGAAAAGACATACAGTATAAAGCACATAATGAAGGGCTTTAGGTTACAAGTCTCACTATCACTGATAACCATTTGGTGGTTATCATATCAAGCTGAAAAAAGATGTCATAGAAGTGGAATTTCTTTATATGAGTATTTTTTGATGTTTTTACTGTAGTTGTAAGTGGCTTTGAATGTGTTCTGTATACATTGATGATAACTTTTTATTAGGCCCAAGGAACCACAGTTTTACACTAGAAACTCCAGTGCCTCTCCATAGTACAGTAAATACAGTGGCATGTAAAAGTTTGGGCACCCATGGTTAAAATTACTGTTATTGTGAACAGTTAAGCAAGTTGAAGATGAAATGATATCTAAAAGGCCTTAAGTTAACCCCTTAATGTCCACTGACGTGCAGAGTCCGTCATGGCAAGGTGCCAGTTCCGGCACCAGGACGGACTCTGCACGTCATGCCTTTGATCTACCACTGCGTGTAAACACGCAGTGGTAGATCAGTGCCGACAGCTGTCACAGACAGCTGACAGGCACGGCAAGCGGTGCGGGGACCTTTGCCGTCAGTCCCCGCACTCACAGCGCTGTGATTGGTCAGTCAATCTGACTGACCAAACACAGCAGCGATCGCGCAGGAGAAGCTGAAATTTCAGCTTCCCCAGCACGATCAGTGCAGGAGCCGGCGCTGCAGTGGCCAGGCTTCCTGCACTGACAGCCAGGAGCGGAGCCCCCACCGACCCTGGCGTTAACCCCTGACTGCTGCGATCCAGCGCGATCGCAGAGCTCAGGGGGGGAGGCAGAGGGTCGGGAGCTCCCTCTGCCTCAGATCGCACCCTGCACTGTATTTGCAGGGGCCGATCTCTGCCTTGATGACCCGGGGGTTGTCATGACAACCTCCGGGTCATTTAGCTATGGGAAGCTGCTGTGATCATGTCACAGCAGCTTCCACTATAGTTGCAATGCATTGCAATGCCAGAGCATTGCAATGCATTGTAACTGCAATAAAAAGTAAAAAAAGTGAAAGTTCCATAAAGGGACAAGTTGAAAAAAATCATTTTTTAAAAAAAATTGTAAAAAAAATATTAAAAAATAATTTAAAAAAAATCCCCTAAAAAATACACATTTTTATGTAATAAAAAAAATAAAAAACAAAAAAATACACATGTTAGGTATCGCCATGTCCGTAAAAATCCCATCTATAAAAGCATAACCCTAGTTAACCCCTTCAGTGAAAGCCGTAAAAAAAAAACACAAAAAAGTAGTAAATTATACTTTTTCCAAGCGGTATCATCACACCGCTTGGAAAAAGTGCAATAACACGCGATCAAAAAGTCAGATATAAATAATCATGGTACCGCTGAAAACATCATCTTGTCCCGCAAAAAACAAGCCCTATACAGCATCATCAGCGAAAAAATAAAAAAGTTATAGCTCGCGGAATAAACTGATGCAAAAATAATTATTTTTTCTATAAAATTCTTTATTGTGTAAAAAACGCCAAAACATAAAAAAATATATAAATGAGGTATCGCTGTAATCGTAGTGACCCGAATAATAAAGCTGCTTTATCAATTTTACCACACGCGAAACAGGGGAAAAAAAAAAAAAAAAAACAATTCCTGAATTGCTGGTTTTTGTTCATTCTGCTTCCACAAAAATCGGAATAGGAAGCGATCAAAAAACGTTATGTGCCCGAATATGGTACCAATAAATACGTCAGCTCGCCCCGCAAAAAATAAGCCCACAGATAACTCTGTCGGCCGAAATATGGAAAAATTATAGCTCTCAAAATACGGCGATGCAAAAAATTCTTACAAAAAATTATTCCAAAAAAAAGCATCTTTTAGTGTGTGACAGAAGCTAAACATGAAAAAAGGGTGTAAATCTGGTATCGCTGTAATCGCACTGATCGAGGAATAAAGTCGCCTAATCACTAATATCGCACGAGGAACGGCGTAAAAAAGAAAACCAATTCTTCACCTTTGGTAGATTTGTTCATTGTGCCTCCCAAAGATCGCAGTAAGGCGATCACAGTGGTTCCCCCCGCATATGGGTATCAGCGTACTCAGGACAAAATGCACAATAGCTTTTGGGGTCCTATTTCTCCTGTTACCCTTATAAAAATAAAAATTTGGGGCAAAAAGGTCATTTTTGTGGAAAAAAATATGATTTTTTTTATTTTCACGGCTCTACGTTATAAACTTCTGTGAAGCCCTTGGGGGTTCAAAGTGCTGACCACACATCTAGATAAGTTCCTTGGGGGGTCTAGATTGCAAAATGGGGTCATTTGTGGGGGTTTCTACTGTTTAGGCACATCAGGGCTCTCCAAGCGCGACATGACACCCGCAGACCATTCCATCAAAGTCTGCATTTAAAAACGGTGCTCCTTCCCTTCCGATCTCTGCCATGCGTCAAAATAGTGGTTCCCCCCCAATATGGGATATCAGCGTACTCAGGACAAATTGCACAATAGCTTTTGGGGTCCTATTTCTCCTGTTACCATTATAAAAAAAAAATTTGGGGCAAAAAGATTATTTTTGTGGAAAAAAATATGATTTTTTTATTTTCACGGCTCTACGTTATAAACTTCTGTGAAGCACTTGGGGGTTCAAAGTGCTGACCACACATCTAGATAAGTTCCTTGGGGGGTCTAGTTTGCAAAATGGGGTCATTTGTGGGGGGTTTCTACTGTTTAGGCACATCAGGGGCTCTCCAAGCGCGACATGACACCCGCAGACCATTCCATCAAAGTCTGCATTTAAAAACGGTGCTCCTTCCCTTTCGAGCTCTGCCATGCGTCAAAATAGTGGTTTCCCCCACATATGGGGTATCAGCGTACTCAGGACAAATTGCACAATAACTTTTGGGGTCCTGTTACCCTTTGGAAAATAACAATTGGGGGTGGAAAGATCATTTTTGTGGAAAAGATATGATTTTTTAATTTTACTGCTCTACGTTATAACCTTCTGTGAAGCCCTTGGGGTTCAAAGCTCTCACCACACATCTAGATAAGTTCCATTGGGGGGTCTAGTTTCCAAAATGGGGTCACTTGTGGGGGGTTTCCACTGTTTAGGCACACAGGGACTCTCCAAATACGACATGGCATCCAATCTCAATTCCAGCCAAAAAGTCAAATGGCGCTGCTTCCCTTCCGAGCTCTGCCATGCGCCCAAATAGTGGTTTACCCCCACCTATGGGGTATCAGCGTACTCAGAACTAATTGCACAATAAATTTTGGGGTCCTTTTATCCTTTGGAAAATAAAAATTGGGATGAAAAGATCATTTTTGTGGAAAAAATATGATTTTTTAATTTACGGCTCTACGTTATAACCTTCTGTGAAGCGCTTGGGGGTTAAAAGCTCTCACAACACATTTAGATAAGTTCCTTGGGGGGTCTAGTTTCCAAAATGGGGTCACTTGTGGGGGGTTTCCACTGTTTAGGCACACAGGGACTCTCCAAATGCGACATGGCGTCCAATCTCAATTCCAGCCAAAAAAGTCAAATGGCGCTGCTTCCCTTCCGAGCTCTGCCATGCGCCCAAATAGTGGTTTACCCCCACATATGGGGTATCACATACTCAGGACTAATTGCCAATAACTTTTGGGGTCCTTTTATCCTTTGGAAAATAATAATTGGGATGAAAAGATCATTTTTGTGGAAAAAATATGATTTTTTAATTTACGGCTCTACGTTATAACCTTCTGTGAAGCGCTTGGGGGTTAAAAGCTCTCACAACACATTTAGATAAGTTCCTTGGGGGTCTAGTTTCCAAAATGGGGTCATTGTGGGGGGTTTCCACTGTTTAGGCACACAGGGACTCTCCAAATGCGACATGGCGTCCAATCTCAATTCCAGCCAAAAAAGTCAAATGGCGCTGCTTCCCTTCCGAGCTTGCCATGCGCCCAAATAGTGGTTTACCCCCACATATGGGTATCACCATACTCAGGACTAATTGCCCAATAACTTTTGGGTCCTTTTATCCTTTGGAAAATAATAATTGGGATGAAAAGATCATTTTTGTGGAAAAAATATGATTTTTTAATTTTACGGCTCTACGTTATAACCTTCTGTGAAGTCCTTGGGGGTTAAAAGCTCTCACAACACATTTAGATGAGTTCCTTGAGGGGTCCAGTTTCCAAAATGGGGTCACTTGTGGGGGGTTTCCACTGTTTAGGCACACAGGGACTCTCCAAATGCGACATGGCGTCCAATCTCAATTCCAGCCAAAAAAGTCAAATGGCGCTGCTTCCATTCCGAGCTCTGCCATGCGCCCAAATAGTGGTTTACCCCCACACATGGTATATCGGTGTACTCTGGAGAAATTGTACAACAAATATTGTGGTTCATTTTCTCCTGATATCCTTGACAAAATTTTAAAAAATTGTGTCGAAAGAAAAATTTTGGGAAAAAAAGTTAAATGTTCATTTTTTCCTTCCACATTGCTTCAATTCTTGTGAAGTACCTAAAGGGTTAATAAACTTCTTGAATGTGGCTTTGAACACATTGAGGGGTGCAGTTTTTAGAATGGTGTTACTTTTGGGTATTTTCTGTCATATTGACCCCTCAAATTCACTTCAAATGTGAGGTGGTCCCTAAAAAAATGGTTTTGTAAATTTTGTTGGAAAAATGAGAAATTGCTGGTCAACTTTTAACACTTATAACTTCGTAACAAAAAAAAATTTTGGTTCCAAAATTGTGCTGATGTAAAGTAGACATGTGGGAAATGTTATTTATTAACTAATTTTTGTGACATATCTCTCTGATTTAATGGCATAAAAATTAAAAGTTTGAAAATTGCAAAATTTTCAAATTTTTGCCATATTTCCATTTTTTTCATAAAAAACGCAAGTTATATTGAAGAAATTTTACCACTATCATGAAGTAAAATATGTCACGAGAAAACAATCTCAGAATCGCCAAGATCCGTAGAAGCGTTCCAGAGTTATAACCTCATAAAGAGACAGTGGTCAGAATTGTAAAAATTGGCCTGGTCTTTAACCTACAAAATGGCTTGGTCATTAAGGGGTTAAAGATGAAACATTTCCTTTGTATTTTAGACAAAAAAAATAAAAAATTACAAAAAGGAAAATGAGCCAATGCAAAAGTATTCGCACCCTTGAAGATTTGTGTCTCAGATAAATTAGCCTGTTAGGGTTATGGCTTGTTTACTATCATCATTAGGAAAAGCCAGGTGATGCAAATTTCCTAGCTTTACAAAAATCCTATCCACTCTAACCTTGTGCTAAAATACAGCAGATATGGGTTCTTCTAAGCAGTTGCCTAGCACTCTTAAAATGAAATTGGTCGAGTCTCATGGAGCAGGAGAAGGCTACAAGAATATAGCTACGCATTTTCAAATTGCCATTTTTTCAGTTTGTAATGTAATTAAGAAATAGCAGTTTAAAGGAACAGTGGAGGTCAAGATAAGGTCTGGAAGACCAAACAAAATTTCACTTAGAGCTGCTCTAGGATTGCTAGAGAGGCAAATAAGAACCCTAGGTTGACTGCAAATTAGCTTCAGAAAGATTTAACAGACTCTGTAGTTGGGGTACATT
>JARQOD010000001.1:132158704-132192800 GCA_033576555.1 Oophaga sylvatica | reverse complement strand
AAAAAATTTTTTCCCCCGGGCCCAAACCGGCACCCAACAATGGCGTTCACCTCATATCATCGGAAAGTAAACCCCGACGCCCGGCAGATGACTCGGAAAACCGGGAAATGGCCACGGGTTTCAGGAGGGACACGTGAAAGGTTGTCAGTGATACCAAGGCAAGGCGGAAGGGCTAGGCGGTAAACCACCGGGTTCACCTGCTCAATAACTTTAAAGGGACCCAAAAAGCGAGGTGCCAACTTGGTGGACTCTACACGTAGCCTGATGTTTCGGGCAGAGAGCCACACTAGGTCACAGGGAGAAAATGTAGGTGCGGGGCGCCGACGGGCATCGGCCGAAGACCTCATCCTCTCTTTGTAGGACTGAATGGCATCTTGGGTGCGGTCCCAAATGTCCCGTGCCTCCACAGCCCAGTCTGCCACCCTGGAATTGGTGGAAGACACGGGCATGGGCACTGGTACCCACAGATGCTGACCGTAGTTCAGGAGGAATGGAGTCTGTCCGGTGGAGTCAGCCACAGCATTATTTAGAGCAAACTCAGTCCACGGTAGCAAGGATGCCCAGTCATCCTGCCTGGCAGAGACAAAATGTCACAAGTTTATGACCAAGGTCTGGTTGGCCCTCTCTACCAACCCATTCGTCTCGGGATGGTATGCAGAGGAGAGATTCAACTCAATGCTGAGTAAACGACACAGCTCTCTCCAGAACCAAGACGCAAACTGGGGACCTCGATCACTGACAATTTTGTCTGGCATACCGTGTAGGCGGAAAATATGCCTAATGAATAATGCTGCCAAGGCCCGTGCAGACGGTAACTGTGGTAATGGCACCAAGTGCACCGTTTTGGAGAAGTGGTCGGTTATCACCCAGATGATGGTGCAGCCCCGAGACTTGGGTAAGCCCACCACAAAATCCATCCCAACCATCTCCCCGGGCCTGTCTGCCACCGGTAAAAAAAAAAGTTTCCCAGCTGGCCGTTGTCGAGAGGACTTATTCTTGGCGCGGGAGACGCAAGCCTGAACGTATTCCCTGATGTCACGGACCATATGTGGCCACCAGTATGTCCTCGCCAGCAACTCAGATGTCCTCTTTGCCCCAAAATGTCCACCCACCCTGGACGAGTGTGCCCAAGAGAGTACCTCCGGTTGCAAATTGATGGGCACAAAAGTCTTGCCCGGAGGCACAGACTCAAGCGAAACCGGGGCCACAGTTCTTAGGCTCTCTGTGGGGACAATCAGCCGAGGCTCCTCCTCCACCTCCTCACAGGACACCACGGAGCGAGACAGAGCATCAACACAAATGTTCTTCTCCCCTGAGAGAAAATGGAGGGTGAAATGGAACCGGGAGAAGAACAGGGACCATCTGGCCTGACGGGAATTTAGCCGCTGGGCGGTATGTAAATAGACCAAATTTTTGTGGTCAGTGAACACTTGGAAGGGAAAGCGAGCCCCCTCCAGGAGATGTCTCCACTCGGAAAAGGCCAACTTCATGGCTAGCAACTCACTATCCCCAATGGAATAATTCCTCTCCGCTGGTGTGAAGGTCTTGGAGAAGAAGAAGTACGGATGTTTACGACCTTGAGCATCCTTTTGAAAAAGGACTGCTCCAGCACCAACGGACGAGGCATCTACCTCCAATATAAAAGGCTTATCAACCTCGGGACGATGTAGGATAGCAGCGCTAGCAAAATGGGACTTGATTGAAGTAAAGGCCTTGGAGACCTCCTCTGACCACAATTTGGGATTGGCTCCCTTCTTGGTGAGGGCTACCAAGGGAGCAACCAAAGTAGAGAAGTGGGGAATGAATTGGCGGTAGTAATTAATGAACCCCATAAAGCGCTGCACCGCTTTAAGAGAGTGGGGCTCTTGCCAATCCATTACAGCCTGTAGTTTGGCAGGATTCATAGCCAATCCCTGAGTGGAGATGATATAGCCCAGGAATGGCAAAGACTCCTGCTCAAACACACACTTCTCCAACTTCGCATATAAGGAATTTGCCCGCAAGAGGTCGAAGACCCTGCAAACATCTCTCCGGTGGGTGTCCATATCTGGAGAAAAGATGAGAATATCATCCAGATAGACTACCACAGAGGTGGCAAGCATGTCCCGGAAGATGTTATTTACGTAATCTTGGAAGACGGTTGGAGCATTACAGAGCCCGAAGGGCATCACAAGATATTCGTAATGTCCATCTCTGGTATTGAACGCCGTCTTCCATTTGTTCCCCTCACGGATGCGGATCAGGTTATAGGCACCAAGAAGATCCAGCTTAGTAAATACCCTTGCACCCCGGAGCCTATCAAAGAGCTCAGATATTAGGGGCAAAGGATATTTGTTCTTAACGGTAATGGCGTTAAGACCCCTATAGTCTATACACGGTCGTAATTCTCCATTCTTCTTCTGCACGAAGCAAAATCCTGCCCCTGCTGGTGACACTGACTTCCTAATAAACCCTCTTGCCAGATTTTCCTGGATGTATTGTGACATGGCCTCCGTCTCAGGAAGAGAGAGAGGATACACTCTTCCCCGAGGGGGCTCCATTCCAGGCAAGAGGTCTATAGGACAGTCATAGGGGCGATGAGGCGGAAGAGTCTCCGCTTCCTTTTTGGAGAATACGTCCGCGTATGACCGATAAACCTTGGGAAGAGAATCAAGATCTATGGGTATCTCCGTTGTGGAAACCTGAACGTCCTCTCTGAGACATCTGTCTCTGCAATGATCACCCCAACCCAGTATTCTCCAGAGGACCACTCAATATGGGGAGAGTGGTTGCGAAGTCAGGGTAATCCCAACAAAACCTCATCTATTCCCTCAGGAAGAACAAAAATGGATATATTCTCCTGATGTGAAGGAGAAATAGACAGAGGTAGAGAGACAGTCTGGTGGGTGATTTTTGAGGGTAGGATTGCTCCATTCAACACTCTCACCGATATTGGCTCGGCGAGCGTCACCAGCGGTATGGAATGGCGAGAGGCAAAGGAGGAGGACATAAAATTCCCCTCTGCCCCAGAGTCCACACAAAGCTTGGCGGGAAGAGTGGATGAACCTAGAGAGATTAACCCTTTAAGGAGCACTTTTGGAGCAAAATCCCTCGCGTTCAATGACCCTGCACCCATGGTCACCGAACATGACCGTTTACTCATTCGCTGGGGACATCGGTTGGCATAATGTCCTGGCTGCTGACACATTCTACAGACCACGGATACTCGGGTGGTCCGAGACTTAGATCCCACTCGAGTAGTCTCCACGGTCTCTGGGGAATCGGACGCCCGAACGGGAAATTCCAGAGGTTTGGCAAAAGTGGGTGCCAGCCGAAACCTCTGCCTACACTGGGTCCGCTCTAACCTCCGCTCGTGAAAACGGAGGTCGATGTGGGTAGATATAGAAATGAGTTTCTCCAGTGTGGCAGGAATCTCCCTGGTAGCCAAAGCGTCCTTTACATGGTCTGCCAGTCCTCTCCAGAACACTGGAATAAGAACTTTATCTGGCCACTGTAATTCAGAGGCCAAAGTCCGAAATTGGACTGAAAACTGGCTGACCATGGACAAGCCCTGTGACATTGCCAGCAGTTGGAGTGCCGTATCGTGCGTGACCTGAGGTCCTAAAAATACCTTTTTCAGAGCCTCCAAAAACCGAGGAGCACTCCCACCAAACTCACTTGTGCCCGATCCGTGGGGAAACGTGCAGCCAGAAGCTCGAGCTGTATAGAGCACTGACTCACGAATCCCCGACATTACTTGCTGTCACCGGCAAGCTTGTCAGCTAGCGGGAGGTGGGATAATGTAGGGGCAGAGGTGGCAGAGGACAAATTGGCTGCAGCCATGCTAGCAGCCTGAACAGCGACTGCCGTAACATCCACAGCTGAGGTTGTGCGCTCAAGAGCCGCCAACCTACCCTCCAGCTGCTGGATGTACTGCAGTAGACGTTGGTCATCCGCCACTTTACTAGCCAGACCCTGGCGCTAGTATTATGTTAGGGTCTGTGGAACGCACCAAATATATGATGTAAAGAGGTGCGTTCGCAGTCCGGGGTCCACCGTGCAGGCGGAGCCTGCTGCTAGTAAAATGGCGCAAGAAGCAACTCTGTTATCCCGCAGAGTCGTCAAAATAAACGCCGTAACGCGCTGTGGCAATATGTGTGAACTCTGTTATTCCACAGAGCCGCTAGAAGGAGTGCCGCAGCGCTATATGGCGATGTGTGCGAACTCACTTAACACAACTGAGTCGCAAAATAAACACACTAGGGCGCTGTCTAGCGTTGAAAGCGAACCCTGTAACGTCACAGAGCCGCTGAGACAAACTTCTGTGTCCTGTCAGGCACCCAGGTACACAGTTGACTGCTAAGCGAACATAGAATGTGATCATGCGCTATTGTCCTCGCGGCAGACACCCACAATCTATGGTGTCTGAACGCCAGGCCCTGAATACGGCAATCAAACTCCTCACCGGTTATGCCGGTAATCTAGGACATCTAGGACAACGACCCTGACCAGCTAGCATACCAAACTCCCCACCGATTAAGTCGGTATTCTAGGGGCTTATTTCAGCCAGGCCCTAACCACACACACGCATGACCACACTGGCGCAAAGCATATGACGATTGATACTAGCGCATGGCGACCCAGCCATGCTACCCTTTTATAGTAACAGCTACAGGACCTGCGAGAAACAAGGACCAATGAAACTTGTTCCAGAACACCAGTAGTCACAGGACCTTCCTGGCGAACCAATAGGAGCTGCTGCAGTACCTGAGCATGTGACCCCTGATCTCCAATGAGAGATCTCACTCTGTGCATGCTCAGAAGGGGAAAACAAGGACTTTGTCCTAAAGACGTCTGCTCACAGCTATCCAGTACTGGCCACAATAGCAGAGCCTGGAGGAGCAGCAGTAATCCTCTGCACACTGTTAGACTGGGCGAGACGCTGGGACCGACGTCTAAGCTGAGCAGGCTCCACTGCGGATGGAGATGAATGGGGGACCACAGCGGGACTGGTTCAATACTCCCCTTGTGCAGCAGTGGGAACTCATACTCTAACACATGGGCTTTGAACAATAATAATCTTTCTGACCAAAATACATCAGATGGCATTTGTGAGATCTGTGAGTTTTTCCATTAACTATAATGTATCATTGCCAGAGATGAGTGGATTGATCTGCTGTGGATCAATTTCGAGTTGAATGTTCTGAAATTCACAGGACCCTGCAAATTTAAACATTTTGTGATTCAATTCACCAAGATCACAAAATATGCATTGTTCCATTTGAAACATTGCTGAAAATTGCAGCAACCAGAGAGCTCGGCCTTCCCCATAATTCCTTACTATGCTATGACATCATATGGTCTAGCACATCCAATCAATAGGTATTACAGTCAGGGCCAGAAATATTTGGACAGTGACACAATTTTCGCGAGTTGGGCTCTGCATGCCACCACATTGGATTTGAAATAAAACCTCTACAACAGAATTCAAGTGCAGATTGTAACGTTTAATTTGAAGGGTTGAACAAAAATATGTGTTAGAAAATGTAGGAATTGTACACATTTCTTTACAAACACTCCACATTTTAGGAGGTCAAAAGTAATTGGACAAATAAACATAACCCAAACAAAATATTTTTATTTTCAATATTTTGTGGCAAATCCTTTGGAGGCAATCACTGCCTTAAGTCTGGAACCCATGGACATCACCAAACGCTGGGTTTCCTCCTTCTTAATGCTTTGCCAGGCCTTTACAGCCGCAGCCTTCAGGTCTTGCTTGTTTGTGGGTCTTTCCCTCTTAAGTCTGGATTTGAGCAAGTGAAATGCATGCTCAATTGGGTTAAGATCTGGTGATTGACTTGGCCATTGAAGAATGTTCCACTTTTTTGCACTCATGAACTCCTGTGTAGCTTTGGCTGTATGCTTGGGGGTTATTATCCATCTGTACTATGAAGCGCCGTCCAATCAAGTTTGCAGCATTTGGCTGAATCTGGGCTGAAAGTATATCCCGGTACACTTCAGAATTCATCCGGCTACTCTTGTCTGCTGTTATGTCATCAATAAACACAAGTGACCCAGTGCCATTGAAAGCCATGCATGCCCATGCCATCACGTTGCCTCCACCATGTTTTACAGAGGATGTGGTGTGCCTTGGATCATGTGCCGTTCCCTTTCTTCTCCAAACTTTTGGCTTCCCATCATTCTGGTACAGGTTGATCTTTGTCTCATCTGTCCATAGAATACTTTTCCAGAACTGAGCTGGCTTCTGGAGGTGTTTTTCAGCAAATTTAACTCTGGCCTGTCTATTTTTGGAATTGATGAATGGTTTGCATCTAGATGTGAACCCTTTGTATTTACTTTCATGGAGTCTTCTCTTTACTGTTGACTTAGAGACAGATACACCTACTTCACTGAGAGTGTTCTGGACTTCAGTTGATGTTGTGAACGGGTTCTTCTTCACCAAAGAAAGTATGCGGCGATCATCCACCACTGTTGTCTTCCGTGGGCTCCCAGGTCTTTTTGGATTGATGAGTTCACCAGTGCTTTCTTTCTTTCTCAGGATGTACCAAATTGTAGATTTTGCCACTTCTAATGTTGTAGCAATTTCTTGGATGGGTTTTTTTCTGTTCTTGCAGCTTAAGGATGGCTTGTTTCACCTGCATGGAGAGCTCCTGTGACCGCATGTTTCCTTCACAGCAAAACCTTCCAAATGCAAACACCACACCTCAAATCAACTCCGGCCCTTTCATCTGCTTAATTGAGAATGACATAACAAAGGGATTGCCCACACCTGTCCATGAAATAGCCTTGGAGTCATTTGTCCAATTACTTTTGGTCCCTTTAAAAACAGGGTGGCACATGTTAAGGAGCTGAAACTCCTAAACCCTTCATCCAATTTTAATGTGGATACCCTCAAATGAAAGCTGAAAGTCTGGACTTCAACTGCATCTGAATTGTTTTGTTTCAAATTCATTGTGGTAATGTCTAGAACCAAAATTAGATAAATGTTGTCTCTGTCCAAATATATATGGACCTAACTGTATAACAACCACTATAAAATATGTGGACCAGCCAAGCAGCACTATTTTAGGATTTTATAGCCTAGACATAGGAGAACAGAGCTCTTCTTCTTCCATAAGACTATAGAATAAAGACCTAAATCTGACTGTGGTACAGTTTTTTCTGAAGTGTTGAAGCACATTAAAAATGGGAACAATGTTTTCAGTCTTTGAATAATAATCCAAATATTTAACTGATATGCTGTGATATACTGATATACTGTGATATACTGCTGTAATAGCACCATAATAACAGCATTTATTAAATTCTTCACACATTGCAAGCAAGGAGGGCATTTTAATACCCCAGTGTCCTAATTTAGCTGCTAAAGAAAATCCTGAAACCATGATTTATGTGGCACAGAAGGTGTGCTTCCTGGCAGGGCTGGTGTCAGCAGCCAGTGCACCAAGGCAAGTGCAGGGGTCCTGAGCAGGTAGGGGGCTCGCTCACTGTTGGGGAAACTAGCATGCTATGGAGGCCCAGTGCCAGCGCCCATGAGTGGTCCACCCCCTTTTGCTCAGAGCGCCGATACTTGCAATACCTACCTCTCCACGTTACTCTGCAGCTGCGGCATCTTCCGTGTGTCCTGACTCCGTGACGTTTCAGGTCAGAGGGCACGATGACATCACTACACTGTGCCCTCTGCTCTGAAAAGTCACAGTGAAGAGAGCCAGAAGACTACAACACTGAGGAGTATGGAGTAAAGCAGTGGCCAACGAGGCGAGGTGAGTATTTGATATTTTTATGTTTAGAGCAATATATGTGGCCCATTCTGTATGGGGCAATATATGGGGCTCCTTATGGATGGGGCTCATTATGTATGGAGCATTATATGTGGCCCATTACTCTTTATGGACAATATATGGGGCCCATTATACTGTATGATGCAATATATGGGGCCCATTCTGTTTGGAGTACTATATGGGGCCCATTGTTCTGTATGGAGCATTATATGGGGCCCATTATGTATGGAGAATTAAAAGAGGCCCACTATTCTGTTTAGAGAAATATATGGGGTCCATTATTTTGTATGTAGCATTATATGCATCCATTATTCTGTATGGAGCATTATATGGGGCCCATTATATTTTATAGAGCATTATATGGGGTTCATTATACTGCATGAAACATTATATGGGGCCCATGCTGTATGGAGCAATATATGGGGCCCATTATATTGCATTGATTAATATATGGTACTAATTATACTGTATGGAGCAATATGTGGGGCTCATTATACTGTGTTGCATAATATATGGGGACCATTATACTGTATATAACAATATATGAGGTTCTTTATGCTGTGCGGAACAACATATGGGGCTCTTTATATTGTACGGAGCAATATATGGGGCTCATTATTCTGTATGGAGCATTATATAGGGCTTATTATGCTGTATGGAACATTATATGGGGTTCAATATACTGTATGGAGCAATATATGGGGCTCATTATTCTGTATAGAGCATTATATGGGTGTTAGGGCTGGCGAAACGCACAAAATAAATATAAATAATAAGTGCATTCGCAGCCCGGGGTCCACCGTGCAGGCAGAGCCTGCTGCTAGTAGGATGGCGGAATGGCGAACTCTGTTACTTCACAGAATCGCAACTATGGACACTGTGGCCCTATATGTCGGTATAAGCGAACTCTGTTTTGCCACAGAGTCGCTAAGGTAGAAACGCTGAAATATGGACTGTGTCCTGTTAACTCCACAGGTATGCACAGACAACTGCTGTGTAGTAACGCAATCAGCAACGCAATCACACAATCTCCTCACCGGAGAAGCCAGTATTCTAGGGGCTTATTTCAGCCGAGCCCTAAACACTTGCATACAATCTCATCACCGGAGGTGCCGGAATTCTAGGGGCTTATTTCAGCCGAGCCCTAACACATGCGTGCAAGATCACCCTGGCGCAAAGCACATAATGTGATTGATACTAGCGCATGGTGGCACGACCATGCCACCCTTTTATAGTAGCAACTACAGGGCCTGCCAGATAAGGACCAATAGGAAACTGCTCCATAACACAAGTGGTTTCAGGACCTTCCGGCGGACCAATAGGAGCTGCTGCAGTACCTGAGCATGTGACCCCTGATCTCCAATGAGAGATTTTACTCTGGGCATGCTCAGAAGGGGAAAGCAAGGACTTTGTCCTAAAGACGTCTGCTCGCCGCTAACCAGTATTGGCTACAATAGCAGAGCCTGGAGGAGCAGCAGTAATCCTCTGCACAATGTTAGACTGGGCGAGACGCTGGGACCGACGTCTAAGCTGAGCAGAGTCCACTGCGGCCGTAAACGGATGGGAGAACACAGCAGGGATGGCTCGAGATTCCCCTTGTGCAGAAGCGGGAACTCGACCCCTAACAATGGGGCTCAATATACTGTATGAAGGTGTATATATAGGGTCCATTATTCTGTATGGAGAAATATATGGGGCTTATTAAACTGTATTAAGCAATGTATGGGGCTCATTATACTGTATGAAGCAATATACGGGGCTCATTATTTTGTATGGAGCAATATATGGTGCTCATTATACCATTATACTGTATGGAGCACTATGTGGTTCCCATAATACTGTGTGGAGGACTATACTGTCCAATTTCTGAGTTATAGAATTTCCAATATATATCATTCATGTAATGTAAGAAGTAAGTGAAATCTTTGGCATTGTGCTATGTATACCTATATTTATCTACCTTTTCTGTGCATCATGAATCATAGTATGTGTTAAAGGGGCCCACCGAGATTCTTTCGCCTGGGGCCCACCAAAACCTGGAGCCAGCCCTGCTCTCTGGCTTGTTACATGGACTAGCTATTATTTTATATTTTTTTTCTCAAAAGACAAACAAGAGTTCTGAACATTCCAGAAAATTAACTGTCTACCCCACAAAGTATGTATGTTGTAAAAATTAGGCTGTTTTTCTTTGCACACATTCTTTTTGTAATAGTCCAATATTACACCCGTACAGGTGTGCAAATACAACTGTTAGTTATGACTGGTTGATGTCCATTTTCCCTGGCCAGATAAGCTGATGTCACTTGGACACTAATAAGACTATGTTTGCATTAAAGAGCCTAAAAGGGGTTCAATATTGTCATATGAGACCTCAAACTGTTATACACATCTTTTCTAGGCAATTAAGGCTTTGCAGTATTGAGATTCTTCATTGGAAATCAAATATTTGAACCAAATTTGGTGAAGCTGGTGAACTAAAATTTCAAACAATCTGCTTTACTATGATAACTCCTCAATGTAATAGAAAGAATGATGTATAAACAGTGGCAAATAAAGAATAATTTGGTTTCTATAGCTAATATTTGCACTATATGAACACAAGAAACATTTATTTTACAAGGACAATTGGACTCATAGATTATGCTTTATATTATCTATACAATATTTATAATAAGTTCTGGAAAATTCATGTAATGAAAATACTTGGAAAATGTGCTTAAAATATGGCAATCAATATGTCAGACTATGCGTCGTTTTCAGTAGTTACTGCTACAATTACTGGTTCAGTAAAGCTGCAGTGGTAGGCATCAGTAGCCTATATAGTGGAGCACAGAGTGGTGTTACAAGCCTGTATAGCTACATAGGGAGTAATGTGAAGAAATTTAATTAAACAGGAACCACAGAGTACATAGATTCCAAAGCTGCTCTGCCCTTGATAGAATTTGGAAGGCAAGAGCACCATGACTAAATGTGATTCTTGTACGTGTATGTGCTTTCAAAAATAAATAGTCTATTTCCATTACTGTTAGGTCAACGTCATTAAACATTCCAGTATGCCTCTCTTCTAACTCAGCTCTCAGTAAAACAACCATAGATAGTTCAGAGTATGAGGAAGGATAACAAATGCAAACAGACTTTTAATTAATATGGATAACAGAATGCTAACAAGTCTGTTTACTTAACAGTCCTGTCACATTAGAACAAATATTACTAAAATATAATAATTAACTAATGTAGATGATTGTCAAGATTTCTGAACTCATCTTTTTATCTTATTTTCTGATGAGTTCAAATATAATTTAGTGAATCCTTAAAGAGAAATTATTGCTCCATTACAAGTAATGTTAATTAAATGGAGATAAGAAAACTATCCCCACGTATCACTGAAGTAGAAATTTCAATTCTGTTAGACAACTATGTAGGTGCATGAATAACTCTTTGTTAAAAGTCATTTTCATGCACTATGCTTGATTTACAAAAAAGGAAATTTTTGGTGTCAGCTGCTACCACTAGGGTTGTTACCCTGCTTACTTGGAAATAGAGTTCAGAGAATCTGTAAACATGTAATTTGCATTATAATGAACATTTATTATTAACTAGTGTATAGAACAACTCCTGTAACCATCACAACCCATGTTTTATGCACAGAAGGCGTTTTCTTGATATATATAAAAAAAAACAAAAAAACCTTCCTTCTCACCCCCACTGGGTGTGGTCTTTGTTGTCCTTTCTCATTCTCGGGTCCTCTACCAGAGGCCTGGTAATTTGAGGGTTCTGCACAGGATCTTAGGTGTTCCCAGCATGGCGCTTTTCTGGACAGAGAGCTCAGAGGTTGCTCCTGGGATCTGTTGTAGCTATTCTTCCAATTTAGGGGTCACTGCTCCAAGTGCTCCTATCACCACT
The DNA here is from genome assembly GCA_033576555.1 of Oophaga sylvatica. NCBI lineage: Eukaryota > Metazoa > Chordata > Amphibia > Anura > Dendrobatidae > Oophaga > Oophaga sylvatica. The sequence continues at coordinate 132,181,116 of JARQOD010000001.1, read as the reverse complement.
GGAATCACTGTTGCCTTCACCTTCCACATCTTCTCCAGTTCTCCTTTGAGGCCCTGGTATTTCTCCACTATCTCATATTCCTTCTTTCTGATATTGCTGTCACTTGGCACTGCTACATCTATTATCATTACTGTCTTCTGATCCTTGTCTACTATGACAATATCTGGTTGGTTATCCAACACCTGCTTATCTGTCTGGATCTTGAAGTCCCACAGGATTTTAGCCCTTTCATTCTCCACCACTTTTTCTGGGGTCTTCCACCTGGACTTAGGGGGACTTAGCCCATATGCTGTGCAGATGTTCCTGTATACAATTCCCGCTACTTGGTTGTGGCGTTCGGTATACGCTGTTCCTGCTTGCATTTTGCATCCTGCCACTATGTGTTGGATGATTTCTGATGTTTCTTTGCATAGTCTGCACCTTGGGTCACTAAGTCACCAAGATGGCTTATGCTTATGTGTAAGATATGAAACAAACTTGTTTGGAATACAATGTCATAAAACATAATAGCCAAGAACTTAAAAGTTTTGTCCAGGTTATTAATAATAATGATCTTTTCTTAGGCAAGGTGCAGTCTGTCATCAATTCTCTCTTCTAAGAGAATCAGTCTGATTACGCAAATGACACTGTGATCAAACTCTGATCGGAGTTTGATCAGAGTGTCAGCAAAGTGTAATTCATTTCTCTCAGATGAAGAGAAGATGGAGAATAAAATTTCTCGATCTCATCGAGTGATTTCCATGCACTCATTGACTTACATGGCCGAGTGCGATACGAATATCAGATCAAACTATGATTTTTTTCCTCGAGCTGGCTTGGTCCAGATAAAGAAATCGGACATGTGTGTGGTCCCATAGAATAACATTAGTCTGAGTGAGATGAATGTTTTGTTGGAATGCACTAGGACAGAAAATATGGTGGTGGGCACCTGGCCTTAGAATATGTAATCTTTGTAAGATCAAGCGAATAAGAGCTTAGCTGCAGTTTTCTGCAGCCACTACACAATGAATGAAGTTCTGCTGTTCTGCTCCATTCAATGGTCCATGTCCAAATGCTGTTGTAGCTAGCAACATTTAATTTTTAGGGGTGCTGGGAGTCGGAACCCCCCAAATTTAATAGTAATGACCTATCCTGAAGATAGTTCCTCAAATTCAGCTGAAATAACTTTCATAAGGATTGTATTCCTGGTGTGGTTCAGTCCCTTTAATTTAACACTAGAACTACCGATGGAGTCATTTTGACTCCTCGCAAGTTTTGTCTCTTCTGTGACTACATTTTTCCGAATTCCGGCTTGAGACTAGGTGACTCTTACTCATTTAGGATGCGAAAAAGATTTTGTGACAATAACTAATTTTTGAAAAAAAAAGTACCTTTTTTTCAAAATTTACCTTTAATTACCAAAGGGAGTCATTTTGACTCCTTCCTATATTTTGCTAGTCTTTGTCGCTAAATGTTATTATTTCTTTTAGTTTTCATTTACTTCTATGTTTAAAATAAGTTTAGAATAAATGTTGTCTGGCTTAGACTTAGAATAATTAGCATTTTTGCAAATAAACTTGACATACACAGGACATATACAGGACATCCGTCAGTGAACCAGTGCACTCTCGAGTGGACTACATAATTTCTGTAGAACACGTCCTACAATTTTGCTAATTGCTAATATGGCTAGAAGAAGTGCGCTAAAGCCTGACGATATTCTTGCTATTTTGCATTCTATACCGGAGGATGAAATTAAAGTTACAACAATACCAGGAGCAAGAAACTCTAAAAATAAACGAAAACAAGCCAGGAGTCAAAATGACTCCATTCGCTAGTTCTAGGGGGAGTGACTAGTCCAGTAGTCCTAGAGTTAAAGGCAATCTGTCCACTATTAACCTGAAGATATGGACTTAATCTGCAAGTTAATAGTGTTGCTAACCTGCCCGGCACCCGCACTTTGCCGAACACTGCTGGGAGAAAACTAACTGTATTCTCTCTAGCAACATTTTGTTTCATTCATGGCAGGTGGAAAAGGTAAAGTTACTGCTCTGAGAATGCATAGAGGCTTCTGTAACCATACCGCCAGGCCTAACTTACAGCCTGCCCCAATGCAGAGCCAGTGTCAGTCAGGGAAGGGGGCACGGTTACACCAGTCATTATGTATTCTCAGAGCGGTGAACTGAATCCGCACTGGCGTCACCCCTGTGACTGAAACCGAATGCTGCCGGTAGAATAAACTTAATTTTCTCCCCACTGTGTTTAGCTACGTGAAGGAGCTGGGCTGGTTAGCAACTGTATTAACCTGCAGATTAAGCTTATAGCTGTAGTTAATAGTGTTTTTGCTGGTTTAAGGTATTAGATTTGCATATAACAATAGAGAGCAGAAATATACAGTAAGTAAAAAAGAATAGTCTGAGGCCTATATTATCTTTCCTGTGTGATGCACTATTTTGAATTTGGCACTTGTGATGCTATAGTTTTAGCATTTTCTGTGTTACGACTGGCTTTTATGTTCCTGTTGTCTTTGTGATATTTGCTTTCCTCAATGTCTGTCTTATTTCTCTATCAAATTGTTCAGTTTGGTTTAATAACTATGTATATTTTGCTCCTCTGGAACAGCAGCAGCAACAGAGTGAACTGAAAAATGTCTATCTAGAGACATATTATCTCTTTCTAGCTAGAATGTTCAAGAACTATAGTAAAAAGATCAAATCTCCAACTGTATCTAGTTATTCTGAACTGTGTTAAAACAAATATGATTTTCTTTGTAGGAGTTCTTCTGTCAATACTGCACTGTTGTAAATTGATCAGGCTTTTATTGTACTGAACTATTTGTATTCACAATTTATATATGGATGCTTTTTCCATACTTTGATTTCAGACTTTAGAAAGGGTGAAAGATTTTCTACTTTTTCTACTTTTGAATTGATAGCCAGACATTTGCTGTAGCTTTTTGCTACATCAGTGTATGTACATACATGTATATATACAGTCACCATTACAGAAGCAGACATCCAACAGTGGGTCAAGAACATGAAGAGCTGGACAGCACCAGTTCCAGACATGATCCACACCTACTAGCTAAATAAATTAACAGTGGTACATGAACGCAAGGCAAAGCAGATGAACCAACTGCTAGAAGAAGGCCACCATCCAGCTTGGCTAATACACAAGGTAGAACAGTGCGGATATTGAAGGATCCTCATAAAGGAACAGTTCCATCCAACTTCTGTCCTATAACCTTCCTTACAACAACATGGAAACTCCTGTCAGGCATCATAGCCACCAAGCTACAGAACCATATGAACCACTACATGAATCCAGCTCAGAAAGGCATTGGGACTGATACCAGAGGCTCTAAGCACCAGCTCCTAGTAGATAGAGCAGTCGCTCAAGACTCAAGATGCAGACAAACCAATCTCAGCACAGCCTGGATTGACTACAAGAAAGCCTATAACTCAATGCCACACACATGGATCTGTGAATGCTTGGCTCTCTACAATGTCAACAGGAAATTAAGGACCTTCCTCAGAAACTCAATGGGGCTATGGAGAACAACATTAGAAGTCAACTCAAGACAACTAGCACAAGTATCCATCAAATGTGGCATATACCAAGGTGATGCACTCTCCCCATTGCTGTTCTGCATAGGCTTGAACCCCCTCAGTCAGATAATTACAGAGTCTGGCTATGGATACAAGTTCAAGAGTGGAAGCACAAACAGCCACCTCTTCTACATGGATGACATCAAGCTGTATGCGAAAAATGAACGAGACATTGATTCACTGATCCACCTGACAAGGATCTACAGCGAAGACATCGGAATGTCCTTCACACTGGAGAAGTGCGGCCAGTTCGTAATAAAGAGAGGCAAGGTAGTCAAGACCGATGGAGTGGAATTACCAGCAGGGAATTTAGCAGATGTACAGACATACTACAAGTACCTCAGCATCCCACAGGAATACGGTAACCATGATGAGGAGGCAAGGAAAGCAGCAACATCCAAATACCATCAAAGGGTAAGACAGGTCCTGAAGAGGTAGCTCAATAGGATAAATAAGATTTGTGTCATCAATACATATGCCCTGCCAGTTATCAGATACCCTGCTGGCATAGTGTGCTGACCAAAAGAAGAGATGGAAGCTGCAGATGTGAAGGCAAGAAAGCTCCTCACAATGCATGGAAGTATTCCCCCTAAGTCTAGCACCCAAAGATTGTATACCAACAGAAAAGAGGGTGGTTAAGGCTTGATAAGCATCCAAGCCACCATCACGGATGAAACAAAGAATATTCAGGAATACATCAGAAGAATGAGATGAGATGCTGAGAGAAAACCTAAAGCAGCAACAACAGATCTGGAAGGAAGAACAGGAACATGAAGCTGCATGGCAAGACAAGCCTCTTCATGGGCTGTACCATCGACAGATAATAGAGGTGGCTGACATTGTGAAATCCTACCAATGGCTGGAGAAAGCTGGACTCTGAGACACACCGAGGCACTAATCATAGTGGCACAAGAGGAAGCACTAAGTACCAGATCCATAGAAGCAGGAATATACTGCATAAGACAAGACCAAGGTGCAGAAAATGCAAAGAAACCTCAGAAACGGTCCAACACATAGTGGCAGGATGCAAATTGCAAGCAGGATTCGCATATACTGAACGCCACAACCAAGTAGCGGGAATCGTATACAGGAACATCGGCACAGCATATGGGCTAAGTCCCCCTAAGTCCAGGTGGGAGACTCCAAAAAAAGTGGTGGAGAATGAAAGGGCTAAAATCCTGTGGGACTTCAAGATCCAGATGGATAAGCAGGTGTTGGCTAACCAACCAGACAATGTCAGAGTAGACAAGGATCAGAAGACAGCAATGATAATAGATGTGGCAGTGCCAAGTGACAGCAATATCAGAAAGAAGGAATATGAGGTGGTGGAGAAATACCAGGGCCTCAAAGGAGAACTGGAGAAGATGTGGAAAGTGAAGGCAACAGTGATTCCAGAGGTGATAGGAGCACTTGGAGCAGTGACCCCTAAGTTGATAGAATGGCTGCAATAGATCACAGGAGCAACATCTGAGCTCTCTGTCCAGAAAAGCACAATGCTGGGAACAACTAATATCAAGTGCAGAACCCTAAAACTCCCAGGCCTCTGGTAGAGTATCCGAGAATGAGAAAGGAAAACAAAGACCATCCCCTTTGGGGGGGTGAGAAGGAAGTTTATATATATATATATATATATATATATATATATATACAGTACAGACCAAAAGTTTGGACACACCTTCTCATTTAAAGATTTTTCTGTATTTTCATGACTATGAAAATTGTACATTCACACTGAAGGCATCAAAACTATGCATTAGCACATGTGGAATTATATACTTAACAAAAGAGTGTGTAACAACTGAAATTATGTCTTATATTCGAGGTTCTTCAAAGTAGCCACCTTTTGCTTTGATGACTGCTTTGCACACTCTTGGCATTCTCTTGATGAGCTTCAAGAGGTAGTCACCAGAAATGGTCTTCTAACAATCTTGAAGGAGTTCCCAGAGATACTTAGCACTTGTTGGCCCTTTTGCCTTCACTCTGCAGTCCAGATCACCCTAAACCATCTCGATTGGGTTCAGGTCTGGTGACTGTGGAGGCCAGGTCATCTGGCGTAGCACCCTATCACTCTCCTTCTTGGTCAAATAGCCTTTAAACAGCCTGGAGGTGTGTTTGGGGTCATTGTCCTGTGGAAAAATAAATGATGGTCCAACTAAACGCAAACCGGATGAAATAGCATGCTGCTGCAAAATGCTGTGGTAGCCATGGTGGTTCAGTATGCCTTCAATTTTGAATAAATCCCAAAGAGTGTCACCAGCAAAGCACCCCCACACCATCACACCTCCTCCATGCTTCCCAGTGGGAACCAGGCATGTAGAGGCCATCCGTTTTCCTTTTCTGAGTCGCACAAAGACACGGTGGTTGGAAACAAAGATCTCAAATTTGGACTCATCAGACCAAAGCACAGATTTCCACTGCTCTAACACTAGAACTACTGATGGAGTCATTTTGACTCCTTTCGTTTTTTATTTCTCTTCTGTGACTACATTTTTCAGAATTCCGGCTTGAAACTCAGTGACTTTTCCTCAAATATGATTAGTGTTGAGCGATACTGCTCGATATCTAAAAATATCGTATCGAAATGGTATCGCCGATATCACTAAATATCGACGATATCCGATTCCGATACCGGAAGTCCAATGTAAATCTATGGGAACAAAAAATCGCAACAAAAAAAACCCTTTCTTTCGTTGTAAACACAAAATATACACACATAGAATACATATATATATATATATATATATACATGTCATTGTGACATATATATATATACATATATTTATAGTTTATACACTTCTACATAGTAAAATAGACTCTGATTCAATTGCCGGGTAAAGCCGTGACATACCCCATAGAAGTCGACGGGCTCGGTGCCGAGTACCCCCAAAACCTCTGGCTCTGTGCGACTCAACTTGGGCGTCACGAACAGGATTCTGTAGCTCGCTATAAGCGAGTCCTGTGTGCCTGTATTGAACTGGTTTTGTGCTTGAGAATTGCTAAAATCATCAGAGAATGTATTTGCCATTTTTCCGCCATATCTGCGTCACGACGAGGCACTGGTGAAGAAGAAGGGCGTGCTCTTCGTGGGTGTACACTCACTCAGTGGCGTGAAAACGATGGCCGACCACTCTAAATGGTACTGCAATGTAAGATCGTGCCCCACAGCTCTTCAGTTCCGCCTCCTCATCCTCCTCAGTGTGCGGAAACTAACACGAAGGTACCGCCTCACTACAAAAGAGGGGCCCTCTCCAGATGCTAATGACACATGTGACTTGGCAGAGATGGCTAATGGACACGAGCAGAAGTGTGAAGGGATGGAGCAGTCCGGGACATAGGGGTCCAGACCCGGAAGGAGATGAAAGAGGTGGCCACACAGACCCAGATAGCGGGTCACGACTTGACTGTACAGGCCACACGACGTCATCAGGTCCTGGTGGTCCTTGGTGTCTCGGATGTTTGGCAAGCATCAGAAGAGTACCAGGTGGTACCTGGAACACCCCTGCCAAAGAATTATAAATAACCCGGACAGGGTCCCTGTATGTAAATAGTTAAATTGTTGATGTACCCGGACGGGTGAATGTTCATATAAAAGTTTTTTAATTTAATAAAAAAAACAACAACACAGTTTTCATTACTTTTATTACAGTCTCATCCTGCGACGCCATCGATCTCCTGTAAAAAAATGAAAAAAAACCCAGCAGTATACCACCTGTCCGACGCAGTCCATAGTAACGAGTGTCCCACGACGATCCAGCTCTGCTACATCAGAATGACAGGCAGAGCCTGTCATCCCGGCGCAGCACAGCTGATTACCTGCTTCCCCGGCGGTGACGTCATCGGACTGACTGCTTTACGGCCGGGATTACCCAGCAGTCACTGCAGTTATCGCGAAAAACTGCATGTGACCGCCAGGGAGAAGATAATGGCGGCCATAAAGCAGTCCAGGACGTGACCGCCGGAGATCTTCTGCCAGGTAAGTGCCGCTGACTCCTGACAGACCCGACCGACGGACACTCACAGTGACAGTGACAAATCCGATTCCGGTATTCGATATGACGAAAATATCGGTATTCGGAATCGAAAGGCCGATACAGCTAATATCGGCCGATATCCGATATTTGCAGTATTGTATCGCTCAACACTAAATATGATGTGAAAAAAGATTTTGTGAGAATAAATAATTTTTGGTGAAAAATTTGCGCGTTTTTTTTCAAAATTTACCAAGAACTACTGAAGGGAGTCATTTTGACTCCCTACTATATTTTGAGGTCCTTTTGTCACTAAATGTTGCTATAAAGTTTTGTGCATAATTTTTTCACTCTGTCTTATTTACCCTGATGTTCATATAGATGTAGTTCAATTTACATGTCAACTTTTCACATTTTCCTTGTGTTTTACCTGCTTGTATTACTGTGTAATGCTGAACAAAATAGCTTGTTTACTCTAGGCTCTTATCTTATGCTAATGAAGGGTGGTGTTTTTCTAAGGTCCTAGCAGGAGACAGTATTCTGGATAGTAACTTTACTTTCAGTTCAGCTGAAGAGACAAAGAGAACAGACGCAGACATACGAGCTCTGAAGACTCATACAGGTATGAATTGTTATGAAATAGTTTAGCTGTCTGTCAACTGATTCAGCCCACCTACTTTTGAAGGTGGCAGAACAGTTATTATTTCTTTTAGTTTTCATTTCATTTCTATTTTTCAGCAGGGAACTATATAGAATTATGGAATTTGTGAGGAATATGGAGAGAAGACGTTTGATAAAGCCTCAGGATATTCTGGCTACTTTGCAATCCATACCGGAGGATGAATCGGAATCCGAATTGCAGGAACATGTATTTGATTCTGACAGTGATGAAGATTTCATTCCTCAGAACATATCAAGTGAATCTGAAGACTCAGAAGGAACAAATCCAGAAGGTAAGTAGTTATGTGTATTTATTTATTCTTCCACACACTGAGTTAGGGCCTGTGCACACTAGCAGAATTCTGGCTGAATAGCCATCTGGATATTCTTGCCGCAATACAGGCCGTACCTGCCCGCTCATGCCTGAAGCTCCGCTCCGAACCCCGGGCTGGAGCCGCTGTCGGGACAGAGCAGCGCTTGCTTACGCGCGAGCACGGCTCCGTCCCAGACAGCGGCTCCAGCCCGGGGTTCGGAGCGGAGGTTCAGGTATGAAACTCCGCTCTGTACCTGAGCGGGCAGGTACGGGCCGGATTGTGGTGAGAATATCCGGTCGGATATTCCGCCGCTAATCCAGCCAGTGTGCACGGACCCTTACAAAACAAAAATTCTAAATATTCATCAACTTTTTTCCAGATATTCCAAGCACATCAACTGGGGATCGGGCTCATGCAGTTATGCTGCCTCGCGACCATTTCCTGGTCGTGGACAGAAAAAATCAGCAAAACGTCCCAGAAATGAAAGAACAACAGATAATGATGGCGGCGAAGGTAATGCAACAACAAACACCAGAGAAGGCGAATCTGAAGGAATACTAGTTTCATCGGATGGTATTCAATGGAAACCTGTTGAAATTGGAGAACACTTGCCTGGTAGGCGTGACAGCCAAAATATTCTTCGAGAAGCACCTGGCCCTACAGGATACGCCAGAAGAAATATCATTATCGATAGTCCTTTGAGCGCATGGCGTTTATTTTTTGATTCATATATATTGACACATATAAAGAACTGTACGCTTGCAGAAGCATGCAGGAACAATAATTTACAGTTTACTCTATCTGATGAGGAGCTAGATGCATTCATTGCGATATTCTATGCTCGTGGAATATCTGGCACGAACCGTCACTCGATTAGCAGTATTTGGTGTAATGACTGGGGAATACCGTTTTGCAAAGCGACAATGTCTAGGGACCGCTTTGTTGAAATTATGAGGTTTCTCAGATTTGATGAGAAATCTACTCGATCGGAGAGACTGCAAACGGACAAGTTTGCTCTATTTTCTACTGTGTGGGACAGGTTTATTGAAAATTGTATTGCGTGTTACAAACCTGGCCCATACATAACGGTGGATGAGCAACTTTTCCCAAGCAAAACTAGGTGTCCATTCACGCAGTACATGCCTTCCAAACCAGATAAATATGGCCACAAATATTGGCTAGCTGTTGATAAGGAGAGCAAATATCTGGCAAATGGCTTCCCTTATCTAGGCAAAGATGACACACGCCGTGCTGAGGACCGTTTAGCTGACCATGTGGTAATGAAGTTATTGGACCCGTTTTTGAAAAAAGGTCGCAATGTTACAACCGATAATTATTTTACTTCAGTAAAATTAGCTAAACAGCTAAAAAGCAAAGGAACAACCATCGTGGGAACACTGAACAAGATAAGGCGAGAAGTGCCTAAAGAAATAAAATCCATGAAAGAGGAATTGTACAACACTAAAGTGTTTAGAAATGAAGACAATTTTACACTTACAGTATATCAAGGAAAGCCCAACAAAAATGTTGTCATTTTGAGTTCCGTCCATCCAGATGTTGTTGTTGCGTCTGATTCCGCTAAAAAAACTCCAGAAACGGTAAAGTTTTACAATGAAACAAAATATGGAGTAGATGTAGTGGATCAGATGGCACGAAAATATACCACACGAACATGCACAAGGAGATGGCCTGTTCATGCATTTGAAAATGCCTTAGACTTTGCGGGTATAAATGCATGGATAATATTCAATGAGATAACCCACCAAAAAATGTCACGCAAGGCATTTTTGCAAACGCTTGTGAGAGAGTTGAGTGGTCCTTATGTCACAGATAGGGAAAAGGGTTCCACGTCCCAAGTTTCTACATGCTCAGAAGTGATGGTTCAAACAAAATTTTGCCAGATCAAAGAAAAGTGCAAGAAAAATAGATCTGTCGGCAATTGTAAGACTTGTGGTAAGTCTTTGTGTGGGCAATGTACTGCCATAAATCAAAGGCAATGCCTAAAATGCGAAACACCAAATGTTTAGAAGGTGAATTCTGAGCCATATTTTCATTTTTATGCTCCTCCACCTACATTTTCTCTACTTTTTGTAATTCAGTTGTTGTTTATATGTGTGCACTTGAATAAAAAAAAATGTTTGAAAAACGTCTATTATAATTATTGTTATTTTCTGTAGAAAAATAAGAAAAGCAGAAAAAAAACAATCAAAAGCATTACTGTTGGATCTCACAATAATAATACATTACAAAAAATATAATTATTAATAAATAACCACAAATGAAACTCTAAAAATAAACGAAAACAAGCAAGGAGTCAAAATGACTCCTTTCAGTAGTTCTAGGCGGGGTCACGAGTCCAGTAGTCCTAGTGCTAATGTCCATTCCTTGTGTTATTTAGCCAAAAAAAGTATCTTCTGCTTGTTGCCTGTCCTCAGCAGTGGTTTCCTAGCAGCTATTTTACCATGAAGGCCTGCTGCACAAAGTCTCCTCTTAACAGTTGTTGTAGAGATGTGTCTGCTGCTAGAACTCTGTGTGGCATTGACCTGGTCTCTACTCTGAGCTGCTGTAAACCTGCGATTTTTGAGTCTGGTGACTCAGATAAACTTACCCTCAGAAGCAGAGGTGACTTCTTCCTTTCCTTGGGCAGTCCTCATGTGAGCCAGTTTCTTCGTAGCGCTTGATGGTTTTTGCAACTGCACTTGGTGACACTTTCAAAGTTTTCCCAATTTTTCAGACTGACTGACCTTCATTTCTTAAAGTAATGATGGCCACTCGTTTTTCTTTACTTAGCTGCTTTTTTCTTGCCATAATACAAATTCTAACAGTCTATTCAGTAGGACTATCAGCTGTGTATCCACCAGACTTCTGCACAACCCAACTGAAGGTCCCAACCCCATTTATAAGGCCAGAAATCCCACTTATTAAACCTGACTTGACACACCTGTGAAGTGAAAACCATTTCCGGTGACTACCTCTTGAAGCTCATCAAGAGATTGCCAAGAGTGTGCAAGGCAGTCATCAAAGCAAAAGGTGATTACTTTGAAGAACCTAGAATATAAGACATAATTTCAGTTGTTACACACTTTTTTGTTAAGTTTATAATTCCACATGTGTTAATTCATAGTTTTGATGCCTTCAGTGTGAATTTACAATTTTCATAGTCATGAAAATATTGAAAAATCTTTAAATGAGAAGGTGTGTCCAAACTTTTGGTCTGTACTGTATATATATATATATATATATATATATATATATATATATATATATATATATGCATATATATATATATATATATATATATATATATATATCAAGAAAATGCCTTCTGTGCAGTAAGACATGGGTGCTGCTGGTTAACGGAGTTGTTCTATACACTAGTTAATAATAAATGTTTATTATAATGCAAATTACATGTTTACAGATTATTTGAACTCTATTTCCAAGTAAGCAGGGTAACAAAAGAAGGAATTTTTTTATACAGTTGTGCTCAAAGGTTTACATACCCTGGCAGAATTTTTGATTTCTTGGTGTTTTTTCAGAGAATATGAATGATAAAACAAATTTTTTTTCTTCAATCATGTTTAGTGGTTGGGTGAAGCCATTTATTGTCAAACTACTGTGTTTTCTCTTTTTAAATCATAATGACAAACGAAAAAATTCAAATGACCCTGATCAAGGTTACATACCTGGTGTTTTTGGCCAGATAAGAAGCACAGTTGACACAAATTGTTTGAATGGCTACTAAATTCTCACCTGTGGCAAGTTTGCTTGTAATCAGTGTGTGTGTGCATAAAAGCTGATTGAGTTTCTGGGATTCAGACAGACTCTTGCATCTTTCATCCAGCCACTGACGTTTCAGGATTGTGAGTCATGGGGAAAGCAAAAGAATTGACAATGGATCTACGGGAAAAGGTAGTTGAACTGTATAAAACAGGAAAGGGATATAGAAAGATATCCAAGGATTTGATAATGCCAGTCAGCAGCGTTCAAACTGTGATTAACAAATGGAAAATCAGGGGCTCTGTAAAAACAAAACCACAGTCAGGTAGACCAGCAAAAATATCATCCACAACTGCCAGGAAAATTGTTCCGGATGCAAAAAAGCCCACACAATTAACATCAGATGAAATACTGGACTCTCTGAAAACTAGTGGTGTGGCTTTTTCAAGATGCACAATAAGGAGGCACATGAAGTAAAATGGGCTGCATGGTCGAGTCACCAGAAGAAAGCCATTACTGTGCAAATGCCACAAAGTATGTCGCCTACAAAATGCCAAAAAGCACAGAGACAAGCCTCAACACTTCTGGAACAAGGTAACTTGGAGTGATGATACCAGAATTGAACTTTTTGACCACAACCATAAACGTTACATTTGGAGAGAGGTCAACAAGGCATATGATTAAAGGAACACCATTCCTACTATAAAGCACAATCTCAGGACTCTGAACATTCTTGATCACCTTTCGTGCATTGCTGTCCTTTTCCAAGATGGAGTCTTTGGTCTCATGTGCACTGTGTCTTCCTGCTATATAACTCCACCCCAGCCTTTAGTATGTGCTAGAGTATTCTGCCTTGCATCCAGCTTCTGATCCCTGGTGGCTCCCTGGCTTGCAACCTGCTTTTGTGAACCTGTTTGTGATCCTGCTACTCTGGTCTGAGTTCCTGCTGCATACACCGGTTTCCAGTAATCCTCCTTAATCTGGCTGCTTGTGTTACTCCCTTCGGCATTTGCTGGACGTGCAAGCTGTGGCAGCTCTGCGCTGCTTAAACCTGAGACTATCACCCAGGCCACCCTGGTTGAGCTAAAGTTATTATTTGAACTGCCTTATAAGCATATCTACCTGTGCTTGGACTAAACTAAGACTTATTCGTGTCAAGTATCCTCAAGTATAATTGTGCTTCATAGACTCTCTGCTTGATTGCATTTCTCTCTGAAGTTTCCTATAGACTGTTAAGCTGCATTTAATATCGACACCAAGTGTTGTGGACTTGAGCTTTGCTTTGCACCTGTTTGACTCACCGTGTGATAATATAGACTTTACCACTTATAAAACTGAGTCCTGTAGTTGTCTTGTTCCACGCAAGAAGTCTCCTGAGTTATCCCCATAATTATTACAGGATACTCTAGCCTGAAATGAGGAGACTGCTGGAACAATGACTGCAGAAGGCAGATTAGAGCAGGTGTTCTCCATAATTAGAGCACTACAGAAAGATGTGGAAGTTCTGCAGAAGAAGTTTGGAAGCTTTGAACGCAATGAACAAGTGCTTGGACAAACTTTGCAGGACTTAAGCACCCGCATGGCAGCCCAGGAAAACAAACTTGCTGGCATGGAGTATGGACGGGCTTTTCAGGACATAAGCACGCAAATAGCGGCACAACCTTCTGGGCAACCGCCACCAGCTAGCCCACCTAAGTTGCCCCCATTCAGATTTAATGGTGATCGCGAAAAATTTTGTGGCTTTGCCAATCAATGTATGCTATATTTTGATGTGCAAGCTGACCGTTTCCCTCATGATTAGTGTTGAGCGATACGATAATGTAAATATTGGCTATCGGCCGATATTAGCTCTATCGGCCTTTCGATAATTCGTTTCAATATTTTCGTCTTATCGAATACCGGAATCGGATTTGTCACTGTCACTGTGAGTGTCCGTCGGTCGGGTCTGTCAGGAGTCAGCGGCACTTACCTGGCAGAAGATCTCCGGCGGTCACGGCCTGGACTGCTTCATGGCCGCCATCATCTTTCCCCGGCGGTCACATGCAGTTTCTCGCGATAACTGCAGTGACTGCTGGGTAATCCCGGCCGTAAAGCAGTCAGTCGCATGACGTCACCGCCGGGGAAGCAGGTAATCAGCTGTGCTGCGCCGGGATGACAGGCTCTGCCTGTCATTCTGATGTAGCAGAGCTGGATCGTCGTGGGACACTCGTTACTATGGACTGCGTCGGTCAGGTGGTATACTTTTTTTTTTTTTTTCTTTTTTTTTACAGGAGATCGATGGTGTCGCAGGATGAGACTGTAATAAAAGTAATGAAAACTGTGTTTTGTTTTTTTTTATTAAATAAAAAAACTTTTTTATGAACATTCACCCGTCCGGGTACATAAACAATTTAACTATTTACATACAGTGACCCTGTCCGGGTTATTTATAATTCTTTGGCAGGGGTGTTCCAGGTACCACCTGGTACTCTTCTGATGCTTGCCAAACATCCGAGGCACCAAGGACCACCAGGACCTGATGACGTCGTGTGGCCTGTACAGTCAAGTCGTGACCCGCTATCTGGGTCTGTGTGGCCACCTCTTTCATCTCCCTCCGGGTCTGGAACCCTATGTCCCAGACTGAACGAACCCCAGGGGGCCTAACAGGCGCCGGGTACGGGCCAGCTATACTTATCATGTCCATAGCTGAGGCTGCTGAGGAGACCACTGAGGGAGGCTGGGGAGATTTACGGCGTGGGGTGGGCACTTTTGCAGAGGCCTGGATGTGGGAGGCTGAAGGCTCCAAGGGTCTCACAGGCTCCTGACACTCTGGGGAGTAGGGGTCGCACTGGTAACATTTAGGGCGTACCATCCATTGTAAACCCAGTGTCGGGTGTAAGTCACCAAGTCTCCTGGCAACAGGTCCCTGGGAGGTGAGCCTCCACGTCCCGCCGGTTCACAAAAACTTCTAAATAAAGTCCAGGCTCCTGGATGAAGCCCCAACCACCTTTCAATTTAAAGCTCCGTACTGCACCCTTACGCCGCGGCTCCCTCACCGTACTTTTATCTTTTCTCATCCGGTCCTTATCTGCCGGTCCTTCTCCAGCTGACGTTGGCGAAGTTTTTGGGATTCTCGCTGCTCCCTTTGTCGCTCTGCTTCCTTCTCCCAACGTCTCCACTCTTCCTCCTGACGCCGGTTGTAATTCTCCTCCACCAGCATCTTCATGTCTCCACCATCAAATGCCAGCTTACAGTGTCCGGTTTGTGGCAGCTCTCCTGGCGCCCCCCAGTCCTGGCGGCGCTCACCTGCGGAGGAAGCAGCCGGCTCTGGAACAGATGACAGTCGGGGCTCCGGTACAGGCAGGTAGTGCTCTGGTGCCTGCGCGGCCTCCTCCATGAGGACGGGTGTCGCTTCTTCTGTCTCAGCGACAGGGGCAGACAGCGGGATCTGGGGTGCTGCCGGTGCAGCGTTTTTTGCACGAACGGGTGCCTCCACTGCGGCAACGTCAACCGGATCACATTGCAAGGGCTGGGATGCCCGCACGGACTCCTCTACTAGAACGGGTGCCTCACCTTCCGGTACAGACACTTCAGGTAAGAGGGATTGGCGCCGCTCCAAGTTTATTTTTAGGGCACGCCAGCTGGCTTCCATCCTGGCGACCTCCTCCCGGTGCCGGGCCAGGCCTCTTAGGGTATCCTCCGCTTCTTGCAGCGTAGGAGGGTTTCCAGGCCGGGTGCCCAACGGTGTTTCCGTGGCGATCGGGTCGCTTCCGTGGGGGGAGAGCTCTGACTGCTCCATCCCTTCACACTTCTGCTCGTGTCCATTAGCCATCTCTGCCAAGTCACATGTGTCATTAGCATCTGGAGAGGGCCCCTCTTTTGTAGTGAGGCGGGACCTTCGTGTTAGTTTCCGCACACTGAGGAGGATGAGGAGGCGGAACTGAAGAGCTGTGGGGCACGATCTTACATTGCAGTACCATTTAGAGCCATCGTTTTTGCGTCACTGAATGAGTGTGTACACCCATGAAGAGCACGCCCTTCTTCTTCACCAGTGCCTCGTCGTGACGCAGATATGGTGGAAAAATGGCAAATACATTCTCTGATGATCTAAGCAATTCTCAAGCACAAAACCAGTTCAATTCAGGCACACAGGACTCGCTTATAGCGAGCTACAGAATCCTGTTCGTTACGCCCAAGTTGAGTCGCACAGAGCCAGAGGTTTTTGGGGTACTCGGCACCGAGCCCGTCGACTTCTATGGGGTATGTCACGGCTTTACCCGGCAATTGAATCAGAGTCTATTTTACTATGTAGAAGTGTATAAACTATAAATATATGTATATATATATATGTCACAATGACATGTATTATATATATATATATGTATTCTATGTGTGTATATTTAGTGTTTACAAGGAAATAAAGGTTTTTTTTAGTTGCGATATTTTGTTCCCATAGACTTACATTGGACTTCCGGTATCGAAATCGGATATCGACGATATTTAGTGCTATCGGCGATACAATTTCGATACGATATTTTTAGATATCGAGCACTATCGCTCAACACTACTCATGATAGATCTAAAGTATTGTGTGTAATAATGCTGCTGACCGCACGAGCGATCGCCTGGGCGAATCCGATGATTGAGTCTCGTGACCCGAGGTTAAATCATTTGAATGATTTCTTGGCCGCTATGGCATTAATGTTTGATGATCCTAATCACCGTGCAACTGCTGAATCTGCTTTATTGTCTTTATGCCAGGCTAAACATTTTGTTATTGAGTATGCTACTGAATTCAGGAGATTAGCAGTAGATACCAATTGGGACAGTTATGCACAATTGCCTATTTTTAAAAGGGGTCTGTCTAGCATTGTAAAGGATGAATTAGCTCGCTCTGAATCACCACAAGAGCTAGAGACATTTATACAGCATTGTGTGCGCATTGACATTCGCCTTACTGAGCGTAGGCAGGAGAAGTTTGCTGCCTTGAACCAAATCTCTAACTTTTCCCTTCCTTCCAGAGAGCCTGCAGGTAAAACATCTCGGGAGGTGGAGGAAGTGCCCATGCAAATTGATTCTCTTCAGAGGCACGAGAGTAATGAGCGCCGGGAGCATCGACTTGTGAAAGTCTATGTTTCTACTGTGGCCAGTCTGACCACTTTTTAATCAACTGCCCCAAGTGTACCAAGCGGTCTAACAAGGTGCTAGCAGCGATAGGAGAGTATGATAACTGTGATTATGAATCTGACATCTCTGAATGTAGCCTGCCTTTAAACGCTGTATTCCATTCACTTTCTATGACTTCACCACCCAAGGAGATGAAGGAAAATAACTTTCATTGTTCTCTCCCTTTTAAGATCCTGTGTTCTGGACAGTGGATTTCCAGTGCAGCTATGATTGACACTGGTGCAGGTGGCATTTTTATGGATATCGCATTTGCCAAGGAACATGGTATTGAAATTCAGCAAAGAGCCTCTCCAATTACCATGGAAACAGTGGATGGGTCACCTTTAATCTCCAGGCCTGTGGATCAGGAGACCGCACCCCTTGAGATTTTGTTGGAGCCTAATCATCAGGAGCAACTCTCTTTCTTGCTAATTTCTTCTCCTCATTTTCCTGTGATTTTAGGCATCCCTTGGCTGCGCTCTCAGAATCCAACTATCAACTGGGAAACCAAGGAGATTATCTTTCCAACAAGGAGCAACCCACCATCAACTAAAGCTGTCCCTGAGTCCACAGCTATGGAACCACCTGTACAGGTATTTACTTTACCTTCAGCATATAAAGGGTTCTCCGACATCTGTGACAAGAAGAATGCAGATCAGCTTCCTCCACACAGGCATTATGACTGTTCCATTGAGCTGCTTCCTGTGGCAGCTATTCCATTTGGCAACGTATACCCTTTGGCGGCACCTGAACTCCAAGCCTTAAAGGAGTATATTGATGAAAACCTGGCCAAAGGCTTCATAAGTCCTTCTTTCTCACCAGCAGAGGAACCTATAGTTTTTGTAAAAAAGAAGGATGGGACCCTGAGACCCTGTGTAGACTATCGGGAACTCAATAAGGTAACCATACGAAACCCTTCTCTTTGCCTCTGATTCCCGAGTTACTGGAAAGTCCGCCATGCTAAGGTGTTCTCTAAACTAAATCTCCGTGCGGCTTATAATTTGGTGCATATTTGTCCAGGGGATGAGTGGAAGACAGCATTCAGATTCCCTTATGGACACTTTGAATATCTTGTGATGCACTTCGGACCTTGTAGCGCCCTTGCAACGTTTCAACACCTTGCTAATGACATCTTCAGAGATTTGTTGGACCAGTTTGTGGTGATCTATTTGGACGATATCTTAATCTTTCCTTACTCTCTACAGGAACATGAAGAACTTGTCAAAGCGGTTTTAAGACTTCTGAAAGAGAACCATCTGTATATCAAGCTGGAGAAATGCGAGTTCCATCGTTCTGAGATACAGTTCTTAGGTTATATCATTTCTCCTCAGGGGCTGAACATGGAATCTGGTAAGATTCAGGCTATCCTTGACTGACCGGTACCCAAGAACGTTAAGGAGGTCCAACGTTTTATTGGTTTTGCAAATTTCTACAGACTTTTCATTCGAAATTTTTCTGATATTGTCCGTCCCATTACTTCCTTGACAAAGAAGGAAAAGCCCTTTAAGTGGTCTTCACAGGCTCAAGAAGCTTTTGATCTGCTTAAGATCTGTTTCACCTCAGCACTGCTGTTGATACACCCAGATCCAACACTTTCTTTCATTGTGGAGGTGGACGCTTCTGATAATGCTTTGGGGGCTATTCTCTCCCAAAGAACTGGAGAGAAGGGGCTGCTACATCCTTGTGCTTTCTTTTCCCGTAGACTAACCTCAGCAGAGAAGAATTACAATGTGGGAGACAAGGAATTGCTGGCTATTATTGCGGCTTTCAAGGAATGGAGGAATCATCTGCAAGGAGCTGCACAACAGATCGTAGTGCTAACTGATCATTACAATTTAGAGTTCCTTAGATCCGCTAGATGTCTTTCTCCTCATCAGGCTCGTTGGAATTTACTTTTAAATCAATTTAATTTTGTTATCTCGTACCGTCCAGGTTCTCGTAATGGGAAGGCTGATGCTTTATCCCGAATCCATGCTGCGGATTCCATACCTGGAACCCATCCAAGACCATTCTATCTGATGCCAATTTCATCGGAGTTATCCAAGATCAAGACTTGTGGAAGGAGTGCAGGGAGGCTTATGACGGTGATGTATTTCTGGCCAATCCACCTGTTAATATTAATCTTGTCTTTAAGGGTGGCATGTGGTTCAGAGATCAACATATCTACGTCCCTGAAGCCGTCCATCTGCAGATCCTCAAGTTGGTACATGACTCCAAGTTGGCTGGTCACAGGGGGTACAGAAGACACAAGAGTTCCTAAGCCGATTTTTCTGGAGGCCAACTTGCCTGAAGGATACCAAGGACTATGTTCTCTCTTGCGAGGTATGTGCTCATTACAAGACTCCTCATGTGGCACTTACGGGTCTTCTGCAACCATTACCTGTTCCGTCCCACCCTTGGGGGTTTATATCAATGGACTTTATTGTGGAGCTGCCTACATCGGGGGGCATGTAGTGGTAGTTAATCGCCTGACTAAAGCCGCTCATTTTGTTCCATGCACGGCCTCCCCTCAGCTAAGGATACAGTGAACTTGGTTATACAGAATGTCTTTCGACTGCATGGGGTCCCGGATGAGATCATCTCTGACCATGGAGTACAGTTCACTTCAAGAATCTGGAAGGGGTTTTGCTCTGCACTCAATATTAATGTCTGTCTCTCTTCCGCTTACCATCCCCAGACAAATGGTCAGACTGAGCGTACCAACCAGACGGTGGAACAATATCTAAGATGCTGTCAGCCATCTCCAGGATGATTGGTTGGAGTTGCTGCCATTAGCTGAATTTTCATACAACAATTCTCAGAGCGCCTCCACTAAGTTTACACCTTTCTTTGCTAATCTGGGTTATCATCCGTGTTTCTTACCTAGGTCTCCGATTAATTCTCCGGTTCCGGCAGTGGAGGAGAGGCTAACTGCGATGAGGCAAAATCTGGAGGTTCTGAAGGAATCCCTAACCACAGCTCAAGAACGTTATAAGAGATCGGATGATAGATTCCGTAAACCTGCACCCATGTTCAAGGTGGGAGATTCCGTGTGGTTAGCAACTAAGAATCTGAAATTAAACGTTCCTTCACAAAAACTTGGACAGAAGTTCATTGGCCCTTTCAAGATCAACGGTATTGTGAGCTCTGTGGCCTGCCATCTGAAGCTGCCTAGGACTATGAAGGCACACCCAGGTTTCCATGTATTTTTACTAAAGCCTTTATCTCCTAATACCTTCCAAGGACGTGTTGTGCCACCTCCGCAGCCTGTGGTGATTGATGGGCAAGAACAATTTGTGGTGGAGGAAATTATTGATTCCAGGATTCGCAGGAATCGACTCCAATATCTAATAAGATGGCAGGGATATCCACCTGAGGAAGACTCTTGGGAACTGGTGGAAAGCATCAATGCCCAACAGAAGATTTCTCGCTTTCATCAGAGATTCCCTGAGAAACCTGGTCCAGGATCGTCCTGAGGCCGCTTCTAAGGAGGGAGTAATGTCAGGACTCTGAACATTCTTGATCAGGAGAACATAATTTTACCTCTATACAAGTCACTGGTGCGACCACACTTAGAATACTGTGTACAGTTCTGGTCTCCAGTGTATAAGAAAGACATAGCTGAACTGGAACGGGTGCAAGAGAAGAGCAACCAAGGTTATTAGAGAACTGGAGGGTCTGCAATACCAGGACAGGTTATAACACATGGGGCTATTTAGTTTGGAAAAACGAAGGCTTAGGGGTGATCTTATTACAAGGTATAAATATATGAGGGGACAGTACAAAGACCTTTTTTTAATGATTTTTTTACTCTTAGACCTGTGATGGGGACAAGGGGGCATCCTTTACGCCTGGAGGAAAGAAGGTTTAGTCATAATCAGACGCAGAGTCTTTACTGTAAGAGCAGTGAGACTACGGAACTCTCTGCCATCTAATGTTGTAATGAGATTCCCTACTAAAATTTAAGAAGGCACTTGATGCCTTTCTTGAAAAGTATAATATTACAGGCTATATTCACTAGTTTCCTAGATATTGCGTTGATCCAGGGAGCTAGTCTGATTGCCGTATGTGGAGTCGGGAAGGAATTTTTTACCAATGTGAAGCTTACTGTTTGCCACTTGGGTTTTTTTTTTGCCTTCCTCTGGATCAACATGTTAGGGCAGGTTAGGATAGGTTATGGGTTGAACTAGATGGACTTAAAGTCTTCCTTCAACCTTAATAACTATGTTACCTTTTTGCATTACTGCCCTTTTCCAAGATGGCGTCTTTGGTCTCATGTGCACTGTGTCTTCCTGCTATATAACTCCACCCCAGCCTTTAGTCTGTGCTAGAGTATTCTGCCTTGCATCCAGCTTCTGATCCCTGGTGGTTCCCTGGCTTAGTACCTGCTTCTGTGAACCTGTTTGTGATCCTGCTACTCTGCTCTGAGTTCCTGCTGCATACACCGGTTTCCAGTAATCCTCCTTAATCTGGCTGCTTGTATTACTCCCTTCGGCATTTGCTGGACGTGCAAGCTGTTGCAGCTCTGCGCTGCTTAAACCTGAGACTATCACCCAGGCCACCCTGGTTGAGCTAAAGTTATTATTTGAACTGCCTTATAAGCATATCTACCTGTGCTTGGACTAAACTAAGACTTATTCGTGTCAAGTATCCTCAAGTATAACTGTGCTTAATAGACTCTCTGCTTGATTGCATTTCTCTCTGAAGTTTCCTATAGACTGTTAAGCTGCATTTAATATTGACACCAAGTGTTGTGGACTTGAGCTTTGCTTTGCACCTGTTTGAATCACCATGTGATAATATAGACTTTACCACTTATAAAACTGAGTCCTGTAGTTGTCTTGTTCCACGCAAGAAGTCTCCTGCGTTATCCCCATAATTATTACACACAGGTGGATTGCTGATGTTTTGGGGATATGTGAGCTACAACTGCACAGGAAACTTGGTAAAAGTTGATGGAAAGATGAATGTAGCATGTTATCAGCAAATACTGGAAGTAAATTTGCAATCAGTGGCCCGGAAGCTGCGCTTGGGATGTA
>JARQOD010000001.1:132069770-132158604 GCA_033576555.1 Oophaga sylvatica | reverse complement strand
ATCTTGTCCCGCAAAAAACGAGCCATCACACAGCATCATGAGCGAAAAAATAAAAAAGTTATAGCTCGATGCAAAGCGATGCAAAGCAATGCAAAAATAATTATTTTTATATAAAATTGTTTTTATTCTATAAAAGCGCCAAAACATAAAAAAACAATATAAATGAGGTATCGCCGTAATCGTACTGACCCGAAGAATAAAACTGCTTTATCAATTTTACCACACGCGGAACGGTATAAACGCCTCCCCCAAAAGAATTTCATGAATTGCTGATTTTTGTTCATTCTAACATCACAAAAATCGAAATAAAAAGCGATCAAAAAATGTCACGTGCTCAAAAATGGTACCAATAAAAACGTCAACTCGTACCGCAAAAAATAAGACCTCACATGACTCTGTGGGCCAAAATATGCAAAAATTATAGCTCTCAAAATGTGGTGATGCAAAAACTATTTTTTGCAATAAAAAGCGTCTTTTAACGTGACAGCTGCCAATCATAAAAACCCGCTATAAATAGTAAATCAAACCCCCTTTATCACCCCCTTAGTTAGGGAAAAATAATAAAATTACAAAAATGTATTTATTTCCATTTTCCCATTAGGGTTATGGTTAAGCTTAGGGTTGCGGCTAAAGTTAGGTTTAGGGTTGGTGCTAAAGTTAGTATTAGGGTTATGGTTGGGATTAGGGATAGGGGTGTGTTAGGGTTACGTTTGTGGTTAGGGTTGGGACTAGGGTTAGGGTGTGTAGAGGTTAGGGTTGGAGTTAGAATTGGGGGGTTTCCGCTGTTTAGGCACATCAGGGGCTCTCCAAATGTGACATGACGTCTTATCTCAATTCCAGCCAATTCTGCGTTGAAAAAGTCAAACGGTGCTCCTTCCCTTCTGAGCTCTGCCATGCGCCCAAACAGTAGTTTACTCCCACATGGGGTATCAGCGTACTCTGGACCCTAAGAGTTATTGTGCAATTTGTCCTATTTCTTCTGTTACCCTTGGGAAAATAAAAAACTGGGGGCAAAAATATCATTTTTTAAAAAAAAAAATGTTTTTTTTTGTTTTTACGGCTGTACGTTATAAACTTGTGTGAAGCACTTGGGGCTTCATAGCGCTCACCACACATCTAGATAAGTTCCTTGTGGGGTCTATTTTCCAAAATGGGGTCACTTGTGGGGGGTTTCCACTGTTTAGGCGCATCAGGGGCTCTTCAAATGCGACATGACGCCCCCACACCATTCCATCAAAGTCTACAATCCAAAACGTCACTACTTCCCTTCCGAGCCCCAACGTGTTCCCATACAGTAATTTTCTCCCACATATTGGGTATCAGCGTACTCAGGACAAATTGGACAACAACTTTTTGGGTCAAATTTCTCCTGTTACCCTTGTGAAAATAAAATATTGGGGGCGAAAAAAAATAATTTTTGTAAAAAAAAAATATATTTTTTATTTTTACGGCTGTTCGTTATAAACTTCTGTGAAGCACTTAGGGGTTCAAAGTGCTCACCACACATCTAGATAAGTTCCTTGTGGCGTCTATTTTCCAAAATGGGGTCACTTGTGGGGGGTTTCCACTGTTTAGGTGCATCAGGGGCTCTCCAAATGCGACATGACGCCCCAAGAGCATTCCATCAAAGTCTGCAATCCAAAACGTCACTACTTCCCTTTCGAGCCCCAACGTGTACCCATACAGTAGTTTTCTCCCACATATTGGGTATCAGCGTACTCATGACAAATTGGACAACAACTTTTGGGGTCCAATTTCTCCTGTTACCCTTGTGAAAATAAAATATTGGGGGCGAAAAAAATAATTTTTGTAAAAAAAAAAATTTTTTGTTTTTACGGCTGTACGTTATAAACTTCTGTGAAGCAATTGGGGCTTCATAGCGCTCACCACACATCTAGATAAGTTCCTTGTGGGGTCTATTTTCCAAAATGGGGTCACTTGTGGGGGATTTCCACTGTTTAGGCGCATCAGGGGCTCTCCAAATGCGACATGACGCCCCAGACCATTCCATCAAAGTCTACAATCCAAAACGTCACTACTTCCCTTCCGAGCCCCAACGTGTACCCATACAGTAGTTTTCTCCCACATATTGGGTATCAGCGTACTCAGGACAAATTGGACAATCACTTTTGGGGTCCAATTTCTCCTGTTACCCTTGTGAAAATAAAATATTGGGGACGAAAAAATCATTTTTGTAAAAAAAAAAATAATAATTTTATTTTACGGCTGTACGTTATAAATTTCTGTGAAGCACTTGGGGGGTTCAAAGTGCTCACCACACATCTAGATAAGTTCCTTGAGGGGTCTAGTTTCCAAAATGGTGTCATTTGTGGGGGGTTTCCACTGTTTAGGCAGATCAGGAGCTCTCCAAACACGACATGGCATCCAGCCAATTCTGCGTTGAAAAAGTCAAACGGCACTACTTCCCTTCCAAACTCTGCCATGCACCCAAACAGTGGTTTACCCCACATATGGGGTATCAGCGTACTCAGGACAAATTGCACAATAACTTTTGGAGTTTTGTTACCCTTGGGAAAATAAAAATTGGGGTGAAAAGATCATTTTTGTGGAAAAACTATGATTTTTTAATTTTACGGCTCTACGTTATAAACTTGTGTGAAGCACTTGGGGGTTCAAATTGCTCACCAAAGATCTAGATAAGTTCCTTAGGGGGTCTAGTTTTCAAAATGGTGTCACTTGTGGGGGGTTTCCACTGTTTAGGCACATCAGTGGCTCTCCAAATGCAACATGGCGTCCAATCTCAATTCCAGCCAATTTTGGTTGGAAAAAGCCAAATGGTGCTCCTTCCATTCCGAGCTCTGCCGTGCGCCCAAACAGTGGTTCCCCCCACATATTGGGTATCAGCGTACTCAGGACAAATTGGACAACAACTTTTGTGGTCCAATTTCTCCTGTTACCCTTGGGAAAATAAATAATTAGTGACTAAAAATAATTTTTGTGGGAAAAAAATAGGATTTTTTATTTTCATGCCCGGGCATTATAAACTTGTGTGAAGCACTTGGGGGTTCAAAGTGCTCACCAAAGCTATAGATAAGTTCCTTAGGGGGTCTAGTTTCCAAAATGTGGTCACTTGTGGGGGGTTTCTACTGTTTAGGCTCATCTGGGGCACTGCAAACGGAACATGACCCCCATCAACGTCTGCATTCCAAAACGTTACTACTTCCTTTCCAAGCCCTGCCGTGCGCCCAAACAGTTTCCCCCCCCACATATTGGGTATCAACGTACTCAGGACAAATTGGCCAACAACTTTTGGGGTCCAATTTCCTTGGGAAAAATCAAAAATTTGGGACTAAAAAATCATTTTTGTGGAAAATTGTTTCTTTTTTTTTTCACACCCAGGCATTATAAACTTTTGTGAAACACTTGGGGATTCAAAGTGCTCACAACAGATCTAGATAAGTTCCTTAGGGGGTCTAGTTTCCAAAATGGTGTCACTTGTGGGGGGTTTCCACTGTTTAGGAGCATCAGGGGCTCTCCAAACGCGACATGGCGTCCAATTCAATTCCAGCCAATTTTAGTTTGAAAAAGTCAAACGGCGCTCCTTCCCTTATGAGCTCTGCTGTGCACACATACAGTGGTTTTCCCCCACTTATGGGGTATTGGCGTACTCAGGAGAAATTGCACAACAACTTTGTGTGTCCATTTTCTTCTTTTACCCTTGTGAAAATAAAAAAAAGTTTGTAAAAGATCATTTTTGTGGCTAAAAAGTTAAATATTCATTTTTTCCTTCCACGTTGCTTCAGCTCCTGTGAAGCACCTGAAGGGTTAATAAACTTTTTGAATGTGGTTTTGAGTACCTTGAGGGGTGCAGTTTTTATAATGGTGTCATTTTTGGGTATTTTCTGCCATATAGACCCCTCAAAGTGACTTCAAATATGAGGTGGTCCCTAAAAAAAATGGCTTTGTAAATTTTGTTGTAAAAATGAGAAATCGCTGGTCAACTTTTAACCCTTATAATTTCCTAAGAAAAAAAAATTTTGATTCCAAAATTGTGCTGATGTAAAGTAGACATGTGGGAAATGTTATTTATTAACTATTTTGTGTGACATATTTCTCTGTTTTAAAGGAATAAAAATTGAAAGTTTGAAAATTGCAAAATTTTCAAAATTTTCGCCATATTTGCATTTTTTTTCAAAAATAAACGCAAGGTATATCGAAGAAATTTTACCACTAACGTAAAGTACAATATGTCACGAGAAAACAATCTCAGAATCGCGCAGATCCGTTGAAGCGTTCCAGAGTTATAACCTCATAAAGAGACAGTGGTCAGAATTGTAAAAATTGGCCCGGTCATTAACGTGCAAACCACCCTTGGGGGTGAAGGGGTTAATGAAGTATGTTGGACCCAATCACAGATGGCCTGAACCTTGACCGGGTCCATTTCAATAACAGATGGGGACAAAATGAATCCCAGAAATGAGATCCTCCGTACGCCAAAAAGACACTTTGATCCCTTCACATACAGAGCATTCTCTCTCAAAATCTGGAATACAGTTCGAACATGTTTCACATGAGAGTCCCAGTCATTAGAAAAAATCAAGATATCATCCAAATAAACAATCAGAAATTTATCCACAAAATCCCTGAAAATGTCATTCATGAAGGACTGGAAGACAGAAGGAGCATTAGTGAGCCCAAAGGGCATCACAAGATACTCAAAATGCCCCTCCGGGGTATTGAATGCCGTCTTCCATTCATCCCCGTGCTTAATGCGAATAAGGTTATATGCCCCCCTGAGGTCAAGCTTGGTAAACCAAGTAGCGTTTTTCACCCTGGAAAACAGGTCAGAAATCAAGGGTAACGGGTATTGATATTTCACAGTAATATTGTTCAAAAGACGATAATCAATACACGGCCTTAATGAACCATCCTTTTTGGCCACAAAGAAAAAACCGGCACCTAAGGGTGAAGAGGATGGTCTGATATGACCCTTCTCCAATGACTCCTTGATATAAGACCGCATAGCGTCATGTTCAGGTACAGACAAGTTAAAAAGGCGACCTTTAGGGAATTTACTACCAGGCACTAATTCAATAGCGCAGTCATAGCTCCTATGGGGAGGCAAAGATGCAGATTTACTTTTGCTAAACACATCAGAAAAATCAATCAAAAAGTCAGGAACATCCTGAGCCTGCGGGGAGGCAGAAAAAACAGGAGTGTTGGTATTAACACATTGGCAGCCCCAACTGGTTACAGACACAGATTTCCAATCCAAAACAGGATTATGAGACTGTAACCAAGGGAAACCCAGTACGATAATATCATGCAGATTATACAGAACCAAAAATTTGCAGCACTCTTGATGATCAGGTTCAACCCTCATTATCACCTGAGTAGAGAACTGAGGTTTATTCTCAGCCAAAGGGGTAGAATCGATCCCCAGTAGGGGAATAGACTTCTGTAGGGGTATCAAGGGAAACCCACAACGTTTAGCAAAATCATAATCCATCAGGTTAATAGCTGCTCCAGAATCAACGAAAGCCTGAGCAGAAAATGAGGACAGAGAGCATATCAGAGTGACAGTTAATAAAAACTTAGTCTGAACACTACCCAAGACAACTGAGCGTGCAAAACGTCTTCCCCGCTTAGGGCAGACTGAAATAGCATGAGAGGCATCACCACAGTAGAAACATAACCCATTGCGCTTTCGAAACTCATGACGCTGTGCCCCAGACACCACTCTATCACACTGCATGGATTCAGAAGCAGGTTCACAAGGCAACACTATTCCACGCATACTTTTCCGCTCACGCAAACGTCTGTCAATTTGAATCGCTAATGACATAGAATCATTGAGACCAGAGGGACAGGGAATCCCACCATAACATCCTTTACATTATCTGACAGACCCTTCCGAAAAAGGGCCGCCAAAGCGTCGTCATTCCACTTGGTCAGGACTGCCCACCTACGGAATCTCTGACAGTATAACTCAGCGTCATCAAGCCCCTGATTTAATGCCAACAAGGCTTTTTCAGCTTGATCAGTGACATTAGGCTCATCGCACAATAACCCCAAAGCCTGAAAAAATGCATCAACATCACTCAAAACAGGATCCCCAGGTGTCAGGGAAAAAGTCCAATCCTGAGGATCCCGCGCAGGAGAGAGATGACAATTTGAACCTGCTGCGCTGCGTTCCCTGAGGACTTAGATTTTAAGGCAAAAAACAATTTACAATTATTTTTGAAATTCTGAAACTTAGCTCGATCCCCTAAAAACAAATCTGGCATGGGAATCCTAGGTTCCACAACAGGCAACCTAGCAAGATATGCAGCAATACTCTGAACCTCAGTGGCAAGCTGATCCACACGGCCAGACAACTGTGCAAACTCCATTGAGAGAAAAAATCCTCCCCAGCACCCAGAGATACAGAGGGAGAAAAAAAAAAAAAATGCAACAAACAGAAAAATATCTCTGACAACTCTGACAACCGTTTTTTCTTTCACAAATTTTTTCCCATCTGTGAGTACCATACAATTTTAAATTTTGGGCCGGTGATACTGTTATGTTTCGGTAGCTGAGGAGTGCAGGCAAAAAAGGCAATACACCAGAGCAGTTGGAATCTATGAGATTGCAGTACCCTGACTAACCACAACAACTAGAGGCAGCCGTGGAGCGTTCCTACGTTGGTCCTAGACGCCTCGTCACAGCCTGAGAAACTAACTACACCTAAAGATAGATATAGGAAAGCTATCTGCCACGGAGCAGAACCCCAAAGATAATAGAAAGCCCCCAAACATGTAATGGCGGTTAGACAAGAAGAAATACTGACACAGACAGAAAATAGTATGAGCAAACGTTGGGGCCCAAACTAACTAAATAGAAAAGGATAGGAAGGGTACTTACTGCAATCCCAGAAAACCCTGAAAAGCACCAACTCTACTAATTTCAAAAACACCTGAGATCACACGACCTCTAGCACCTAAATTAGTTCTCTGGTGTAACAAAATCAAAACAGCAGCCACTGAAAAAACTGGAAAAAGCAAAAGTAAAAACATCAGTGGCTGAACTAAACTGAGAGGGCAAAAGCCCCCGGAGGGGACCCTGAAGGCCCCACAGAAGTGCAGGACAAAATGCAAAAATCAAGCACAAAAACAAAAAGAAGAAAATGTCTTATCTGTTAGCAGGAGATGCAGACACGACACAGCAGGCTACAAGGGAAACAGGAATCAAGGATAGAGACCAGAACAATTGATCACCGGCAACCCTGATGGGAAGGTGACTCCCTTATATAAGACCAGTCAGTAACACCTGATTCCCAATCCTCACAATCTTCACAATCTTCACTGGACAGACCAGTACCGCTTGTAACCACCAGAGGGAGCCTCTGCTCAGAACTCATCTCAAGCCCATTCACAACACCCAAGACAACTGAGCGAGCAAAACGTCTTCCCCGCTTAGGGCAGACAGAAATAGCATGAGAGGCATCACCACAGTAGAAACATAACCCATTGCGCTTTTGAAATTCATGACGCTGTGCCCCAGAAACCACTCTATCACACTGCATGGATTCAGAAGCAGGTTCACAAGGCAACATTATTCCACGCATACCTTTCCGTTCACGCAAACGTCTGTCAATTTGAATCGCTAATGACATAGAATCATTGAGACCAGAGGGAACAGGGAATCCCACCATAACATCCTTTACATTATCTGACAGTCCCTTCCGAAAAAGAGCTGCCAAAGCGTCGTCATTCCATTTGGTCAGGACTGCCCACCTACGGAATCTCTGACAGTATAACTCAGCGTCCTCAAGCCCCTGACTTAATGCCAACAAAGTTTTTTCAGCTTGATCAGTGACATTAGGCTCATCGTACAATAACCCAAAGCCTGAAAAAACGCATCAACATCACTCAAAACAGGATCCCCAGGTGTCAGGGAAAAAGCCCAATCCTGAGGGTCGCCGCGCAGGAGAGAGATGACAATTTGAACCTGCTGCGCTGCGTTCCCTGAGGACTTAGATTTTAAGGCAAAAAACAATTTACAGTTATTTTTGAAATTCAGAAACTTAGCTCGATCCCCTAAAAACAAATCTGGCATGGGAATCCTAGGTTCCACAACAGGCAACCTAGCAAGATAGGTAGCAATACTCCGAACTTCAGTGGCAAGCTGATTCACACGGCCAGACAACTGTGCAAACTCCATTGAGAGAAAAAAAAATCCTCCTCAGCACCCAGAGATACAGAGGGAAAAAAAAAATGCAACAAACAGAAAAAAAAAAAATCTCTGACAACTCTGACAACTTTTTTCTTTCACAATATTTTTCCCTTCTGTGAGTACCATATAATTTTCAGTTTTGGCCGGTGATACTGTTATGATTTGGTAGCTGAGGAGAGCAGGCAAAAAAGGAAATACACCAGAGCAGTTGGAAACTATGAGATTGCAGTACCCTGACTAACCACCACAACTAGAGGCAGCCGTGGAGCGTTCCTACGTTGGTCCTAGACGCCTCGTCACAGCCTGAGAAAGTAACTACACCTAAAGATAGAAAGAGGAAAGCTATCTGCCCCGGAGCAGATCCCCAAAGAACATAGAAAGCCCCCAAACATGTAATGGCGGTTAGACAAGAAGAAATACTGACACAGACAGAAAATAGTATGAGCAAACGTTGGGGCCCAAACTTACTAAATAGAAAAGGATAGGAAGGGCACTTACTGCAATCCCAAAAAACCCTGAAAAGCACCAACTCTACTAATTTCAAAAACACCTGAGATCACACGACCTCTACCACCTAAATTAGTTCTCTGGTGTAACCAAAAACAAAACAGAAGCCACTGAAAAAACTGGAAAAAGTAAATGTACAAACAACAGTGGCTGAACTGAACTGAGAGGCAAAAGCCCCCAGAGGGGACCCTGAAGGCCCCACAGAAGTGCAGGACAAAATGCAAAAATCAAGCACAAAAAAAAAAAGGGAGAAAATGTCTTATCTGTTAGCAGGAGATTCAGACACGATACAGCAGGCTACCAAGGAAACAGGAATCAAGGATTGAGACCAGAACAATTGATCACCGGCAACCCTGATGGGAAGGTGACTCCCTTATATAAGACCAGTCAGTAACACCTGATTCCCAATCCTCACAATCTTCACTGGACAGTCCAGTACCGTTTGTAACCACCAGAGGGAGCTTCTGCTCAGAACTCATTTCCAGCCTATTCACAACAATCGCCATTTTTTGTGATTTTGTGCTGGCTGAGGGCTTATTTTATTTTTTGTGCTCTGATCTGATATTTTTATTTATACTATTTTGGTGTAGATATGATCTTTTGATCAACCGTTATTGCATTTTATTGCAATGTAATGGCGACCAATTGTGTCATTTTGAATTTTTTTTAATTTATCGATCAGGTTAATTCTATTTTTATATTGATAGATTGGGCGATTCTGAACCTGGCGTTACCAAATATGTGTACGTTTGATTTTTTTATTATTGTTTTATTTTGAATGGGGCAAAAGGGGGTTGATTTGAACTTTCATATTTTTTTATTTTTTAAAACTTTCTTACTTTTTGAACGCTTCAATAGTCTCCATAAGAGAGTAGATGCTGCACTACTCTGATCACCTGTGCTAGACACAGGCGATGATCAGATCACCTGTGTGTATCAGGAATGCTCACTTGCTCATAGCAATCCGGCTATGACAACCATAGAGGTCTGCTGGAAACCTCTGACTGTCATGCCAACCCATCAGTGAATCATGATGATGTGATGGGGTCACCAATGGTTGGGATTATTGACAGTAAGCGTGAGTTAAATGCCGCTGTCAGAAATTGACAGCGGCATTTAACATGTTAACAGCCACAGGTGGATTGCGATTCCACCGCTAGCAGTTAGAGGCACATGTCAGCTGTTCAAAACAGCTGACGTGCAGGGAAAGATGTGGGCTTAGCACCGGAGCCCATATCAAAGGGAGGAATTCCAACGTGGGCATACTATTATGCCCAATGTCGGAAAAGGGTTAATTATTGAATAGTAATTGTAATCATAAATCACCAGTGAAAACTAATAATATATCTTACAATGGTATTTGACCTGTTTACACAGTAAGAGAACCGCAAGGCTGCAGAGAAGGGCTGTAAGTAGCAAGAGGTTCTGCAGCGGCAGTAGCAAAGCAAAGCAGAACCGCAAGGTATGCGGAGAGGAGCTGCAGCAAGAGGTTCTGCAGCTGCAGGAGTATAGCAGAGCGGAACTGCAAGATTTGCAGAGAGGAGCTGCAGCAAGAGATTTCTGCAGCGGCAGGAGCAAAGCAGCGTGGAACGGAGCAGAACCGCAGTAGTGCGGACAAGAGGCAGAAAGTGATTCAGAGAGAACACAAGGCAAGACACAGCAGGTAAGGAAACCACAGACAAGGAGATTAAGACAGAGGTGGGACAGAATTCAGACAAGGTAATGACATGAGACAAGGTGCAGGGACAAAGACACAGGGATCAGGATATTCTGCCTCCTGGAGTGTGGCAAGAACAAGTATAAGACAAGGTCAGGAGCAATAGCACAGAGACCAGGATATTCTGCCTCCTGGAGGGCGGACAAACAGGTAAAAAAAAAAGCTAGGAGTGAATCGTCCAAATATGGAGGAACACAGAGCAAGACCTGGCAGCTCAGTAGCTAGACTCTAACTGAGTTAACAAATTGCACAGGCAAGATCCACAGGGTGGAGCTGCCCTAAATACTAGAGGGCTCATGGTAATTGGTCAGGGACAAATTAGACAGGTGCACCCTGACTCTATAAGAACCAGAGAGTACTGGTGCTGCCCCCCTATGCACACAACCAAGAAACAAGCACAGAACAGATAGAAAGCAAGAGGTACAGAGCATGGAGCTGCAGCAGACAGAAATCACAGCAAGACCTGGAGCAGTGAGCAAGTTGATATGTGGGGAATGGGAGGCTATGCAGTGATGCCAGCAGGGTTGTTACCACACCAAATATAAATTATGAGAAGGTGCGATCGCAACCCGGGGTCCACCGTGCGGTGATGGAGGAACCGCAGCTAGGAAACATTGGCAGAGCGTAGCTGCGAGCAAACGCCACAATCACACCGAGTTAAACATCACTCGGTGTGAACAGAGTGCTAAGTACCAGACTCTGTTACTCCACAGAGCAGCATACACCTGTTAAATGTCACAGGAGCATAGAAGGAATGATGCTAGTTGGGATCCCTATGACTCACCCCCCCACTATGCTGGTTATTAAGCCTGCCCTGTCACACTGCCTGTGTAACTCGCAGATGCAACTAAGTTACCCGGTGTAGGTGCTTAGCTCAAGCAGGAATTCCCACCCTACACTGCCTGACTAAAAACGCTCTCACAGCTAGTAGCAGGACACGTGCACACAGGGTGGTAATGCTTCCACAAACACATGTTATCTTAGAGGACCTTGCTCGTGACCAATCCGGAACTGCCACGTCACCTGAGCAGCTGACAACTGACCACCAATGAGAGATTGCCTCACGAGCATGCTCAGTAGGGTGATTTCAGGACAGGCTCAGAACTGTCTGTTCACCGCTGCCTATTACTAGTTACTGTAGCTTTGGCTGGAGAGTCAGTAGTAACCAAGTGAACAGTATGAGTCTGAGCAAGACACCGGGACCGATGTCTTTACTGAGCAGCATCCACTTTGGCCGAAGCTGAAGATGACACAGCTTGGAATCTATCCTGTGCAGCGGAAGAAACCTGGCACCTAACACTGAGGACTTTAATTATGTTTCCTGGAACATATTCAGCATACTTTGATGATGAAAGGATTTTCAGCTTTTTTTACGTAATATATCTTCGCTGAACTGCAAATTATATACTGTATGTAAACAAATGTTGTACTGTTAGTGCAATGTAGTAAGATGAGCTGGACATCATATTTGATATTTATATTCCTGTACATCTGCAATAATACCAGTAAGACATTTTAAGGAAGACCTCATGGCTGCACCTAAGATCCTGAGTGATTCCTCTGGATCATGCAGTCATTTACTTTGAGTAAAATGATGTACAACATTTTTTGACAATTTGTGAATCACAAATTGTTTTCATTCCCCAGGTCCAGCGAATTTTCTAAAATTTGACTTGAATTTCATCCCTCTCTAATGTATACATAATACTAAGCGTTATGCTCAGGTGAATCTAGGACACTGATGGCGAACCTATGACACGCGTGCCAGAGAGGGTACGCAGAGCCCTCTCAGCTGGCACGTGGCCTCACCTCATCCTTGTTCCGGACTGCAGCTTCCTGCCTCATACATTGAGCGGCGCGGCCACGGGGCTGAATGATGATGTCATCCAGCCGTGACCGCGCAGCTCCATGTGTGAGAGGAAGGCAGCTGCTGGCACATGGAAAGGTAAGTGTGGCCGCTATGGTGTGTGTGTGTGTGTGAGTGGTGAGTGCGGCCGCTGTGGTTTGTGTGTGTGGTGAGTGTGGTCGCTGGGGTGTGTGTGTGTGTCAATGATGGGGAGAGGGCCAATGAAGGGAGTGATGGGGAGGGGCCAGTGATGGGAAGAGGGCCAATGATGGTAGTGATGGGGAGGGGCCCGATGATGGGAGTGATGGTGAGAGGGCCAATGAAGGTAGTGATGGTGAGAGGGCCAGTGATGGGGAGAGGGCCAATGAAGGGAGTGATGGGGAGAGGGCCAGTGATGGGGAGAGGGCCAATGATTGGAGTGAAGGGGAGAGGGCCAATGATGGGAGTGATGGGGAGAGGGCAACAATGGTGGTGGAGGAGAGGGCAATGATGGGATGATGGGGAGGAGGAAATGATGGAGGTGGTGGAATGGGCAATTTCTACATGAAGGAGATCATAATGGGATATATTTCTGCATGAAGGGGATAATGATGAGGCATTTCTACATGAAGGGGATCATGATGTGGCATATTTCTACATGAAGGGGATCATGATGGGGCATATTTCTGCATGAAGGGGTCATGATGGGGCATTTCTACATGAAGGGCATCATGATGGGGCATATTTCTGCATGAAGGGGATCATGATGGGGCATAATACTACAAGAAGGGGATCATGATGAGGCATATTTCTGCATGAAGGGGATCATGATGGGGCATTTCTACATGAAGGGGATCATGATGGAGCATTTCTACATGAAGGCGATCATGATGGGGCATATTTCTGTATGAAGGAGATCATGATGGGGCATAAAACTGCAAGAAGGTGATCATGATGGGGCATTTTTACATGAAGGGGATCATGATGGGGCATTTCTACATGAAAAGGATCATGATGGGGCATATTTCTGCATGAAGGGTATCATGATGGGGCATATTTCTACATCAATAGGATCATGATGGGGCATATTTCTTCATGAAGGGGATCATGATGGGACATTTCTACATGAAGGGGATTATGATGGGGCATATTTCTGCATGAAGGGGATCATGATAGGGCATAATACTACAAGAAGGAGATCATGATGGGGCATATTTCTGCATAAAGGAGATCATGATGGGGCATAATACTACAAGTAGGGGATCATGATTGGGATATTTCTGCATGAAGGGGCTCATGATGGGGCATTTTTCTGCATGAAAGGGATCATGATGGGGCATATTTCTGCCTGAAGGGGATTATAATGGGGCATAATACTACAAAAAGAGGATCATGATTGTGCATTTCTACATGAAGTGGATCATGATGGGGCATATTTCTGTATGAATGAGATCATGATGGGGCATTTCTACATGAAGGGGGTCATAATGGGGCATAATACTACAAGAAGGGATCATGATTGTGCATTTCTACATGAAATGGATCATGATTAGACATATTTATGTATGAATGGGATCATGATGGGGCATATTACTACAAAAAGATGATCATGATGGGGCATATTTCTGCATGAAGGGGATCATAATGGGGCATAATACTACAAGAAGGGGATCATGATGGTGCCACGAGAGGTGGTAAGTTCTCCTTCAATGGAAGTATTCAAACAGAGGCTGGACAGACATCTGTCTGGGATGATTTAGAGAATCCTGCTTTGAGCAGGGGGTTGGACCAGATGGCCCAGGAGGTCCCTTCCAACTCTACCATTCTATGATTCTATGGGGCATTTCTACATGAAGGAGATCATGATGGGGCATATTTCTGCATAAAGAGGATCATGATGGGTCATTTCTACATGAAGGGGATCATGATGGGGTATTTCTACATGAAGGGGATCATGATGGGGAATATTTCTGCATGAAGGGGATCATGATGGGGCATAATACTACAAGAAGGGGATCATGATGGGGCATTGCTACATGAAGGGGATCATGATGGGGCATTTCTACATGAAGGTGATCATGATGGGGCATATTTCTGCCTGAAGGGGATCATAATGGGGCATAATACTACAAGAAGGGGATCATGATTGTGCATTTCTACATGAAGTGGATCATGATGGGGCATATTTCTGTATGAATGGGATCATGATGGGGCATTTCTACATGAAGGGGATCATAATGGGGCATATTACTACAAAAGGAGGATCATGATGGGCATATTACTGCAAGAAGGGGATCATGATGGGGCATATTACTACAAGAATGGGATCATGAAGCGCACATTTCTGCATAAAGGGGATCAAGATGGGGCATATTTCTGCATGAAGGGGATCATGATGGGGCATATTTCTACATGAAGGGGATCATGATGGGGTATATTTCTACATGAAGTGGATCATGATTGGGCATATTTCTGCATAAAGAGGATCATGATGGGGCATATTTCTGCATGAAGGGGATCATGATGGGGTATATTACTACAAGAAGGGGATCATGATGGGACATTTGGCACGTGTTGGCACTTTGTCATACATAATTGGGTTTAGGTTGCAGTTTGGGCACTCGGTCTCAGAAAGGTTCGCCATCACTGATCTAGGACATATTATTTAAAATTTGAATCAGCTTGTAATAAATAATCTTTTCCATGTTTAACAGCGTACATTTGCCTAAACTTTTGTTTGCAACAATTCTCCTTTGATTATTCACATCATTCAGAACACTGGTGATAGTCATGGTCCACTTTGACCATTTCAGAAAAGAAAATGGACAAAAATGTCTCATACATATAGAATGTATTTCAGGGAGAATCGTAAAAAAAAAAGATTATTAGAATTTCAGATTAAATATTTGAGAAAATTAACACGTACAGTAATTCTAGCATGATAGATAAAATAGTGGTTATGAAAGGACAAACCTACTATTAAGGAAATTTGGCAATTTTTATAGCACTATGCTGTTGGATCATAAAATGTATCATTCTGCGAATATGCCTCCTCTCACAACTCCTGTCTTCCAACTGTGCTACAAAGCTGAATTGTATCCAGATGCTCTACTCTTCCTCACATTTAGCTTCAGCTGAGGAAGCAGCAGATGATCTGAAGAGAATAACATCAGACTGATTTACTCTCCAGTGGTTAGATTGTGCTAAGCACTCTGTTCCAAAATGAATTAAAATAATTCAGATGTAAAATTAATCCACTTTTTAATTCTTGTCAAACACCCGTCTTGTCTTTTACAATTACTTCATGGAAAGTCAGTGAAGTCTGCTTACATGGGAGATTAGACAGAAGCATTTTGCATTTTAATTGTTTTTAGGCTTTTTATGCGACCTAACTTCAATTTGTCTTGATATGTTATTAGAACATTGTGTAAATTATTACTTGAAAGTTATTGACATAACAAAATGATTTAGGTTATACAAGTGTATTGGCATATTGGCTGTCATGAAAATGGTGTCATGTCAGAGTTTTATAATCCCATCAGAGTGCAAGAATATTTTTTAACACAAAAGTGTGTGTGTAGTTAAAAGTTCATTGCTCCCATGTTTTTTTCTGTTGGTATAGAATAAAGTATAATACATATTGTGACAGGGTCACTGTATATGAGGAGAGATATGTATAATGAAGATTGCTTTCTTCCATGATCTGAAACCTATAAGTTTCTCTCCACCATGCTATGTGCTGAAGGGGTTAACCAGCCGTCATAAGGGTTTGGGTTTTTGTGTGCAAGTGAGTGATGGGCGGGATGCCTACTTACCATATCTCCACCTCAAAGGTGTGGCTGGGGAAGATAAAAGGGCAGCCTCTGTTTTTTTCTCTGTTGTGTGTTTGGAGATGAAAGTCTCCAGACAGTGGCTCCAGAGGGAGGTGAAGACCCTGAGTGTTCTCTTATCCAGTAGAAATAAGGACTTTATTAGACTTTATTTTTGCTTTGCCATTAGGTCAGGAAGGCCATGTTTATTTTCAACCCTGCCATAGTTTATGCTGTGCATTAATAAACTAGCAGGTGACTTACCAAAGAAGCATTCCTGTGCCTACCGTTGCAAGCAGCTGAGTGAGTCAGCCCCTCACAATATATATGCTACATATCCTGTGACAAGAAAGTGGCCTAGTTTTTGTGTAGGATGTGTCAAATTTGCTGCAAGAGGATCCCAGGCATGCAGATTCTGCAATACTCACTAGCTTTCAGACAAACACAGCAGCCATACAGTGTAAGACAAGATTGACTGTGATAGAACAGTGCAAGATGGATGTATGATTAGCATCAAAGCCAAGAATAACTGGACACATATCAGGAACACTGTCAATGAACTGAAAGGTGGATATAGGG
The DNA here is from genome assembly GCA_033576555.1 of Oophaga sylvatica. Taxonomy (NCBI): domain Eukaryota; kingdom Metazoa; phylum Chordata; class Amphibia; order Anura; family Dendrobatidae; genus Oophaga; species Oophaga sylvatica. The sequence continues at coordinate 132,141,992 of JARQOD010000001.1, read as the reverse complement.
TTGGAACAAGAAAACAGGGAAGAAACATGTTCTCAGTTCAGTAACTTGGTAACAAACTTTAATTTTGAAAAGGGTTGGAACTTTGAGACCTGTGGTCAGACAGAACTTTATCAAAATCAAGAGGTCAGTACTGTGGCACAGCAGGCAAGGAGCAAGCAGAGTATTAGTCACAAAAAGTCAGGAATCAGATGAAGTACTACTTCACATACCAGAATAGCATCCGAGAACAGGTCAGAGAACAAACTAAAAAACTTGGACCAGGAGCAGATCTGGAACATCCCAGGATCAAGGTGACTTGAAGCAAAATCTGCAGGTGCAGAAAGTAGATGGGATCAGAAACAAAGCTAAGGCAAGGGATGAAGGAACTGGTTAGGTTGAATGGCAAGCTCATCATAAGCACTGCAGCTTTATAAGACTGGGACAAGTTCTATGGGAAATTTTGGGTGTAGTAAAGGCTTGCAGAAGTACAACATTTTTGAGATGCTGGTGAGGAAGTTAAGAAGGTTAAAAGAAATTTCAAATTTGTGAGTGATTTTATCCAATCATAATGTCATAGTCCAGTCCGGAGTTTATTTTCTGCTGTCCTCTCTGAGGACTGTTCATGCGGGGGTTAATCTCCTCGGCCTCATTCGGGAGCTAGCTGGGCTATTTCAGTCCGTCACAGCCTACTGACCAGTGTTAGTGATAGCTCAAGCTTTCAGTGTAGAGCCTCTGACCCTTGTACCTTGGTGATCCTCCTGCCTTTGACTTGTTTTCATGTGTATGACCCGGACTGATTTCTGACCCCGTCTCTTGTTATCCATCTCTGCTGTTACGTTCTCTGTCTGGCTTTTGATTCCCTGACTTGTACCCCAACCACGTCTTCTGTCTCACGTTTATGGACCCCACGCTCATGTTTGGCTTTTTGACCCTCATCTGACGACCCTCTTATTACCTTTGACACCTGTGCTGTTGCTCTGTGTTGCTACGCTTAGTGTGTAACCTCTCTTCCCTCACCATGTCCCCTGGTGGAGGTTTCCATACAGAGAAATATTGATTTTTTATCGATGCTGTGAATTAAACCAGTGAAAGTAAATCTACTAACCTTGCTCAAAGCAGAAAAATATTTTAAATGATCTTCGGCTGCTAGTGTAATGGGCCATTGTAATTTATTTGTATTCTCTTGTATAAAAAATTTCTTGTCTAAGTCCCCCTATTTTCCACTGACTCTCAAATGCATAATTATACCTGTAAAATGTAAATGTCTCTCTTCTGCTTGGGCAAACACAATTAGCACATGACTTTTATCTCTTGCTAGTGTTGAGCATTCCGATACTGCAAATATCGGGTATCGGTCGATATTCGCGGTATCGGAATTCCGATACTGAGTTCCGATACTTTTTGCATATCGAATACCGGAATCGGAAGTTCCCATACATAATGCTATACATAGTCAATACTGTAAAATCACACTGACAGCTCACAAAACACTAGATATATACACATAGAATACATATATATATATATATATATATATATATATATATATATACATGTCATTGTGACACATATATATATATATATATATTTATAGTTCATACACTTCTACATAGTATAATAGCCGCTTATTCAATTGCCGGCTTTTGTAAAATTACAGAACCACCCGACATGAAATGACACATGGTTTACATACAGTTAACCATGTCATTTCATGTAGTTTGATATATGGTTTTCACTAACAATTACATGAGTGCATGTGTGCAAAATTTCATACATGAAGGAGTTAATTAAAGGTGTAAATTCGTTGAAAAAAAATGCGTGGGCTCCCGCGCTATTTTCTCAACCAGACAGACAAAGCCAGCGAGTGGGGCAGATAATATTAGCCTAGGGAGGGTGCATTTATTTAGTGCCCCCCCGGCTACTAACATCTGCCCCCAGCCACCCCAGAAAAGGCAAATCTATAATTAGATGCACCCTTTCTGGCACTTTGCCAGTCTATTCACATTGCCCTGTAGCGGTGGCGAATGGGTTAATAATGGGTTAAAGCCACCTTGCTATTGAAAGGTGACTTTAAGCCAGGTTAATAATTAAGAGTTGTCAGACAACTATCAATTATTAATCCTATTGAAGGAAATAAAAAAACACACACACATTAATAATAAATAATTTTTATGAATTAAACACACATTTTTTGACCATCTTTTACTTAACTGGTAAAATAGGTCCCCCCTATTTTTGTTAACCAGAAAGAGGAAGCAGACTGCTGAGGCCTGGTTTTTCAGGCTGGTAAGGATCCAATATCCATGGACCTTGCAAGCCTGATAATACCAGGCCACAGCAGTCTGCTTAGCATGGCTGGTTAACAAAAATAGGGGATCGCCTCGAAAAAAAATGGGCCCCATAAGCCTAAAAATACAGGCTGCAGCGCCCACAAATGGCGATCAAAGATGCGATTGTGGCACTTTACCCGGCTCTTCCCACTTGGCCCTGTAGCGGTGGCAAGTGGGGTAATAAGGGGTTAATGTCACCTTTGATTGATCGGTGACAATAAGCCCGGTTAATAATGGAGAGGCGTCAATAAGACACCGATCCATTATTAATCATAGTTTGTAAATGTAAAAAAAAAAACACAGCAAGAAAAGTCTTTTAATGAAATAAAACACCACACAGTTTTCATTAGTTTTATTTCACTCTCATTCCTGCAACGCCATCGTCTCCTGTAAAAAAACAAAAATAACAAACCAACACAAATACTCCCTGTCTGACACAGTCCAAAATACCGAGTGTCCCACAACGAGTCCAGCTCTGCTACATCTGGATGACAGGCTGAGCCTGACATCCACATAGAGCAGAGCTGCTTACCACTGCTGCGTCCCCGGCGGTGACGTAATCTGGACTGGTTTACGGCCAGCTGTCGCGAGAGTACAGCTGGCTGAAATTACCCAGTACCCGGCAGTCACTGCAGTTATCGCGAGATTCTGCACGTGACCGCCAGGGACAGGGTAATGGCGGCCATCCAGGAGGACGTGACCACCGGGGAAGGAAATCTTCTGCCAGGTAAGTGCTGACTCTGCTGAGTCCTGACACCTGACAGACCCGACCGACACTGACAGTGACAGTTTCGGGAAGTTCCTGTGTCACGTACTTCGTTCTGTGACACAGGAACTCCCATAGACTTTACAGGAAAACTCAGATTCCGGTATCCGATATGACAAAAATATCGGAACTCAGGATCCGATACCCGATATTTGCAGTATCGGAATGCTCAACACAAGCGATAATCGACCGACTAAAACGGTCCTATTTTTTAGACGGTGTGTGTGACCCCGGCCTAACAGTTATTCTATCCCCGAAGAAGCCACTAAATGGGTGGTGATACGCCTGCGGCTCATCCTCATCTCTATTTTTGCCTCATCCATGAGTGAGCCTGATATCAATTTTTGATTAAAGCTATGGTATTGTATCGGTGAGTATGTTTGCATTTATGTTTAATGCTTCTTTTGCTACTTTTTTCTTACATTATCACACATAGGTGATTTATCTGCTATATTTAATTATAGGACTTATTGTACATACATATACCCCAGTCATTGATCAATATATACTATATCACCATCTTTACTTGGCTTTGACCAGTGATTATGTTTTTTTTGCATATCTATCCATATACCTAAGATATTAATATTGTATTCAGGTTTTGGGATATGTAATATTACAAGGTTATTATGGTGATATACTATACTATGCAGTGTTTTATGTTTTCTGCGGTCTGTGGAATCTATTGAGGGGCAACTAAGGTTAGGCAATTGCTTCATTACAGCAAGCCTACACTGGAATGTATTTAGCCCTTTTGCCTCATTAAATGTTTTTATATGGTGATCTCAATAAGTTTCTACATACCTTTTTCTTTCATTGTATTTTATTGTAATAATAAATTTGTTTTATGCTCACTGGTGGAAAGATTCATTGAATGCTCCTGATGGGATTATGATTATTCAGGCAATAAATCTTTTAAGGGGAAACATTTTAAAAACGGCAAACTATACTTGCCCACCAACTAATTTGTGAAACAGATATAAAGTACAAATGTAAGACTAATCATATGATGCATATTATGTTCCCTAATAGGTAAATAACCAGCACAATATAAACTATTTCTCTGTCAAGGCAACAGGCCAGTAATTTCTTTCCTTCTATATTGAAATATTGAATAAAGAGTACAAACATCTAAAAAAATATTTAGACTTGAGAGTCCTCAGTGGTTGATACCTTTTAATGGCTAACTGAAAAGATGGTAACAAATTGCAAGCTTTCGAGACTACGCAGGTCTCTTCATCAGGCCTGATGGACTGAGGACTCTCAAGTCTAAATATTTTTCTATCTACTGGCTAACACGGTACGAAGATACACATCTTTCCTATATAAAAACATCTATAAATACCTCTATTTGCTTCACCAATCTTTGTAATGTGATGCATGAGTCTTCCAATGGGAGATGTCATTTGCAAATAGGCAGTATGAGAAACTTTCACGTGAAGTTGTAATTTCTTTTGGAAGAATATTGGCAATCACATAGCTCAGCATTAAACACATTAAACTAGGTATATATCACAAGTGAAAGAAAATTCCATGTCATGTAATTAGCAAAAAAAACTGTTTTACTTTTAAAGAGAAACTAGGCTAAAATAAGTCTAAAATCTTCAGATATATTGGAATGTGCACATGTAATAGGTATTTGTGTTTTCAATGGATGCAAAAAACATCGCTTGTTAAACTTTGTATACAATAAACTCATAGGCTCATTTGCATAAATTATCTCTTTACAGAGTTTTTAGTTGTTTTAGTTTTGCGTTTTTCAAAATCAACCAAGAAATAACAACTGCAAAATCTAGCACATTTTAACCCTTCCCGGCATATGCTGCATATATATGGTGCCACTATTTCCAGTCACAGTGCTGCATCGCGCTGTGACTGGTTTGAGATGGCTGCTGTACTGCCTCCCTCTTTCGGCAATTCTGACCAGCCAATCCCAAAAATGTGACAATAAAGTTTGAAAAAACAAAACATATGTCATGGTGTATTGGTGCTGCCTGACACAGCACCAATCACATCAGTCACAATGAGTGGTAAGATCGTGACATCACCACGCCTGATTAACCCCTTTGGCACTGACTGGCTGAACAATAGTTTCTGACCAATCTGTGCCTAAGAGGTTCATCTAGAATAGCGATCCCCAATTTGCATGCCATCTTTTCCTCAGAGTTGGAGTGCAGAGTGGTTGGGAGGTACAGGAATGTAGTCGTGACCTGAATTACTGCAACATCTGTGTCCAGTCCTTCCCCTACAGAAAACTATATTCCTCTCCTCAGCATACCTGCATCTCCACATCCAGACTCCCCTGGGCACTTCCCAGGCGACAACGGTCCCCCTTTCAGGCAACCCTTAGTAATGGAGACACAATCCAGGATAACTTGAACATTTTCTTTACTTAACTCTTCACACGTTACATCCACAGTTGGCACATCATGGGTTTCACTTGTTTCCTTATCTTTCCCTGCTTTGATGTCTCTTCTGTGCAGTACACGCCTGGACCGGACCGTCCTAGACTGCTCCCCAGTACCTTCCTGGCCTGACCTCGCCATGATGACATTTCCTTCTGCCTGTTTAGCCCCAAACTGGAAATCATTAGTCACCCAGTTTGATTGCCTCTGGGAAATCATCCGGCCCATCTGTACTGATCTCGTCGAAGCTCCAACTTCCTTTATTTCCTCAGTCCTACCGACTTCTGCCTAAAGGCATTCGCCCAAGCTATGAGTCGCCACATCTTCCTTCTCTGTACTGGCCCACTGATACGACGCACAGTGACCGTGGATAACGTGGGCTGCAGCACTTAATATTGCGTGGCTGCCGAGCTGTCTGGGCCTATAGCCCATGTGGACACTTGGGCACTCTGGCCCCATCTGACGTAACTTCCTAGAAACTTCTCAATACTACCTGGCAGCCACTCCTACACTTAACCCTCTATGAACTTCCTATAAGCTACACCTAACAATGCCCACTAGTATGCCCCCATCTAGTGGCCCACAACAGAACTACACTTATCCAACATCTAAAAGAGCTATATATAAAGGTTCTCTCCTCTAATGTCCCCAAAAGAAAGCACCTTACTTTCCCTAAAGTATACATAACATTAGCACACATCACATATATTATGTACAGTATTGTACTAAAAGAACACAATGCATATACAGTACAACAATTATACATAAAATGCTAACACAATAGAGCATGTGGCAATATTATTGCTATGTTTGGTAATACATTTTCCCATGTAGCAGTACTATCAATATATTTATGACACACAATAATTAGCTCATATAAAGATTAAGAACACTTAATAGGGGCAGGGCAAGGCAGTGATACTCCATCACCCCTTACAAGACCCCACTGTATAAAGGCACTGTCATACTTAGCGATCGCACCAGCGATCACGACAACGACACGACCTGGCAAGATCGCTGGTGTGATCGCTATGTGATCGCTAGTTAGATTCCAAACACAACTCATCAGCAATCTGTATAACGACCTCTGCGGTCATTGGGAAAACCTAGTCCCACCTGCGACGCTGGTGAAGTCGTTCATAAAGGGTGCCACACTCAGCGATTCAGGCTCACCAGCGGGACACCAACGACCAAAAAACGTCTCAGAACGTTCATAAGCGATCAACGACATCTCAGCAGGGGCCACATCGCCGCTACATGTCACACACAGCTGCGTCGCTAACGAGATCTGTTATGATTTGGTAGCTGAGGAGAGCAGGCAAAAAAGGAAATACACCAGAGCAGTTGGAAACTATGAGATTGCAGTACCCTGACTAACCACCACAACTAGAGGCAGCCGTGGAGCGTTCCTACGTAGGTCCTAGACGCCTCGTCACAGCCTGAGAAACTAACTACACCTAAAGATAGAAAGAGGAAAGCTATCTGCCCGGAGCAGATCCCCAAAGAACATAGAAAGCCCCCAAACATGTAATGGCGGTTACACAAGAAGAAATACTGACACAGACAGAAAATAGTATGAGCAAACTTGGGGCCCAAACTAACTAAATAGAAAAGGATAGGAAGGGCACTTACTGCAATCTCAAAAAACCCTGAAAAGCACCAACTCTACTAATTTCAAAAACACCTGAGATCACACGACCTCTACCACCTAAATTAGCTCTCTGGTGTAACCAAAAAACAAAACAGCAGCCACTGAAAAAACTGGAAAAAGCAAATGTACAAACATCAGTGGCTGAACTGAACTGAGAGGGCAAAAGCCCCCCGAGGAGACCCTGAAGGCCCCCACAGAAGTGCAGGACAAAATGCAAAAATCAAGCACAAAAACAAAAAGAAGAAAATGTCTTATCTGTTAGCAGGAGATTCAGACACGACACAGCAGGCTACCAAGGAAACAGGAATCAAGGATTGAGACCAGAACAATTGATCACCGGCAACCCTGATGGAAGGCAACTCCCTTATATAAGACCAGTCAGTAACACCTGATTCCCAATCCTCACAATCTTCACTGGACAGTCCAGTACCGTTTGTAACCACCAGAGGGAGCTTCTGCTCAGAACTCATTTCCAGCCTATTCACAACAGTACCCCCCTTGAGGAGGGGTCACCGAACCCTCATTTGAGCAACCAGGTCGATCAGGATGAGTTCTATGATACGCACGGATGAGTCTCCTAGCATGGATGTCCGAAGCAAACACCCAAGAATTGTCTTCCTGACCATAACCTCTCCATTTAACCAAATACTGGAGTTTCCGTCTAGAAAATCGAGAATTCAAGATTTTCTCAACCACATACTCCAGATTGCCCTCAACCAAAACAGGGTCAAGAGGCACAGTAGTAGGAACCACTGGCTCAACAAACCTCTTCAACAAGGACTTGTGGAACACGTTATGGATCTTAAATGTCCCTGGAAGAAGCAAACGAAAAGAAACAGGATTAAGAATCTCCATGATCTTATAAGGTCCAATGAACCTAGGCTTAAATTTAGGAGATGCCACTCTCATAGGAATATTTCTTGAGGACAACCAGACCAAGTCCCCCACTTTAAACCGAGGACCATCAGTCCTATGCCGGTTAGTAAACCGCTGGGCCCTCTCCTGAGAGAGGGACAACCTCTCCACTACCTGGTCCCAAATCTGTTGCATACGCTCCACAACAGAGTCAACACCTGGACAGACAGAAGCCTCCGTCTGTCCTGAAGAAAATCGAGGGTGAAACCCAGAATTACAGAAAAATGGAGACATCAAAGTGGCAGAGCTAGCCCTATTATTAAGAGCAAACTCAGCCAAAGGCAAAAAAGAGACCCAGTCATCCTGATCAGCAGACACAAAGCATCTTAGATAAGTCTCCAATGTCTGGTTTGTTCTCTCAGTTTGACCATTGGTCTGAGGATGAAACGCCGAGGAGAAAGACAATTGAACACCAATTTTAGAACAAAAGGTCCTCCAAAATCTGGAAACAAACTGGACTCCTCTGTCAGACACAATGTTCTCTGGAATGCCATGTAAACGAACCACGTGCTGAAGGAACAAAGGCACCAATTCAGAGGAGGAAGGCAACTTAGGTAATGGCACAAGATGTATCATCTTGGAAAACCTATCGCAAATCACCCAGATGACGGTCATTCTCTGAGAAACAGGGAGGTCGGAAATGAAATCCATAGAGATATGGGTCCATGGTCTCTTGGGCACAGGTAATGGCATCAACAAACCACTAGAATGAGAGCAAGGCTTGGAGCGAGAGCAAGTCCCGCAGGACTGCACAAACTCCCTGACATCACGAGACAAGGTAGACCACCAAAAGGACCGACTAACCAAGTCTCTGGTACCAAAAATTCCGGGATGACCGGCCAACGCGGAACAATGAATTTCAGACATTACACTCTTTTTCACTGGTCGGACAAACAATTTCCCAACAGGGCAGCGCTCGGGCTTATCCTCCTGACACCCCTCCAGAGCCAGTCTCAAATTGGGCGAGATGGAGGAAAGAACTACACCCTCTTTCAAAATAACAGAAGGATCAGATAACTCAAGAGAGTCCGCCAGGAAACTCCTCGAGAGGGCATCCGCCTTAACATTTTTAGTGCCAGGAAGAAATGAAACCACAAAATTAAAACGTGTGAAAAACAAGGCCCACCTGGCCTGTCTAGGATTAAGTCGCTTGGCAGATTCCAGATAAACTAGATTCTTATGGTCCGTAAGGACCACCACCTGATGTTTGGCTCCCTCCAGCCAATGTCTCCACTCTTCAAAAGCCCACTTCATGGCTAATAACTCCCGATTACCCAAGTCATAATTACGTTCAGTGGGAGAAAATTTTCGAGAGAAAAAGGCACAAGGGTTACTTTTAGAGGTCTCTGGATCTCTTTGGGACAAAACGGCACCTGCCCCAATTTCAGAGGCATCAACCTCCACCTGAAATGGTAGAGAAACATCAGGCTGCCGTAGAACAGGAGCAGAAGTGAATCTCTGCTTAAGTTCCTGAAACGCAGAGACTGCCTCAGGAGGCCAATTCACCACATCAGAACCCTTTTTGGTCAAATCAGTCAATGGTTTAACAATAACAGAGAAATTACCAATAAATTTACGATAAAAATTGGCAAAACCCAAGAATCTCTGAAGAGCCTTTAATGAAGTAGGTTGGACCCAATCACAGATGGCCTGAACCTTGACCGGGTCCATTTCAATAACAGATGGGGACAAAATGAATCCCAGAAATTAGATCCTCTGTACGCCAAAAAGACACTTTGAGCAGAAGCAGAAGTGAATCTCTGCTTAAGTTCCTGAAATGCAGAGACTGCCTCAGGAGGCCAATTCACCACATCAGAACCCTTCTTGGTCAAATCAGTTATTGGCTAGTGTTGAGCGATACGATAATGCAAATATCGGCTATCGGCCGATATTAGCTCTATCGGCCTTTCGATAATTCGTTTCGATATTTTCGTCATATCGAATACCGGAATCGGATTTGTCACTGTCACTGTCTGTGTCCGTCGGTCGGGTCTGTCACTGTCAGTGTCCGTCGGTCGGGTCTGTCAGGAGTCAGCGGCACTTACCTGGCAGAAGATCTCCGGCGGTCACGTCCTGGACTGCTTCATGGCCGCCATCCTCTTCTCCCCGGCGGTCACATGCAGTGACTGCTGGGTAATCCCGGCCGTAAAGCAGTCAGTCCGATGACGTCACCGCCGGGGAAGCAGGTAATCAGCTGTGCTGCGTCGCGATGACAGGCTCTGCCTGTCATTGCGATGTAGCAGAGCTGGATCGCCGTGGGACTGTCGTTACTATGGACTGCGTCGGACAGGTGGTATACTGTTGGTTTGTTTTTTTTCTTTTTTACAGGAGATCGATGGCGTCGCAGGAATGAGAGTGCAATAAAAGAAATGAAAACTGTGTTGTCTCTTTTATTTCATTAAAAGACTTTTTTCTTGCTTTGTCTTTTTTTTATGCATTTAAAAACTTTGGGATTAATAATGGATCGGTGTCTTATTGACACCTCTCTATTATTAACCGGGCTTATTGTCACCGTGCAATCAACGGTGACATTAACCCCTTATTACCCCGCTTGCCACAGCTACAGGGCAAATGGGAAGAGCCGGGTAAAGTGCCACAATTGGCACATCTTTTGATGCGCCAAATGTGGGGCTGCTGTAGCCTGGTATTATCAGGCTGTTGAGGGCCAAAATCCATGGGCCTTGACAGTCTTTTAATACCAGGCCGCAGCAGTCTGCATTTTACTTGGCTGGTTAACAAAAATAGGGGACCCCTACGCCGTTTTTTTTTCGAGGGATTCCCTATTTTTGTTAACCAGCCAAGCTAAGCAGACTGCTGTGGCCTGGTATTATCAGGCTTGCAAGGTCCATGGATATTGGATCCTTACCAGCCTGAAAAACCAGGCCTCAGCGGTCTGCTTCATCTGGCTGGTTAACAAAAATAGGGGGGACCCCACGCCAATTTTTTTCGAGGGGATCCCCTATTTTTGTTAATCAGCCAAGATATGCAGACTGCTGTGGCCTGGTTTTATCAGGCTGGCAAGGTCCATGGATCTTGGCTCCTTAACAGCCTGAAAATCCAGGCCTCAGCGGTCTGCTTCATCTGGCTGGTTAACAAAAATAGGGGGGACCCCACGCCATTTTTTTTTCAAAGGGAACCCCTATTTTTGTTAACCAGTTCCCTCTGACGTCACTGATTGTGTCCCTGGCTGACCTGAAGTGAAAGTGGAAAGCAATCAATTAAGCTTTCCACTTCCTCTCCTGTCAGCCAGGAGAGGAACTCATTCATTTGGGGTTTACTGTGAGGCTGCAGCATTAGCTGCGGTCCCTGCAGTAAACATTAACCCTTTCTGAAGGATTACACCGTGGGACCTGACTGTGCATCGGATTGGTAAGAATAATTTTGCTTTATTATTTTATTTTTATTACAGGAAATGGTTTTAGCAGGAAAATAAAATATGGTCAAAAACTGTGTGATTATTTCATTAAACTTCTTTTTTATTAAAGTGTGTGTGTTTGATTTTTCTTTCATACAATAGGATTAATAATTGATAGTTGTCTAATTGACAGCTCTCAATTATTAACCTGGCTTAAAGTGACCTTTCAATTGCAAGGTCATTTTAACCCCTTATTAACCCATTCGCCACCGCTACAGGGCAATGGGAATAGACGGGCAAAGTGCCAGAAAGGGCAAATCTAATTAGAGATTTGCCCTTTCTGGGGTGTCTGGGGGCAGATGTTAGTAGCCGAGGGGGCCAAAAATAATGGTCCCTCTCTGGGCTATTATTATCTGCCCCCACTCACTGGCTTTGTCTGTCTGGTTGCGAAAATAGGGCGGGAGCCCACGCATTTTTTTTCAGCAATTTTACACCTCATATATATATATACATGTCATTAAATTTGTGACACATATATATATATTTATATTTATAGTTCATACACTTCTACATAGTATAATAGCCGCTAATTCAGTTGCCGGCTTTTGTGAAAATGCAGAACCCGACATGAAATGACACTTGGTGTACATAGGGTTAACCATGTCCTTTGCTATCTGATTTGCACTAAAAAATTAAATCAGTCTATGTGTGCAAAATTTCACACCTGTAGGGGTTAATTAAAGGTGTAAATTCGTAGCAAAAAAGTCCATTTTTTTACAACGAATTTACACCTTTAATTAACCCCTACAGGTGTGAAATTTTGCAAACATAGACTGATTTAATTGTTTGTGCAAATCAGATAGCAAACGACATGAAAAGACATGGTTAACCCTATGTACACCAAGTGTCATTTCATGTCGGGTGCTTCTGTCTTTTCACTGAAGCCGGCTTTACCCGGCAATTGAATCAGAGGATATTTTACTATGTAGAAGTGTATAAACTATACATATATGTATATATATATGTCACAATGACATGTAATATATATATATATATATATATGTATTCTATGTGTGTATATTTAGTGTTTACAAGGAAATAAAGGTTTTTTTTTAATTTCGATATTTTGTTCCCATAGACTTACATGGGACTTCCACTATCGAAATCGGATATCGACGATATTTAGTGCTATCGGCGATACAATTTCGATACGATATTTTTAGATATCGAGCAATATCGCTCAACACTATTAATGGCTTAACAATAACAGAGAAATTACCAATAAATTTACGATAAAAATTGGCAAAACCCAAGAATCTTTGAAGAGCCTTTAATGAAGTAGGTTGGACCCAATCACAGATGGCCTGAACTTTGACCGGGTCCATTTCAATAACAGATGGGGACAAAATGAATCCCAGAAATGAGATCCTCTGAACGCCAAAAAGACACTTTGATCCCTTCACATACAGAGCATTCTCTCTCAAAATCTGGAACACAGTCCAAACATGTTTTACATGAGAGTCCCAGTCATTGGAAAAAATCAAGATATCCAAATAAACAATCAGAAATTTATCCACAAAATCCCTGAAAATGTCATTCATGAAGGACTGGAAGACAGAAGGAGTATTAGTGAGCCCAAAGGGCATCACAAGGTACTCAAAATGCCCTTCAGGGGTATTAAATGCCGTCTTCCATTCATCCCCGTGCTTAATGCGAATAAGGTTATATGCCCCCCTGAGGTCAAGCTTGGTAAACCAAGTAGCGTTTTTCACCCTGTAAAACAGATCAGAGATCAAGGGTAAAGGATATTGATATTTCACAGTAATATTGTTCAAGAGACGATAATCAATACACGGCCTTAATGAACCATCCTTTTTGGCCACAAAGAAAAAACCGGCACCTAAGGGTGAAGAGGATGGTCTGATATGACCCTTCTCCAATGACTCCTTGATATAAGACCGCATAGTGTCATGTTCAGGTACAGACAAGTTAAAAAGGCGACATTTAGGGAATTTACTACCAGGCACTAATTCAATAGCGCAGTCATAGCTCCTATGGGGAGGTAAGGATGCAGATTTACTTTCGCTAAACACATCAACATCACTCAAAACAGGATCCCCAGGTGTCAGGGAAAAAGCCCAATCCTGAGGGTCGCCGCGCAGGAGAGAGATGACAATTTGAACCTGCTGCGCTGCGTTCCCTGAGGACTTAGATTTTAAGGCAAAAAACAATTTACAGTTATTTTTGAAATTCAGAAACTTAGCTCGATCCCCTAAAAACAAATCTGGCATGGGAATCCTAGGTTCCACAACAGGCAACCTAGCAAGATAGGTAGCAATACTCCGAACCTCAGTGGCAAGCTGATCCACACGGCCAGACAACTGTGCAAACTCCATTGAGAGAGAACAAAAATCCTCCTCAGCACCCAGAGATACAGAGGGAAAAAAAAATGCAACAAACAGAAAAAAAAATAAAAATCTCTGACAACTCTGACAACTTTTTTCTTTCCACAATATTTTTCCCTTCTGTGAGTACCATATAATTTTACTTTAGGCCGGTGATACTGTTATGCTTTGGCAGCTGAGGAGAGCAGGCAAAAAAGGAAATACACCAGAGCAGTTGGAAACTATGAGATTGCAGTACCCTGACTAACCACCACAACTAGAGGCAGCCGTGGAGCGTTCCTACGTTGGTCCTAGACGCCTCGTCACAGCCTGAGAAACTAACTACACCTAAAGATAGAAAGAGGAAAGCTATCTGCCCTGGAGCAGATCCCCAAAGAACATAGAAAGCCCCCAAACATGTAATGGCGGTTACACAAGAAGAAATACTGACACAGACAGAAAATAGTATGAGCAAACTTTGGGGCCCAAACTAACTAAATAGAAAAGGATAGGAAGGGCACTTACTGCAATCTCAAAAAACCCTGAAAAGCACCAACTCTACTAATTTCAAAAACACCTGAGATCTCACGACCTCTACCACCTAAATTAGTTCTCTGGTGTAACCAAAAAACATAACAGCAGCCACTGAAAAAACTGGAAAAAGCAAATGTACAAACATCAGTGGCTGAACTGAACTGAGAGGGCAAAAGCCCCCCGAGGGGACCCTGAAGGCCCCCACAGAAGTGCAGGACAAAATGCAAAAATCAAGCACAAAAACAAAAAGAAGAAAATGTCTTATCTGTTAGCAGGAGATTCAGACACGACACAGCAGGCTACCAAGGAAACAGGAATCAAGGATTGAGACCAGAACAATTGATCACCGGCAACCCTGATGGAAGGCGATTCCCTTATATAAGACCAGTCAGTAACACCTGATTCCCAATCCTCAAAATCTTCACTGGACAGTCCAGTACCGTTTGTAACCACCAGAGGGAGCTTCTGCTCAGAACTCATTTCCAGCCTATTCACAACAGAGATCGCTACTGCATCATAAAATCGGTGATGCATTAGCGATCTCGTTAGCGATCTCATTTAGTGTGACAGTACCTTTACCCTGAGAGAGATTAATTGGTGGCCAGTGTGATCCCCTGCACTTCGTGCCTCCTGCCATCTCCTCTGCTGTGCTTCCTGCGATCCTAAGCTGTGATCTACTCCTGTTCTGCAATCTCCTGTGCTCAGCTGCAATTTCCTTCAGTGCTGTGTGCTGGAGACTGTGAGACTGATCTGTGATCACAGCAGCAGCATAAGCAATTCCCAATCCCTGTCCCAGTCCCTCCATCCCCACACTATCCTCTCCCCACTTCCAAATTATTTTTTGTACGCTTTTTTTTTTTGCTTTTTTTTGTGCGCACCATCCTTCACTGAGCATTCATTCTCTTCCCATAGAAGCAGCACTTTAGTCAATATTGCCGTAGTGTCTGCCCCAAGGGACTTTTTCTTTCTTTAGTAAGTTAGAGTAATCATAGCAGTGTAAATGATGTCCAATTTTTTTAGAAAAAAAATAATAGTACAGAGTAAAACATGCAATAACCCCTGCGCTTCCCAAGGGAGCAGTGAAAAATGGTACAATGGAGGATACACTAAAATAATGACACAATAAAAACTGTATAGAACTTGTACCTGATGGTGTCAATGGTGACTTGCTTGGCTCACTAGTGCTGCTCCGGATTTAAATGTGGAATCCCATCCAAGATAATGCGGAGGCTCCGGTTCCCTGGATGGTACAGACCGGGGAGTGAAAAATCCTGTGTCCCAAACCAGGCTTAGAGATATAGGAATCCGTTTGGCAGGGTTGTATATAAAAATGCCGTGGGCATGGAGGGTCCGGGATGGGATAGGGGGATCCTGCAAGGGAGCGTCCTCCCTGACACGCAGGATGACTCCTGTGATACCGTACGGCTGCCTCCGGCCGAGAGGAGCCGCTAGGAGGAAACGAAAGTGAAAGCAAAAAAGGGGGGGAGGATGGAGGAAGAGCCGGTGACGTCACCCGCTCTTCCTCCATCCTCCCCCCCTTTTTTGCTTTCGCTTTCGTTTCCTCCTAGCGGCTCCTCTCGGCCGGAGGCAGCCGCACGGTATCACAGGAGTCATCCTGCGTGTCAGGGAGGACGCTCCCTTGCAGGATCCCCCTATCCCATCCCGGACCCTCCATGCCCACGGCATTTTTATATACAACCCTGCCAAACGGACTCCTATATCTCTAAGCCTGGTTTGGGACACAGGATTTTTCACTCCCCGGTCCGTACCATCCAGGGAACCGGAGCCTCCGCATTATCTTGGATGGGATTCCACATTTAAATCCGGAGCAGCACTAGTGAGCCAAGCAAGTCACCATTGACACCATCAGGTACAAGTTCTATACAGTTTTTATTGTGTCATTATTTTAGTGTATCCTCCATTGTACCATTTTTCACTGCTCCCTTGGGAAGCGCAGGGGTTATTGCATGTTTTCATTTTGGTTCTTTCCCCGTTCAAGTCATTAGTACACAGTGGCTAATTTTAACCCAGCTGCCTCCCTTGGAGTTCATATTAACTATAGGACATCTCACTGTCCTTTTCTTACATATATGCACTTGGTTTCTTTTTAGGTTGCGCCAGTGTGATTTTTATATTGCAATAGTACAGAGTAGTTTCATAGGTAGCGAGGTAGTGTATTAGAGTATGGATGTCACACTGTTAGTGACGTACGATTTTGTTTTAGAGAAAAAATAATAATCGTACAGAAGTTTTATAGGTAGCATCTTAGAGTAGCAGATGTTAAACTGATAGTGACATCCGATTTTGTTTTAGAGAAAAAAATAATCTTACATTGGTTTTATAGGTAGCAAGCTAGCATATTAAAGTGTCAGACGTCACACTGTTAGTGACATCCAATTTTTTTTTAGATAAAAAAGAATAATCGCACAGTAGTTTTATAGGTAGCATATTAAAGTAGCAGATGTGATACTGTTAGTGACGTCCGATTTTCTTTTAGAAAAAAAAATAATCTTTATTAATGAGTAGCTTTATTGGTAGGGATGTAGCGTCTTTCTTTTGCATAAAAAATTGCTATCACCGGGTAATTTATTAGCTAGTGTATTAGTGCAATGCAGATCACATTGTTAGTGACGTAGAGAGAAACCGCGTCAGGGGACTCACAGCCCGATCTCATATAAGCTTTATATATGCTTTATATAATCTTTATATAAGCTGTTCTATACATAATACTAAGACAGTGATGCACTCCAGGCTCTTGACCTGAGAACCATTTGTTTCTCTCTTAGTAAGGCACGTAACTGAAGAAGGTCATCACTGATGGAGAGGTTTTGTGTACTGCAATAAATTTCTGCCCAAAAAATACTGAAGTTGAGTGCTAGGTGTTTTGATCATACATTATTAGTGTTGAGCGATACTGCTCGATATCTAAAAATATCGGATCGGAATGGTATCGCCGATATCACTAAATATCGTCGATATCCGATTCCGATACCGGAAGTCCCATGTAAGTCTATGGGAACAAAATATCGCAAATAAAAAAACACTTTCTTTCGTTGTAAACACAAAATATGCACACATAGAATACATATATATATATATATATATATATATAACTGTCATTGTGACATATATATATAATATATATACATATATTTATAGTTTATACACTTCTACATAGTAAAATAGACTCTGATTCAATTGCCGGGTAAAGCCGTGACATACCCCATAGAAGTCGACGGGCTCGGTGCCGAGTACCCCCAAAACCTCTGGCTCTGTGCGACTCAACTTTGGCGTCACGAACAGGATTCTGTAGCTCGCTATAAGCGAGTCCTGTGTGCCTGAATTGAACTGGTTTTGTGCTTGAGAATTGCTAAAATCATCAGAGAATGTATTTGCCATTTTTCAGCCATATCTGCGTCACGACGAGGCACTGGTGAAGAAGAAGGGCGTGCTCTTCGTGGGTGTACACTCACTCAGTGGCGCGAAAACGATGGCCGACCACTCTAAATGGTACTGCAATGTAAGATCGTGCCCCACAGCTCTTGAGTTCTGCCTCCTCATCCTCCTCAGTGTGCGGAAACTAACACGAAGGTCCCGCCTCACTACAAAAGAGGGGCCCTCTGCAGATGCTAATGACACATGTGACTTGGCAGAGATGGCTAATGGACACGAGCAGAAGTGTGAAGGGATGGAGCAGTCAGAGCTCTCCCCCACGGAAGCGACCCGATCGCCACGGAACCACCGTTGGGCACCCGGCCTGGAAACCCTCCTACGCTGCAAGAAGCGGAGGATACCCTAAGAGGCCTGGCCCGGCACCGGGAGGAGGTCGCCAGGATGGAAGCCAGCTGGCGTGCCCTAAAACTAAACTTGGAGCGGCGCCAATCCCTCTTACCTGAAGTGTCTGTACCGGAAGGTGAGGCACCCGTTCTAGTAGAGGAGTCTGTGCGGGCATCCCAGGCTTGCAATGTGATCCGGTTGATGTTGTCGCAGTGGAGGCACCCGTTCCTGGAAAAAACGCCGCACCAGCACCCCAGATCCCGCTGTCTGCCCCCGTCGCTGAGACAGAAGAAGCGACACCCGTCCTCATGGAGGAGGCCGCGCAGGCACCAGAGGTCTACCTGTCTGTACCGGAGCCCCGACTGTCATCTGTTCCAGAGCCGGCTGCTTCCTCCGCAGGTGAGCGCCGCCAGGACTGTCGGGCGCCAGGAGAGCTGCCGCAAACCGGACATCGTAAGCTGCAGTTTGATGGTGGAGACATGGAGATGCTGGTGGAGGAGAATTACAACCGGCGTCAGGAGGAAGAGTGGAGACGTCGGGAGAGAGAAGCCGAGCGACAAAGGGAGCAGCGCGAATCCCAGAAGCTTCGCCAACGTCACATCGAGAAGGACCGGGCAGATAAGGACCGGATGAGAAAAGATAAAAGTACGGTGAGGGAGCCGCGGCGTAAGGGTGCAGTACGGAGCTTTAAATTAAAAGCTGGTTGGGGCTTCATCCAGGAGCCTGGACTTTATTTTGAAGTGTTTGTGACCCGGCGGGACGTGGAGACTCACCTCCCAGAAGGACACCCGGGGAGGGACCTGTTGCCAGGAGACTTGGTAACTTACACCCGACACTGGGGTTACAATGGATGGTATGCCCTAAATGTCACCAGGTGCGACCCCTGGTCCCCAGAGTGTCAGGAACCTGTGAGACCCTCGGAGCCTTCAGCCTCCACATCCAGGCCTCTGCACAAGTGCCCACCCCACGCCGTAAATCTCCCCAGCCTCCCTCAGTGGTCTCCTCAGCAGCCCCAGCTATGGACATGATAATGATAGCTGGCCCGTACCCGGCGCCTGTTAGGCCCCCTGGGGTTCGTACAGTCCGGGACATAGGGTTCCAGACCCGGAGGGAGACTAAAGAGGTGGCCACACAGACACAGATAGCGGGTCACGACTTGACTGTACAGGCCACACGACGTCATCAGGTCCTGGTGGTCCTTGGTGTCTCGGATGTTTGCCAAGCATCAGAAGAGTACCAGGTGGTACCTGGAACACCCCTGCCAAAGAATTATAAATAACCCGGACAGGGTCACTGTATGTAAATAGTTAAATTGTTTATATACCCAGACGGGTGAATGTTCATAAAAAAGTTTTTTAATTTAATAAAAAAACAACACAGTTTTCATTACTTTTATTACAGTCTCATCCTGCGACGCCATCGATCTCCTGTAAAAAAATGAAAAAAAAAAAACAGCAGTATACCACCTGTCCGACGCAGTCCATAGTAACGAGTGTCCCAGCTCTGCTACATCAGAATGACATCAGAGGCAGGCAGGCAGGCAGAGCCTGTCATCCCGGCGCAGCACAGCTGATTACCTGCTTCCCCGGTGGTGACGTCATCGGACTGGTTTACGGCCGGGATTACCCTGCAGTCACTGCAGTTATCGCGAAAAACTGCATGTGACCGCCAGGGAGAAGATAATGGCGGCCATCAAGCAGTCCAGGACGTGACCGCCGGAGATCTTCTGCCAGGTAAGTGCCGCTGACTCCTGACAGACCCGACCGACGGACACTCACAGTGACAGTGACAAATCCGATTCAGGTATACGATATGACGAAAATATCGGTACTCGGAATCGAAAGCCCGATACAGCTAATATCGGCCGATACCCGATATTTGCAGTATCGTATCGCTCAACACTATACATTATTAGTGACATCTGTTTTACATTAGCAAAAAAAATAATTGTGTCGAGTACATTTTTAGTGAGTGCATTAGGGGAGCATACCTCGCATTGATAGTGACATCCATCTTTCTTTTGCAAAAAAAATAGTTGTTTGTGTTGAGTTAACTTTCAGCGAGGGCATTAGTGGAGCATACGTTGCATTGTTAGTGACGTCCATTTTAAGTAGCAAAAAAAAGAATAGTTAGCGCTGGGTAAATATATAGGAAGGGCATTAGTGTAGTGAACATCACTGTAATTTTCTTCATACAAACTTTTTTTACATCTTATTTTTCTTTTCATTTTATTCTTCTAAGTGTTTCTTCTAAATTTTTCCTTTTTACTTTTTCTCTACTTTATTCTTTACTTTTTATAATAAATAGTAAGTACCCTGTACACAAGCCCCACAAAATACATGTGTAAAAGCATCATTTACATACAGATCCCCAGTGTTTTGAAAAAAGGAAATAAAAATGGCCCATTGGTCAAGACGCTATTTTCCAGAGGAGGCATGTGCCTCTGGCACAAATTCAGCCAGAGAATAAGATCCCATATTCCTCTATTTCACTTCCTCCTTAAACTCATCTAGTGAGGATGGACCTCCAGAAAGGTGCCTTAGGATCCAGGCAACCTCTAGCAATCAATCCAAAATGTACCCCCAAAAAGTATCAGGATGTTATTCTGGATTTCATCGGCATCTCAGAAATCCAATTTGATGTTACAGGCCTTACTGAAATTGACTCTCTGAAATTATTTTTCAGTGAGGAAATAATAAATCTTATGGTGGCCCAGACAAATTTTTGTGCCCATCAATTTTCAACACAAAATCCCACATCATCATGTGCCAGATTGACCCTGCAAATGCAGCAGAGATGATGACATTTTGGGGCATTGTGCTGTATATGGGCATAGTCAGAAAACCAAAGCTTTGTCAACAATGGAGTACTGTTGTTATCTACAGCACACTGCTGTTCCATATGGCCACGACAAGGACAAGATTTGAAGTGATTCAAAAATATTTTCATTATAGTGATAATGCGCAATGTCCTCCCGAGACAATTTTAACTTAGATCGTCTATGCAAAATTCAGCTAGCAGTTGACCACTTCAGTAGAAAATTTTTGCTGTAGCATATAATCCCCAAAGGGACATCACTATAGATGAATCTCTGGTTCATTTCAAAGGTAGGCTAAAATTCCAACAATACTTGCCCAGTAAGAGGGCAGGTACAGAATTAAACTGTACAGGGAGTGCGAGAGTAACTCACAGTACACCCACAGATATAGGGTTTACAAAGGGAAGGACACCCAGATTACCCACCCATAAATTCCCCTGTCCTGGGGTGAATGATAAAATTGTATGGGAATAGCTGCACTCACTGCTGGATAAGGTTATCACCTCTACACTGGCAACTTTTACACCAACTGCTGAGAAAGGGACAACTACTGAGAAAGAGCAAAAGCAGAGCCCAGTGCAGTGAAAACATGCTGGAGGCCAAGTATAAGGACAAGGGTGATGTCCTTATCTTGACCACCATACACTGTGACAACAGCTCCCATGTTATTGTCCGAGGTACCACAACACAAGTCTCAAAGCCATATTGTATCTTGGATTATAATGAGTACATGGTTGGTGTAGATCTCTTAGATCAGGTCCTCAAACCATTATAATGCCATGTGAAAAGCTAAAGTATGGTACAAAAAATTGGCCATTTGTGCTGCTTCAATCTGCAGACAATACGGGATCTTCTTTCAGTTTCAGGAGGTAGTCATAAAATCCCTAATGTTTGGTACTTAGGAAGGTTAGTCTGAAAATGATAGTGCCATATCGTCCCAGGTCAACATTTTCTAGCAGAGGTTACCCAAACAGTGAAGAAGAGAAGATCACAAAGACAAAGCAGAGTAGGCTCCAAGATTGGAATCCAAATGAACGCAATTTACTATTGTTAAACCTGCCCTGAGATACCTGGAGTGAGATATGGGAAAATGATATTTTGATTTCTGATTGAATTTTCCATCAAGATAAGTTTGGACCAAAAATACTTGCTTCAGACTACTCAGCCCCCCCTTGGATGCATTCCCCAAGGCCATAAAAATCCATGCAATGTTTACCTTTAATTAAAACGCCAGGAAGAAGCTCTTTGAAGCTCAGTCCCCACCAATTAGCACCAGGGTGCAAACTCTCCTGCAAGTTACAGGCAAACTGAACTCTTTTGTCTGACTGAAGCACATGGAGACACCGTGGCACAACAAGTCACAGCAAGCCTCTGAGGTATTGAATCTGGAAAATGTCCCATAATAATAGAATTCAATATCTCTGAGACTAGCCGAGCACATAATCGGAATCGGCATTTCTTCCCCCATATACCCATGCCAGGCAGCCAACTGTAGCACTCTGCGTTATGAGTTATAAAGCATAGCTAACAGGAATTACATGCAGCAGGCATATTTAGTCTCTATGCGCAGATAAAATCCAGCCAAATCCAGTGGCATGCTGCCATTACATTCAGAGCTTCAGGCTAAAAGTTTTGAGCCTCCACGGTTCTAGACTGAAAATCATATACTCAGGGATGGGAGGAGAGAGGTTTCACTGCCCAGGGTTGGGCACAGAATTTGGGAGGAGCAGCCTAAGAGATAAGTGGGGATGAGGACGGGGCCTTCGGGCGCTGGGCACACATGGCCCTGAAGTGTCCGGGTTGGTTGCAGAGGTGACACCTCCTGGGTCCTACACCTGGTCTGGAGAGGGAAACAGAGGGGAGCGCCCCTTGCAATCTTGGGGCTGGATGAGTCTTACCTCTTCTCCAGGTGCTGTGGTGGCCCGCTTGGCTTTAGGGCCTGGTTATTGGCATAGTCATAGTCATCTGCCAGGGCGGCTGTAGCAGCAGCCCCTTGGGTTTCCAGTCACAGAGGTCCTCTGGGCAGTTACACAAGAATAGCTCCATGACACCTGGCCTTTGCATTAAGGATTGTTTCTAAGTGTACCACATGTCCACAAATTAATAAAAATTATTTTTATTCTGTTTACACAACACACTTTTATAATCTGATGTATTCCGCAAACTTACAGATAAGAACACAATAATAATTTGTACACCATTAAAACTAAAAGTATTAAAATCATTACTTAAAAACTAGAGGGGTGTAGCTTCCAAAATAAGGTATTTTGTAGGGGATTTGCACTGCTTAGGCTCATCAAGGGCTCTCCAAACATGACTGGACGCTCGCAGACCATTCCATCATAGTCTGCGCTCCATATCGTCACTCCTTCCTGCCGAGCCCTGCTGTGCGCCCAAAAATTAGTTTTCAACCACATATAGGGTATTGGCATACTCATGTGAAATTGCATAAAAAATTTAGAGGTCCATTTTATCCTGTTACCCTTGTGAAAATAAAAAAAAATTGGGCTAAAAACATTTTTGTGGAAAAAATGTGATTTTTTTATTTTCACGGCTCAATATAAATTTATGTGAAGCAACTGGAGGTTCAAGGTGCTCACCACATATCTAGATAACTTCCTTGATGGGTTTAGCTTCCAAAATGGGACTACTTGTGGGCGTTTCCACTGTTTAAGCACATGAGGTTTTCTCTAAATGCGATATGGCGCTCGCAGACCATTCCTTCAAAGTCTACTCTCCACACTGTCACTCTTTTCTTGCCGAGCGCCAAAACAGTAGTTTTTAACCACATATGGGGAATAAGTATACTCAGGAGTAGAGAAGAGCGACTTTTCCTTTTTTTGGGTCGAGTCGGGTTTCGTGAAACCCGACTTTCTCAAAAGTCAAGTCGAATGTAGTCGGCCGACTAACGGAAATGGTCGGGTCGGACCCCAAAGCAAGACAATGGGGAATAAAAGTCGGCAGGGAGTGACGCCAATTCTTATTACTTAAGCTTGTCAACCTTAATTAATTTTATAATAATAGTAACGCATTGAAAACTGGGGGTTATTTGGCTAAAGTTGTGGGGGGGCAGGGCTGGCTCCAGGTTTTCGTGGGCCCCAGGCCAAAGAGTCTCAGTGGGCCCCTTTAACACATACCACAATTCATGATGCTCCGATAGGGCAGAGAAATATAGGTATAGTATAATGCCAAATACTTCACTTCTTACATTACATGAGTGATATCTATGTTAAATTCTAGAATAGCTCAAAAAACGGACAGAATAGTCCTCCATACAATATTATGGGCACCAGATAGTGCGCCATACAGAATAATGAGCCCCATATATTGCTCTATACAGAATAATGAGCTCCATATATTGCTACATAAAGAATGGGCTCCATATAATGCTCCATACGAATAGGCCCCATATGTGCTCCATATGATTCTCCATATATAAAGTGCCCTATATGATGCCCCATAAATAATGAACCCCATATGATGCTCCAGTATATGATGGGCCCCATATATGATGCTGCAGTATTTGATGAAACCCATATAATGCTCCAAATATATTGGTCCCCATATATAATGCTCCATATATAATGGGCTCCATGTGATGCTCCATATATAATGTGCCCCATATGATGACCATATATAATGGGCCCCATATGATGCTCCAGTATATGATATGCCCCATGGATTATGCTCCAGTGTATAATGGGCCTATATAATGCTCCAGTGTATAATGGGCCCTTTCTATTATGCTCAAGTGTATGATGGGCCCCATATATAATTCTCCAGTGTATAATGCTCCGCATATATTGCTCCAACCATTAAAAAAAATTAAATACCTCTCCTCGCTGGGCACTGCTGTAGTCTGGACTCCTCAGCGTCACCATCTTCCAGCTCTCTGCACTGTGACTGTTCAGGCAGAGGCCGCACAGATGTGACATCATCGCGCTCTCTGACCTGAATGTCATTGTCAGGAAACGTGGAAGACCTCATATTGGAGGAGCAGGGAGAAGTAAATATTGCAAGTGCTGGGGCACTGAGCAAGCAGGGGGGGCACACTCATGGGCGCCAGGAACTGGCACAGGGCCCCTCATAGTACCCCGTTGTCTCTAACATCGAGTGGGCCCCCCACATGCTCAGGGCCCCGGCACTTGCCCAGGTGCACAACGTGTTTGTTAGGGGTCGAGTTCCCGCTTCTGCACAGGGGGAATCTCGAGCCATCCCTGCTGCCTCTAACAAATGGTTTACCAGTGTTGCTTGTTTGTTCACCAATATTAGCTCTATGTTCTCTTGTGGTATGATGTTCTGTAATTTGCCTTTATAGCGTGGATCGAGGATGCTGGCCAACCAGTAATCGTGATCTTTCATAATTTTGGCAATGCGGGGTTCCCTTTTTAGGATCCGCAAGACATAATCACACATGTGGGCCAATGTTCCAGGTGTCAATGATGAACTGCCAGTGGTGGGTGGAGGAGCACTTTCTGCCAAATTCACATCCCTCCATTCACACACAAACCCTGTACCTGACCTTGGCAAGTCAACATTTTCTCTTGCCCCTGAGAAGCATCATCCTCCCCAAAATAATCATCCCCATCATCCTCATCCTCCTCCTCTTCCTCTTCTTCCTCCACCTCGTACAGGACAGTTCCCTGAGCAGACAATGCCTGACTGTCATGTAGGCTTCCCTCCTCCTCCTCCTCCGCTGCAGACGTCTGATTCTTAATGTGCTTCAAAGTTTGCATGAGCAGACGCATAAGTGGGATGCTCATGCTTATGATGGCATTGTCTGCGCTTACCAGCCGTGTGCATTCCTCAAAACACTGAAGGACTTTACAGAGGTCTTTGAGCTTTGACCACTGCACACCCCACAACTCCATGTCTGCCCTCAAACTGCCTGCCCGTGTATTCTCCCACAAATGCATTACAGCCTGCCTCTGTTAGCACAGCCTCTCAACCATGTGCATGGTGGAGTTCCACCTTGTTGCAACGTTATGATTAGGCGGTGCTTGGGGAGTTGGAGCGATCGCTGCAGCCTCTGCATACGACTGGAGTCTACTGGTGAGCGATGGATGTGCGAGCACAGTCTTCGCACCTTATGGAGCAGGGCTGGTAACTCCGGATAATTATTTATGAAGCACTGCACCACCAGGTTCAAGGTGTGAGCCAGGCAAGGTATGTGTCTGAGTTTTGCCAGGGCTATGGCCACCATAAAATTACGGCCGTTATCACAGACTACCTTGCCTGGCTCAAGATGTAGACTGCCCAGGCATGACTCAGTTTCTCTCTTCAAGTAGTCGGCCAGTACTTCTGCGGTGTGTCTGTTGTTGCCCAAAGACATCATCTTTAAAACAGTCTGCTGACGCTTACCACTAGCTGATCGATAGTGAGACACCTCGTGTACAACACTGGCAGCTGCGGATGAAGTGCTCGTGCGACTGCGCTGTGTTGATGAGCTTTTGCTTCTGGAGGAGGAGGCCTACAACCAACTGTTGCCTATACCATGGGATAGGCAGCACTGTCCCACCGCCGTTGTCCCCTGTGGACCCTGCATCCACCACATTAACCCAGTGCGCAGTGATGGACACGTAACGGCCCTGGCCATGCCTACTGGCCCATGCATCTGTTGTGAGGTGCACCTTTCCACTCACTAATTGTTTGAGTGCATGGACAATGCGGTCTTTCACATGCAGGTGGAGGACAGGGATGGCTTCTCTAGAAAAGAAGTGCCAACTGGGTAGGTCATAGTGTGGGACAGCGTAGGTCATGAGCTCTCGGATGCTGCACTTTCAACCAAACGAAAGGGCATAATCTCTAATGAGATCAGTTTGTCAATGTAGCCGTTCAAAGCCAGTGAGGTTTTGTAGTCCATGCACGCTTGCAAGTGCATGGTGTTTAAATGTTTAAGCATGCAACTGGTATTCAATTTTCTGAGATTTTTCCCTCGGTAAAAAGGCCTTCCGCACTTCTTACAGATAACCTTTGCCTCATCAATAGGATTTTGGTCAAAAAAGTGCCACACTGCACTCTTCCTACTATGGGATAAATTTTCAGGGCTTTCACGCAGTGCTAGTTTGACCGTCTGGCCAAGCTGTCCTGCAACTCTTTTTGTTTTTTTAACATGTTTTTGGACTGCTACGGGCCTGCCAGATAACCGCAGCTGTGATGTCGATGCCTGCTGCAGATCCTCCTCCTCTTCTGAGCTATTGCCAGCAGCACCCCCTTCCCCCAATGGATGCCAATCCGGGTCAACAACTGGGTCATCCATCACCTCCTCTTCAATTTCATCTGCACCTTCCTCTGTGTCACCGTGTAAGGTGTTAGAGTTTGCGGGAAGGGGCACCTGAGTTTCATCAGGGTCAGATTCTGGCTCAGTAGACTGCGAGGGCAATGTAGTGCTCTGGATGAATGTACCAGCAGAATCAGGTAGCAGTGGCTGTGCATCAGCGCATTCCATGTCATATTCATCTTGGACTGGGGAATCCAGGATTTGACTTGATAACCCAGGCATGGTATGTGAAAAGAGCTCCATGGAGTAATCTGAAGTGTGGCCTGCTGCCTCCTTCACTTGTGGTGGGGGTGAAGGACACAAGGAAAGGTGTCTTTCCTGACCAGGAGCCTGCACTGACAACTCAGTGCTTGCATTTTTGAAACTTTAGAAGGGGAGGCGAAAGAGCTGGAGGCTGTTTTGGCAATGTAAGCCAAAACCTGTTCCTGATGCTCCGGCTTTAAAAGCGGTTTACCTACTCCCAGAAAAGGGAGCCTTCCAGGCTTTCTGGAGCCAGGCAATGGCGCAGGCTCAACACCTCCTGCCTTAGGTGCTATTGGGCTTTTGGCACTACCAGCAGATGCACAACCACAACCACCATCATTCCCAGCTGGCCCCCCCGCCCACATCCGCGGCCTCTTCCACCATACTTCCTCATGTTTGGGAAAATGTACCAAAAATACCAGCAGATATATGGTACTGTATGAGGAGCGTACAGCTGTATGTGGCATAGGGGAAAATTTAAATCTCCAGATACATTTCCGGAGTCACACACAGATGCTCTCAGTATGGATTTGACCGTAATACAAAGAGCAGATATACAGTACTGTATCAGAAGCGGACAGCTGTATACGGTGTAGGGTAAAGTTGCAATCTCCGTATATATTTCCGGAGTCACATACAGACTCTCACTCAGTATGGATTTGACCGTAATACAAAGAGCAGATATACAGTACTGTATCAGAAGCGGACAGCTATATACGGTGTAGGGTAAAATTGCAATCTCCGTATATATTTCCAGAGTCACACACAGACGCTCACTCAGTATGGATTTGACCGTAATACAAAGAGCAGATATACGGTACTGTCTCAGAAGCATACAGCTGTATAAGGTGTAGGGGAAAATTGCAATCTCCATATATTTTTCCAGAGTCACACACAAACGATCACTCAGTATGGATTTGACCGTATTACAAAGAGCAGATATACGGTATTCTCTCAGAAGGTTACATCTGTATACGGTGTAGGAGAAAATTGCAATCTCCGTATATATTTCCGGAGTAACACAGACGCTCACTTAGTATGGATTTGACCTAATATAAAGAGCAGATATACGGTACTGTCTCAGAAGCGTACAGCGGTATACGGTGTAGGGGAAAATTTAAATCTCCGTTTTATTTCCAGTGTCACACACAGATGCTCGCCCAGTATGGATTTCAGCATAATACAAAGAGCAAATATACGGTACTGTCTCAGAAGAGTACAGCTGTATATGGTGTAGGGGAAATTTGAAATCTCTGTATATATTTCCGGAGTCACACACAGATAGTCAGCATGTATTTGTCCGTGATACCAGCTGGTACACGGTAGTGTGTGAGTATCGTACAGCTCTACAGTCTTGGCCAAAAGTTTTGAGAATGACACAAATATTATATTTTCACATGATCTGCTGCCCTCTGGTTTTTATGTGTGTTTGACAGATGTTTTTATCACAGACAGAAATATAATAATTGCAAATATATGAGTAACAAAAGCTTATATTGACAGTTAGAATGAGTTACTGCAGCAAGTCAATATTTGTAGTGTTGACCCTTCTTCTTCAGGACCTCTGCAATTCTCCCTGGCATGCTCTCAATCAACTTCTGGACCAAATCCTGACTGATAGCAGTCCATTCTTGCACAATCAATGCTTTCATTTTGTCAGAATTTTTAGGTTTTTGTTTGTCCACCCATGTCTTGATGATTGACCACAAGTTCTCAATGGGATTAAGATCTGGGGAGTTTCCAGGCCATGGACCCAAAATCTCTATGTTTTGTTCCCTGAGCCATTTAGTTATCACCTTTGCTTTATGGCAAGGTGCTCCATCATGCTGGAAAAGGCATTGTTGATCGCCAAACTGCTCTTGTAGGGTTGGAGAAGTTGCTCTTGGAGGACATTCTGGTACCATTCTTTATTCATGGCTGTGTTTTTAGGCAAGACTGTGAGAGAGCCGATTCCCTTGGCTGAGAAGCAACCCCACACATGAATGGTTTCAGGATGCTTAACAGTTGGCATGAGACAAGACTGGTGGTAACGCTCACCTTGTCTTCTCCGAATGAGGCGTTTTCCTGATGTCCCAAACAATCGAAAAGGGGATTCATCAGAGAAAATAACTTTACCCCAGTCCTCAGCAGTCCACTGCCTGTACCTTTTGCAGAATATCAGTCTGTCCATGATGTTTTTTCTGGAGAGAAGTGGCTTCTTTGCTGCCCTCCTTGAGACCACGCCTTTCTCCAAGAGTCTCCGCCTCACAGTGCGTGCAAATGCACTCACACCTGCCTGCTGCCATTCCTGAGCAAGCTCTGCACTGCTGGTAGCCCGATCCCGCAGCTGAAACACTTTTAAGAGACGGTCCTGGCGCTTGCTGGTCTTTCTTGGGCGCCCTGGAGCCTTTTTGGCAACAATGGAACCTTTCTCCTTGAAGTTCTTGATGATGCGATATATTGTTGACTGAGGTGCAATCTTTCTAGCTGCGATACTCTTGCCTGTTAGGCCATTTTTGTGCATTGCAATGATGACTGCACGTGTTTCTTTAGAGATAACCATGGTTAACAGAAGAGAAACAATGATGCCAAGCACCAGCCTCCTTTTAAAGTGTCCAGTGGTGTCATTGTAATACATATCAGCAAAGGCAAGGTGCCATCCGATACTAATGTCTAGCAACTGAAGCAAAACTTGAGCATAAAAGGTAGAAAAGGTTGGTCATCTTTTGTTTTCAAAAGTTCATTGAATTGTTATGTTAGAAAGTTATTAATTTAAAATAAACATTTAAGTCACTGAGTTACACATAAATAATACGCTATGTCTCAAATGCATTAACCCCATAATGACCAAGCCATTTTTTAGGTTAATGAACAGGCCAATTTTTACATTTCTGACCACTGTCAATTTATGTGTTTATAACTTTGGAACGCTTCAACGGATCTTGGCAATTCTGAGATTGTTTTCTCATGACATATTATACTTCATGTTAGTGGTAAATTTCTTCGCTATAACTTGCGTTTCTTTATGAAAAAAAACAGAAATGTGGCGAAAATTTAGAAAATTTTGCAATTTTAAAACTTTTAATTTTATGCCCTTAAATCAGAGAGATATGTCACAAAAAATACTTAATAAATAACATTTCCCACATGTCTACTTTACATCAGCACAATTTTGCAACCAAAATTTTTTTGTTAGGAAGTTATAAGTGTTAAAAGTTGACCAGCGATTTCTCATTTTTACAAAATTTACAAAAACATTTTTTTAGGGACCACCTCACATTTAAAGTGACTTTGAGGGATCAATATGACAGAAAATACCCAAAAGTGATACCATTCTAAAAACTGCATCCCTCAAGGTGTTCAAAATCACATTCAAGAAGTTTATTAACCCTCTACGTACTTCACAAGAATTGAAGCAATGTGGAAGGAAAAAATGAACATTTAACTTTTTTTCCCCAAAATTTTTATTTCGACACAATTTTTTAAATGTTGTCAAGGGTATCAGGACAAAATGAACCACAATTTTTGTTGTACAATTTCTCCTGAGTACCTCGATAACCCATGTGTGGAGGACTTTTTTGGCTGGAATTGAGATTGGACGCCATGTCGCATTTGGAGAGTCGCTGATGTGCCTAAACAGTGGAAACCCCCCACAAATGACACCATTTTGGAAACTAGACCCCCAAGGAACTTATGTAGATGTGTGGTGAGCAATTTGAACACCCAAGGGCTTCACATAAGGTTATAACGTAGAGCTGTAAAAATATAAAATCATATCTTTTCCACAAAAATTATCTTTTCACCTCCAATTTTTATTTTCCAAAGGGTAACAGGACCCCAAAATTTATTGTGTCAATTTGTCCTGAGTATGCTGATACCCCACATACGGGGGTAAACCACTATTTGGGGGCATGGCAGAGCTCAGAAGGGAAGGAGAGCAGGTTTCGAATGCAGACTTTGATGGATTGTTCAGCTCGCGTCACATTTGGAGAGATCCTGATGTGCCTAAACAGTAAAACCCCCCACAAGTGACCCCATTTTGGAAACTAGACCCCCCAAGGAACTTATCTAGATGTGTGGTGAGCACTTTGAACCCCCAAGTACTTCACAGAATTTTATAACATAGACCGTGAAAATAAAAAAATCATATTTTATTCCACAAAAATGATCTTTTTGCCCCCAAATTTTTATTTTTATAAGGGTAACAGGAGAAATTGGACCCCAAAAGTTGATGTGCAATTTGTACTGACTATGCTGATACCCCATATATGGGGGGAACCACTGTGATTGCCTTACTGCGATCTTTGGGTGGCAGAATGAACAAATCCACAAAAGGTGAAGAATTGGTTTTATTTTTTACGCCGTTCCTTGTGCCGTATTAGTGATTAGGCGACTTTATTCTTCGGATCGGTGCAATTACAGCGATACCAGATTTACATCCTTTTTCATGTTTAGTTCTGTCACACTCTAAAAGACGCTTTTTTTGTAAGAATTTTTTGTAAGACATTTTTGCATCGCCATATTTTAGAGCTATAATTCTTCCATATTTCTGCCGACAGAGTCATGTGTGGGCTTGTTTTTTGCGTGACGAGCTGATGTTTTTATTGGTACCATATTCAGGCACATACTGTTTTTTGATCGCTTCCTATTCCGATTTTTGTGGAGGCAGAATGAACAAAAAACAGCAATTCAGGAATTGGTTTTTTTTCTCTCCATTTTGCTTGTGGTAAAATTGATAAATCAGCTTTATTCTTCGGGTCACTACGATTACAACGATATCTCATTTACATCTTTTTTATGTTTTGGCGTTTTTTACACAATAAAAACTTTTATAGAAAAAATAATTATTTTTGCATCACTTATTCTGCGAGCTATAACTTTTTATTTTTTTGCTGATGATGATGTTTGGCGGCTTGTTTTTTGCGGGACAAGATGACGTTTTCAGCAGTACCATGCTTATTTATATCCGTCTTTTTGATTGCATGTTATTACACTTTTTCCAAGTATAATTTACTACTTTTTTGTGTTTTGTGTTTTTTTTTATGGCTTTCACTGAAAGGGTTAACTAGGGTTACGCTTTTATAGATGGGATTTTTACGGACGCAGCGATGCCAAACATGTGTATTTTTTTTTGTTTTTATGTTTTTTTTTACATAAAAATGTGTGCTTTTTAGGGGAATTTTTTTAAATTTTTTTAAAAAAAATCATACAAATTTTTTTAAAAATGTTTTTTTTTTACCTTGTCCCTTTTTCACTTTTGTTGCAGGTATAATGTATTGCAATGCTCCAGCATTGCAATACATTATACCAATAGAGAAAGCTGCTGTGACCATATTGTGAGTATGGTCACAGCAGCTTTCCGTAGCTAGATGACCCAAAGGTTGTCATGACAACCCCCGAGTCATCAAGGCAGAGATCGGGCCCTGCAATTTCATTGCGGGAATGCCGATCTGAGGCAAAGGGAGCTCCCGACCTTCTGCCTCTCCCCCTGAGCGCTGTGATCGCGCTCTATCGCTGCAGTCAGTGAGTTAACAGTCAGGGGCGGCGCGGACGCCGCTCCTGGCTGTCAGTGCAGGAAGCTCGGCCGCTGCAGCGCTGAGCTCCTGCACTGATCAGGCAGAAGAGGCTGAAATTTCAGCCACTCCTGTCCGATCGCTGCTGTGTTTGGTCAGTCAGGTTGACTGACCAATCACAGCGCTGTAGGTGTGGGGACCAACTGCAAAGTTCCACGCTCCTCTCGCCGTGCCTGTCAGCTGTCATAGACAGCTGTCGGCACTGAACTACCACTGCGTGTTTACACGCAATGGTAGTTCAAAGGCATGACGTGCACAATCCGTCCTGGTGCCGGAACTGACACCTGGCCATGACGGACTGTGCATGTCAATGGACAGTAAGGGGTTAAGCAAGCTTGTATTGTTAAAGGAGTTTTTTTTCTTTTGCCCTGACTTTAATATTCCTTTTTTAAGAAATAATTCATCTTATAACTTTCAATTACAATAAATTCTGCTTTTTAACGTCTATGAAATTATTTTGCTAATCAAAAAAATCTGAGCAGAGATAGGACTGATTGAATTCAAGGTTAAAAAATTCAGCTTGCCCTCCATGGAAAGAAATACATTCAGAGAAATCTCAACAAAGCCCAAAAGATATTGTGATAGTTTATGACTGAAATCTAATTATTCTTATTATTAAAGAAATAACCTCACAAAGTTCAGCTGGTGGAATGAAACTGGACATGTTGAAGTTACTAATATCTGATCTACTCACTAGGGTAAGTAAGTTATGAAGCTGGTGTGTCAAAGCTTGACAAATGTAATAACATCCAATATACATCTAATTTTATAATATGAAAAACTATCCTCCCTAACATGCCTGTGGGTATTATAGAAAGATGTTCAAAATTGAAATGCCATTTGAATACAGGATTCTATTTTCAAACAAAATAAGCTGATCTGGAACATTGCCTGGCTCCTGGGATACCTGCAGGAAATCTGTCCAGCAAATTAACATACACGGATGAGATGTCACTATCCTCAAAAATACATTATAGTGTTGTAAAGTATGAAATAAAACAAGAAACAAAGTGTAAAACACTCCATTGTGAGCTTTCCTTTGCAGAATTTGTACAACCACCAATATAATGTATACTGTGTATTCATACATACATCTAAAAGTGCATTATTTCATGGAATCATTAGAAAACATCTTCAATTTAAATGAATGTGAATTAATGAAGTTCTAATTCTAACTAATACACGGACGACATCTAGAATTATTTAACATGTGCTCATAAATGCTTTTGACAGTTCCATATTTTCTAAGCATTATGATATTTACTAAGTACATACATTTGGATTGAGACTATGACTATGTATGTATTGTTCATCAGAAACTCATTGGAGTTGTATCTATACACTATGCTCTGAAGGAATGTATGACTATCTATAAAGTTAACTATGGAGCGCTGGATAATTCTTTTTTAATTACATATATTTGGCTTGCTTGAATTGGTTTTCCCCTTGAATTAGAACAACTTATGTTTATCACTGATGTGTCAACGGAAGGAAGCTACAGAAATAAGATCTTCATCCAGATTAACCTAATGCCAGCTGAATCTACTGATGTCAGTGAGATTGGCAGACTGTTTAATGTATATGGGGTGTCCTTACTTGCCCATGACAGATGATGTTGGAGAAGAAAAGGAAACATGTCCGATTTCAGACTGCTTATCTATTCGTTCTACAGGAGCTAAGCCACTTCCTGAGGAGTCTAGCCAAGCCCAGTGCTTCTGTGTATGGAGGAGATGGGAGAAATAGCTATTGGTTGAACTATGGTTTGGCCAACAGCTTTCTATTGTGCATGGGGAGACTTCAAGGAGCAACTTGTATGATTTTTTTTTCTTTTTTAATGCCATGGATAAAACCAAGTAAAAAAAGAAGGTAAAAATAGACTACCAAACAATGGAAAAATTCTCTTTAATATTATTAGAATGATAATTGTGTGAGCCATAACTAGATTCAAAAACCCAATTTCTTAACTGTTTCATGACAAGGGCAATTTCCAATTTTGCATTTTTGTTTTTTCCTTATCTTCCTCCTAGAGCCACAGCTTTTTATTTTTCTGTTCATATAGACATACGAGGACCTGTTTTTTTGCAGGATGAGTTGTACTTTTGAATAACACTATTCATTTTACCACATAATGTACTGGTGAACAGGAAAAAAATTCCAAGTGGGGAAAATTTTGAAAAAAAACCCACAATTCTGCTACAGTTTTTTGGGAATTGTTTTTGTGGTGTACATTGTGTAGTAAAAATGACCTCACAATATGATTCTCCTCATCAGTACGATTATTGTGATAGCAAGGTGAAACAAAACACGTCCAAAGGATGGCGTTTATTAGTGATGAAAACAAATCAGAAGTTAGAACAAAAATGTTTGGATTCTGTCGTCATTTCTGGGACCTGTAATGTTTAAATTTTTCATTCGATGGAGCTGTACGGTAAATTATTATTTGTGGGGTGAGACAATGTTTTTTTGACACTATTTTGAAATAGACATGACAATTTGATCACTTGTTGCAGCATTTTTGTGGCATTTCAGCGACCATAAACATGCAACTTTTTGTTCTTGAATTTTTTCCATTTACAGTGTTTACCGATCTAATTGTTATATTTTGATAGATCAGACTTTTCTGATTACACTATGGCACATTGTTAATGTGATTGTCAGAGATTGACAGTGGCATTAGACAGCTTTTTGTAAACCGCAATTGTTAGAGGCAGGTCCTGGCTGCAACACACAGCTATCACCTGCAGAGTATGGGGCGAGCCCACTGAGCCCACTCCAAACATTGGCTATCAACTTGCACCGTACATGTACCGCTGATGTCATGAAGGGGTTAATACAATAATATCTATTTTCAATTGTCTAACTCATCACTATTGGCCTTATAAAACTATTGATGTCCAAATGATAGCTAAAAGTAGTATACCAAATAAACGACACCAAATTAAAGACATAAGCTCATTATTTTTTTTAGTTATATATAGACAAGGCCGTAATGCCCCTGAAGACATTATGCATTGGTAAACATGTTGAAGAACATATGCATATACCTCTTTTTATTCACTACATCACATTATCTCTCTTCTATCACTATTAGACTGGGGTCACATTACCGTATAACATGGACGAGTGCTATGCAAGAAAACATCGCATAGCACTCAGCCCATTGTTAATCTATGGGGCAGCTTAGATCTGAGATTATTTTTCTCATGCCAAATCGGCATGCGAGAACATTCGCATCATGCTGCGATTGGCATCGAGACTCAGCTGAGTCTTGACGCACTCGCACCTGATAGGGATTCTAGGAGACCCTTCTAGATTATAATCCCCTTTAATATATTCTGATATACTAATCCCTTTAAGAAATCTCTTCTCTCTCTGTATTTCAAAATGACATTATTTGCTGATTGAATCAACAACGTAGCATATGATCTCAAAGGTCAGTCAACATGGCTACATGGCAGTAGGACTATGAGATAATCATCCTAATGACAGGACACCACCATCATGATTGGAGCTGATGACAATGGAGTATGCGATTAATCAATAGAGTAATAAAGATAGAACTGCTAATGACTATAATTGGGGTCCACCAAATGGAATATCTGGTGACTAGGGAAATTCTTCTGTAAGATAACCCATGGTCAAGCTGACATGACCTATGATGTACGTGACAAGATGTTTTTACTGTAATAAATGATTTACTAATATGTTCTGGAAAACACCATGACTTAATGCGTGTATATATGCCCAGTCCAGCAGTGGATATAAGCTGGCTGGGGGATTGATTAAAGTTAGATGACTTTGGAATCAGAGACTTGTCTCCTGTCTCCATTTCGTCTCATCATCCTGCCTCGATAGAAGCTCCAATTGGGCAATCATCTGATATCCTAGAGGGTCTTCTCAGCTCAAACCTATCACACCCATATAAGCCTATTGGTGCAAGTGACACAGCGCATATCACTCGGATATCATCTGAGTGCTGTGCGATATAAGCCGACACGGGCAATGGAAGAGATGGAGAAATTACTTTCTCCGCCTCCTCCGCTGCTGTGCTCCGATTCTCTCTGTGCGAGCGGCTTGGAGCACAGTAGCATGACACTCGGCTCCCACTCGCAGCAGAGCAGGAGCCAAGGGTCATTAACATATCGCATAGTATAATATATATAATATATATATATATATATAACCAATAGGCATGACTGAGCACTAAAATGCTCAGATGTTCATTCCTTGAACCAAGCAATTCCTAATGTTCAGTGCTTATTTAGAGTAACGAGTATAATGGGAGTCAATAAAAAAGCATTTTTCTGAGAGATTCTGCAAGGAGGTCGGGGGACAGTGAAAATGTTGAAATGGGTAGAAAAAGTGCTGAATGGAAGGAGAATAGCATGGGAAAGACCCTGGGAAGCATCTCTGATGCCCAGATTGCTGCTGAGAACAATGGAGTCACACTATTACCACACTTTAATGACTGACAATCAAACATTCAAAATCAATGAGAAATTGTTGTTTAAAGGAAAAAAAATGTCAAGAAACACACTTTACTGTATAATGACTTAAATATAAGGCAACATTTAAAAAAAAAAAAAATAATTTGAGTAAACAAAAATTGAATTTTTTATTATTTTTTATTAGATTGTTATTAAAAAATTATAAATTCAGTGTAATTTGTGAAGGAAGCAAGAACTGCCAAAAATTAGATGAAAGACAGAATCAGGTATACCCTGTATTAGACATAAAACAGGGCCTCATTACATTATGTTCAAATTGTCATGCAGTGGTAATCCTAGAGTTATAAAAGCTATGAAATAAGTGTAAACCCTGCCAAAAATTGCAAGCAGGGTCACCCATACACCTTTGAAGGCACCAATTGTAGTGCCTCATTCATGTGTATTATGCATTTTCTACTGCTAGTCTTGTGAAAATGAGAAATTTAGGGATAAAAAAAAGCTTTTCTTCACCTATGGGGTATTGGCATACGCAGGAGAAATTGGGGTCAATTTTCTTCTGTTACCCATGTGAAAATAAAAAATAGGGGCTAAAGATAAAGTTTTACGAACAAAAGCAAAATGTTTATTTTTCCCTTAAACATTGCATTAATTCCTGTGAAGCCCCTGAAGGATTAATAAACTTCTTGAATTTGGTTTTGAGGACTTGGAGGGGTGCAGTTTTTAGAATGCTGTCACGTTTGGATATTTTCTGTCATATTGGCCCCTAAAGTCACTTCAAATTTTGATGCGGTTTTGTAAATTTTGTTGGAAAAATAAGAAATTGCTGGGCAACTTTTGACGCTTCTCATTTCCTGTAAAAAAAAATTGTGCTTCAAAAATTGTGCTGATGTAAAGTAGACATGCGGGTAATATTATTTATTAACTATTTTATATGACATAACTCTGAGTTAAGGGTATAAAAATTAAAAGTTTTAAAATTGCTACATTTTAGCCAAATTTCCATTTTTTCACAAATAAATGTACGTCATATCGAACAAATGTTACCACTATCATGAAATACAGCTCTGCTAAAAAAAAAAAAAAATTGTATAATCAGGGGGATTAGTTGAAGCATTTTTGCGCTATTACCACATAAATTGTGCTTGTCAGAATTGTAAAATTTGGCCTGGTCATGAAGGAGAAATCAAGGTGAAGGGGTTAATAATACAGGGTGGTCCAAAAGTAGGTGGACAGTATGTGTAATAGGGTTATGAAGGGGGAGATTTATCAAACATGGTGTAAAGTGAAACTGACTCACTTGCCCTTAGCAACCAATCAGATTCCACTTTTCATTCTTCACAGACTCTTTGGAAAATGAAAGGTGGAATCTGATTGGTTGCTAAGGGCAACTGAGTCAGTTTCACAGATCCAGTTTTCACAGATAAATCTCCCCAAAATGGCAAATAATTTAAATACAGATCAAAGAAAATGGATTTTAAAAGAGTATTGGAAATCTCAAAATGCTGAAACAGAGCAAATAGGGTTGAAACATTTGGTACTCAAGCCCCAAAGAGACAAACCATTTATCACATTCATGACAAATTCAATGCCAGTGGCTCAATCCTTGATGCTCCAAAAACTGGCCGACCCAAAACAGCCTGTAAAGAAAATAATAAACAACTTGTTGCTGAAACATTTGTAAAACACTGGGCAAAACTGTCACTGAAAAAGACCTGGGTGTATGGGTGGTCGACAAACTCACATTTAGTGGCCAATGTCAGGCAGCTTCTGCAAAGGCAAATAAAATAATGGGATGCATTAAAAGAGGCATAGATGCTCATGAGGAGAACATAATTTTACCTCTATACAAGTCACTGGTGCGACCACACTTAGAATACTGTGTACAGTTCTGGTCTCCGGTGTATAAGAAAGACATAGCTGAACTGGAGTGGGTGCAGAGAAGAGCAACCAAGGTTATTAGAGAACTGTGGGGTCTGCAATACCAGGACAGGTTATTACACTTGGGGTTATTTAGTTTGGAAAAATGAAGGCTTAGGGGTGATCTTATTACAATGTATAAATATATGAGGGGACAGTACAAAGACCTTTGTAATAATCTTTTTACTCTTAGACCTGTGACGGGGACAAGGGGGCATCCTATACGCCTGGAGGAAAGAAGATTTAGTCATAATCACAGACGCAGATTCTTTACTGTAAGAGCAGTGAGACTATGGAACTCTCTGCTGTCTAATGTTGTAATGAGTGATTCCCTACTAAAATTTAAGAAGTCACTGGATTCCTTTCTTGAAAAGTATAATATTTCTGGCTATATTCACTAGTTTCCTAGATATTGCGTTGATCCAGGGAGCTAGTCTGATTGCCATATGTGGAGTCGGGAAGGAATTTTTTTCCTCAATGTGAAGCTTACTGTTTGCCGCTTGACTTTTTTTTGCCTTCCTCTGGATCAACATGTTAGGGCAGGTTAGGATAGTTATGGGTTGAACTAGATGGACTTAAAGTCTTCCTTCAACCTTAATAACTATGTTACTAGAGTCCAAAAAAGTCCACCAGAAGAGTCTTTCTAGAATTGAGAATTTCACGAGCTTCCATCATGCGAATCCTGAAATCTATTGGGTGGAAAGCTTATCGTCCACATATAATTCATGGTTTATTGGAGGATGATCCAGACAGGCGGCTGCAATTTAGTTAGATTATGCTTAACGAAACTGAAGAAAATCCAGTAATTTTACATAACATTATGTGAAGTGATGAAGCTTCTTTCAAATTATCAGACCATATTAAAAGACATAATTGTATTTACTGGTATAATGAGAACATGCATTTAACATTAGAACAACAACTAAATGAGCCTGGTGTCAATGTTTGGGATGGTATTTCAGGTTTTGGTGTTTTTGGACCAATTTTTTTTGATGGAACAGTCACAGGAGATAAGTATCTCGAAATTCTAATGAATCAAGCTGTTCCACAGTTACAGCAACAGCCTAATTCAAATGACCTTTATTTCCAACAAGATGGGGCCCCTCCACATTATTCAAGAGTAGTCCGCGAGTATCTTGATGAAACATTTCCTAATAAATGGATTGGCCGAATAGGCCCACTTGATTGGCCGGCACATTCACCAGACTTGACCCCAATGGATTTTTTCTTTTGGGGAGTACTCAAGGACAAAGTTTATAGTCGAAAAGGGAAAACACTCAGATTGAGAACAGGTTTTCCTAGTGGTGGATAGCCCCTTTAAAATTGTTAGAGAAAGTCATTGGAAGATAAAAATATATATATATATATATATATATATTATATATACTGTATATAAACTTATTTGTGCTTTCCTTGTTAAAAGTTTCTGATTTTAGGATAGAGAAAACATAACTTTGCCATTTCATTCTAATACTCATAGGGAATGCTTTCAGTAAGTGACAACTACTTATTGAAGCCACGCAGCATAAGAAAAGTGGGCAAATCTGGTCTCTGATTAGTTTATGGAAAAGAAAATAGACAATTTATTTTCCATTCATTTATTTTGAGTGGTTCTCCTGAAAATGTATATTTATAGATGCAATCTGTTTTAACTAAAGTACTTCTTGAAGATTCACAAAAAGAACCTGATTCAAGTGGACAGGCAGCTTCCATTTTATTAAACAGAAGAGACATGAGATTAACGATCCAGGCTAGGTTCTTCTCTATAGCTGGGAGGAGACTTTGGACAATTTCTGCAAACTGATCTTTAGTAACATTTCAAGCAAGCCTTTACTTCTTTCTCTGTCTCTGTCTGCACACATTCATCTAGTCTGGTTGGCAAGGGAATAGACACAAGACAATTACAATGCTTTACTTACAGTAGTTGTTACTTGGAAATTAATACAGAAATCAAAATCAATTGTGTAGCTGGAGGAATTGCTAAGTTTCTAGGTTGCTATATGTGTGCATTCTGTAAAACATAACATTCACACAAAAATAAGCCCCAAAGGAAATTTAATTTTAAATCAGTTTCTAAATACCTTTAATAATTAAATCACACTCTAAAGAGGTAAGCACTATAAGAAATAAAATGACGTCTATTGATTATTTCAATGTTTGGTTCGGCTCACCACTGCTGAATTTGCAATATTCACCAATTTAACCCCTTTCTGACATTAGACATACTATTCCATCCATGTGACCTGGGACTTAATTTCTATGGATGGAATAGTACGTCATAGGCGATCGGCCGTGCTCTCGGGGGGAGCGTGGCTGATCGCGGCTGGGAGTCAGCTGATTCTCATAGCTGACACCTGGCACTAAGTGCCAGGATCGTCCCAGACCTCTCCCGGAACTTTAACCCCTGGAACACTGGGATGAAACAAAATGGCAGCGTTCGGGAGCCAGCACAGTGGCTGACAGCCCGTCTGCCTTTGGATCGGAGACCCCGCAGCGTGCCGATCACTGCCATGGAGACCCAATGTTGTCATGACAACTTCTGGGTATCCAGAGCTGAGAAACTACCTGTCCTATGCAGTGCATGTCAGGAAGCCTCTCAGGTCCGTGTGCACAGCATGCAGTTAAAAACAGCTTCTGTAGCATACAGATGCTGCTTCATCTGCATGCTATAGAAGCGATCAAGCTGCACAAAATGATTGTCCCATAGTGGGACAAAGTGCAAAACTTAGAATGAAATAAAAAAAAAAAATAATTGAGAAAATATAAAAAAAAAATCAATATTTGTTCTATCACTAAATAAATATTTGACTGGAAAAAGAGATCTAAACAATAAAAGTACACAAATTTAGTATTGCCGCGTCCGTAACAACCTGACCTATAAAATTATCCTACTAGTTAACCCCTTTAGTGAATACCATAAAAAAGGCACAAAACAATGCTTTATCATCATACCGCCGAACAAAAAGTGGAATAACACACAATCATAAAGACGATTATAAACAATCATGGTACCGCTGAAAACATCATTATGTTCCACAGAAAACGAGCTGCCATAAAGTGTCATCAGTGAAAAATAGCTTTCAGAGTAAAGTGATGCAAAAACAATTATTTTTCTACAATAAAGTTTTTATTATATAAAAGCGCCAAAACATAAAAAAATATAAATGAGGTATAGCTGTAATCGCACTGACTCATAGAATAAAACTGCGTTATCAATTTTACCACACGCGTAATGGTGTAAATGCCCCCCCAAAAGAAATTCATGAATTGCTGGTTTTTGCTCATTCTGTCTTCCAAAAATCAGAATAGAAAGTGATCAAAAAATGCTGAGTGCCCGAAAATGGTACCAATAAAACGTCAAGTGGT
Organism: Oophaga sylvatica; assembly: GCA_033576555.1. Classification (NCBI taxonomy): domain Eukaryota; kingdom Metazoa; phylum Chordata; class Amphibia; order Anura; family Dendrobatidae; genus Oophaga; species Oophaga sylvatica. The sequence continues at coordinate 132,099,272 of JARQOD010000001.1, read as the reverse complement.
CCCGTAAAAAATGAGACTTCACATGACTCTGTGGGCCAAAATTTGGAAAAATGATAGCTCTCAAAATGTGGTGATGCAAAAACTATTTTTTGCAATAAAAAGCAAATAAATAGGAAATCAAACCCCCTTTATCACCCTCTTAGTTAGGGAAAAATAATAGAATAAAAAATGTATTTCCATTTGGGTTAGGGTTGGGGCTAAAGTTAGGGTTAGTTTTGGGGCTAAAGTTAGGGATGGGGTTAAAGTTAGGGTTAAGGTGGGGGCTATAGTTTGGGGTTAGGGTTTGGATTACGTTTACTGCTGGGATTAGGTTTAGCATTGAAATTAGGGTTAGGGGTGTGTTAGGGTTAGGTTTGTGGTTAAGGTTATGTTAACGTTGGGATTAGGGTTAAGACTGTGTTGGTGTTAGGGTTGGAGTTAGAATTGTTTTTTTTTCACTATTTAGGTGCATCAGGGGCTCTCCAAATGCGACATGGCGTCTGATCTCAATTCCAGCCAATTCTGCGTTGAAAAAGTCAAACGGTGCTCCTTCCCATCCGATCTCTGCCATGCGCCCAAAGAGTGGTTTACCCATACATACGGTGTATCACCATACTCAAGACATATTACAAAACAACTTTTGGGGTCCAATTTCTCCTGTTACCCTTGGGAAAATAAAAAATTGGGGGCAAAAAAAATATTTTTTGTTGAAAAAATGTGATTTTTTATTTTTACGGCTCTACGTTATAAACTTCTGTGAAGCACTTTTGGGCTCAAAGTGCTCACCACAAATCTAGATAAGTTCATTAGGGGGTCTACCTTCCAAAATGCTGTCACTTATGGGGGTTTCCACTGTTTAGGCACATCAGGGGCTCCACAAAAGCGACATGTCATCTGATCTCAATTCCAGCCAATTTTGCATTGAAAAGTCAAATGGCGCTCCTTTCCTTCAGAGCTCTGCATGCGCCGAAACAGTTGTTTACCTGCATATATGGAGTATCAGTGTACAACAACTTTTGGGGTCAAATTTCTTCTGTTACCCTTGGTAAAATAAAACAAATTGTATATGAAGTAAATTTTTTTTGAAAAAGAGTTAAATGTTCCTTTTTTCAAAACATTCCAAAAAATCCTGTGAAGCACCTGTTAGAGGTCGAGTTCCCGCTTCTGCACAGGGGGAATCTCGAGCCATTCCCGCTGTGGTCCCCCATCCGTCTCCAGCCACAGTGGAGCCTCCTCAGCAGAGACGTCGGTCCCAGCGTCTTGCACAGCCTAGTACTGTGCAGAGGTTTACGGCTGCCTCTCCAGGTTCTGCTATTGTAGCCAGTACTGGTCAGTGGCGAGCAGACGTCTTTGGGACTAAGTCCTGCTTTTCCCTTCTGAGCATGCCCAGGGTAGGATCTCTCATTGGAGATCAGGGGTCACATGCTCAGGTACTGCAGCAGCCCCTATTGGTCCGCCAGGAAGGTCCTGAGACTGCTTGTGTTCTGAGACAGTTCCTCATTGGTCCTTTCCTGGAAGGTCCTGTAGCTGCTGCTATAAAAGGTGCGCATGGCCGCTCGGCCGTGCGCTAGTATCAATTGCGTTATGTGCTTTGCGCCAGTGTGATCATGCACGCATGTGGTTAGGGCTCGGCTGAAATAAGCCCCTAGAATACCGGCACCTCTGGTGAGGAGATTTGTATGCACGTGTTTAGGGCTTGGCTGAAATAAGCCCCTAGAATACCGCCTTCTCCGGTGAGGAGATGCTTGTTTGCGTTGCCTGACTGCATGACCACGGACTGTTATCCGCACAGCAGTTATCTGTGTATCCCTGTGGTGTTAACAGGACACAGTATCTATCTCAGCATCTCTACCTCAGCGACTCTGTGGTGTAACAGAGTTCGCTTATGCCGCCATATAGTGCCACAGCATCTATATTTGCTACTCTGTGAAGTAACAGAGTTTTCCTAAACCGTCATCTTACTAGCAGCAGGCTCTGCCTGCATGGTGGACCCCGGGCTGCGAACGCACCCACTTTTTATATTTATTTGGTGCATTCCGCAGACCCTAACAGTATACTAGCGCCAGGGTCTGGCTAGTAAAATGGCGGACGACCAGCGTCTGCAGCGGTATATCCAGCAGCTGGAGGGTAGGTTGGCGACTCAAGAGAGCACAACCTCAGCTGTGGATGTTACCGCAGTTGTTCAGGCTGCTAGTGTGGCTGCAGCTAGCTTGTCCTCTGCTACCCCTGCTCCGACTTTTTCCCGCCTCCCACATCCAGACAAGTTTGCTGGTGACAGTAAACAATGTCGGGGTTTCGTGAGTCAGTGCTCCATACATCTAGAGCTTCTGGCTGCACGTTTTCCTATGGAGCGAGCGAAATTGGGTTTTATCATATCCCTTTTGTCGGGCAGGGCGTTGGAGTGGGCAACGTCGTTGTGGGAGCGCTATGATCGCGTGGTGCAGAGTGCTCCTCTCTTCTTGGATAATCTGAGACAGGTCTTTTAGGACCACGTGTCACCCACGATACGGCTCTCCAACTGTTGGCAATCACCCAGGGTTCATCCATGGTCAGCCAGTTCGCCGTCCAATTTCGGACTCTGGCCTCTGAGCTGGAGTGGCCAGATAAAGTCCTTATACCAGTGTACTGGAGGGGACTGGCAGACCATGTGAAGGACGCCTTGTCCACCAGGGAGATTCCCGCCACACTGGAGGAGCTCATTACCATATCTACGCGCATCGACCTCCGTTTTAACGAGCGGAGGTTGGAGCGGACCCAGTGTAGGCAGAGGTTCCGGCTGGCGACCACCTTCGCCAGACCTCTTGAATCGTCCGTTCAGGCGCCCGATTCCCCTGAGGCCATGGAGGTTTCTCGAGCGAGACCTAAGTCTCGGGCCGCTCGAGTACCTGTGATTTGTCATGTTTGCCAACAGTTAGGGCATTATGCTAATAAATGTCCACAGCGGCTAGTAGCAATTGGAGGGGTTCACTAGACACAGCAGTACACGCCTCCAAGTTGTCCTTTAAGGGGACAATCAATTTAGGCTCATCCGCTATAACAGTTACGCTTTGTGTAGACTCTGGAGCAGAAGGAAATTTCATGTCCTCTACCTTTGCTCTCCACCACTCTATACCTCTGGTGATGCTCCCCAAACCCGTGACTGTTCGAGTAGTGAATGGGTCGACACTGCCTTCACAAATCACACATCAGACTATCCCTTTCACGTTATCTATGTCCCTTCCCATCAGGAGATTATCTCACTTCTTGTCATTCTCGAGGGACTAGAGAAATATTGCTGGGGATGCCTTGGTTCTGTTTCCATTTCCCACATATTGAGTGGATCTCTGGGAGGATATTGAGCTGGAGTGAGTCATGTAAAGGCAGATGTATGAGGGAATGCATTCAGGTGGCTACTACAGAGATACCTGCAGATCTTACTTCCCTTCCCAAATACTATTGGGCTTATGCAGACATGTTCTCCAAGAAGGCTTCGGAGACCCTTCCGCCTCACCGTCCCTATGACTGTCCTATTGACCTCTTGCCCGGAGCAGAACCTCCTCGGGGACGAGTCTATCCCCTTTCTCTCCCGGAGACGGAGGCTATGTCTCAATACATTCAGGAAAATCAGGCAAGAGGATTCATTAGGAATTCAGTGTCACCTGCAGGGACGGGATTCTTCTTCGTTCAGAAAAAGAACGGGGAGTTACGTCCATGCATCGATTACAGGGGTCTTAAGGCCATTACCGTTAAGAATAAATTCCCATTGCCCCTGATTTCGGAGCTCTTTGATAGGCTAAGGGGAGCAAGGGTATTCACTAAATTAGATCTGCGGGGTGCTTATAACCTGATTCGCATCCGTGAGGGGAACGAATGGAAGACGGCTTTCAATACCAGAGATGGGCACTATGAATATCTGATGATGCCCTTCGGGCTTTGTAATGTCCCAGCCGTCTTCCAAGACTTTGTTAACGACATCTTCCGGGATATGCTTTCCACCTCAGTCATAGTCTATCTGGATGATATTCTTATCTTCTTCCAGATATTGACTCCCACCGGAAAGATGTCTGCAGAGTAGAGTTGAGCGATACTTTCCGATATCCAAAAGTATCGGAATCGGAATGGTATCGCCGATACACAAAAAATATCGGCGATACCCGATACCGATACCGGAAATACAATGTAAGTCTATGGGAACAAAATATCGGAATTAAAAAAAAACCATTCTTGCCTTGTTGGTTAATTGTACATGAAGGAAAACAACAAAGAGTAATGTAGAATCTATTGGGGGAGGTTGAGGAGACATTAAAGGCATAGATGTTTAACACAATGCAATGGAATAGCATTAATATTTCTTTTTTTGAAATACGTTTGGATTGACGAAGAAATTGACAATGTTGTTAACCTTTTTTCTATTTTGTCAAATATGTCTGTTTCACAACTTCCATGCTCTTCACCTTTTTAACTTTTCACACACTTTCTCCTTCATAATCTTCAGCAGCATCATCTTTCTCATCAAATTATTCTTCATCTTCACCTTCTTAATCTTCTAAAACTTCTTGCTATTCATCTTTTTGTTAACATTACTTATATTGTTCTTATTAAACAGTTATTATTCTTCATATTCTACTTCTTCATCTTCTTCCTATTCATCCTTTTCATCATATTCTTATTTGTGACAGACATTCCTGTACTTGTAATCTGTAAAACTCTGAATTTTCATCCTTCCGTTCTTGCTGTCACGAAAGATTTTAATTACAACAGTATTTGTCCGCGTTCAGTTTAGCCTGCAGCAGCATCAGGCATTTTCCAGGGGCACCACGAGGAGGAACGGACTCACCCCCATACACTGCTTAGTCTTCTTCTGCTTAGAATTTAGAGCATATATTTTGCTCTTCATTTTGGTCTTATACTTAATGTTCTTCTGCTTTTTGATCTTCTGCTTATTGTTCTTCTGTCTCTTGTTCTGTATCTTGTAGTTTGTCTTAACCTTCTTTGTCCTGTTGGTGATGGTACAAAAGCCAATGGAAGTAACGAGGACCAGCTGACTGTGCTGGAACCCGGAGGGTCAGCAGAAGGAAAAGAGCCAATGGCACAACCGAGGACCAGCTGACGTTACTGGGACACGGTTACTAAGCAGGAGGTACCTGTGCTCCAAAGCACTACCAAGGACCAGCAGACGTTGCTGGAACTCGGATACCGACATGGAGGCACCTAGGCCAAAGGCACTGCGGAGAACCAGCTGACGGTACTGGAACCCGGATGGGTAGCAGAAGGTACAAGAGCCAATGAAAGTAACGAGGACCAGCTGACTGTGCTGGAACCCGGAGGGTCAGCAGAAGGAAAAGAGCCAATGGCACAACCGAGGACCAGCTGACGTTACTGGGACACGGTTACTAAGCAGGAGGTACCTGTGCTCCAAAGCACTACCAAGGACCAGCAGACGTTGCTGGAACTCGGATACCGACATGGAGGCACCTAGGCCAAAGGCACTGCGGAGAACCAGCTGACGGTACTGGAACCCGGATGGGTAGCAGAAGGTACAAGAGCCAATGAAGTAACGAGGACCAGCTGACTGTGCTGGAACCCGGAGGGCAGCAGAAGGAAAAGAGCCAATGGCACAACGAGGACCAGCTGACGTTACTGGGACACGGTTACTAAGCAGGAGGTACCTGTGCTCCAAAGCACTACCAAGGACCAGCAGACGTTGCTGGAACTCGGATACCGACATGGAGGCACCTAGGCCAAAGGCACTGCGGAGAACCAGCTGACGGTACTGGAACCCGGAGGGTAGAAGAAGGTACAAGAGCCAATGAAGTACGAGGACCAGCTGACTGTGCTGGAACCCGGAGGGCAGCAGAAGGAAAAGAGCCAATGGCACAACCGAGGACCAGCTGACGTTACTGGGACAGGTTATAAGCAGGAGGTACCTGTACTCCAAAGCACTACCAAGGACCAGCAACGTTGCTAACTCGGATACCGACATGGAGGCACCTAGGCCAAAGGCACTGCGGAGAAACCAGCTGACGGTGGCCCGTGTGAACACAGGATGAAGTAGGCAGAGGTACCATGGAAGAAAAGAGCATGGCAAGCAGGACATGACTTTGCCGTTACACAGCAGGGTACACTGAATTACTGAACCCCAGTAAAAACGGGGCAAGTGTAGACATGAGGCTAAGCAAGCACTCGCGAGAACACTGGCGGTTTGTAACCCATGGGAGAGAAGAATGATAACAGGTGGAGGCAGCAGGACTTTTTGCCGTTCACACAGCGGGGAACAGCTGACATTACTGAACCCCAGTAACACGGAGCAAGTGTAGACTGTGCTAACAGCACTTCCGAGAAACAACTGGCGGTGTTGTAACCCAGGGATGAGAAGAGAACAGGGTGGAGGCAGCAGGACTTTTTGCCGTTCACACAGCAGGGGAACAGCTGACATTACTGAACCCCAGTAACACAGGAGCAAGTGTAGACTGTTCGCTAAACAGCGGTTTCCGATGAAAAAACTGGCAGGTTGGTTGTAAAGCCCAAGAGGGATGAGAAAGAGAGAAAATGGGTGGAGGTACAGGGCAGCAGGACTTTTTGCCGTTCACACAGCAGGGGAACAGCTGACATTACTGAACCCCAGTAACACAGGAGCAAGTGTAGACTGTGCTAACAGCACTTCCGAGAAACAACTGGCGGTGTTGTAGCCCAGGGATGAGAAAGAACATGGTGGAGGCAGCAGGACTTTTTGCCGTTCACACAGCAGGGAACAGCTGACATTACTGACCCAGTAACACAGGAGCAAGTATAGACTGTGCTAACAGCACTTCCGAGAAACAACTGGCGGTGTTGTAACCCAGGGATGAGAGAACAGGGTGGAGGCAGCAGGACTTTTGCCGTTCACACAGCAGGGAACAGCTGACATTACTGAACCCCAGTAACACAGGAGCAAGTGTAGACTGTGCTAACAGCACTTCCGAGAAACAACTGGCGGTGTTGTAGCCCAGGGATGAGAAGAGAACATGGTGGAGGCAGCAGGACTGTTTGCCGTTCACACAGCAGGGGAACAGCTGACATTACTGAACCCAGTAACACGGGAGCAAGTGTTAACTGTGCTAACAGCACTTCCGAGAAACAACTGGCGGTGTTGTAGCCCAGGGATGAGAAGAGAACATGGTGGAGGCAGCAGGACTTTTTGCCGTTCACACAGCAGGGGAACAGCTTACATTACTGAACCCCAGTAACACAGGAGCAAGTGTAGACTGTGCTAACAGCACTTCCGAGAAACAACTGGCGGTTGTAACCCAGGGATGAGAAGAGAACAGGGTGGAGGCAGCAGGACTTTTTGCCGTTCACACAGCAGGGGAACAGCTGACATTACTGAACCCCAGTAACACAGGAGCAAGTGTAGACTGTGCTAACAGCACTTCCGAGAAACAACTGGCGGTGTTGTAGCCCAGGGTCAAGGAGGATGTTTAAATACTAGATCAAGTATTTTCCTTGTTACGTGTCAATTAAAAATGTCTATACTCCAAACAAGAGAAATATAACCTTTAGTACCATAAGATGATGATTTTACTTTAAAAAATATATGTAAATTAATAATTGACAAACATAAACGCATACATTAACATGTTGAAAAGCAATGCAAACCACAATAAAAATCGGTTAAATAATCTGCTATACGGTTTTAAATAAAAGCATACAAGTACATATCAGAATCCATTAATGATGGATAAGTAACAGTATGTACACCATTTTCATTTGCTGAATAATATCACTAAAAAGTTTTTAAAAATATCTAAAATTTCCATCATGTAATACTGATATGTGCCAATCATTTATATTAACAAAAAAAACCTTTAAAAAGTGCATAGTGAAAACAGCTATTTATGCCTGACTGTGGACTTGCAAGCATGACAACGGATGGATAAGGTATATATAGATGAGACTGCATAGCCACAGATGGTGAATGGCGATGTAATACTGTACCTCAATAAAGTGTGCGTTACTACTACATCCTTTTTTTTATATAGCTTTATAAAAGGGTACGTGCATGTATGCTTGCGCCTTTGTTTGGACGCACAGACTGGCTTCCTGCTGTGACGCGTTGGGTATTGGAGCGTCTGTGCGTCTTATGACGCAGACTAACATTCACGGTGCGCATCGTTCATCATCGCAAGCGTACCGACAACACAAAGGCGTTGTCATGACTGCTTTACTCAGTAAACATGCACCTATGATGAAACATACACGCATGTGCCCTATTACATAACAAGCTACAAGAAAAATGCGTGTGAGGTGTGACACAGCTGTTTTGTTAAGGTACAGTATTATATCGACATTGTACAGGTGTCGCTATTCAGTCTGATAAATAGATATCATTCACCTATTCTATCAGTTGTCGTTCTTTCAGCACCACTTACAGGTATATATTTTGCTATTGTGACTATGCACTATTGACTTTACCAAGGTAATGCATGATTTTTGTTAGTGATTATCATGTTTACATGAAGGACCTTTATGATATGGGCTGTTAACTTTCTAATCAAATATGTATTTTTTAAAATGACACAAATATAAGTAATGTTGAAGAGGACTATTCCTACATGCATTGTTTGTACAATATTACAGGTGTACATCACGTCCCTTAATCAACATTGGATATTATATTTGTATGCTTTTATTTCAAAGGCAAGAACACTGAAGTATAACCTTCGCACTGCAGCAGTTGTCAAAGTTCAACCCACATTATGCACTTCCAACATTGCAGTATTTGAGTCATCATGATGTGAGTTGGATTTGTCTAAGCTATGGAGTGACAAGGTTGACCATCAGTATCCTATAGCATAAGTAGGCTTTTGTGTTTGCATTTGTTTTCGACATGTGCATATCTGTAATAATATGTCACAATTGTTTTGTTACAGATTTGTGACAAAGACAAATCATTTTATGGTTTGAAAGTTGACGTTTCAAATGTTTACAGCTTAGAAATCATGGTGTAGCCTCATATCTATGTGTAGCACTAGCCACTTTAACATGTCATGTTTTTTTCAACATGTGTAGCTAGGTAGCAGTAATTTTTGCCGGACACACAGCAGGGGAACAGCAGGCGTTACTGAACCCCACAAACACATCAGCGATGTTTTCATCTGTGCATCTAACACTTCTGAGCAGCAACTGGCGCTGTTGAAGCCCAGGGTCAAGGAGGGTGTAGGCAGAGGCCTAGTATGAGACGTTTGAAGTTGAAGTTGTAGTTAGCAGCAGTAATTATTGCCAGACACACAGCAGGGGAACAGCAGGCGTTACTGAACCCCACAAACACATCAGCGATTGTTTTCATCTGTGCATCTAACACTTCTGAGCAGCAACTGGCGCTGTTGAAGCCCAGGGTCAAGGAGGGTGTAGGCAGAGGCCTAGTATGAGACGTTTGAAGTTGAAGTTGTAGTTAGCAGCAGTAATTTTTGCCAGACACACAGCAGGGGAACAGCAGGCGTTACTGAACCCCACAAACACATCAGCGATTGTTTTCATCTGTGCATCTAACACTTCTGAGCAGCAACTGGCGCTGTTGAAGCCCAGGGTCAAGGAGGGTGTAGGCAGAGGCCTAGTATGAGACGTTTGAAGTTGAAGTTGTAGTTAGCAGCAGTAATTTTTGCCAGACACACAGCAGGGGAACAGCAGGCGTTACTGAACCCCACAAACACATCAGCGATTGTTTTCATCTGTGCATCTAACACTTCTGAGCAGCAACTGGCGCTGTTGAAGCCCAGGGTCAAGGAGGGTGTAGGCAGAGGCCTAGTATGAGACGTTTGAAGTTGAAGTTGTAGTTAGCAGCAGTAATTTTTGCCAGACACACAGCAGGGGAACAGCAGGCGTTACTGAACCCCACAAACACATCAGCGATTGTTTTCATCTGTGCATCTAACACTTCTGAGCAGCAACTGGCGCTGTTGAAGCCCAGGGTCAAGGAGGTGTAGGCAGAGGCCTAGTATGAGACGTTTGAAGTTGAAGTTGTAGTTAGCAGCAGTAATTTTTGCCAGACACACAGCAGGGGAACAGCAGGCGTTACTGAACCCCACAAACACATCAGCGATTGTTTTCATCTGTGCATCTAACACTTCTGAGCAGCAACTGGCGCTGTTGAAGCCCAGGGTCAAGGAGGGTGTAGGCACAAAATATTGAGTTATTGCCTTGTTACGTGGCCATTGCAAATGTATGTACTTCAAACAAGAATAAATGAAGTTTTACTACGACAATAAAATGATGAATTTCAATTACAAGAATAGAAAAATATTTATACTTGACAGTCCTCTGTGGTTGATAACGTTTAATGGCTAACTGAAAATATGGTAACAAATTCAAAGCTTTCGAGACTACTCAGGTGTCTTCATCAGGCTAAGAGTAAAGCCAAAAATGAAGAATCACATATTTCTACACACAACAGGACACAGGAATAGCTAAGACAAGTGAGGGAGGGACAAGTGAGGGGAGACCGGCAACAAAAAGGAGAACAAGGATGAATTATCAGCGCCACACAATCACAGATAAATTAATGAATTTACCTGTGGCAAAAGACTTTTGTATGCCGGTCATAGCATCATGGATATGGAATTACTGGTATTAAAATATAACTTCAAATATGAGAAACGTACAAAGGTTTCAGAATATAAGCTCATCATGACCTTTGACACTGTTAGTGATGGAATGAATAGATCACATGGATTTATGTCATTCTATATCAATTAAGGAATCTGCGTCTATGCCCTTCCAGGGTCATGAAAACCCAAAAAAAGACGCCATTGAGAGGGCAATCAAACTTTCTATCCTTATCTAGGAACTGTTCCAATATTTATGTTCATCCCTGTGAGATAATGACAGTTCTGATACACGTCACTTACTTGTCTTACTTATTGCACTATTCCTGTGTCCTGTTGTGTATAGAAATATGTGATGCTTAATTTTTTTATTTAGTCTTTCCCTGATGAAGAGACGTGAGTAGCCTTGAAAGCTTGCAATTTGTTTCCATCTTTTCAGTTATCCATTAAAAGGTATCAACCACTGCTGACTCTGAAGTCTAAATATTTTTCTATCTACTGGCTAACACGGTACAAAGATACACATGTTTTCTAATTTCAAGAAGGAAAAATAAAGAAATACAAATATAAACGCATATATGCACATGCCAAAAATAAATGGAACAACACAACACCCAAAAAATTGGTAACAAAATATAGTGTTGTAAATTTAAGAATAAAAGTCCATTTTTTTTTTTATGAATAATGCTTAAGGAACGCTATGTTAAACCATAACATAGTGAAGACAATGGATTTTGTAATAGTCACTCATCATCATCATCGCAAATTTTATGTGACAGTCACAGACATTTCAATTATTTAAGTTCATAAAATCGTAACTTTCTATAGCATGTATGACATGTCCAGCATGGACTCATCAATGTGATTGATGACACAATAATGTACGATAAAAAATAACCATTTAAAAAAACATTAGGCATTGTTTGTCACAATTTAAGTGTGTGCCTGCAAGTGTAGGTGAAACAAAGGCTACGGATAGCAAAGGTATATTCTATGTCTGTATCAGACAGTGGACAGCCTCTGATGGGTAATGCCGATGTTATACTGTACGTCAATAAAGTCTGCGGCTGAAATCATGCATTTTTTCTTGTAGAGTGTTGAAGAGGGTAAAAGAATGTCTGGTTGCGCAAGCTTTATCCGTCAACACTACCTTCCTACTGTCACGCGTAGGGTAGGGTAGCGTATGGCAATTAGCTGACTATCAAATGTGAGGTTAGGCTGCGTTATTGCGCACTAGGGACGCAAAAAAAAATACAGCAGTAATAATTTAATGTGTAATACTCCACCTATGACAAACAAAAAAATTACGTTCCCTCTTTAACAATGTACAAGACTAACAAGCCTAATGGTTGACGCTGACTTAATTGAGATACAGTATTACATCAACATTGTCCATGAGTAACTATGCACTGTGATACCTATATACCAGTATTAATTTATATCTCTTGTGGTTGTTTCAACAGCACTTGCAGGTATAACTACCTATTGTCAGTATGCATGATGCACTTTCTAGATGTAATAATTTATTATTGGACATTATTACCATTTTACATGCTGGCCATTTCATATATGGTGTTTGAAATTACAGTTGGCATCAGTATGTGTATTTTATAATGTCTGTCATAAATAAAACTCGTGATGATGATGATGAGGATTTAATGATTCGTACATCCATTGACTGCATTATCTTACAGGTACAGATAAAGTTCCTAAAAAGCATTAATTCATAAGTCTGAAATGTACTTTTATGCATTAATTTCAAAATGTGAAGAGTAGACTATGTTTTTATTTTTTGTTACCATTTCTAATAGACATGTGCAGATATGCGCTGTGATGACAAATTATTATTTGTCCATATTTGTCATAAAAATTTATCATTCTAGGCCTGCAAAACTTCACAATTTCATGTTTTCAGCATAACAAGCAGGGTGACGGCTCTTCCCTATTTGGAGCATGTTGGTCATGTGTTTTTCTGTCCATGTGTCGGGAACAGGAGACTTCTTGCCGTTCACACAGCAGGGGAACAGCTGGCGTTACTGAACCCCACTAACAGTAGAGCTTGTGTTTTGTTCTGTGGACACAACACTTCTGAGCAGCAACTGGCAGTGTTGGAGCCCAGGGAGTAGAGTTCAGGTGGTAGAAAGATGAACATAACAGGAGACATGGATAACGTTGCGAACCAGTTATTTAATCTGAAAACGGACAACAAATTCTGGCGAGATCCATGCCTTGTTCATTTTCAGAAAAGTAAGCCGGTCTACATTATCGGAGGATAGTCGCATGCGACGGTCTGTTAGTACACCACCTGCAGCACTAAAGACGCGCTCCGATAATACACTGGCAGCAGGGCAAGCCAGCACCTCCAATGCATACTGGCTAAGCTCTGGCCATGTATCCAGCTTAGAGACCCAAAACTTGAATGGGGAAGAGCCATCTGGGAGTACACTGAGAGGCAAAGCCAAGTAGTCTGTCACCATCTGACGGATACGTTGCCTCCCGCTGACTGGAGCCCTCTCGGATGGTGTAGACATTTGTGGCGCTGCCACAAAACTTTGCCACATTTTTAACATACTGGTCTTTCCCTGTGCAGAGGCACTGCGTGTGCTCCCTCTTGTTGCAGAGCTCTCTACACTGCCTCGACGCACAGAGCTGCTTTGTAAAGCAGTAGCAGCAGCGTGCTCTCGGCAGTAAGGTAGAACATTAGGGATTGCACCAGTTGTTCTTGGTACTCCCGCATTTTACGCTCCCGGTTCAACGGTGTGATGAGGCTTTTGACGTTGTCCCGGTAGCGAGGGTCTAGGAGGTGTACACCCAATAATCAGACGTCGTGAGAATGTGGGCGATGCGGCGGTCGTTTTTTAGGCACGCAGCATGAAATCAACCATGTGCTGCAGACTCACAACTGGCAAAGAAACGCTGTCCTCTGCAAGAGGCGTTATCTCTGCCTGCTCTGCATCACCCCACCCTCGCTCTACATACTGACTAGATAGTTTGTGTACCTCCCTCTGGAGCGATGTCTTCCTCCTCCATTGACTCCTCCTCCTCATCCTCCTCACAAAGTGAGCCCTGCCCAGCCCTTTGTGAGGAACCACGTTGCGCTGACTTTCCAGAAGGTGATGGAATTTGTGACTCCTCATCCTCCACCTCTTCCAAAACCTCATCCCCTTTTTGCTTGCAGTGTTTTTTGAAGCAGGCAGATAAGGGGGACAGTCAGGCTGACTAGTGCAACTCTGCACTCGCCATCCGCGTTGACTCATCAAACGCACGCAAAACGTGGCACATGTCCTTCATAGTGGCCCACTCATTAATGGTGAAGTGTGACAGCGCAATTGCGTGTTGATTGCGCCTGATGCAGCTGATACTCCATAACTGCTGGCTGCTGCTCACACAACCGCTCCAACATATGTAATGTTGAATTCCACCTGGTGGATACGTCACATATGATGCGATGTTCAGGAAGGCGCAATCTGCGTTGCAGAGCTGCAATGCCGATCTGGCCATGCTGGAACGTCGCAAGTGAGCGCACTCTAGGCGACCTTGTTAGCAGTGCATCAAGATCCGGATAGTCCCTCAAAAAACTCTGCACGACCAAGTTGAGCACATGTGCCAGACATGGTATGTGAGTGAGTTGCCAAGGCCCAGAGCTGCACCAGATTTCGGCCATTGTCACACACTACCAAGCCTGGCTGGAGATTCGCTGGCAAAAACCACACGTCGCTCTCCTGCTTGATGGCATTCCAGACCTCCTGCGCTGTGTGGCTTCGATTCCCCATGGGAATTAATTTCAGAACGGCCTTTGTCGTTTGGCCACGGCTGTGCTCATATCGGTCGCATCAGTAAGCGTCCACGGGTCCATGTGGAGGTAGACCGTGACGGCTCCTGCAGCGATGATTCTGAGGAACTGGAGTAGGAGGAGGAGTCAATGTGGACAGACTTGATTCCGCAATCCTTGGAGTTGCAGAACACGTACAGCGCCACTCGCAAGATCTTACCGGCTCCACAACATTCACCCAATGGGCATGAGTGAAAGGTATCGCCCCGGGCCATGGGTACTGGTCCACGCATCGGTGGTCAGTGGACCTTGCTACTGACGGCGTTTAGTAGCGCATGTTTAATTTTTGCCTCAACATGCTTTTGCAGACCAGGGACGGCTTGCCTGCTGAAATAAAATCGGCGGGGCCCACATTGTATTGTGGGACTGCCAATGCCATTAATTCACGGAAACTGTCAGTCTCCACCAGTCTGAATGACAGCATTTCAAGGGAAGGATTTTGCAATGCCAGAAATTCAGAGCCTGTGCTCGGGGATGGTTTGCCGAGTATGGCCGTCTTTTATCCCATGCCTGTGCTACCGATGGCTGTTTTGTGGCCTGGGTGTGTGAGGATGACAGGGAACTTGCAGCTGTGGGTGGAATAACACTGTGTCTCTGGACAACATGACAGAGGTTCTTCCATGGCGATCCTTTGAGGAAGCCGAACCAGCTGTGTGTGAACTGGAGGAAGAGGCTCCAACACGAGCTGAAGATGTAGTGTGCTGTAGGTTGGCCTACATTCCATTGTGTCTTTGTAACTCAACAAAGTGCTTTGACCGCACATGTTTCCACATATTTGTTGTATTAAGGTTACTGACACTTTTACCTCTTTTAATTTTTTGATTACACAGCTTCATTTGACATAGCAAATATCATCTGCAACTGTATCAAAAAAGGCCACGCAGGAGCAAGTCCTGGGAGCGCCCGTTTGGCTGTTGGAAGAGAACTGCTCCGAACGGGTGCCAAACTGGAGGCTACAGGCAAGCGAGTCTGCAGCCTACCTCTCCCTACTGTTTGGACCGTTGGGGCAATCTCTTCCTCAGAGCTGCTCCCACCACCTTCCTGTTCCTCACGCCATGTTGGGTCTTGGACCTCATCATCTCCACCACTACCCCTTCCAACACCTGCTGTTGTTGGGTGGTCTGGCCAGCACCATGCTCAACAGAAACTGGCAACTGAGTCTCATCATCATCAGATGCGTTCTGCGGTGTGCTGACCATCGGCACTGGCTCACCCGCCTCTTCAGATTCAGAGAGACACAGCTGTTGCGCATCACTGCATACTGCCTCTTCTTCACATTCCAGAATGCTGCTTGGCTGGGCCCCTGTTGCAAGCCAACAGATTCTGAGAAAAGAAGCAGAGACTCAGCTGGCTCCTGACAGAGCTCTCTGACTGCCTGGGCAATTTGGCAGGCGTGAAGAGACTGATGGTTGTTCAACAGTGCTGTTGGTCCTGAGAGGAGGTGGAAGCTATTGAAGTCGATGCATTGGCTGCCATCCAACCAAAACGGCTTCAATTTGTTCTTCACGCAGCAGGGGGTACCTGACTCCTACAAAAGTGCGCATAAAGAACGCTCACGGGAAAACTGGTGGATGCTGTGTCACGGGTGCGGCAGCAGCCACAGAATCCCACGTCCTCTCCCTCTGTAAATCAACGGCCTCGACCACGACCACGTGCCTTACTCACTGACTTCTTCACTTGGTAGATTGATAAAGAAAGTCAGAAAAGTTATAAGGCCTAAGTGTGGTTATTCCTCACAGACTACAGTAACCCGCAGACAAATGTTCAGTATCTGTGAAAGGCCCTTTGTGTACTTCTAAGTGTTTGCAACCAATGATGTATACGGATGGAAGCGCGTCACACTAATAGATTAGATTTTTTTCCACTAAATGGAGCAGCACCAAATTAGAGAAAAATGTGAAGGATGAGGCAGTGACACACGCTCAGCAGACTACAACCGGCAGTGGTTGAAGAACAAACGGAGCGTAATCTGCACTCACAAAATGAAAAGCTCACAGACTACAGTGAACACTGAAACACAACTGTTCAGTAGCTGTTAAAGGCCCCTTTGTGTACTTCTATATGTTTGCAACCCAAAGTATTGTATACGGATGGAAGCGCGTCACACTAATAGATTAGATTTTTTTCCACTAAAATGGAGGGAGCACCAATTAGAGAAAAATGTGAAGGATGAGGCAGTGACACACGCTCACAGACTACAACCGGCAGTGGTTGAAGAACAAACTGGAGCGTAATCTGCACTCACAAAATTAAAAGCTCACAGACTACAGTGAACACTGAACACAACTGTTTTAGTAGCTGTTAAAGGCCCCTTTGTGTACTTCTATAGTGTTTGCAACCAATGTATTGTATACGGATGGAAGCGTCACACTAATAGATTAGATTTTTTTCCACTAAAATGGGGCAGCACCAATTAGAGAAAAATGTGAAGGATGAGGCAGTGACAACACGCTCAGCAGACTACAACCGGCAGTGGTTGAAGAACAAACTGGAGCGTAATCGCACTCACAAAATGAAAAGCTCACAGCTACAGTGAACACTGAAACACAACTGTTCATAGCTGTTAAAGGCCCCTTTGTGTACTTCTATAGTGTTTGCAACCAATGTATTGTATACGGATGGAAGCGCGTCACACTAATAGATTAGTAATTTTTTTCCACTAAAATGGAGCAGCACCAATATAGAGAAAAATGTGAAGGATGAGGCAGTGACACACGCTCAGCAGACACAAACCGGCAGTGGTTGAAGAACAAACTGGAGCGTAATCTGCACTCACAAAATTAAAAGCTCACAGACTACAGTGAACACTGAAACACAACTGTTCAGAGCTGTTAAAGGCCCCTTTGTGTACTTCTATAGTGTTTGCAACCAATGTATTGTATACGGATGGAAGCGTCACACTAATAGATTAGATTTTTTTCCACTAAAATGGAGCAGCACCAATTAGAGAAAAATGTGAAGGATGAGCAGTGACACACGCTCAGCAGACTACAACCGGCAGTGGTTGAAGAACAAACTGGAGCGTAATCTGCACTCAAAAATGAAAAGCTCACAGACTACAGGAACACTGAAACACACTGTTCAGTAGCTGTTAAAGGCCCCTTTGTGTACTTCTATAGTGTTTGCAACCAATGTATTGTATACGGATGGAAGCGCGTCACACTAATAGATTAGATTTTTCTCCAAATAAATTAGAGCAGCACCAATTAGAGAAAATGTGAAGGATGAGGCAGTGACACACGCTCAGCAGACTACAACCGGGAGTGGTTGAAGAACTAACTGGAGCGTAATCTGCACTCACAAAAAGAAAAGCTCACAGACTACAGTGAACACTGAAACACAACTGTTTAGTAGCTGTTTAAAACCCCTTTGTGTACTTCTATAGTGTTTGCAACCAATGTATTGTATACGGATGGAAGCGCGTCACACTAATAGATTAATTTTTTTCCACTAAAATGGAGCAGCAACAATTAGAGAAAAAATGTGAAGGATGAGGCAGTGACACACGCTCAGCGACTACAACCGGCAGGGTTTAAGAACAAACTGAGCGTAATCTGCACTCACAAAATGAAAAGCTCACAGACTACAGTGAACACTGAAACACAACTGTTCAGTACTGTTAAAGGCCCCTTTGTGTACTTCTATAGTGTTTGCAACCAAAGTATTGTATACGGATGGAAGCGCGTCACACTAATAGATTTGAAATTTTTTCCACTAAAATGAGCAGCACCTATTAGAGAAAAATTAAGGATGAGGCAGTGACAAAACGCTCAGCAGACTACAACCGGCAGTGTTGAAGAACAAACTGGAGCGTAATCTGCGGTCAAAAAATGAAAAGCGCACAGACTACAGTGAACACTGAAACACAACTGATCAGTACTGTTAAAGGCCCCTTTGTGTACTTCAAAAGTGTTTGCAACCAATGTATTGTATACGGATGGGAAACGCGTCACACTAATAGATTAGATTTTTTTCCCCTAAAATGGAGCAGCACCAATTAGAGAAAAATGTGAAGGATGAGGCAGTGACACACGCTCACAGACTACAACCGCATGGTTGAAGAACTAACTGGACGTAATCTGCACTCACAAAATAAAAGCTCACAGACTACAGTAAACCCTGCAGACAACGTTCAGTAGCTGTGAAAGGCTCCTTTCTGTACTTCTATAGTGTTTGCAACCAATGTATTGTATAGGATGGAAGCACGTCACCCCTAATAGATTTGATTTTTTTTCTAATATAATGGAGCTGCACCAATTCCCAAAATAAAATAAAA
Organism: Oophaga sylvatica; assembly: GCA_033576555.1. NCBI lineage: Eukaryota > Metazoa > Chordata > Amphibia > Anura > Dendrobatidae > Oophaga > Oophaga sylvatica. Next base: position 132,080,626 of record JARQOD010000001.1, on the reverse strand, counting down.
AAAAAAAGAGTCAGTGACACGTGCCCGATGCCTACAAACAGCGTGGATGCAGAGCAAACTGCAGCCCTCCCCCTGCACTGTCACACACACACCTTGCACAGAGCTGTTAAAAAAAACACGGCAAAATGAAGCTTTACACAGCGGGTTTGGGAAACTAGCCGCCTCAAGCACAGTAGTACCAAAAAAATTATGGGAATCTTCCTATTCCGGTATACGATATTGAAAAAGTATCAGAATTAAGTATCGGAATTCCGATAACGCGAATATCGGCCGATACCCGATACTTGCGGTATCGGAATGCTCAACACTACTGCAGAGTCTTCGACCTCTTACGGGCAAATTCTCTCTATGCAAAGTTGGAGAAATGTATGTTTGAGCAGGAGTCCTTACCCTTCCTGGGCTATATCATCTCTGCCCAGGGACTGGCTATGGATCCTGCCAAACTACAGACGGTGATGGACTGGCAAGAACCCCATTCTCTGAAAGCGGTGCAGCGCTTCATGGGGTTCATTAATTACTATCGTCAGTTTATCCCCCACTTCTCAACTTTGGTAGCTCCCTTGGTAGCCCTCACCAAGAAGGTAGCAAATCCCAAATTGTGGTCAGAAGAGGTCTCCAAGGCCTTCACTTCTATTAAGTCTCATGTTGCTAGTGCTCCCATCCAACATCGACCCGATGTTGATAAGCCGTTTATTTTGGAGGTGGATGCCTTGTCCGTTGGTGCTGGAGCAGTCCTCTTCCAGAAGGATGCTCAAGGTCGGAAGCATCCTTGCTTCTTCTTTTCCAAGACCTTCACACCAGCGGAGAGGAATTATTCCATCGGGGACAGGAGTTGCTAGCAATTAAGTTGTCTTCTCTGAGTGGAGACATCTGTTGGAGGGGGCTCGCTTTCCTTTCCAAGTTTTCACTGATCACAAAAATCTGGTGTATTTACAAACTGCCCAAGCGGCTAAATTCCCGTCAGGCCAGATGGTCCTTATTATTCTTCCGCTTTTACTTCACCCTCCATTTTCTTTCGGGAGAGAAGAATATCCGGGCTGACGCTCTCTCTAGCTCCGTCGTGTCTTCCGAGGAGGAGGAGGGGGAGCCGCGGCTTATTGTCCCCTCTGAGAGCTTGAGAACTGTAGCTCCGGTGTCGCTAGAGTCTTTGCCTCCCGGCAAACTTTTGTACCATTTAATTTGTGACCGGAGGTTCTTTCATGGGCCCATTCGTCCAGAGTGGGTGGACATTTTGGGAAAAAAAGGACATCGAAGCTACTGGCGAGGACGTACTGGTGGCCGCATATGGTCTGGGACGTTGGAGACTATATTCGGGCATGTGTCTCCTGCGCCAAAAATAATTCCCCTCGTCAACGGGCAGCTGGGTTACTTTTTCCATTGCCGGTGGCAGACAGGCCCTGGGAGATGGTCGGGATGACTTTGTGGTAGGCCTACCCAAGTCTCGTGGTTGCACCATCATATGGGTTATCACCGACCACTTCTCTAAAATCGTGCACTTGGTACCGCTACCCCGATCACTTCTGCATGGGCTTGGCGGCACTGTTTATTAGACACATCTTCCGCTTACATGGTATGCCGGACAAAATTGTCAGTGACCGGGGTCCCCAGTTTGCGTCTCGGTTCTGGAGAGAGCTTTGTCGCCTGCTCAGTATTGAATTAAATCTCTCTTCTGCCTATCATCCCAAGACAAATGGGTTGGTAGAGAGGGCCAACAAGACCTTGGTCACATATCTGCGTCATTTTGTTTCAGCCAGGCAGGATCACTGGCATCCTTGCTACCGTGGGCGGAGTTTGCATTAAACAACGCCGTGGCTGATTCCACTGGACAAACTCCGTTCCTCCTTAATTACGGTCAGCATCTGCGGGTTCCTGTACCTATGCCCGTGTCTTCCACGACTCCAGGGTGGCAAACTGGGCTGTGGAGGCATTCTGGCCTCCAAGGAGAGGATGAGGTCCATCGCCGATGCACATCGGGCCCCTCTCCGACTTTTGCCCCATGCGACTTAGTGTGGCTCTCCACCCGTAACATCAGGCTGCGAGTAGAGTCCACTAAGTTTGCACCTCGCTTCTTGGGTCCCTTCAAGGTCCTCGAACAGGTCAATTCTGTGGTCTATTGTTAGCCCTTCCGCCACGCCTGGGTATCACCGACACATTCCATGTCTCCCTCCTGAAACCCGTATACTTGTCCCCGTTTTCCGAGTCATCTGCTGGGACATCGGGATCGTCTACGAATGACTATGAGGTGAATGCTATTTTGGGGTGCAATGTGGTACGTGGCAAAAAGTTTTTCTTGGTGGATTGGAGGGGTTATGGGCCTGAGGAAAGGTCATGGGAGCCTGCTGAGCGTATTCAGGCTCCGCAGCTCATTGCTGCCTTTGAACATAGCGAGGCCCAAAGAGGTGGAGTCCTAAGGGGGTAATGTTAGAGGTCGAGTACCCGCTTCTGCACAGGGGGAATCTCGAGCCATTCCCGCTGCAGTCCCCCATCCGTCTCTGGATGCAGTGGAGCTTCCTCAGCAGAGACGTCGGTCCCAGCATCTTGCACAGCCTAGTACTGTGCAGAGGTTTACTGCTGCCTCTCCAGGTTCTGCTATTGTAACCAGTACTGGTCAGCGGTGAGCTGACGTCTTTTGGACTAAGTCCTGCATTTCCCCTTCTGAGCATGCCCAGGGTAAGATCTCTCATTGGAGATCAGGGGTCACATGCTCAGGTACTGCAGCAGCTCCTATTGGTCCGCCAGGAAGGTCCTGAGACTGCTTGTGTTCTGAGACAGTTTCTCATTGGTCCTTTTCTGGTAGGTCCTGTAACTGCTGCTATAAAAGATGTGCATGGCTATTAATTGTATTATGTGCTTTGCGCCAGTGTGATCATGCACGCATGTGGTTAGGGCTCGGCTGAAATAAGCCCCTAGAATATCAGCACCTCCGGTGCGGAGATTTGTATGCACGTGTTTAGGGCTTGGCTGAAATAAGCCCCTAGAATACCGGCTTCTCCGGTGAGGAGATGCTTGTTTGCGTTGCCTGACTGCATGACCACGGACTGCTATCCGCGCAGCAGTTATCTGTGTATCCCTGTGGTGTTAACAGGACACAGTCTCTATCTCAGCATCTATACCTCAGCGAATCTGTGGTGTAACAGAGTTCGCTTATGCCGCCATATAGTGCCACAGCATCTATATTTGCGACTCTGTGAAGTAACAGAGTTCACCTATACCGCCATCTTACTAGCAGCAGGCTCTGCCTGCATGGTGGACCCCGGGCTGAGAACGCACCCACTTTTTATATTTATTTGGTGCGTTCCGCAGACCCTAGCAGCATCTGAAGGGTTAATAAACTTATTGTCTGTGGTTTTGAGCACCTTCATGGGTGTAGTTTTTAGAATGGTGTCACATTTGGGTATTTTCTATCATATACACCCCTCAAAGTGACGTCAAATGTGATGTGGTCCCTAAAAAAAATGGTGTTGAAACAATGAGAAATCGCTGTTTAATTTTTAAGCCTTATAACTTCCTAACAAAAAAAAATTGCTTCCAAAATTGTGCTCATGTAAAGTAAACATGTGGGAAATGTTACTTATTAAGTATTTTATGTGACATAGTTCTGTGATTTAAGGGCATGAAAATTCAAATTTGGAAAATTTTCAAAATTTTTGCCAAATTTCTGTTTTTTTCACAAATAAACACAAGTCATATCAACAAAATTTTACCACGGTCATGAAGTACAATATGTCTCGAGAAAACATTGTCAGAATCACCAGGATCCATGGAAGCATTCCAGAGTTATTAACTCATAAAGGGACAGTGGTCAGAATTGTAAAAATTGACCCATCATTAACATGCAAAACATCCTTGGGGTAAAGGGGTTAAGCGTCAATTTAATTGCTGAATATAGCTGAACATACACATCACAAAAGCTGTTATTTCCCACGCTGCATGGGGAAGTGGGTTGATAGCCTTTGTATTGTCAGGCGACATCAAGCCCCGAGGTTAGGAATGGAGAGACGTCAATAAGACGACCCCATGACTAACCCCATAGTCACATTGATTCCCCATTGAAAAAGCTTACATAAAACGTGCGTCTGGGGTCGGCCCCTGGGAATTCTGTGGTCTGTGCACCAGCACTTTACAACATGGTTAACTGCATGCAAACCTTTTAACTTGGGTACGGGCAGTACATTACTTTATGCCCCTGCTTTCCACAATATCAGTTTATAATTAATGGTAGACACTCTCAGCACAAGCACTTTATGATTTTTGCAATATTACTACATTTGCACTAGGAGAGTGTATGTTTATATGATCTTCCAATACTGTATTCTTATATAATTTGTGGAACTGCCTCTTATCCCTGAATCCTCATTCCCAGGGCATCTATTGTGGATCCTATCTTTTCCTTCCTCAATAATTTTTGTGTACAAGATTATGCATGTTACCTATTATCAGGGCCAGCATCAGCACCCGGCGCACCCGGTCAAGTGCCAGGGCATTGAGCAGGTGGGGGGACCACTCACAGATGGGGACACCGGCATGCTATGGGTTACTCAGGTTACTCGCCAGTCGAAGCGCGACAACAGTCCTTTAATTGAAAGAATGACACAGACTTAATAAATCTTAATTAAACCAAACTTAGATGGCAGGCTGCATAGTTGCATGATGCGACCATACAGCCTGTCATCCAGCAGAGATACTGAGCAGCGTCTGCTACTGCTGCTCAGTATCTTATATGTAAAAATCCAGTATAAATGAATAAAATCACTATCGCTCATAAAAGCAAAAAAAGGGGCATAATCCAGAATATAATTATATACAAACGACAAAAGGAGTGAAAACACCCATAACAAAGTATAACAAATATTTATTTGTATTTAATAAAATTACCACATACAAAATGACTGTTAAAAAAGTATCTAGACAAAGATATATTAATGTGAAGGACACAAACAGAAAAATGGATCTGACATGTTTACAAATAGTTGGACTGGAATCAGAGACAATCAGAAATCAATAACACAGTGATGTTAAAATTAATACAGAAAAAGAAACCTCACAATACCAGGTGAGTGTAAGGACGTAACCGGTATAATATAAACCATTACTGGCATATAACCACATACTAATAGACCAGTAAATGCCCAAAGCAAATTACAAAGATACCCAGTATTGATAATCAAGTCTCACCCGAGTTTGTCCCTGAAAACAGTCAGATCATGCAGCCCCGACGCGTGTTTTGCGTGGGCTTCCAGTTTGTGTGTTTGATTGCAATATATAACCCAAATACAGCTGGTTCCAATGCGGACATAATTGTCGGCGCATGTAAATGAAACGCGCAGAGCAGGACGTGACGTCTCCCCCTGGCCTCCAATGCGATGCACGCAAGCACGAGTCGCGACCATAGCAACCCAGGCAAACATGCACCACACTAAGGATGCCAGAAGTGACGCTCCCGCCCGCATGCATCATAGACATGCGCACAAGTCCAGCATTACATACCCAGCGCCATGACAACGTATACCTCCCTAATACACACACCGGAAGTGACGCAACCCCCGGGTCCAAACCAGAAGAGCTGGAGGTCTAAAATCTCCAAGGAGACCCCGACTCCGAACTCGTCCAAGCAAGGAACCAAGAGAAGCGCTCCAGTGATTAGAGGCAAGGGAACACGTGCACATACATAACAAACATGGATTAAGGAGCGGAGAGGGCATCACCGGACCAATTAGCTTAAATATAAATAAAGTGCTATAGTGAAAAAAATTATTTACAAGAATGTAAATATGAAATTTACATCTCATATAAAAGTGACAAGTGCAATAATGTAATCATATAAATGTCAATATATTATTAATATCAAATATAACACATAACAATGCATAAGTGAAAACCACAAACATTATAATAAATAAGTGGAGAATCATATTTTATAGACGTGTAATGCATATCCACAAATATTCAAGCAGCTGACAGCACTCGGGAGTTATCCAGGATGCACGTTCAGGAGTTTGGGGATCCAAACGAACAAAGTCCAACAAAGAAGTAGGAACAGCATCCAATCCAGGTAGAAGTATAACAAAAATTTTTATTCAGCCACCATAAAACACGACGTTTCGGCCATTATACTTGATAAAGGCCTGATAATGGCCGAAACGTCGTGTTTTATGGTGGCTGAATAAAAAATTTTTTGTTATACTTCTACCTGGATTGGATGCTGTTCCTACTTCTTGTGTAATGCATATCCAATCATAATAACAACATTGTGATTCAATCTCGGTCCATATATAAGGTGAGTATCTTCATTCAGCCCAAATCCAATACTTCATATAGGTACTAAGATGTCCACTGATGTTTAGTCATGGATCACCAACTAATCACCATGGAACCCAGTACCAGGACACATATAACATACAGTTCTAGACTATAAAAAATAAAGACAAAAGCAAAATTAGTTAGGATAAAAATAAAATAAAATAAAAATAAAACACAAACAAAGAATATAAAACAAATCCATATTACAGGTATGAAGCAAAGCTAAGTTGTTCATTCAGACCATTGAGGACCATGGTTCCTAAGGTTGCAATCCACTTGCACTCTCTTTGGGCCAAGCTGCGTTTAGAATCACCCCCTCTGATCCCTAACCGAATCCTATCAATTCCAAAGATTTTAATTCCTTTGGATTACAATTATGTTTTTCCCTAAAATGCCTAGGGAGAGTCTTAAGGGTACTCACATCCTCCACATTGACAGCTGCCGTGATATCTCTCATGTGTATACGTGTTCTGATATGAAGTTCTCTTGTGGTCAAACCCACATATACCAAAGAACACGTACACCGAGCATAGTGCACCACATGGGTAGTGTTGCATGTAATATACTCTCGGATTTTAAATTCATGGGAACCATCACTTGAAGTGAAGGATGTGGCCCTAACCAAATTGTTACAGGCCAGACAATTACCACATGGGAAGAAGCCTACCCTTGGTGCTTCCATTCCAAAATGATCCGTCGGCTTAGCTACATAGAGCTGATCAGTATCTTGCGTGAAATCGTAGGACCTGTCTGACGTCACGGCGAGCATGATAAAGTTCTCACGCACCCGATGCCTTCAAAAAGGTCCTGAGTTCACAGCCAATTAACTCCCTTCACCGATCTGACGTTAGAGTGAGCGTCATTAGAAATTTTCCCACGGCGCTGTCGCTAACGTCAAAATGGTACCAGAGGTGTCACTGTGTGTAATACTTCTGGAACATGTGTGGCAACCGTGTGCTGCCGTATGTTTCATCAGTAACACATGGCAGGCACCAGGCAAGTAGTGGTACAGTAAGCGCTGTTCCACAGCACTGGGTGCTAAGACAATTCTGATCATTCTCCCTGCTCTGCCGGCGATCAGCATGAGCAAGGTAGAATGATGAGAGTAATATTCAAGTGAGAACAATGACAGCAGGCGGCAGTTTTTGGGACTATTTGGGATTATTCCCATCATCGGACAACTTCTGCCGCTAATAACAGTAACAGTAGAAGCCGCTGATGGGAGTATGCATCAGCCGACTCCTACGCTATAAATAAATGAAAAAAACGGCATGGGTTCGCCTGTATTTTTTAGAACCAGCCACGCAAAACTCACAGCTGGGGGCTGCAACCCCCAGCTGTCAACTTCAGCGAGGCTAGTTATCAAGAATAGAGGGGTCCTCACACTTTATTTTTAATTATTCAAATTAATAATTTAAAAAAATGATGTGGAATTCCCCCCATTCTTGACATTTCTTGGAGTGATTTTACAGTACACCGTAGATTAATTGCTGGCTTTTCTTCTATCTATCTATCTATCTATCTATCTATCTATCTATCTATCTATCTATCTATCTATCTATCTATCTATCTATCTATCTATCTAATATATATATATATATATATGTGTGTGTCACTGAAATCTATTTATCTATGTATTCTATGTGTATATATATATATATATATATATATATATATATATCCTATCTATTCTATTCTAACCTGTCACACTGATTTTACTGAAGGCAACACATTAATTGCTGGCTTTTATTTTATCTTTTACCGAATGTTACCGACTTTTTCCGATTTTAAGAAAAATGCTCGTGGTACTAATCACGAATCTGAATGGACCATATTTATGCCGAATTTATGTTTGGCGATCGCTTTCCAAACATATTCGCTCATTTCTACTAGTTACTAGGGACAGGTGCTTTTGAGCATGCATGTTTCATTGCTGTAATCTAGAAATAACCTGAGAAGTATGTGCTACAGAATCACAACATCCACTTAGGATGGAAAAAGACAGGGTGGACAGAAACATGAATGGCCTCTTCTTATCCTCACTTCCTATGATATCTGTAGTACTGGATCAAAAAGTCAGAGTGAGCAAAGGTATGAGCAATATCTTCTTAGTACCTATCCAGTATTTAATCAGAAAGCCATGGTAGGCAATAGTGTGAGCAGCCTCTTCTTGTCCCTTCTTTTAAATGGTATCGCTAGTATTAGATCCTAGAGACATGCTAGTGTAAGAAGCCACACCAGTTTGCTAGTATTAAATTAGGAAAACAGGTTGGACAATGGTGTATGTTGCCTCTTCTTTCTTCATCATTCCTGGTATATCCAGTATTAGGCCATAAAGACATGGTGAACAGCAGTGTGACCAGCTTCTTCATACCTTAGTACCCTCAATGTCCTAGGAGTTATATCAGATGGACATGATAGACAGCAGTGTGAGATGTATTGGGAACATATATTTCTATACATAAATGAATGAACAAAGCTTTCTGCTGCACATGCTCACAGTTATCTATACTATTAACACAATATAAGGCCTCTTTCAAACGTCCATGTCTCTGGTATGTGTGGTGACAGGTTTCACATGTACCGGAGACACGTACTTATGTAGACCCATTCAAATGAATGGGTCTGTGCACATGTCAGTGTGTTTCCACAGTCTGTGTGTCCGTGGGAAAAACACGCTGACCAGTTCGTTTTTTGCGGTCACCATGGATTGCAAATCATCCCGCACACGTGCACACAGAGAACACACATTGATGTCCTCCGTGTGCACGGACGGCCGCCGGGGAAGAAGAGCTACTGTAAGCAACAGGTGCTGAACGTGGCTTTCATCCATTCTCCCTGCTCTGTCGGTGATCAGTGCGAGCAGGGGTGAATGAATGAATGAAAAACCCGACGTGGATTCCCCCTATGTTTTTGAACCAATCCGGCAAAACTCACAGGTGCGGGCTGCTATTCTCAGGCTGGTATGGGGCCATGGATATGGCCCACCCAGCCTAAAAACAGCAGCCTGCAGCTACCCAGAAAAGGTGCACCTATTAACTGTAGCTGTGGCAAGTGGGGTTAATGTTTGTGGGGTTAATATTATCTTTCTATTGTAAGGTGACATCAAGCCCATGGGTTAATAATGGAGAGGTGTCAATAAGACACCTCTCCATTACTAGCCCTATAGTTAGTACGGGGGTTAAATAAACATACAGCCAGAATTAAGTATTTTAATGAAAACAAACACCACAGTTTTCCCATCTTTATTGTACTGCTAATCCAAGCGACACCCTCGATCTTCTGTAATAAAAAATAAAATAATGAAGCAGCAATATACCATACCTATCTGGCGTTCTGTCCCACAGCATAATCCATATCTGGGGAATATTCAGATTACAACCGGAGCGGTGCTAAATGTGCCTGTCCCAGCTGTAAACTACTGCTGAATGAATGACACGTTGTGGCCGCAGGCTCAGTGACGTCGCTGAGTCTGTGCTTACTGCTGGCATGAACTCCTGCAACCTCAGGACCGTGGGAAAATGCAAGTGATGAGGTCACTGTGATAGAGCTTGAACTGCCATGACCTCATCACTTGCATTTTCCCACGGTCCTGAGGTCACAGGAGTTCATGCCAACAACGAGCAGAGACTCAGTGATGTCACTGCTAGTCTCTTTAAGACAAGGAAGTGAAAAGCATTATTTACATGTATTTTGGTTCGGATTCATTAAGATTGGCATTTAATACATCGGTTTTAATCAGAGGTCTGCAGGATATAAGATGTGCTGAATTTATTAAGAGGCACATGCCACTTAATGAATTCGGCACATCTTATCAGCAGATTGTGCCTTGCCAGAACTCTGACCTATGACTGGAGTAATGTTATGATTCGGTAGCTGAGGAGTGCAGGCAAAAAGGCAATACACCAGAGCAGTTGGAATCTATGAGATTGCAGTACCCTGACTAACCACCACAACTAGAGGCAGCCGTGGAGCGTTCCTACGTTGGTCCTAGACGCCTCGTCACAGCCTGAGAAACTAACTACACCTAAAGATAGAAATAGGAAAGCTATCTGCCCCGGAGCAGAACCCCAAAGATAATAGCAAGCCCCCAAACATGTAATGGCGGTTAGACAAGACGAAATACTGACACAGACAGAAAATAGTATGAGCAAACATTGGGGCCCAAACTAACTAAATAGAAAAGGATAGGAAGGGTACTTACTGCAATCCCAAAAAAAAACCCTGAAAGCACCAACTCTACTAATTTCAAAAACACCTGAGATCACACGACCTCTACCACCTAAATTAGTTCTCTGGTGTAACAAAATCAAAACAGCAGCCACTGAAAAAACTGGAAAAAGCAAAAGTACAAACATCAGTGGCTGAACTAAACTGAGAGGGCAAAAGCCCCCTGAGGGGACCCAGAAGGCCCCCACAGAAGTGCAGGACAAAATGCAAAAGTTAAGCACAGAAACAAAAAGAAGAAAATGTCTTATCTGTTAGCAGGAGATGCAGACACGACACAGCAGGCTACAAGGGAAACAGGAATCAAGGATTGAGACCCGAACAATTGA
>JARQOD010000001.1:132014577-132069670 GCA_033576555.1 Oophaga sylvatica | reverse complement strand
TTTTTACAGTAATTCTGATACATCACTGGGGCCTTGGGTTAAAATCCCATCAAGGACACCATCTGCAAGGAGATTGTATGTTCTCCCTGTGCTTGGGTTTCCTCTGGGTCCTCTGGTTTCCTCCTATACTCCAAAGACATACTGATAGGGAATCTAGATCGTGAGCCCCAATGGTGACGGTGATAATATCTGTAAAGAGCTGTGGAATGAATGTTGCTATATAAGTTAGTAAAATAAATAAATCATATTGTACTGTAACAATATTTAAAAAAAATGTAAAAGAAAAATAAAGAGAGGTAAATGTATAAAATGCTAAAACCAAACAGTGAAACTACATATTGGTGGTTTAGTGTTATAATTAAGCAATAGTTTCCCTTTGATTTGGTTAACTTTAGCATGAATCTCTCTAAATCCTATTAAATCTACCAATTCATTATTTTTATTAAATGTCTTTTTGAATTGAAAGCAACTAGTTTTGCCTTATAGAGGATTTAGCACTAGTGAAGTTCTTGTTCTTGAAGTTTGAAGACTTTTTCTAAAGTCGCAAAATTGTGAAATAAAGACCCTGACTAAATAAATTAGCATTTCTAAATTAGTTATATAATAAAACATTTGTCATTGAGAGAATGAAATGAATGCTGAGAACATACACTTGCAATCATCTCTTTTTCAATTATGTATGTAACTGAGTTATGTTGAAATAAAGCTTTTTCAAGTTACAGTTCAATCTGCCATTCACATATCGCTTCACAGTTGAATTAGGGATTGACTGAAAAGAGCCAAATAAAGTATGATTAATGCTCATCCCACTGACAATAATGTATAATATGTCAACGCAATGGCTTGTCTTTCATCACTTTCCACTTTTACAAGCTGAGAGAAACTTGTCCTTTGCCCCTGAAAGTGTGACCTCTGATCTGTGTTTGACAGAAGGCAGCTGAATAAATTTCCCTAATTCTGCCAAAGACAATACAGCCAAGTAATTTGAAAATCCAAGGGACATGACATCGTGCTACTTTTTGCTATTGACATAAGGCACTAAAGGATATACTTAATTACCACTTTATCAGCTAATTATTGCTAGTTTAGCATTATATTAAAAGATGAATAAAAGTATCACGTCTTATATACTATAACTCTTTCCTATAGTTCTATACCTTTTTATAGATTTATGTGGAAGCTGCTATAAATAAAATACAGTGCGGCATCAGTGTATCATGCTGTAAATATAAGAATGACATAAGCTGGGGTATATTCCAAGTGTAATCTATTTCTACATATTTATGCAATGTATTTGTTATTCGCAGTTCAGGAATAGTACAGCATTTATTTACCATACAATGCAGTTTTCCTACTAAGCACTAGATATATAGTGATAGTTATTCTTTGAAATAGGTTAGAAGAAACAGTATCAATATCATAAGCAAAGTAATAAATCCTATCAAACACCATATTTGCATGCATAATGCTTGTTTGTTAAAATCTGGTAAGTGGTGGTAGATTTATTGACTCTCAGTAAATTTGTCTGAAAAGGAATGAGGAAGGCAACATTTTCAATAATGCAAGTACTTGCTTCTGTATCCAAGCAAAGCATATTTAAGAGCAAGGTAGTGAAATTGTAAAGTTAAAGTATCTGATGTCTGAAACAGAGCCATATCTTTATGGTGGAACAAGACCTTAAACGTTTCAAGATACAGTGGGTATGGAAAGTATTCAGACCCATTTAATTTTTTCACTCTTTGTTTCATTACAGCCATTTGGTAAATTCAAAAAAGTTCATTTTTTTCTCATTGTATACTCTGCACCACTTATTGATTGAAAAAAACAGAAATGTAGAAATTTTTGCAAATTTATTAAAAAGCAAAAACTGAAATGTCACATGGTCATAAGTATTCAGACCCTTTGCTCAGACAAACATTTTAAGTCACATGCTGTCTATTTCTTTGTGATCCTTATTGAGATGGTTCTACTCCTCCATTGGAGTTCAGCTGTGTTTAATTAAACTGACAGGACTTGATTTGTAAAGACACACACCTGTCTATATAAGACCTCACAGCTCACAGTGCATGTCAGACCAAATGAGAATCATGAGGTCAAAGGAACTTGCCAAGGAGCTCAGAGACAGAATTGTGGCAAAGCACAGATCTGGCCAAGATTACAAAATAATTTCTGCTGTACTTAGGGTTCCTAAGAGCACAGCGGCCTCCATAATCCTTAAATGAAAGAAGTTTGGGACCACCATAAGTCTTCCTAAACCTGGCCGTCGAGCCCAACTGAGCAATCGTGGGAGAAGAGCCTTGGTGAGAGAGGAAAAGAAGAACCCTAAGATCACTGTGGCTGAGCTCCACACGTGCAGCATGGAGATGAGAGAATGTTCCACAAAGTCAACTATCATTGCAGCCCTCCACCAGTCGGGCCTTTTTGTCAGAGTGGCCCGACAGAAGCCTCTCCTCAGTGCAAGACATATGAAAGCCTGCATAGAGTTTGCCAAAAAGCGCATGAAGGACTCCAAGACAATGAGAAATAAGATTCTGGTCTGATGAGATGAAGATAGAATCTTTTAGTGATAATTCTAAGCTGTATGTGTGGGAGAAAACCAGGGACTGCTCATTACCTGCCCAATACAATCCCAACAGTGAAACACGGTGGTAGCAGCATCATACTATGGAGGTGTTTTTCAGCTTCAGGGACAGGACAACAGGTTGTAATTGAAGGAAACATGAATGTGGCCAAGTACAGAAATATCCTGGATGAAAACCTCTTCCAGAGTGCTCTGGACCTCAGACATGGCTGAAGTTTCACCTTCCAACAAGACAATAACCCTAAGAACACAGCTAAAATAACAAAGGAGTGGCTTCAGAACAACACTGTGACCATTCTTGGGTGGCCAAGCCAGAGCCCTGACCTAACCCAATTGAGCATCTCTGGAGAGACCGGAAAATGGTTGTTCACTGATGTTCACCATCCAGCCTGACAGAACTGTAGAGGATCTGCAAGGAAGAATGGCAGGTGTGAAAAACTTGCTGCATCATTCCCAAGAAGACTCATGGCTATATTAGCTCAAAAGGGTGCTTCTACTCAAAACAGAGCAAAGGGTCTGAATACTTATGACCATGTGATATTTCAGTTTTTCTTTTTTAATAAATTTTTAAAAATTTCTACATTTCTGTTTTTTTCAGTCATGATGGGGTGCAGAGTGTACATTAATGAGAAAAAATGAACTTTTTTGAATTTACTAAATGGCTGCAATGAAACAAAGTAAAAAATTTAAAGGGGTCTGAATACTTTCCATACCCACTGTAAACTTTTAGCTGGTGAAATTCCATGAAATCTAGCATTGTTTTTCTAAATAAAAATATACATTTAGCAGATTCATTTTTACTATATAAACCTAAATGTATTATTTGTTTTAGTGTGATGTACAAATTAGGTACACACTGATAATATTTCTAAATTAATAATAACACATCAACTTAATTTTCAATATTTTAGTAACATTTACATGTCTTGGTCCATTGTAGGCAAAGTTCTTTTCAACCACATGGTCATTAGTTATGGCTTTGTCATCAAGTTTGCACATTTTCTTCTTAGAATCCATGTTTCTTTTCATAATACATAATACAAAGAAACCTGAAATATTGATGAGTATTATAATATCTAATGTTCTATTGTGTATTCTGCAAAGAAAAATTGTTATTACAGGACATTTGTTGCGAAATAAATTTAGTTTCATTACACATATTTCCAATGTCTATCGTTTCTACTGGAAACGGAATAACTCATCCCATTTTTTTCAAAGAATCATTTCTATCTGCTTCACGCAACTTTCCACCAGACAGCTGCAACTGCCCTTTCCAGACCAATTTTGCACCATTGTGAGTAGGGTTGAGGGATACTTTCCGATATCAAGAAGTATCGGATCGGAATGGGTATCGCCGATACCCCAAAAGTATCGGCGATACCCGATTCCGATACCGGAAATCCAATGCAAGTCTATGGGACAGAAATATCGTAACTAAAAAAACCTTTCTTTCCTTGTAAACACTAAATATACACACATAGTATACATATATATGTATATATATACATGTCATTGTGACATATATATATATATATATATATATATTTATAGTTTATACACTTCTACATAGTAAAATAGCCTCTGATTCAATTGCCAGGTAAAGCCGGCTTTTGTGAAAAGACAGAAGCACCCGACATGAAATGACACTTGGTTTACATAGAGTTAACCATGTCTTTTCATGTAGTTTGATATCTGATTTGCACAAACAATTACATGAGTGTATGTGTGCAAAATTTCACACCTGTAGGGGTTAATTAAAGGTGTAAATTCGTTGTAAAAAAAACGGACTTTTTTGCTACGAATTTACACCTTTAATTAACCCCTACAGGTGTGAAATTTTGCACACATACACTCATGTAATTGTTAGTGAAAACAATAGATCAAACAACTTGAAATGACATGGTTAACTCTATGTAAACCATGTGTCATTTCATGTCGTGTTCTGCATTTTCACAAAAGCCGGCAATTGAATTAGCGGCTATTATACTATGTAGAAGTGTATGAACTATAAATATAAATATATATATATATATATGTGTCACAAATTCAATGACATGTATATATATATATATATATATATATATATATATATATATATATGAGGTGTAAAATTGTTGAAAAAAAATGCGTGGGCTCCCGCCCTATTTTCGCAACCAGACAAACAAAGCCAGCGAGTGGGGGCAGATAATAATAGCTCAGAGGGGGACCATTATTTTTAGCCCCCCCCTGGCTACTAACATCTGCCCCCAGACACCCCAGAAAAGACAAATCTATAATTAGATTTGCCCTTTCTGGCACTTTGCCCGTCTATTCCCATTGTCCTGTAGCGGTGGCGAATGGGTTAATATGGGGTTAAAGCCACCTTGCTATTGAAAGGTGACCTTAAGCCAGGTTAATAATTGAGAGCTGTCAATTAGACAACTATCAATTATTAATCCTATTGCATGAAATAAAAATAAAACACACACACTTTAATTAAAAATCATTTTAATGAAATAAAGACACATGTTTTTGACCATCTTTTATTTTACTGCAAAAACCATTTCCTGTAATAAAAATAAAATAAAAAAGCAAAATTATTCTTACCTATCTCATGCACAGTCAGGTCCCATGGTGTAATCCTTCAGAAAGGGTTAATGTTTACTGCAGTGACCGCAGCTAATGCTGCAGCCTCACAGTAAACCTGCAAATGAATGAGTTCCTCTCCTGGCTGACAGGAGAGGAAGTGGAAAGCTTAATTGATTGCTTTCCACTTTCACTTCAGGTCAGCTAGGGACACAATCAGTGACATCAGAGGGAACTGATTAACAAAAATAGGGGTTCCCTTCGAAAAAAAAATGGTGTGGGGTCCCCCCTATTTTTGTTAACCAGCCTGATGAAGCAGACTGCTGAGGCATGGTATTTAAGGCTGTTAAGGAGCCAATATCCATGGACCTTGCCAGCAGCATCGGACTGGAGTACCTTGGGCCCACCAGAGAAAAATTATTCTTGGGGCCCACCATCATACTTCCCAACCTTTGAAGAAGGGAAAGAGGGACAAAGGCTGTGGCAGGCTGTGCCTGCTGCAGCAAATTTTAGGCCATGCCACGTTGCACCACAGACTGTCCAGGAGTTGGTGGATGCTTTAGTCCAGGTGTGGGAGGAGATCCCTCAGGAGACCATCCGTCGCGCTCATCAGGAGCATGCCCAGAAGTTGTAGGGAGGTCATACAGCATAGCTCCCAAATTTTGAAGATAGGAAAGAGGGTTAAAGGCTGCCGCTGCAAATTTTAGGCCACGCCCCGACCACACCCATTTCACAACTAATCACACCCATATCCTCGCCCCAAGCGTACCCATTTAGCACTGCTGATCACACTGACTGGTAATGAGGGCACAGTGGCTGGTACTGAGGAAAAGAAAGAAAGCAGCGAGAGAGAAAGAACAAACAGAGAAAGAAAGAGAGGAAAGAAAGAAAAGAGAGAGAAAAAGAAAGAACAGAGAGAAAAAAGAACAGAGAGCGAGAAAGAAAGAACAGAGAGCGAGAAAGACTAGAGAGAGAAAGAAAGACTAGAGAGAGAGCCAGAGGCGTAGCTAGGGTTTTGGTTTAGTGGGGGCGAAACTTCTGAGTGGGCCCCTAATCAGAGAACCTCAGCAAATGACCGCGCTGTTGCCAAAAATAATCTATATATAAAAAGACCAATATTGATATTACCGCCATATGGTGTGTGGTAAATAATACCAGTCCTACAGAACATATAATAGATTACAGCACAGGTATAGATAATGACTTAACGCTGATGTTCTTTCTAATGGAATTGTTCACTTTTCATGTCTTTTCCATCTGGCCCAGACCGACATGACGACTTCTCCAGCCAGGACTCGACTGCAGAGATTACAACAAAGACACATTTCACTTCTCATATTTTTAGCACTGTCACGGTCACCAATTGGACTATTCTCAACCTGCACAAACTCCTCATCCTGCTGATACCCCAATACTGAGCCGCTGCTGCCGTATGTGTCCCTATTACTGCACCTGATACCCCAATACTGAGCTGCTGCTGCTGCCGTATGTGTCCCTATTACTGCACCTGCTGTGTGGTTCTGTGTGACCTCTAAATTCTAAAGCACCCCTCTAGAATATAGTAATGCCGGGTGCAAGTGCCCTAGAAAACAGTGCCCACATTTTGTCCCCTAGACTGTAATAATGCCCTGTGTGCCCCTTTGACAGTCACAGTAACCCGAGTTCCCCTATAACAATAAGTGTCCACTTTAAATTTAATAATGTCCCAAGTCTCCCCCTGTACATCTCCCCTATACACAGAATAATCCCCCTCACTGGATATATAGTGACCCCTTAATGTCCCCAAACTATTTAATGGGTCCAACACTGTATGATGGCCCCTAGATAGCATCCATACAGCATAATACACCAGATAGTCCTCAATATAGTATAAAGCACCCCCATAGGCAGCCTCTATATTATAATAAACCCCCATAGGCAGAGTCTATAATATAATGCATCACCATAGGCAGCCGCTATATTATAATGCACCGCCATAGGCAGCCTCTGTAGTATAATGCATCCCCATAGGGAGTCTCTGTAGTATAATGCACCCCAATATGGAGCCTCTGTAGTATAATGCACCCCCCATATACAGCCTCTGTAGTATAATGCACCCCCATTAAAAAAAAAAAAAAAACAATACTCACCTCCCGGCTCCTGTGCTGCTCACTGTTCTCCCTCTCAGCGACTGACAGCGGGCGCGATGACGTCACCTGCCCGCTGTCAGACGCTGAGATGCCGATACAGCTGGATGCCGATACAGCTGACCCTCCGATGACGGGTGGGGGCCCACTGCTGGCAACGGGCCCCCCCACCGCCTGTTCAGGCCCCATAGCTTCCGGGCGGCAGAGCAGGGAGAGCGATTCTCCCTGCTCTGCCGCAGAATGTAACTGTATCGGCGTGCTGTGCACGCCGATACAGTTACTGTAGCGTAGCTCCGGGTGGGCCCCCTCAGAGCGCGGGGCCCGGGGCCACCGCCCCCTCTGCCCCGCGACCTATCCTTTCAAATTAGGGCCCACCACGCAGGAGCTGGGGCCCACCAGAGGTTTCTCCGGTGTCCCGGTGGCTCAGTCCGACCCTGCTTGCCAGCCTGATAATACCAGGCCACAGCAGTCTGCTTATCTTGGCTGGTTAACAAAAATAGGGGATCCCGTTGAAAAAAATTGGCATTGGGTCCCCCCATTTTTGTTAACCAGCCAGATGAAGCAGACTGCTGAGGCCTGGTTTTTCAGGCTGTTAAGGAGCCAAGATCCATGGACCTTGCCAGCCTGATAATACCAGGCCACAGCAGTCTGCATATTTTGGCTGGTTAACAAAAATAGGGGATCCCCTCAAAAAAATTGGCGTGGGTCCCCCCTATTTTTGTTAACCAGCCAGATGAAGCAGACTGCTGAGGCCTGGTTTTTCAGGCTGGTAAGGATCCAATATCCATGGACCTTGCCAGCCTGATAATACCAGGCCACAGCAGTCTGCTTAGCTTGGCTGGTTAACAAAAATAGGGGATCCCCTCGAAAAAAAAATGGCGTAGTGGTCCCCCTATTTTTGTTAACCAGCCAAGTAAAATGCAGACTGCTGCGGCCTGGTATTAAAAGACTGTCAAGGCCCATGGATTTTGGCCCTCAACAGCCTGATAATGCCAGGCTACATCAGCCCCACATTTGGCGCATCAAAAGATGTGCCAATAGTGGCACTTTACCCGGCTCTTCCCACTTGCCCTGTAGCGGTGGCAAGCGGGGTAATAAGGGGTTAATGTCACCGTTGATTGCACGATGACAATAAGCCCGGTTAATAATGGAGAGGCGTCAATAAGACACCGATCCATTATTAATCCCAAAGTTTTAAAATGTTTAAAAAAAAGACACAGCAAGAAAAAAGTATTTTAATGAAATAAAAGAGACAACACAGTTTTCATTTCTTTTATTACTCTCTCATTCCTGCGACGCCATCGGTCTGTAAAAAAAGGAAAAAAACAAACCAACAGTATACCACCTGTCCGACGCAGTCCATAGTAACGAGGGTCCAATGACGATCCAGCTCTGCTACATCGGAATGCCAGGCAGAGCCTAACATCCCGATGCAGCACAGCTGATTACCTGCTTCCCTGGCGGTGATGTCATCGGACTGCTTTACGGCCGCGATTACCCAGCAGTCACTGCAGTTATCGCGAGAAACTGCATGTGACCGCCAGGGAGAAGAGGATGGCGGCCATCAAGCAGTCCAGGACGAGACCACCGGAGATCTTCTGCCGGGTAAGTGCCGCTGACTCCTGACAGACCCGACCGACGGACACTGACAGTGACAGGACAATTACGATTCAGGTATCCGATATGACGAAAATATCGGTACTCGGAATCGGAATTCCGATACAGCGAATATCGGCCGATACTCGATATTTGCAGTATCGGAATGCTCAACACTAATTGTGAGTGATCTGTTCTCAAACCAGCACCTGCGAGAATATGGTAATACAAGCTTGATGACAACTGATGTATTTTTCCAGCATTTTGTCCATCAAATTGCTGGACAGGCTGCTGAAATTCATCAGGAGAGTGAGTCTCCTGATGAATTTCAGCTGCCTGTGCACTAGGTAGAAAATGTGCAACAAATATATGATTTACATTATGGCATTTTTGTCATGTAAATTAGAGTGAATCTGTCGGTTTTTTTTTTTCACCATGCCACGTTCTAGTAAGATCTACCCTCTACAAATTGGAACTGATAAAAAAGTGCTAAAAATCTCAACATTTCTGCATGGCTCCATGTTGCATAAAAATGTGCAATGTTTTCGTCACAAAAAATGTCTAATGAATCAGTTTCATGGTTTATAATACAGCGCTTTACAGACATTATTGGCACTGTCCGCTATCAGTATGTCTTTGTAGTGTGAGAGGAAGCCTGAGTACCTGGAGGAAACCCATGCAAACAAGGGGAGAACATACAAACTCCTTGCATATGTTGTCCTTCATTGGATTGGAACCCAGGATCCCAGCGCTACAAGGTTTCAATGAGCCACTGTGATTCCCTAAATGGAAACTATAGATCTGCTACCCATCAATGATTGGCTAAGTAGGTTTTATATGGATATTTTAAACTTAAATGCATTTACAAAGTTTGTTGCTGAAGGACTCTATGCCTCACCACAAATCTTCCAGAACATTTTGTAGTACCCAGGATGGCACAACACTAGCAATTGCATAAAGAAAGGTCCTCTTTTGCATATTTAAAGTCTGCAGGTAGCGGTACATTAACATTCTCATTAAAAGTTCCACGTCAACTTATATGACAATTGAGCTTGTCGCTAACTGATGGCATTTTTATAGCAAAACTGACTGCAGCATTTAAGTTGAGAAAGGAATATCTCTTTGTCATCCCATTAAAACCCCTTCAATGGAGTCATGGGTAGCCTGTGTAATGCTACTCCAGCCAGACCAGTATACCTATGCCAACCCTGAATGTGATCAAGGGTAGTTGATTGGACTCTACTCAGTCCACTCTAGTATTCCTATGTCATCCCATTGAATTTCTGCAATGCGATGGGTAACCACTGTTATGCTACTCCTAGCAAATATGTCTACTAGATCCTATTGTTGTCACTAGCTATATATATGTATATACATATAATAAAATCTATGACTGTTCATTAGACATGATGAAGACCATGAAAAATGCCATTTTATGTTGTTTATTTCTTCCTTTATACTAAAAATAGGGATAAAAGGTAATCAAAAAGTCATATTCGGAATATTCCAAAATAATAGAAAAAATCCACATCACATACTTCTAAAAATGTTATGCTACTACATGTTTTCAATTGACAAACTTGACAACTTTCTTTTTAAACAAAAAAAGTTTTTTTAATCTAAAAATAGTAGAAGTTAAATTTGGTATCACCGTAATTGAACGGACTCTCAAATGAAGTTAGTATATTATTTATGTGATCTGAATTTCGTAAAGAGCATATGGATCCCAGAAAACTATGAAGAAATTGTTTTTTCCATCCAATCTGTAAAAAAATATAAAATAGAGGTCATGGTTTTTAAAATGGAGAGAAATATAAGTTTACAAGAGTTTACAAATCCTTTTAGTTTTCTGCCATATACAAAACATTTTATATTTCAAATCATTTAAACAGATAAAATTAACATTTCATTTTACAAACATATTTTCTTGGAATGTTAAGACAAGTGTTGGGTAGTAGTGAAACTGTTAAAACGCACAGTCCGTACCAGTTAATATGGGTAAGAACCAATGATTAGACATTTTGATGCTTATTACGTTGTATTATGACTACTAATGGGCTATTTGTGGCCTAATGAGTCTTGTGCTATATATCTATATGTAGTAATAGGCACCAATCTGCACACTATTTAAGTGACAAACTATATTTCTGATATACCCTGGTTACTTATGTGTCTGTGCTACCCCTGCTTGTTATACCCGCAGTTTTTTTGCCTCCATATTTTATCTCTGTATTGTAGGCCACTATTTGTTGGCATATTGTTGTTTATTAACATTAACAACCTCACCACCACTATTAACAACTATTAACAACCTCACCACCACTATTATTCCATCCCTAACCCACCTCTTCAACCTATCACTAACTTCCGGTACCTTCCCTTCTGCTTTCAAGCATGCCACAATCACGCCTATCCTTAAAAAGCCAACCCTCAACCCAACCGCTATGTCCAGCTATCGCCCAATATCGCTGCTCCCATTCGCTTCCAAACTCCTGGAGCTGCATGTCCACGCTGAGCTTTCCTACCACTTCTCTTCTAACTTGCTCTTTGACACTCTACAATCTGGTTTCCGCCCCCATCACTCCACTGAGACAGCCCTGACCAAAATTACTAATGACCTACTTACAGCCAAAGCAAACGGACAATACTCTATACTCCTGCTTCTTGACCTGTCCTCTGCTTTTGACACAGTTGACCACTGCCTTCTACTACAGATTCTTTCCTCCTTTGGCGTCAAAGACCTCGCCCTATCTTGGATCTCCTCATACCTTTCCAACCGCACATTCAGCGTCTCCCACTCCCACACTACCTCCTCGTCCCACCCTCTCTCTGTTGGAGTTCCCCAAGGCTCTGTTCTAGGACCCCTACTCTTCTCAATCTATACACTTGGCCTGGGGCAACTCATAAAGTCCCACGGATTCCAGTACCACCTTTACGCTGATGACACTCAGATCTACCTCTCTGGCCCAGACATCACTTCTCTGCTATCCAGAATCCCGGAGTGTCTATCAGCCATATCCTCCTTCTTCTCCTCCCGCTTCCTCAAACTCAATGTGGACAAATCTGAACTCATAATCTTTCCCCCATCCCACAGATCTTCCTTACCTGACCTATCTACCACAATTAACGACATCACGCTTTCCCCCGTACCAGAAGTCCGCTGCCTCGGAGTAACCCTTGACTCTGCCCTGTCCTTCAAACCGCACATCCAAGCTCTTTCTACCTCCTGTCGCCTTCAGCTCAAAAATATTTCAAGAATCCGTCCTTTCCTCAACCCTCAATCTACTAAAATGATTGTGCACGCCCTCATCATCTCCCGCCTCGACTACTGCAACACCCTTTTCTCTGGCCTCCCTGCTAACACCCTCGCACCTCTCCAGTCCATCCTTAACTCTGCTGCACGACTAATTCACCTCTCTCCTCGCTACTCCTCCGCTTCTCCCCTCTGCAAATCTCTTCACTGGCTCCCATTCCCTCAGCGTATCCAGTTCAAATTACTAATACTGACCTACAAGGCCATCTATAATCTGTCTCCTCCATATATCTCTGAACTAATCTCCCGATATCTTCCCTCACGTAATCTCCGATCCTCCCAAGACATCCTTCTCTCCTCCACACTTATTCGCTCCTCACCCAACCGCCTCCAAGACTTCTCCCGAATATCCCCCATCCTCTGGAATTCTTTGCCCCAACACATCCGACTATCAAACTCATTCAGATCCTTCAGACGGAACCTGAAAACCCATCTCTTCAGGAAAGCCTACAGCCTGCAATGACCCTGCTGCCTCCTCACCACTACCGGAGTTATTGCCTCAACCAACACCGGAACTGCTGCAACCCCCCGACCTACTGTCTCCTGCCTCACAATCCTGTAGAATGTAAGCCCGAAAGGGCAGGGTCCTCTCCCCTCTGTATCAGTCTGTCATTGTTAGTTTGTTTACTGTAAGTGATACCTGTAATTTGTATGTAACCCCTTCTCATGTACAGCACCATGGAATCAATGGTGCTATAGAAATAAATATTAATAATAATAATAATATTAATAAAGCCTTTGTATTTTTATAAAATGATGATGTCTTTACTCCTTTCTTTTGGTGTATACTATAAAACTGTTAAAACAGTAGATTGAGAAGATTTAATTTAAATTATAAGTCTGAAATCACGTCTTACTGATCAATGTTCATTAATCACATCTGTGACCACCAGAAAGATTTGAAAAGTCCAACAACCCTGTAATTAAAGTTCTCAAGATCAGTTAATTAAATCGCACTTACATAAAAACAATTGTGTATGAATATGAAAAACTGAACGTCTTTTCAGTACTCTAATTATATCAGTGTATTCCCTCCACCCCTAAATGTTTTAATGACTATGCATGTAATTAATGAGTACTGATTGAAAATGTATTTCAATTTTATCCTGCCTTAAATATTCATATTTCCCACTGGTAAAAACAGCTGTGTTTTACTTTATCATTGAATATATTTCTATTCCCCAGCAAATGACAATTGATCGGTCTGCTGACAATTTGTAGATTTCTTGGTTTATACTGTAGGACAGAATGCATCTGTAGCTCATGACTATGACATATGGATTTCAGGATTCATGCATGGTACATTATATGGTGTTCTATAGCTTGAGCAGCAAATTGAGTGCTTAATCATCCCAATCATTCTAATTATATCGTTGACATCTTTAGTATAAAAAGTGAATGACTGTCATGAAATTATAATGATTTTTTATCTTCCTTGATAGTGATTGGTTGACTAAAAAGAATGACTATATTGATGTGAAATTAAAGTGTTCATGTTTACAGCAATAATTTAACATTTTTATTATATGCTCATTGAAAATGTCTGCATTATTATTGCTGGTTTTATTATTTGGTCAAACAATTCAAAAACATATTGATAAGTTCTATTAAATAAGATGGCCAACTGACTATACAGCTTACATTTGGTGTACAAACTATTCCTTCTGACTCACATATACACAAATGAACTTGATTTTGGTGAGTAAACATATGTTTTTCAATGGGAATAGGGATTAATAACAATAATATTATTTTTATATAGCGTCAACATATTCCGCAGCTCTTTAAAGTTTGCACACATTATCTTCAGTGTCCCAGATGGGGCTCACAATCTAAATTCCCTATCAGTATGTCTTTGGAAAGTGGGAGGAAACCGGAGCACCTAGAGGAAACCCACAGGGAGAACACACAAGCCCCTTGCAGATTATGTCCTTGGTGGGATTTGAACTCAGGACTCCAGTGTTGCAGTGCTAACCACTGAGCCACCATGGATTACACCCAAGTCAGAGAGTCTTCACCCTGGCCCAAAAGTTTTTTCTTTTTCCTGACACCCTGTATTGGACATCACTGCACTCAGATGGTCAGCCAAAATCACGGCATTTAGAGCAAATTTAGCTTGGGTGTATGAGCACCTTTAGGGTATATTCTCACGGACAGTAAACGCTGCGGGTGGGGCACTGCGTACATCTGCAGCGTCCAACCCGCAGTGGCCAGATGTTACAGCATAGTGGATGGGATCTGAAGAAATCCCATATCCACTATGCATGCACCGGCACCCACAGCTTCCCTGCGGAGACGCACATGCAGCGCGTCTTTCCAGACAGCAGCATGTCTATTTATCTTGCAGAGACGCTCAGTCTCTGCAAGATAAATGTCCCCGTACAATGTATAGGATGTGGTGATTCTGCATGGTTCAGTGAACACATGCAGAATTGCCTGCGTTCAAAAGCTGGCAGCCCTTTGGATGGAGAGGACATGTGCTGCGTTCATAGCGCTGCCGGTTACTGACCACGGGAATGTATCCTAAAGGCTGAGCATCTCCGCAAGATAAATAGACATGCTGCGGTCTGGAAATTTCTTCAATTCCCATCTACTATGCTGTAACATCTGGCCGCTGCGGCCAACACGCAGCATTTACTGACCTTGAAAACATACCCTTATACCTTGCATACATGTGTAAGATAGTAACATTAAACTGTATTCCTCATTGACCACAGAGACTGAAATGATGACAACCATTGTGTAAAGTTAAGTAATGTCTTGGCACAATCTAAAAAATTGGAAATAAATTAAGTAACCATATTCTATATAGACAGGTGTTATGAAACATCTACTGCATCCATTTTAACCCCTTCATGACCTTGGGATTTTGCGGTTTTGTGTTTTCATTTTTTGCTCTCCTTCATCCCAGAGCCATGCATTTTTCATTTTTTTTGTTAATGTGACCTGATGAGGATTTGGTTTTTGCAAGACAAGTTATACTTTTGAAGGACACCATTGATTTTACCATGTAGCCTAGTGGAAAACAGGAAAAAAATTCCAAATGAAATTGGAAAAAAAGTCCAATTACACAATTTTATTTTATTTTTTTACCGTGTTCACTAAATGCTAAAATGAATATGATTGCGCAAGTGATTACAAGTTCAAAGATGATAAACATGTATAGGTTCTATTTTTTTAAGTGGTGAAAAAAAATTGAAAAGTTTGTAAAAAAAAAATTGTCACCATTTTCTGAGACCCATTGTCTGGAAATATGACATATTTTTAATTGTTGTACTCACATACGGAGCTCTACTGCTTCTCCTTGGTTTGGGAATCACAGGCAGGCACAGCTCACAGACACATCCCCTCTCACTAAGCTGCGGCCCCCCTCCCTCTCCCCTGCTACCCTGCTATGCAGCTGTGTAACATGAGACCCTAGTGTGACAGCAGCATACAGAGCAGTTTACGAACCTAAAACTGGTTGAAAGCAGTTCTTGAAGCACATGTTCTCTGTCTCCTTGCAAACTTGAATATCATAACATCGATTATTCGTAGAAGCGAGAAACTTACATTTTTGACATCTGCATTGGTTGAGCTGACCACCGGTGGGTTTTGAAACTCCAGCGACCAGCAGGAGCCGAGAAACGGATTTGGACCCAACCATGTCACACAGCCACACCATGTTTAGACTAAAATGAAAGCTAATTTTTCCCAAAAACCTACAATACTTCTGCCATCCCAGTGTGAGCCTCGCAGCCAGAGTTATAGTACTTATAATTTTTTTCATAACTTTCAAAAGGGGAGAACATTCCATAGCTCAGCCCACCCAGTGATGTAACCCAGGGAAAGGTATAAGACAAGGAGGCTCATTTAGGCTGTTGTTCAGACCTGGGGAGACAGGATATACCATCCCTGCTGTCGAATGAATCCTGGTCCTTGGGAACTTCTCTCCCCCTACCCAACATGGTGTGCCATTGACTGAAATATGTAAGTTCATCTTTAATCCATTTTATTTTGTAATTGCCTGTATATACTGTTTTTGTCTCTCTTTGTAAAATATTTTGTACTTTTGTAAACACTGCCTATTCTTTTTGGAGTAAAATCTATAAAATTACTAGTTCCGTTTTCCTTGCTCTATAAACTTACTGCCACATCCCCGTGCTAAATCAATGCTACCCTTTGGGATGGCTCCTGACCCGATATTGATTTTTATGTAGAACTAGGAGCTGGTGGCAGCAAGTGTTCTGGCCTATTTGAGAGACCCTGGCAGTAACGGACAGAGGTTTTATGTGTGTATTCCCTGCCCTGAAACTGGGGATATATATATCGCCCTCACTGCAGAGTGCGCAATAGCAAATACATGGTAAGGCAGCCTTTCTGGGACTACCTATCCTAGGTGTAGTTCCCTGACTGACCTGAGGGTAAGGGGGCACGAGAGAGCTTCCGGTTCCAAACCGGAACTGCAAAGTGGGATATTTGCTCAAGGAAAGACTAGAAGCAATGGGATGAAATTAAATGGGAGGAGACACAGATTAGATATTAGAAAAAACTTTTTGACAGGGTGATCAATGAGTGGAACAGGCTGCCATGAGATGTGGTGATTTCTCCTTCAATGGACTTCTTCAAACAGAGGCTGGACAGACATCTGTCAGGGATGATTTAGTGAACCCTTCATTGATCAGGGTTTGGACCAGATGACCCAGGAGGTCCCTTCCAACTCTACCATTCTATGATTCTATGATATAATAAATCACTGATGAACTGGGGGCAACCAAACACCCCCGGTTCATGACACCCATACCATCTCCAATTTTTGGGATCTGGAGCTGGGTGAGGGCATATTATTTGCGCACTGAGCTGACATTTTAATTGATACTATTTTGGGGTAGATACAATGTTTTGATAGCCTGTTATTGCATTTTATTGCAAAATTGTGGAGACCAAAAAAGCATAATTCTGGCTTATCGATTTTTTTTTTCATTACACCATTTGCCTATACTTTGATAGATCGGAGTTTATGAACTCAGCAATAACAAATGTTTACTTTCTATTTTTTCATTGTTTTATTTTGAGGGCAAAGTTGGGGTGATTTGAACATTCATATTTTTTCTACATATTTTTGAAAGCTTTTTTTAAACTTTTCACTGGCTTCGATAGTCTCCTTAGGAGACTTGAGGCTGTGATAATCTGATCGCTTGTGCTATACATAGCAGGGCTTTGACAATGACAGACACGGGGTCTTCTTGTCATGCCAACCCATCGGAGCCCCGCAATTATGTGACAGAGGCACTACTGGGCGGGTCTTATGAAGCGCTTCTGATAAGCACAAGAGAAATGCCGCTGTCAGAGATTGACAGAGGAATATTTAATGTTAACAGCCGCGGGTGTATCACGATTCCACTTGCAGCTGTTAGGGGCACATGACAGCTGATCAAATCAGTTGTCATGTGAGTAAAAAGATGTGGGCTTAGAACAGGAGCCCACATCAAAGGGAGGGAGGTGAGGTACAACGTATCTATACGTCATGGGTAGTAAATGGGTCAATATTAGCTCAATTTCATTGTTTATTGAAAATATGATGAAAAGCTCATACATACGGTGATATACACAATATTCAGCTCAAAAACAGCATCATCACAGAGAAAAGCCATTTCTGCAACACATACCTCGCATCAACTATGCGACTATTAGCCACACTACTATATATATAGCAGAGGTTTCAGCTCTCTGGTAGCTGCTTGGATACACACAGGCACAAGATTTTTCATTTTAAAGCAGAATAAAGTTTATTCTCCTTCAAAAACTTTACAGCTCCAAAATGAAACACCTGTTCTTCAGAACAGACCTCTGTTTGTCTTTTCTAAATCTGTGACTCAAAATCCAATCAAAATAAAACACATTTCAGTAACACACACCTGCCATTCAGGACCTTATCTTCTGCCTTATTACAATATTTATTTATATATGTATATGTGCTCATATATGTATATAAATAAATACACTTATTTTATATTATACAGTACACTTGTCCAGGGGAGGAGTCCCGAGGAGAGAATTTTCATTTTCCCAGTGCCTTCTGGGATAAGTGAAGAGTCTCCGCGAGCTCAAGGAACACTGGATTTTGGCCGTTGCAGCTGAAAGGAGGACATCAGTAAACCAGAGGAGAAGTACCGAGGAGAGAATTTGCATATTCCCAGTGCCTTCTGTGATAAGTGAAGAGTCTCCTCGAGAGTTTTGACATATATTTCACCGCTTTGATATCTCTTGAACAATAAGAACATGGAAGAGGCCAGTAGCCATTTGGTGAGCTGCATTTCTTGCTACATGTTCACAGACTTACCAGTGGAAAAGCCAAACTTCACATGCCAGAAATGCAAGCCTGTGTCCCTGTTGGAGGAAAAGTTGCAAAATCTGGAAGACAGGTTATCTACATTGAAAACCATTAAGGAAGGTGAAGAGTTCTTAGACAGAGCAGAGTCATCTCTTCATGTTACAGAAAGAGAAGAAATTCGAAGTGCACCTGAAGAAACAGAGGAATGGAAGCCTGTGACCCAGAGAAGCAGGAGGATCTGGAGGCAGTCAGCACCAATTCTACTCAGGAACCAGTACCAGGCTTTTACACAGGAGAACGATGAAGAAATAAATCAGGATAAGACTTTGGCCACAAAGAACAACCATCTACGCCCTCAGAGTCCTCCTGAATGGAGAAAGAAAACTGTTGTGAAGAAGAAAATGAGAGTTGTTGTCATGGGGGATTCCCTGTTGAGAGGAACAGAGGCCGCTATCTGCAGACTGGATTTAAACTCAAGAGAAATGTGCTGTCTTCCAGGTGCAATAATTAAAGATGTGTCTGACAGGATATCAGGACTCTTTAGACCTACAGATGACTACCCATTCCTGCTAATACATGTGGGAACAAATGACACCGCAAGAAACGACCTGGAAACCATCTGCAGTGACTTTGAAAACTTAGGTAAGAAAGTGAAAGAACTGGGAGCGCAGGTGGTCTTCTCTTCCATCCTTCCAGTGGATGTCCATGGAACAAGGAGGTGGAAGAAGATTCTGCAGGTGAACAACTGGCTATGTCAATGGTGCCGTCAGCAAGGATTTGGATTTTTGGATTACAGAGTGAATTACCTATACGATGGACTACTTGCTAGAGATGGGGTGCACCTAACGAAGACTGGAAAACATGTATTTGGAAGTCGCCTTGCTACACTCATCAGGAGAGCTTTAAACTAGAACAATGTGGGAAGGGAAGCAAAACGCCATACACGTGACAAATACTATTGAGAATTCTGCTATTAGAAGTGAAGGGGAAGAACAAAGACAAAAAATCTACATAATAAAAATATTGAAGAAAAAGAAACTAATCACAAACTAAAATGTTTCTATACGAATGCACAAAGCATGGGCAGCAAACAAGGAGAACTGCAACTACTAACGCAGGAGAAGAAATATGATGTCATTGGAATCACTGAGACTTGGTGTGACGATACACATGATTGGAATACAAGGCTAGAAGGATACAACTTATTTGCAAGAAACAGACTTGATAAACGAGGAGGTGTCACATTGTATGTTAGAAAAGCGTAAATCTGCACAGAGATTGACGCTTCAGAGACTGGGAGTTCTGTGGAAACTGTTTAGATAAGAATACAAGGACAGAACAATGGAAAGGACTCCATTGTAGGCATTTACTACAGGCCACCGATGCAAGCTGAAGATATGGATGAACTCTTTATGAATCAAATGGCCAAGTTCTCCAAAAAATATGACATAGTGGTCATGGGAGATTTCAACTATCCAGACATTTGTTGGGAATCTCTCTCAGGCAAAACTAACAGGTCAAGGAAATTCTTATCCTCTCTTGCTGACAACTTTATCTTCCAAAAGGTAGGGGAGAAAACAAGGGGATCTGCTACCTTGGATCTAATCCTTATAAACAGGGAGGAAATGGTTGAGGATGTAAGAGTGGCTGGGACCCTAGGAGGTAGTGATCATGCTATTTTAGAATTTTGGATAACAAGAGGAGGAAGACTTGTGGAGACTCAGACATCAAGGTTAGATTTCAGAAAGGCAGATTTTAACGGACCCAGAAAGAGAATTGGAGGGATCCAATGGCTGGACATCCTTAAGGACAAAAATGTCCAGGAACGATGGAAAATCTTGAAAAATGAGATTCTCAAAGCACAATCATTAACAATTCCGAAAAGAGGGAAGAATGGGAAGCATTTAAGGAAACCAGGATGGATGAGCACAGAACTTAAACACATGCTAAAAAGGAAGAAAGAAATGTTTATCAAATGGAAAGAGGGAGGCATATTTAAAGAAGAATATAATGCCATCTGCAGAACCTTCAGGGCACAAATCAGATTATCTAAAGCTGACAATGACTTAAGGCTTGCAAGTGACATCAAAAGCAACAAAAAAGGATTTTTGGGATACGTCAAAAGTAAAAGAAAAGTCAAATATGCTATAGGATTTTTACAGGATGTTTTTTACAGGATGAAAATGATGAAATGGTAAGACAGGATGTTGAGAAGGCTGAACTTTTAAATTCCTATTTTGCATCTGTTTTCTCTCAGAAAGGAAATGTAACATCAACTGATCTTCACTGTCCTATTAAAGGAATAGAAGAATCCAGGATATCTATAAACAGAAAGACAGTGAGGAAACACTTAGCTAACCTAAATGAATTCAAGTCTCCAGGTCCAGATGAATTTACACCCCAGAGTACTGAAGGAGATTTCAGAAGAAATTCTTGAACCACTGTCCATAACCTTTGAAAATTCTTGGAGAACAGGAGAAGTCCCAGAAGACTGGAGAAGAGCAAATGTTGTTCCTATCTTCAAAAAGGGGAAGAAGGTGGACCCAGGGAACTACAGGCCGGTGAATCTGACCTCTATACCAGGAAAGATCTTTGAACAAACTCTTAAAGAACATGTATGCAAGTCCCTGGATAAGAATGAAGTGATTAAACAGAGTCAGCATGTGTTTGTAACTAATAAGTCATGTCAGACTAACTTAATTTCCTTCTATGACAGAATCACTGACTGGGTGGATCAGGGAAATGCTGTAGATATAGTATATCTTGACCTCAGCAAAGCATTTGACAAAGTATCTCACACAATCCTTATTGAAAAAATGACTAAGTATGGAATGGACAAGGCAACTGTTAGGTGGATTAATAACTGGCTTAGTGATCGGACCCAAAGATTGGTCGTAAATGGCTGCACATCCAGTTGGAAGAATGTCTCAAGTGGGGTACCACAAGGCTCTGATTTGGGCCCTGCATTGTTCAACATCTTTATCAATGATTTAGATGAAGGAATTGAGGGTAAACTGATCAAATTTGCTGATGACACAAAGCTAGGAGGGGTAGCTAAAACTAGAGAAGAGAGAAAGAGGATTCAAAACTATATAAATAAACTGGAGCAGTGGGCAGCAACTAACAGAATGGATTTTAACAGGGAAAAATGCAAAGTACTACATCTGGGCAATAAAAATGAAAAAAGCATATACAAAATGGGAGGAATAGGGCTAAGTAACAGCAAGTGTGAAAAAGACTTGGGTATAGTAATTGATCACAGAATGAACATGAGTCAACAGTGTGATGCAGCAGCAAAAAAGGCAAATGCAATTCTAGGATGTATCAACAGAAGCATACAGTCTAGATCACGTGAGGTCATTATTGCCCTCTACTCCTCTTTGGTCAGACCTCATCTGGAATACTGTGTCCAGTTTTGGGCACCATATTTTAAAAAAGACATCAACAAACTGGAGCAAATTCAGAGAAGAGCCACCAGAATGGTGACCGGTCTGCAAACCATGTCCTATGAGGAACAGTTGCAGGATTTGGGAATGTTTAGCTTGCAAAAAAAAAGACTGAGAGGAGACTTAATAGCTGTCTACAAATATCTCAAGGGCTGTCACATTGTAGAAGGATCATCTTTATTCTCATTTGCACAAGGAAAGACTAGAAGCAATGGGATGAAACTGACTGGGAGGAGACACAGATTAGATATTAGAAAAAACTTTTTGACAGTTAGGGTGATCAATGAGTGGAACAGGCTGCCACGAGAGGTGGTGAGTTCTCCTTCAATTGAAGTCTTCAAACAGAGGCTGGACAGACAACTGTCTGAGATGATTTAGAGAATCCTGCTTTGAGCAGGGGTTGGACCAGATGGCCCAGGAGGTCCCTTCCAACTCTACCTTTCTATGATTCTATGATTTTGCATTAAACAATACCACTATAGTTTAGTACACAGAGAAAATTACATACTCCTCTGAAACTCAATGTGTTGCTATGTTTCACAAGAGAACTAAGATCAAAGAGTTGAGAGCCTTCAACATGATTCCAGGTTGTCTTGACAATCCATTAAAACATCTCAAGCCTTATTATTGTGAGGGGCAGTGACATTTAAATGTTTAAACAACAGTGACAGAGCCAGCTATTACAAGCACATTCCACCTGTGTAAAACACATAGACTCTGCACAAAATGCTCCACAATTTTCATGCAAATTTTCAAGACAAAGTTAGCCAACTAGTAGGTAGGGTAAACTTAAACTAGATAGTCTAAAGATTAGCCAAATTTATTAAACAATCTCAACAACTACTGTATGATAAATTGGATGCATATTAAGCTTCCAGTAAGAATTAAACAATATAGATAAATATGCCCCATTATGTTTTCTCTTGCATTCCAGAAAGAATTGTACAAATATGTTTGCTAAAGACAGACATTCTCAGTTATTCCATTTCTATTAATTCGGTATTGAAATCCTCCAACAACACACTTTTTCCAACTAATAAGCATATGATTATTTCATACCACTTTCCTCAGTCATTATTTAGTTTTCAAATCAGCTAAAAAAATGGATATGCCAATATTGCTTCAGTATTATAAAAAATTGCCACGGCATGAATAACAAAATTAATTAATCCTAGTTTAATTAGGAAAAACACGGCAAATAGCAAAGATAGAGTATTGTTTGAAAAGAATTACATGTTGTATATGCTATGTAATTATTAATGGACACGCATCTGCTAATGTGCTTTTCATTCATGCTACTCTAGGTCACAATGAATGAATATGTTTTTTCCTATAAATATACTTCTTTTATGTTTATACTGAAAAGCCTTATTTAAATACTATTTTCTAGTAATTTATAAAATAAATATATTTCCTAATAGTACTCTTAATTATGCTAGTTGTGCAAATATAGTTGGAAGTTTTGTTTATGTAACATTTATTTGCTATGAATGTTTTGGAGTTGTCCGTAATGTGGTAAAATTCTATATACAGTATGCTATAAGGATAAAAGTATTTGGGACACTCTTGGGACCTTCTAATCATTGAATTCAGGTTTTTCTTTAAGTCCCATTGTCACAGGAGTATAAAATTAAGCACTTAGCCATGTAATCCACTGTTACAAATATTTTTAATTCGAGCATAGAACTGTAATAGGACACCACTGTTGCAACAAGTCCGTTTGTGAGATAGAATTCTTTTCTCCTAAATGTCCTACAATGGACTGTCAATGGTATTATTGGAAAGTGGAAGCTTTTAGGAACCATGGAACCTCAGCATGTAATGGCAGACCACAAAAAGTTGCAGAGTGGTAGCCCCCAGTATAAAATAAAGGCATAAAGGAGGGTCTCATGGCAACATAGGCCGTGAATAATCTCCATTTTATTCAAAGAATTGCCTCAGTTGGTTTTCGTCTACATAAAGGTCAAGTAAAGGTCAGTATGATGGCTGTGGTTGATCTACGAGCAGTTTTAAACTGGTTTCTGACCAGTTCTATTGGTGTATTGATATCTGTGTTGGCAGATTCTGATTGGTTGTTGATGGGGTTGATTTAGGATGTATAAAGCCCTGCTTAGATTATTTTCTGTATTCTTTTCTTCTAGAAGAAAAGAAGATCCCACCCTCCCTCCCTTAATTAAATATTTCTGTTGTGATGTTTTATTTGTGGGAAAATCGCACAGTCCATGGGCGGATCGGTTATTTGTGTTGTGAATTTTATGGACATTTTTCTGATTAATTATTGAAGTATTATGTTATTTAGGTTTAAGTAACCCAATATAAACGTCACGGCCATTTTTCTTCCATTAAAAGGAGTTGGGTCCTTTCTTTATTTGTATGAATGGATCTTGATGGCCATGGGGGTTGCCAAATGCTGAGATGCATACTGAATAAAACTCTACTGAACTAAGGGAAACCTATCAGTTTATTTATTCTGTACAAACCACGAACACTATTAATAACAGTTTAACTGCACAATTCCAGCCACTTATGCTTTTTTGTGAAACACTCCAATATTGCACAGAAAACATAGTTTGTAGAGCTGGCTGGCAACTATAAGGAGAGATAAGACAAGTTCCTCTTTCCTTCCTTCTGCTCTAGCTGACTGACAGGTCCCTCACTATGTATTCACATGAAGAGATATTCATCAATATACTAGAACACTGTGAGGACAAGTTGGCTGGCTCACCAACCTATGTTTTCTCTGAAACGTCAGAGTGTTTCAGTGAAATACATACATAATTGCAGTAGTAAACAGTTTAAAAACTCAAGGCAAGGTGCACATATAAATTTTTTGGTTCTAAAAACATCACATAAAAAGGAAATACCAACAGCACCGTATGTGCACCAATGGACAATACAAAGGACAAATCGGAAAATTAGAACAAATAGCGAAGAAAAAAAAAACAAAAATAAGTCCAATAGTTATATGAAAATATTTATTATAAATTATACCACAAGGAGAGGTGGGGAACTAATACCAGAAAAGGAAAGGGAATAACACAAGGGACAGCATTGATTGCAAAAGAAATACCAAGGCAGTAAAATACTTGGATGATCAGTACTATAAAATTCGTTATAAATAATTACTAGATAGAAACAATAATCAAGGTTCCATATATATATAATTATATATATATATATATATACATATATATATTTATGCATATATATATATATATATATATATATATATATATATATATTCCGCTACTTGTAGTGAGTAGGAAGCAATCACACAGTGACTGTGTGCAGATATGAGGTAAAACATAAAAAGTTAAAGTGCATATGCAGCCAATTCAAAAGGGAGGCCTAGTGAGAGCAGTGACCTAAGAATCAGGTAAATCTTAAAGATGGCCAGATAAATATGCTGCTATACTTAAATAAGAAAGAATAAAGCCTCCGAATAATTACCCTTATGCACACTTAGGAAGTCCCCAGGATGCGCTCTGTCCTGACGCGCGTTTTGGGCAGAGAGCATCCTGTGTGAACTCCTAAATTTACTCCAGGAAGGTGTAGCAATTGGAGCTTTGGATGAAAAAATAAAAAAAAACTGCTATTTGGATTATCCTGTCATCCCATTGTATTATTCCCTGCCAAAGATTCATAAGAATATATTTCCACCTTCTATGAGACCCATATTGGCGGGGATTGGTGCACTGGGTGAAAGGCTAGGTGAGTGGGTCGATGCACATCTTCAACCACTAGTTTCATTGACTCCCAGCTACATACGTGACACAAAAGCAGTTGTTACCCCATGATGCAAGCTTTCAAATGGAAGGCTAATTTCACATGGTTTTCATGTGATGTAATTAGTCTATATCACTCTATTCCCATAATATAGTTCTTAAATGTTTATCTTTCTATCTCAGGAAATATAGCAGCTATTCGGAAGTTCTATGTGATTTTTTACTTGAAGCAATGAAATTTCTCTTGAGCCATAATTATTGTATGTTTGACAACAGGTATTTTTTGCAGATCAGCAGTGTGAGTAAGGAGACAAAATTTTCCCAACCTGGGAAGAGAACTTTTATCTATATATCTTCAAACCCAATTGGAGCGAATCTGGTGTGGATGGGAAGATACATAGATGATCTGGTCTTTGATTTGAAATATATGAAGGATGATGCCCAGTTTTTCCTTGAATATTTAAACAACAATGACTATAATCTCCAATTTGCTGTTTTTTCTGAGAAGTCACATATTGATTTTTTAGATGTAACATTTGTTGCTAATATTCAGGAAAATAGGGTATTGGTACTTCCTTACCGAAAATCAACTGCTTCAAACAGTATACTGGCAGCTACATCTTGCCATCCCTCACATGTCATCAGAAACTTACCTGTCAGTGAGCTCATCAGGATTAAACACAATAGTTCTGATGACTCTACATATATAAGTGAGAGTAACAAAAGTTTGTAGCAGTTTACAAAACCATGGTTACCCCAAGTGGTGTTTGGAAAAAGCCCAATTTATTGTTGGTAACATCAGCAGAGATTCTTTACTTCAACATAAATGTAAGGAAAATAAAACCAAAAATAATATCATTACATTCACCACGGGGTATCGTCCACAATTCAATCAGATCATTAATATCATACAGAAATATTTACCTATTTTACAACAAAATATAATTCTCAGAAAAATCTTGGACAATCACACAGTCCGATTCGTGCCAAAAAGAGCGACTACATTAACAAACCTTTTGTCTCCTAGCCTATTTGTGGACTTAGAACGAGATCAAAAGAAAAATTGGCTCAGTGCCGTTGGTTTCCACAAATGTGGAGCTAAATGTTGCCAATATGCCACAAAAGATAAAAATTTGTCTCAGTAAAAAATAAAAATGTTTCCAATACGCAGTTTTTTAAATTGTAATAAGGACAATGTTATTTATGTAATTCAATGCAATATTTGTCAACTTCAATATGAAGGTTGTACTATTAACTCTCTGAAAAAACGTATCCATAAACACTTGTCCGATGCGGTTAGTTTACCGCTGGCAGGTTACTTTGCAGTTTCACGGCATTTCGCTAACAAACATAATGGAGATCTAAAATCTTTCTCCTTCAAAGGAATAGAGAAAGTGTCCAAGCCCACTAAGGAGGGCAATTTACATGAAAAAGATCCTGGCAAGGGAAAGTAAGTGGATTTTTTTACTGGAAACTCGAGTGCCGTGCGGTTTCAATAGCCGCATGGACTTGATAACGCAATATTAAATATAAATGGTGATACTATAATAGTGGTTCCATAGTAACAGTAATTGATCCAGTATCAAATAATTCCAATATTAACCATTCTTGTGCTGTGGAATATCTGAATATTTCAAATAAATTTCTGTATCTTATAGGTATCGTTTGATTTTATTTGTATTTAATATTTATTTTAATAATTTGTTTTTTTTTCATGTTGAAGTCCTTGGGGAACACTCAAATAACACAGCCTAGATCTAAATGAATAAAATATTCTCATTGAATACTTTGTTCTGTACAAACTTGAATGTGCTGTCAACATAATCACACAAAAATCATCAATGGAAATCAAATTTTTGAACGAATGAAGGCCAGGATTTGGAGAGACCCCCAAAACGAAAGTGGAAACAAGTCGAAATAAAAATCAAAACAAGACAAAATTAAAGTGGAAACAAGTTAAAATGATGTTCAGTATTGTGTGTGGCCTCCACGTGCCTGTATGACCTCCCAACAATGCCTGGGCATGCTCCTGATGAGGTTGCGGATGTTCTCCTGAGTGATCTGCTCCCAGACCTGGACTAAAGCATCCGTCAACTCCTGGACAGTCTATGGTGCACCCTGACGTTGGTGGATGGAGCGAGACATGCTGTCCCAGATGTGCTCATTTAGATTCAGGTCTGTGGAACGGGCAGGCCAGTCCATAGCTTCAATGCCTTCATCTTGCAGGTACAGCTGACACACTCCAGCCACATGAGGTCTGGCATTATCCTGCATTAGGAGGAACCCAGGGCCAACCGCACCAGCATATGGTCTCACAAGGGGACTAAGGATCTCATCTCGATACCTAATGGCAGTCAAGCTACCTCTGGCGAGCACATGGAGGGCTGTGTGGCCCTCCAAAGAAATGCCACCCCACACCATTACTGACCCACTGCCAAACCGGTCATGCTGAAGGGTGTTGCAGGCAGCAGATCGATCTCCACGGCATATCCAGACTCTGTCACGTCTGTCACATGTGCTGAATGTAAACCTGCAATTTATATATACTGTATATATATATATATATATATATACATATATATACAAACACACACAACACATAGTGGGTTCGGAAAGTATGCAGACTCATTTAAATGTAGTAACATAGTAACATAGTTATTGAGGTTGAAGGAAGACTTTAAGTCCATCTAGTTCAACCCATACCCTATCCTAACCTGTCCTAACATGTTGATCAAGAAGAAGGCAAAAAAAACCCTTTTGGCAAACAGTAAGCTTCATATTGGGGAAAAAAAAATCCTTCCCGACTCCACATACGGCAATCAGACTAGCTCCCTGGATCAACGCAATATCTAGGAAATTAGTGTAAATAACCAGTAATATTATACTTTTCAAGAAAGGCATCCAGGCCCTTCTTAAATTTTAGTAGGGAATCACTCATTACAACATCATACGGCAGAGAGTTCCATAGTCTCACTAGACTTACAGTAAAGAATCTGCGTCTGTGATTATGATTTAACTTTCTTTCCTCCAGACGTAGAGCATGCCCCATTGTCCCCGTCACAGGTCTAAGAGTAAAAAGCTCATTGGAAAGGTCTTTGTACTGTCCCCTCATATATTTATACATTGTAATAAGATCACCCTAAGCCTTCATTTTCCCAAACTAAATAACCCCAAGTGTAATAACCTATCTTGGCATTGCAGACCCCCAGTTCTCTAATAACCTTGGTCGCTCTTCTCTGCACCCGCTCCAATTCAGCTATGTCTTTCTTAGTGTTGTCGCACTAGTGACTTGTATAGAGGTAAAATTATGTTCTCCTCATGAGCATCTATGCCTCATTTAATGCATCCCATGATTTTATTTTCCTTTGCAGCAGCTGCCTGACACTGGCCACTAAATGTGAGTTTTGTCGTCCACCCAGTTCTTTTTCAGTGACAGTTTTGCCCAGTGTTTTACAATTAAGCAAATAATTATTCATCTTGTTTGTTCTACCCAAGTGCATGACTTTACATTTATCCCC
Organism: Oophaga sylvatica; assembly: GCA_033576555.1. Lineage (NCBI taxonomy): Eukaryota > Metazoa > Chordata > Amphibia > Anura > Dendrobatidae > Oophaga > Oophaga sylvatica. The sequence continues at coordinate 132,040,487 of JARQOD010000001.1, read as the reverse complement.
ATGAAAGCTCATTTGCCATTTATCAGGGCTTAAAGTGTTGGGGAAAACCGACTTCAGCAAAATGGTTGCCGAACACATGACCAAACTCACTCCATGGTGGGGTTTCGTTTTGAAAATGAGCGACCTGTTTCGCTCAACTCTAGTCATGAGGTTATTCTTCTTCAGATACTCCATTACAGTATCTCTTAGAAAACCCTTCAGGATTTTACCCACAGTAGATGTTACGCTCACTGGCCTATAATTTCCAGGTTCATTTTGCCCCTGTTTGAATATTGGCACCACATTTGCTATACGCCAGTCCTGTGGTACAGACCCTGTTATTATGGAATCCTTAAAGATGAAAAATAATGGTCTATTTATGACTGTACTTAATTCCTGCAGTACTTGGGGGTGTATCCCACCTGGGCCTGGGGATTTGCCAATTTTAGCGATTTTTAGATGCCGCCGTACTTCCTGCTAGGTTAAGCAGGTGACATTTAATGGAGAATTTTTTTTATCACTGATGATGTTATCTGTCATGGGATTTTCTTGTGTAAATACTGTTGGAAAAAGTCATTTAGTATATTGACTTTTTCCTCATCCACCATTTCACCCAGACTATTTTTAAGTGGACCAACACTATCATTTTTTAGTTTCTTACTATTTATGTAGTTAAAGAATATTTTGGGATTATTTTTTCTTTCTCTGGCAATGAGTCTCTCTGTCTCAATCTTTGCTGTCTTGATTTGCTTTTTACAGAATTAATTTAATCTTCTGTAATTATTTAATATATGTTATTGTTTTATGTGCACTGTTAAATCTTTAAGCATTTAGATGTATAACTACTATTCAGAAGATGTCATGGGTGTTTCTGTTGGAATGGATATATGCAGAATTTCTGCTCAAACACCTGAGAGCTAAATCAAGAAACGTGTTTCTAATTATATGACGTTTCAGCAGCTCACCCATGAGTCTCAGATAGCTTTAAAAATGCAGGCGGGTAATTAATTTTCAGCTTTGACAAAGACCATCTAAGGTCGAAACGCGTTGCTGGTACAGCTAGTAGTGCATACTCTCCGCTTTTTGCATTTGGAGGACACCGTTATGTGACGATTTTATTTTTTGGATTGAATAAAGAATTGCACTTTATACAGAAGCTGGACTGCTCCCTTCATTTTCTCTAATTATTTAATGCCTCATCACTACGCTTTCTTTTTGTCGCTTACTGCGCCCCTTACAGCTCTATTTAGCCATAGTGGTTTCCTCCTATTTCTAGCATGTTTATTCCCATATATATATATATATATATATATTATATATAATTGTGCACAGTTCCTAATCAGGATTCTAATAAACGTCTCCCATTTTCTTTTTATATTTTTATCTCTCAGGATATCGTCCCAGTTATTTGAACCAAGATCATGTCTCATCCGTTGGAAATTTGCCTTTCTGAAGTTTAGTGTCCTTGTAACCCCTCTACTACACATCTTATTAAAGGATACATGAAAACTTATTATTTTATGATCACTAATACCCAAGTGACCCCCAACCCTTATATTTGATATACGGTCTGGCCTGTTGGTTAATATTAGGTCTAGCAGTGCCCCCCCTTCTTGTTGGGTCCTCAACCAGTTGTGAAAGGTAATTGTCTCTCATAGTTGTCAAAAACCTATTACCTTTGCTGGAATTGCAGGTTTCTGTTCCCCAATGTACTTCAAGGTAGTTGAAGTCCCCTATAATAATGACTTCTCCTTGAGTCGCTGCTTCATCTATTTGCTTTACGAGGATATTCTCCATTGCTTCTATTATTTTTGGAGACTTATAACAAACCCCTATCAGTAATTTATTATTTTTCCCCCCTCCCCTTATCTCCACCCACAAGGGCTCTACATTTTCATTAGCTTCACCTATATTATCACGCAGGATGGGTTTTAAGGATGATTTTACATAGCAAACTCTATGCACGCTTTCATAGGTCTGGCACTGAGGAATGGCTTCCATCAGGTCACTCTACCATAAAGGCCCGACTGGTGGAGGGCTGCGTGATAGTTAACTTTGTGGAAATTTCTCCTATCTCCCTACTGCATCTGAGCAGCTCAGCCATAGTGATCTTGCAGTTTTTCTTTACATCTCTCACCAAGGCTTTTCTTCCTCGATTGTTTGGCTGGACAGTCAGCTCTAGTAATACTTCTGGTGGTCCCGTCCAGTACTGCAGAAATTCTTTTGTAACCTTGGCCAGATGTGTGCCTTGCCACAATTCTGTCTCTGAGCTCCTTGGACAATTCCTTTGACCTCATGATTCTCATTTGGTCTGGCATGCACTGTGAGCTGTGAGATCTTATATAGACTTTATAAAACTGTGCCTTTATAAAAACATGTCCTATCAGTTTAATTAAACACAGCTGGACTCCAATGAAGGAGTAGAACCATCTCAAGGAGGATCACAAGGAAATGTACAGCATGTGACTTAAATAAGAGTGTCTGAGCAAAGGGTCTGAATACTTATGACCATGTGATATTTCAGTTTTTCTTTTGTAATAAATTGGCAAAAATTTCTACATTTCTGTTTTTTTTCAGTAAACTTGGGGTGCAGAGTGTACATTAATGAGAAAAAAATGAACTTTTTTGCATTTACTAAATGGCTGCAATGAAACAAGAGTGAAAAATGTAAAGGGGTCTGAATACTTTCCGAACCCACTGTATATATATATATATATATATATATATATATATATATATATATTATATTTATATATATATATATAAATATATATATGTATACATGAAGGCAAATTCTTAGAGAGCAAAGCTTGACATCAAGACCTTTTCCTTATGGTTTATTTCCCAGTGTAAAACAATAATTTGTACCTACAGTACTCACAACATGTCTATGTTTAGAATTACCATACTGATTGTTTTTTTGTTTTTGCTTTGCCTTTTGCAATGAGGATATTGTTTATTTCAGATTTTATCTAGCACTGTGCTTTAGTTAAGCCTCCAAATAAATGCATACAAAGTCTTTTCCGCTCCCTGCTTGTCTTCCCATAAGTAAGGAGAGCGAGAATCAATAGAGTATTGACATACTTTACTAGCATACCTTAGGCGACAGGTGACCTATGTTCTTCATTCTTGTCATTACAATCTTGTGCACCAGAACACAAGTGTTTAAATCATTAACGCTCTCTGTGTGGCTCCTTCAACCTTAGGAACCATTTTATGAATAAATGTATTCTGCACAAAAGTTACACAGTAGCTCAAAATAACTTTGAATGAATTGCTTCAGTTTGGAAAATTGTAATCAGCTTATAACTGCATTTGACATTACAGATTTGTATCAAGTGAAAAATTGATTTTTTTCATGCCTGGAAAGGAATAAACAAAAACGAGGCTCATTTCTGATGCCATTTATAAGATTACTTATTGTGTCTTAATGATTTTAGAACTATAGGTAAATTGAATGCATTTGTAAATGTCTTATTTCATAAATTAAATGTGACCTTATAACATAAAAATGGTAGAGATCTGGACTGTTAAATCAATCCCATAGCTAAATCCAATTCAAAAGACTCAGGTATTTGTTGCAATTTTTTACACTTAATTCTTCAAAATGTTGCAAAAATTTCTGGCATACATAAAAGCACATTGGGGGAGGTGAGTACATTTGTTAAAAAAATAGTGTTTTTTCAAAAACTCACAAATGGTGAGTCAGCTGAAAATATTTGGAAAACCCAAATGGTGAAAAAAAATAAACTCAGAACAAAATATAAAAAAATACTTTAAAAATTGCATAAATTAAAAGAACAACACCAAAAACTAGACAAAATGGCACAAATGCAATAATGAATAAGGCCCTAAGTGCCCATATGTTTATGACAATGTGCAGAAAATTAACAATACAGGATGGAAATGTGGAAGCAATGCATTCTTTGGACTCTTCTTTAAAAAGCATAAGGGAAGGTGAAGGAATCAATAGGAAGTACGAAAGAAATAGCATCCTTAGCAGTAGTCAAATACCTTGTCCTGAGACTCAATCCTATAGTTGTAGTTACAAATCACGTTTTTATATCTAAATACAAAAAGCAAAAATTTCTAATATAGTCAATGTTTTGGACAAATACATCTTTCCACTATTCCCAATTGTTTGCTAAATGCTTTGTACAGCTGATACTATTTTGACCATTCAGTGCATTTATATATAACCGGCTACATATAAACTGGTGGCAACCATCTTTAATGTCTTTAAAGGGAATCTGTCACCCCAAAAATGCCATATCAAGTAAAGATATGGCTGAAGAGAGTGTCCCATAACTAAGCTAACGGTGGGTATCATATATCATGATACCCCCGTTTTCATAGCAAAATCCCTTGTAAAGTTGGTGATTGAACGTGTCAATCACTGCAGTCAGGTCAGGAAGGCGGCGGTTTTCATGTCCTCCCCCCCCCGCTCCTCGTCATATGTTTCGTATCGCCGTCTGTGAATACCACAGACGGCGTTAGTTTCCCGCAATTGCGCAATTCAAAATTCTGCCGGAGCATGCGCAGTATGCTTTGCCCAGCATGGGCAAAGCATAAAATGACTACAGCGCATGCGCTAGTATTTCCTTGCCCCGGAAGTCGTCAAAGGCAAGCAGGATTTTCGGGGCAAGGAAATACTAGCGCATGCGCTGTAGTAATTTTATGCTTTGCCCACTGCTGGGCAAAGCATACTGCGAAATGCGCCGGCAGAATTTTGAATTTCCCACTTGCGGGAAACTAACGCCATCTGTGGTATTCACAGACGGCGATACGAAACATATGACGAGGAGCGGGGCGGGGGAGGACATGAAAACCGCCGCCCTCCTGACCTGACTGCAGTGATTGACACGTTCAATCACCAACTTTACAAAGGTATTTTGCTATGAAAACGGGGGTATCATGATATATGATACCCACCGTTAGCTTAGTTATGGGACGCTCTATTCAGCCATATCTTTACTTGATATGGCATTTTTGGGGTGACAGATTCCCTTTAAATATGGAAAACAATACTTCACAGTATAAAAAAAAATCCTTTCCTTTACTGATTCTAACTATGAAGTTGTAGTCAAATGTTTTGAGACATAAATTTTGATTTTCACAATGTTTGTTCCTACATTGGGTTTCTAGATAAATTAGTTGGATATTTTCAAGTTTATACATAGACTCAATATTTGCAAAAAATCTCCAAAACATTGTATCAATATAGTATGAGATGCTTAATCATGCATCTATATGCGAAAAATGCATATTAAATATAGCGACTCATTATAACCTGATATGCAAAAAACCACTGAGTCCGTGCTATGAATGTAGAAAAGTGCAGACTTTATTGAAAAAAACCCTAATAGGTATAAACATTAAAAAATACAACATGTAGAAACAGACATGTAAACATTAGTATCATCAATTATATGGTTAACATGACAATGTCCAAAAATAGACAGGAAATGAGGCCCACAGGGCAAAAATTGACATAAGAACAGGCTGCTGCATATATTGCTATTACTGGCATCTTATGTTAGGATAGTGACCTGCTTGAGACATAATAGAAATAGCCACCATGTGGGGACAAAGTCCTCCATCCTTGCCAATGTCAGGCAGAGTGGCTCAACTAAGTGAGCTCAATACCCATCCATTCAAATAGATTAGTAAAATGCGACAATATAGATGAAAAAGCGAGGCGCAATGTTACCTATCAAGCAGAGCCGTGTGGGTCTCAAGTCCAGTTCCCCAATGCACGTTTCGGTTGGTATTACCTTCTTCAGGGGGCGTGGCTTTACTAAATCCATGTCAGTGTATTTATGCCGGTTACCTCCGGTCACATGATCTGACCAGAGCCAATGGGGAATGTGATATCGGCGCATGCGCTCTGCTGCACAGATCGCTGCAATCAAAACATTTTTTATTTACAGCAATGTGGTACAGCAATGGGTGTGGCCTGTGCGCCTTCCTTCACAAATCTCTTCCTAGGTTATTGGGAGAGGGGGATTTTTGGGGAGGAGGGCACCCAGGCCGCAGACCATGTTCAAAGTTGGCTTAGATATATTGATGACTTATTCATTATTTGGCAGGGCAGTGAAAACCAATTACACAAATTCATGGAAATCTTAATGTCAATCAATTTAATATTAGATTGACATATGTATGTAGCAAGACAGAGGTGGACTTTTTGGACATCAAAATATTGGTGGATCATAATCTGCAGCTGCAGACAGATGTTTTCCGCAAGCCCACCTCTGTCAATTCACTGCTACATGCGGGGTCCAGCCATCCGAAGGCTACTGTGAATGCCATCCCCATTGGCCAATTTTTGTGAATGAGACTCATTTGCTCCTCAGAAGAGGCCTTTGAACATCAGGCACAAGACTTGAGGGATAGATTTCGGATGCGTGGATACAGCAATAAATGCATCCGCAAGGGATACATGAGAGCAAAAAGGAGTAATCGCGCCACATTGCTGCATCCCCATCCGAAAACTAAAGAACCGCAAGAACAGGTTAGATTCATATCCACGTATAATGGACAATGGTCTCGAATGAGGGAGACTTTACAACGTCATTGGAATATTTTACAGACTGATCCAATATTATCCAAGCTCTTGCCCAGGTATCCTCCATGACTGCTAGGAGAAGTCCAAATCTATCTGACATGCTTGTCCATAGTCACTATAAACCCACTATTAAGAATTTCTTTAATACACGTCGACCTCCACATGGCTGTTTTCCCTGTGGACATTGTGTCGCTTGTAAAAACATTTTACGTACCGCTATTTTTGCCTCAGCAGACGGATGTAGGAATTTTGAAATGAGACAACATATCACCTGTGCTACTACGCAGGTGATATATTATGCAACTTGCGGTTGCAATAAAATATATGTGGGTTTGATGTCGCGTCAATTAAGAATACGAATGAGAGAAAATGTGCGGGACATTTTTTGGCAGCAGCCGTGGTGTCTGATATCGCCACCTTAAAAACCATACCAAAACATTATAAAATGTACCACCAATGTGATCCTAAGTCCTTCCTTGTCCGTGGAATTCAGCATATACAGAGCGGAATTAGAGGAGGTGACATAAAAAAACTTCTAGCTCAGAAGGAGTGTCGATGGATTACCATATTGGGGACAATGTCCCCCTATGGATTAAATGAAACACAGGGATTTGCCTCCTTCTTATAGTAATGTCTCATCCTCTGTTATTCTGCCCTGCTCCTCATATATCCAGTGCTGCCTCTGCAGGTCTGATTTTTATGGCTTTCTAAACTTTTTAATGTTTTTAATTTTGCTCTATCATTCATTGATTGTCTTTCCATGTCTTTTTCCTCTAGAGAACGATATATGCTGTATGTTCATGATATGAATTTATTCGTTTGGTTTACGAATTAGAATGGAAGGATCCTTCTTACCATCTTTACAAACATGGCTCTATCCATGTATATCCATTCTTCACAATTTAATTGGATGACCCAACAGTTGAATTGAAGATTTGTGTCTTTGACATATTATTTAAATGTATATGGTCTGCATTGTGATTATATATGAGATCCATTTTTCGCCACCATCATGAATCCAATATTGTCTAGCATATATCATTACTGATTAATTTGATTTCACTTATATTTTTGAGATTGTGTATCGATGTATACATGTTTCTACTTTGGTGTTTGTTATTTGTATATATGTAATGCTAATGTCAGATCTATTAATGCCATCATTGGTTGATCAAATTACCATTCTGGTTTCTGTATATATATCCGGTGTAGCAGGAAATCCCCTATTGCTTAGGATGGGAGTGCCTGCGCGCTGATCGCGCGTCATGTGTCCCCCTATCTATATGGTGATTTAGTAAAGCCACGCCCCCTGAAGAAGGTAATACCAACCGAAACGTGCGTTGGGGAGCTGAACTTGAGACCCACACGGCTCTGCTTAATAGGTAACATTGCGCCTCGCTTTTTCATCTATATTGTCACATCTTACTAATCTATTTGAATGGATGGGTATTGAGCTCACTTAGTTGAGCCACTCTGCCTGACATCGGCCAGGGTGGAGGACTTTGTCTCCACATAGCTATTTCTATTATGTGTTAAGCAGGTCACTATCCTAACATAAGATGCCAGTAATAGCAATATATGCAGCAGCCTGTTCTTATGTCAATTTTTGCCCTGTGGGCCTCATTGCCTGTCTATTTTTGGACATTGTCATGTTAACAATATAATTGATGATACTAATGTTTACATGTCTGTTTCTACATGTTGTATTTTTTAATGTTTATACCTATTAGGTTTTTTTTTCAATAAAGTCTGCACTTTTCTACATTCATAGCACGGACTCAGTGGTTTTTTGTATATCAATATTTACAGTGTTGACCCTTATGTTTCAGGGCGTTTGAAATTTACCCTGGCATGCTAGATATCAGCTTGCTGATACAGGGCTTAGAAATTCTCACAATTTCTATGTTTCTATTTTTTCATGCGTACATTGAGATTGACTACAAGTTCTCAATAGGATTGAGATCTGGGGAGTTTCCTAGTCATGGGCACAAAATTTCAAAGTTTTGTTCACCAAGCTACTTAGCCATCTCTTTTCCCTTTTGACATGGCCATCCATCATGATGGAAAGGGCATTGTTCATCTTAGCATAGCTCCTGGATCATTGAGAGAAGTTGCTTTTGGAGAATGTTTAGATCCCATTATTTATGTTGTGTTTTATGCAAAATTGTCAGTGGGTTCTCTCCCTACATGAAAAGCAATCCCACATATGAATAAACTCAGAATGCCTTGCTGTTGGCATAACATAGAATGATTGGTAGTACTTACTTTTCTTCTCAGGACATTAATTTTAAAAGATGTCCCAAATAGAGATGAGCGAATATTTCAAATTTGCAATATTCACCAATTTAATCATAATCATTTAACATACACAGCAAAAAAGCGGGTATAGAACTTCTGATTGGCGGTGAACTCATCCACGCCGGTCGCAGAGCCGCGGTTCCCATGCTGTCAAAGTAAAGTTTACCTTCTGTCACTGGTGTCAGCTGATAGAACTACAGCTCCCATCAGCTGACACCTGCTACCGCTAACAACAGTGAGAGCAGGAGTGGCAGAAGACAGTACTTATTAGGGGAATAGGTGAGGTCTTAAGTATGGTTTATTTAAGCTTATTAAAGGAGTCTGTGTCTTTCTTTCAATTAAAGGACTTTTTTCTGGGCATCTGTGTTTTCAGACAATGTGACTATGGGGTTAGTTATGAGGGCGTCTTATTTACACCTGTCCATTACTAACCTCCAGGCTTGATGTCACCTGACCATACAAATGTGACATAAACCCCCCAAACAATCAACCCACTTGCCACCGCTACAGGGCAAGTGGGAAGAGCGAGGCTAAGTGCCAGAACTGGCGCATCTTAGAGATGTGCCTTTTCTAGGATGGCTGAGAGCTGATGTTTTTAGCCTAGGGGCAGTATCTTTCCTAGGCTATTAATATCAGCCCGCAGCTTTCTGCTTACCCTTTTGTGGTTATTAATTATAGGTGACCCTACGTAATTTTTTTAGGGTCACCATTTTAATAGCTAGGAAAGGCTAAATATACAGTTGTGAGCTGATATTAATAGCCTGGGAACCTTTATGGGAATTACCCCGTTCCCAGGCTACAAACGTCGGCCTCCAGCCATCGGCTTTCCCTCTGCTGACTATGAAAATTGCGCGGGAGCCCACACCATTTTTTTCAGAAAAATAATACATGCACAGTAAGCTGCACACACACTGTACTAATTGTATTTGTCACTGACAGCTGTATATCTACCTATTCTATTTGTATATACTGTGTGTAATCTATCTCTTTTATCCTGTCAGCTCCTGAATTGCCGGATTTTCTATCTATCTATGTAATATATAAATATATATATATATATATATATATACCGTATATACTCATGTATAAGCCGACCCGTGTATAAGCCGATCCCCCTAATTTTGCCACAAAAAACTGGGAAAACTTATTGACTCACGTATAAGCCTAGGGTGAAAAATGATTATGCCCCCATATGATGCTCCACAGAATATGCCCCCATATGCTCCACAGATTATGCCCAATATGCTCCACAGATTATGCCCCAATATGCTCCAGATTTTGCCCCCATATATTCCACAGATTATGCCCCCGTATGATCCACAGATTATGCCCCCATATGCTCCAGATTATGCCCCATATGTTCCACAGATTATGCCCCATATGCTCCATATTATGCCCCCAAATGTTCCACAGATTATGCCCCCATATGCTCCATAATATGCCCCCAAATGTTCCACAGATTATGCCCCCGTATGCTCCATATTATGCCCCCATATGCTCCAGATTATGCCCCATATGTTCCACAGCTTATGCCCCCATATGCTCCATATTATGCCCCATATGCTCCAGATTATGCCCCATATGTTCCACAGCTTTTGCCCCATATGCTCCATATTATGCCCCCATATGCTCCAGATTATGCCCACATATGCTCCATATTATGCCCCATATTCTGCACAATTATGCCCCATAGTATAGGCCTCATATGCTGCTGCAAAAAAAAATAAAAATGACATACTCACCTCTCGTCGCTGGGGGCCAGGTGCCGGTGTCCTGAGCAGGCGGGGGGTGTCACCGCTCGCTCAGGACCCCGGCACCTAAGATATTTACCTGTCCCTCGGTCCACAGCAGCGCACTGCTCCCTCGGTCCGACTCCTCTGTGTGTAAATGATCTGACAGGGGGCGGGGCGCGCACTAACGATGTCATCGCGCCCTCTGCCTGGTCATTTACACACAGAGGAGTCGGACCGAGGGAGCAGTGCGCTGCGGTGGACCGAGGGACAGGTAAATATCGCTATACTCACCCCTCCGCCGCGTGTCCCTGCAGTGTCTCCTCTTCTCCCGGCGGTCTCCACAGCGCTTCAGTCCTGCAGCGGTCACGTGCTACCGCTCATTAAAGTCATGAATATGTGCATATTCATGACTTTAATGAGCGGTGCCATGTGACAGCTGCAGGAAGGAGCCAGAGATTGTGGGAGAAGCAGGGGGGATGCAGAGACCGCGCCGGCGGAGGGGTAAGTATGATCCGACACCCCCGCTTCCCCTCCCCGCCGATCCCCGTATATGACCCGCGTATAAGCCGAGAGGGGGACTTTCAGCCCTAAAAAATGGGCTGAAAATCTCGGCTTATACATGGGTATATACGGTATATATATATATATATAGTACCATACATATTTCATGAATTTTTTTTACTTAGCATGTAGCTCTATGCAGTTACACTCTGCCACTGTAAGATAGTGAGTAAGGAGTTTGTCCTTATGTTTACCACATTGAAATAAAAGAAAATGAAATTTGCCTTATAAAGATTTGCCATTTGCAGTAAAGTGCAGAGTAATTTAAATAAACAAGGTCAGGATGAGGATTAATGGATTTTGTGAAAGTCTCCTTGATGTGCTTCTTACTCCAAATCTCCTACATGGCACAGCAACATAAACTGCATCATCTGGAGTAATTCATTAACAGACTGTCATTTAGAAATTTGCCAGAAAGACTACCTCATATATTAAACTTAATTTCTTTTGACTGCTGTTTTGATGTAACATACTTTAATGTTAAATAAAGTAGTGTGCCTTTCAAAGAATAGATGTTTCAGCATCTAAAAACCTGATTAAAAATAAGTCAAATAAACTTCAAAAGAATTAATATAACATCAATAACAAACAGTAAGATTGATTTATAAATCTAACATACCCCTTAATCCCTATTCCATCTTACATGTTGTTTTAAATCAGTTATTCATTAGAAATAATTTAAAGTTACGGTTAAAAACAATATATAAAAACATACAATCCAGGCAAAAAACAATGATTTCCGGAGGAAAAATTAAATAATCACACAGCAAAGTCTCCTAAAATTAATTTTATTAATAAATAGTAAAATCCCAAATATATGCAATAATTTATTAATGAGTACAGTATAAACTGTGATAGTGTAAGAAATGTCATTCAGTTTGCAAAAAAAATTTTTATATTCACATAATTGTGAACAGTAAGGCACAGGACAATTAATCATTAGTGATGAGCGAAAGTGCTCGCCACTACTTGTTACTCGCTCGAGTATCACTGTACTCGGTGAGCACCGAGCATTTCCGGGATTACTCGGTGGGAACTCGGGTCTCCACCCAGCTTTTTTGGCAGACTTTACAGACCCAATCACAATGCAGGGATTGTCTGCCAGGCAATGAAATGCCACAGCCATCTTTGTTGTGGTCGTGAAGTGATTGGCTGGCCACACAGCATCATCAGGGGTCGCCGCATTCAGCTCCGGATTGAGATAGTGTAGGAGAGCTGCTGCTGAGATAAGGTCAGATTTGGGGATTTCTTAGTCAGTGTGGGGTCTTCCTTCCTAAACTACTCAAATCCAGATAAACCAACAGTCCTTCTAAGGACTAATTCCGAAGTATATAGGTTCCTGTGTTAAGTAGGCAGGGGAGTGTACTTCGCTCTATACACATGAGTGTAAGGCCTACAGGCACTGTATGTGAGTATATAGATCATTGCATATATCAAGAGGGTCCATTCCCTTCCTGTGTTCTGGTGCTGCTGCTTCTATCTATATGATATATTGGCTGTATATAGCTAGCCCCAGGTGTAATTGGAATACAGGCCACACATTTTTCGATGTGGTATCTCCATCTCCGTGCCAGCTCATATCTGCGTGCTCATATCTGCGTTTGCCCAGTTTACGTCAGTTTTTTTTTTTGACCTGGGTGTGTTAGGGTTCGATTTCCCGCTGCTGCACAAGGGGAGTCTCGAACCCGTCCCGCTGCGGTCTCCCATTCATCTCCGGCCGCAGTGGAGCCTGCTCAGCAGAGACGTCGGTCCAGGCGTCTTGCCCACTCCTCTACTGTGCAGTGACTTGCTGCTGCCTTTCCTGGATCTGCTATTATAGCCAGTGCTGGAGCAGTCGTCTTTGGAACAAAGTCCTGCGTTTTCCCATCTGATCATGCCCAGAGTGAGATCTCTCATTGGAGATCAGGGGTCACATGTTCAGGTGCTGCAGCGGCTCCTATTGGTCCGCCAGGAAGGTCATGTAGCTACGTGTGTTTGTAACAGCTTCTCAATGGTCCTTGTTCCTGGAAGGTCCTGTAGCTGTTGCTATAAAAGGGTAGCATGGCTGGGCCGCCATGCGCTAAAATCAATCTTTGTATGCTATGCGCCAGTGTGGTCATGTGTATGTGTGGATAGGGACCCGGCTGAAATAAGCCACTAGAATACCGACTTAATCGGTGAGGAGTTTGTTATGGTAGCTGGTCAGGGTCGGTGTCCTAGATGCCCTAGATTACCGGCATAACCGGAGAGGAGTTTTGATTGCCGTATTCAGGGTCTGGCGTTCAGATGCCATAGATTGCGGGTGACTCCCGCGAGGACATTAGCACATAATCACGCTTTATGTACGCTTAGCACTTAACTGTGTATCTGAGAGCCTTACAGGACACAGTGCTTTTTCTCAAGCGGCCCTGTGACGTAACAGGGTTCGCTTTCAACGCTAGTCAGCGCCCTAGCGTGTTTTCTTTGCCACTCAGTTGTGTCTAGTGAGTGCGCACACATCGCCATATAGCGTTGCGGCTCCTCTTCTAGCGGCTCTGTGAAGTAACAGAGTTCGCACTCATTGCCACAGCGCATTACGGCGTTTATGTTGGCAGCTCTGCGGGATAACAGAGTTTGCTTCTTGCGCCTTTTTGCCAGCAGCGGGCTTCGCCTGCACGGTGGACCCCGGGCTGCGAACGCACTTATTATTTATATTATTTTGTGCGTTTCGCCAGCCCTAACAGGGTGTCACTGTACTTATATACAGCAATAGTTAACCCAAAAATAAAAAAATAGGTCATACATTTATCATAGTGGTATCTCTGTGGCAGCTCATATCTGTGTGTACTCAAAGTTTGGGCTGTTTATGGCAGCTTTCTTTTTTTGGTCCTGAGTGTCACTGTGCTTATATACAGCAGTATTTCGGAAAAAAATTAAAAAAATGCAGGCCACACATTTGTCGTAGTGGTATCACCGTGCCAGCTCATATTTGTGTGTGCTCAAAGTTTGAGCAGTGTAGGCCGGTTTTCCTTTTTTTGTCCTTGGTGTCACAGTCCTGATATACAGTACTAGTTAGCCCAAAAATAAAAAAAATACAGGTCATACGTTTGTCGTTGTATCTCCGAGGCATCTCTTATCTGTGCGTGCTCAAAGTTTGGCCAAAACATTGTATTTTATTTGCAGTCTGTTAACGTAATTAACATTTAATTATTAATCATAAATCTGATAAGTCCAAAAACATTTTTACCTAAAGTCCAGATAGGTAAAAGTGTGTGTTTTCAAGCACACGTATCACATGCAAGTTGACTCCCAAATCACACTTTTGTAGTGAACGTGTATAATATTGTATTCCATTTACAATGGGCAAGGCGCATGGCAAGGGACAGGGAAGTGGACGTGAATATGATGATGCAGGCTGAGGCCGTGGGCAAGCTGAAATTGGCCCACCGAAAATGCCCACATCTTCTCGCTAGAACTTAATGTCCAAAGTCCTAGGAGTCCGCGGCAAGATAGCATTATTGAAACCTGCGCAGTGTGCAAAGGTTGTTAGTTGGATAGCGGATAATACTTCCAGTTTCTTATCCACCACCACCAGCACCCTGTTTTCAACATAGTCAAGTCACAGTAGCTGTGAATCTGAACCGCATATTCCTTACCCTGATCCTCCTTCCACCCACCATGCTGAGTGCCCTGAGACAACTGATCCACAATCAGACACTCCGAAGAGCTGTTCAGTTTTCCATTTGGAGATTCGTGCCTCTCGCCCGCTCCACTAGAAGCGGGGCAAGATGATATTCCATGTAGCGATGCACAAATCTTTGAGCAGCCACAGTCACAAGAGGTGGACGATGATGAGACACAATTTCCGGAAAGTCAGGAGGAGGACCAGGGTGGGGAAGTGGAAGATGAGGTGGTGGATGATGTAGTAACAGACCCAACCTGGCAGGAAGACATGCAGAGCGAGGACAGCAGCACACAGGGTGAGGTAGGCGTCGCACCACTTCAGGCAGGAAGAAGCAGTGTGGGGGCTGCAGACAGAAAGCATGCAACCGTTCCCCGTAACACCAACCTGATGGAAGTTGCCAGTCCGACTGTTAGGTTTCCCGAGTCTGGTTATTTTTTAAATACTCTGCCGATAACCCCAAACAGGCCATTTGCAACACCTGTCATGCCAGCATCAGCAGGGGTAGCAAAACTACCAGACTTATCACCACCAGCATGATCAGGCACATGGCAGCAAAGCATCCAACTTTGTGGGCCCAACCCCAATCTCCAGGAACACTGCTTCTTCCACTGTTGTGCATGCAAGCCAATCCCCTGTCCACGGTGCATGCAAAGATCCTTTCTTCCCTGCACCTGCCTTTGCCCACAGCCAAATATCACCATCATCAAGCACGTCCATGTCATTGTCCCAGCACAGCCTGTCCATACCCCAGTCATTGTAACGTAAGCAGAAGTACACAGCCAACGCCCCACAGGCCACAGTACTCAATTCTCATATTTCTCGTCTGTTTGCGGTCGAAATGTTGCAATTTAGACTCGTGGAGATGGAAGCTTTCCGCAACCTGATGGCGGTAGCCGTCCCAAGGAACTCTGTCCCTATTCTCCCGCTGTGCCATCCCGGCATTACACAAGCACATGTCCCACAACATTACCCGTGCCCCCAACAATGCAGTTACTGGGAAAGTACACCTAACCACGGACATGTGGACAAGTTCTTGTGGCCAGGGATGGTACATCTCGCTGACGGCATACTGGGTTAACATAGTGGAAGCTGGAACCCAGCCAGACCTTGGGATGGAACACGTCCTCCCGACACCAAGGATTGCGGGCACTACGTCAATCAGAGTTGCCCCCACTGTGTACAGATCCAGCACCAACTCCTCCTCTTCAACCTCCATGTCTGAAATGAGCACATCAATCTCAAGATGGAAGCACTGCAGCACTGCCAAAGCGGCAAGAGGCTGTGCTGAAGCTAATTTGCTTAGGTGACAAGCCGCACAATGCTGAAGAGTTGTTGACAGCTCTGAAAGAGCACAGCAGATGTGTGGCTGACACCGCTAAATCTCCAGCCAGGCATGGTTGTGTGTGACAATGGCGGGAACCTGGTGGCAGCCTTGAGGCAAGGCAAACTGACACACGTACCATGCCTGGCCCATGTGTTATGTTTAGGTAGCAGAGGAGAAATAGAAAAAACGGTAATACACCAGAGAGGCTGGAACCTATTGGATTGCAGTAACCTGAACTAACCACACAACTAGAGGTAGTCGTGGAGAGTTCCTACGTTTATCCTAGACGCCTCGTCACAGCCTGAGAGATAACTACACCTAAAGGCAGAAAGATGAAAGCTATCTGCCCCGGAGCAGATCCCCAAAGAAAATAGGAAGCCCCCAAGCATGTAATGGCGGTAAGACAAGAAGAAAGCACGGACACAGACAGAAAATAGAATGAGCAAATGCTGGGGCCCAATCTGTCTAGACAGAAAAGTACAGGAAAGACTTTCTGACTGCAATCCAACAAAAACCCTAAAAAATACCAGCACCTCTGATTGCCAAAAAACCTGAGATCACACGATCTCATCCACCTAAATCAGATCTCTGGTGTAACAAAACCAAGCTGCAGCCACTGAAAAAACAGGAAAAAGCAAATGAACAAATAACAGTGGCTACAGATAAACTGTGAGCAGCACAGGCCCCAGGAGGGGACCCGGCTGACCTCCACAAAAGTGCAAAAAACTATGCAAAAAGCAAGCTCAAAAAGAAAAGCAGAAAATATCTTATCTGAAAGTAGCAGATGCAGGCAAGACTCCAGCAAACTTCCAAATGAACCAGGAACCACAATTGAGACAAGAACAATTGATCACCGGCAACTATCATGGGAGGGAAACTCTCTTATATCAGTCCAGTCAGTGATCCCAGATTGCCATTCCTCGCTGGAAGGATCAGTACTGTCTGTAACAACCAGAGGGAGCCTCTGCTCAGAAACCATCTCTAGCACATTCACAACAGTACCCCCCCTTGAGGAGGGGTCACCGAACCCTCACTTGTGCAACCAGGCCGATCAGGATGAGCTCAGGTGATAGGCATGGATCAGTCTCCTAGCGAGGATGTCCAAAGCAAACACCCAAGAATTGTCCTCCTAACCATAACCTCTCCACTTAACCAAATACTGGAGTTTCCGTCTAGAAAAACGAGAATCCAATATTTTCTCAACCACATACTCCAGATTGCCCTCAACCAAAACAGGGTCAGGAGGCGCAGTCTTAGGAACCACTGGCTCGACAAACTTCTTCAATAAGGACTTGTGTAACACGTTATGGATCTTAAATGTCCCTGGAAGAAGCAAACGGAAGGAAACTGGATTAAGAATCTCCATGATCTTATAAGGTCCAATGAACCTATGCTTAAACTTTGGAGATGCAACCCTCATAGGGATATTTCTTGAGGACAACCAAACCAAGTCCCCCACTTTAAACCGAGAACCATCAGTCCTATGCCGGTTGACAAACCACTGGGCCTTCTCTTGAGAGAGAGACAACCTCTCCACTACCTGGTCCCAAATCTGCTGCATTCGCTCCACAACAGAGTCAACACCCGGACAGACAGAAGCCTCCGCCTGTCCCGAAGAAAATCGAGGGTGAAAGCAAGAATTGCAGAAAAATGGAGACATCAACGTGGCAGAGCTAGCCCTATTATTAAGAACAAGCTCAGCCAAAGGCAAAAAAGAGACCCAGTCATCTTGATCAGCAGACACAAAACATCTCAAATAAGTCTCCAAGGTCTGGTTTGTTCTCTCGGTTTGTCCATTGGTCTGAGGATGAAATGCAGAGGAGAAAGATAATTGTACACCAAGTTTAGAACAAAATGTCCTCCAAAATCTGGAAAGAAACTGGACTCCTCTGTCAGACACAATGTTCTCCGGAATGCCATGTAACCGAACCACGTGCCGAAGGAACAAAGGCACCAACTCGAAGGAGGAAGGTAACTTAGGTAATGGCACAAGATGTATCATCTTGGAAAACCTATCACAGATTACCCAGATAACGGTCATTCTCTGAGAGACAGAAATAAAATCCATAGAGATATGGGTCCATGGCCTCTTGGGCACAGATAATGGCATTAACAAACCACTAGAGCGAGAGCAAGGCTTGAAACGAGAGCAAGTCCCACAGGACTGCACAAAGTCTCTGACGTCACGAGACAAAGTAGGCCACCAAAAGGAACGACTCACCAAGTCTCTGGTACCAAAAATCCCGGGATGACCAGCCAATGCGGAACAATGAATCTCAGACATCACACTCTTCTTCCACTGGTCTGGGACAAGCAATTTCCCAATAGGGCAGCGATCAGGTTTATCCTTCTGACACCCTTCCAGAGCCAGTCTCAAATTGGGCGAGATGGCGGAAAGTACTACACCCTTTTTCAAAATAACAGCAGGATCAGATAACTCAGGAGAATCCGCAAAGAAACTCCTCGAGAGGGCATCCGCCTTAACATTCTTAGTGCCAGGAAGAAAAGAAACCACAAAGTTAAAACGCGTGAAAAACCAGGCCCACCTGGCCTGTCTAGGATTCGAGATAAACCAGGTTATTATGGTCCGTGAGGACCACCACCTGATGTTTGGCTCCTTCCAGCTAATGTCTCCACTCTTCAAAGGCCCACTTCATGGCCAATAACTCTCGATTACCCACGTCATAATTACGTTCAGTTGGAGAAAATTTTCGAGAGAAAAAGGCACAAAGGTTACTCTTAGAGGTCTCTGGATCTCTTTGGGACAAAATGGCACCTGCCCCAATTTCAGAAGCATCAACCTCCACCTGAAACGGCAGAAAAACATCAGGCTGCCGTAGAACAGGAGCAGAAGTGAATCTCTGCTTAAGTTCCTGAATCGCAGAAACTGCCTCAGGAGGCCAATTCACATCAGATCCCTTTTTGGTCAAATCAGTCAATGGTTTAACAATACCAGAGAAATTACCAATAAATTTACGATAAAAATTGGCAAAACCCAAAAATCTCTGAAGAGCCTTTAATGAAGTAGGTTGAACCCAATCACAGATGGCCTGAACCTTGACCGGGTCCATTTCAATAACAGACTGAGACAAAATGAATCTCAGAAATCAGACCTTCTGTATGCCAAAAATACACTTTAATCCCTTCACATACAGAGCATTCTCTCTCAAAATCTGGAACACAGTCCGAACATTTTTCACATGAGAGTCCCAGTCATTGGAAAAAAATCAAGATATCATCCAAATAAACAATCAGAAATTTATCCACAAAATCCCTGAAAATATCATTCATGAAGGATTGGAAGACGGAAGGAGCATTAATGAACCCAAAGGGCATCACTAGGTACTCAAAATGCCCCTCTGGGGTATTAAACGCCGTCTTCCATTCATCCCCGTGTTTAATGCGAATAAGGTTATACGCCCCCCTGAGGTCAAGCTTGGTAAACCAACTAGCACTTTTCACTCTGGAAAACAGGTCAGAAATCAAGGGTAACGAATATTGATACTTCACAGTGATCTTATTCAAGAGACGATAATCAAAACACGGCCTCAATGAACCATCCTTTTTGGCCACAAAGAAAAAACCGGCGCCCAAGGGTGAAGAGGATGGTCTGATATGATCTTCTCCAATGACTCCTTGATATAAGATCGCATGGCATCGTGTTCAGGTACAGATAAGTTAAAAAGGCGACCCTTAGGAAATTTACCACCAGGCACTAATTCAATAGCGCAATCGTAGCTTCTGTGAGGAGGTAAGGATACAGACTTACTTTCACTAAACACATCAGAAAAATCAGTCAAAAAGTCAGGAACATCCTGAGACTGGGGAGAGGCAGAAAAAACAGGAGTGTCAGCATTAACACATTGGCAGCCCCAATTGGCACAGACACAGATTTCCAATCCAAAACAGGATTATGAATTTGTAACCAAGGGAACCCAGTACAATAATGTCACGCAGATTATGCAACACCAGAAATTTGCAACTCTCCTGATGATTTGGTTCAAACCTCATTATCACCTGAGTAGAAAATTGGGGTTTATTCTCGCCAAAGGGGTAGAATCAATGCCCAGTAGGGGAATAGACTTCCGCAGGGGTATCATGGGAAAGCCGCAACGTTTGGCAAAGTCAAAATCCATCAGGTTAATAGCTGCTCCTGAATCAACAAAAGCCTGAGCCGAAAATGTGGACATGGAGCAAATCAGGGTAACAGTCAACAGAAATTTAGTCTGAACACTACCCAAGACAACTGAGAGTGCAAAACGTCTTCCCCGCTTAGAGCAGACGGAAATAGCATGAGAGGCGTCACCACAGTAGAAACATAACCCATTGCACTTTCGAAACTCATGACGCTGTGCCCCAGAAGTCACTCCATCACACTGCATGGGCTCAGGAGCTAGCCCACAAGGCAACACCATCTCACGCATACCTCTGCGCTCATGCAAACGTCTGTCAATTTGAATAGCCAAAGACATAGAATCATTGAGACCAGGGGGAACAGCGAATCCCACCATAACATCCTTTACATTCTCTGATGGACCCTTCCGAAAAAGGGCTGCCAAAGCATCATCATTCCATTTGGTCAGGACTGCCCACTTTCGAAATTTCTGACTGTACAGTTCAGCGGCTTCACAGCCCTGACTTAATGCCAACAAGGTCTTTTCAGCTTGATCAGTGACATTAGGTTCATCGTACAACAACCCCAGAGATTGAAAAAATACATCAACATCATTCAAAACAGGATCCCCAGGTGTCAGGGAAAAAGCCCAATCCTGAGGGTCGCCACGCAGGAGAGAGATGACAATTTGAACCTGCTGTGCTGCATTCCCTGAGGACTTAGGCTATAAGGCAAAAAACAACTTACAGTTATTTTTGAAATTCAGAAATTTAGCCCGATCCCCCTAAAACAAATCTGGCATGGGGATCCTAGGTTTCAAAACCGGCAACCTAGAAAGAAAGGTAGCAATACTCTGAATCTCAGTGGCAAGCTGCTCCACACGGCCAGACAACTGTGCAAACTCCATTAAGAGAAAAAAAAATCCTCCTCAGCACCAAGAGAGAAAGAGGGAAAAAAAAAATCTCTGACAACTCTGACAACTTTTTTCTTTCCACACTATTTTTCCCTTCTGTGAGTACCATATAATTTTAGTTCTTGGCCGGTGATACTGTTATGTTTAGGTAGCTGAGGAGAAATAGCAAAAAGGGTAATACACCAGAGAGGCTGGAACCTATTGGATTGCAGTAACCTGAACTAACCACACAACTAGAGGTAGCCATGGAGCGTTCCTACGTTGATCCTAGACGCCTCGTCACAGCCTGAGAGATAACTACACCTAAAGGCAGAAAGATGAAAGCTATCTGCCCCGGAGCAGATCCCCAAAGAAAATAGGAAGCCCCCAAATATGTAATGGCGGTTAGACAAGAAGATTGCACGGACACAGACAGAAAATAGAATGAGCAAATGCTGGGGCCCAATCTGTCTAGACAGAAAAGTACAAGAAAGAATTCTGACTGCAATCCAACAAAAACCCTAAAAAATACCAGCACCTCTGATTGCCAAAAAACCTGAGATCACATGATCTCATCCACCTAAATCAGATTTCTGGTGTAACAAAACCAAGCCGCAGCTACTGAAAAAACAGGAAAAAACAAATGAACAAATAACAGTGGCTACAGATAAACTGAGAGGAGCATAGGCCCCAGGAGGGGACCCGACTGACCTCCACAAAAGTGCAGAAAACTATGCAAAAAGCAAGCACAAAAAGAAAAGCAGAAAATATCTTATCTGAAAGCAGCAGATGCAGGCAAGACTCCAGAAAACTTCCAAATGAACCAGGAACCACAATTGAGACAAGAACAATTGATCACCGGCGACCATCATGGGAGGGAACCTCCCTTATATCAGTCCAGTCAGTGATCCCAGATGCCATTGCTCGCTGCAAGGTTCAGTACTGTCTGTAACCACCAGAGGGAGCCTCTGCTCAGAAACCATCTCTAGCACATTCACAACACCCATGTGCTGAACCTCGTTCTTCAACATTTTCTAAAAAGCTATCCGTAGCTGCCGGATCTCCTGGTTAAAGCACACCGCCTGTGTGCACATTTTAAAAAGTCAGCTACAGCTTCAGTTGCCCTTGCCGTGCTTCAGCAGCAATTGCAGATTCCGGCTCACCAACTGGTGTGTGATGTCCCCACTCTACACTAAATATGTTAGAAAGGATTTGTGAGCAGAAGCGGGCAGTTGTTGAATACCAGCATCAACATGGCCATCTTTTGTTAGGTTTGACTCCACACATAAACCTCAGGTGTGGACATGGATGTCAGACATATGTAGCATCCTCCCAAACTTTGAGGAGTCCACCAAGTGTGTTCAGCGTGGATGGCCTGAGGACAGGAAAGAAGGGGAAGAGGAGGAGGAAGACACCTTGGTCAGTCTTCCTGTTGGTGAGGACACAGAAGTCTTGCCTGTTACCAGTCTAGCATGCATGGCTGACTTTATGTTGAGCTGCTTTTCCCGTGACCTTCATATTGTCAAAATATTGGGTACTAGTCATTACTGGCTAGTGACACTTTTAGACTCATGGTAAAAGGATAACTTTCAATCTCTTGTTCCAGAGGCAGAGAGATGTACAAAAATGCTGCAGTACCACAGGACCATTGTTGCAGAATTATTAAAAAAAATTCCCATTGCAAAACGCTGGCTGCAGAGATAACAGTTTGTTGGCCAACCAAGCAGAACAGGCGAGATAGACACAAGGCCACTCCATCAGAGGCAGGGGAACACTGGCAAAGTTCTGGGACAGTTTTCTAAGACCCTCCCATCGCCCATGCACTGAGGCACAGGATAATCTCACAAGGAATGCAATGTTCTCTAAGATGCGGAGGGAGTACCTTGCTGCCGTACCAATGTCCTCCGTGATTCCTCTGTGCCTTTTAATTATTGGTTATCCAAGCTGGACACGAGCTGGCTCTCTACACCTTGGATGTCCTGGCATGCCCTGCCGTTAGCATTTTGTCCTAGCGGAATTTTAGTGCTGCTGATGGCATTATCACAGATAAGCGCCTTTCTATTGAAAATGCAGACAGGCTGACTCTTATAAAAATGAACAAGGGATGGATTGGGCCTGACTTCTCATTACCACCAAATGGTGACAGCGAATCCTCTTCACAACCAAACATGGATATATGCTTCCTGATTTTGGCTAATTGATGTCCTCCTCCTCATTCTCCCCATCCTCACCATTCACCATCACTTGAACACCAGGATGAAAGTATTCAGTCATGCTCCAGCCACTCTATGATTTGACAAGGGTGTTATGATACAAAAACAACCCCAAGGGGAAATGTTTACCAGCCCGCATTCACAAAGTCTAGGAGACACGCTACTAGAAATTGGGCCTATTTTTTAATCAGGCCTTCCCCCACGGCTCATCATCCACTGCCAATACATCAAAAGGGTTTATGTGTTCCATGCAGCTACAGCCAGTGTCGCATTATTAACAAGGTTGGGTAGGTAGGCTGTGCGTAAAATACATGTTCAGAAAACGGTTGAGGTGTACCCCACAGGGAAATGTTTGCCAGCCCATACACTAGGTGTATGGGCATTCCAAGTTTAGGAGACACGCTACTAGAAATTTGGCCTATTTTTTAATCACGCCTTCCTCCATGGCTCATCATCCACTGCCACTAGATCAAAAGGGTTTACCAGTTCTGTGCAGCTACAGCCAGTGTCCATTATTAACAAGGGTGGGTGGGCTGTGCGTAAAATGCTTGTTCTGAAAACGGTTGAGGTGTACCCAACAGAGGAGATGTTTTGCCAGCCCATACACTAAGTGTATGGGCATTCCAAGTCTAGGAGACACTAGACTAGAAATTGGGCCTATTTTTTAATCAGGTCTTCCTCCACGGCTCATCATTCACCCCCACTGGATCACCAGGGTAAACGTGTTCCATGCTGCTACAGCCAGTGTCAAAATCCTAACAAGGGTGTTTTTGCTCGGTGTTAAATACTTGTTATGGAAAAGGTTGAGGTGTACCCAACAGGGGAAAATGTTTGCCAGCCAACACACTTAGTGTATGGGCATTCCTAGTCTAGGAGACCCGCTCCTTTTTAATGGGACATTTTTTTATGAGACCCTCCTCCATGTTTCTTCCAAGGGGGGATTGGGGTTATTGGGGTGCATATGACTTGGTAGTAGGGCAGACCTTGCAGTCAGTGAAAAAAAAAACAGAATGGGAGGACAAAATGAACAATGTGAAGTGGATTTTCCTGTGCCTTTCCAGTACCTGGATTCAAAGGCTTATTGGGGTGCATATGACTTGGTAGCAGGGCAGGCCTTGCATTCAGTGCAACATTTTTTTTATGGAAGCCCTCCTGGACATCTCGTGGATGGGGTATTGGGGTGCATCGTCATTCTTGGCAGTCCATTCACTCACAGCATAGGCTATTAGTTTCGGAGACCAACTGTTTAATAGTAGCCCTTTAAGCAGATTAATGCTGCCTGATGCCCCTGTAAAAATAGGCTCTGTGACTTTAAGAGTCCCTCCTTCATAAATGAAACAAGATGTGTCTGCTTATTTGTCACACACCACATGACCAGCTAGGGTTGTTAAATGTTACAATGACATTTCCCAGTGTGTGCATTTGTTTTGGTTGAAAGCAATATTAAAATTGATAAACGCTTCAAAAACGTTGTGTCTGAACATAGCCCAAGAGGTGGAGGAACATTTGGTCTGGGGTTATTTATTTTGCCTTATATACAAGTCATTAACCTGGAAAGGATGCACCTTAACATATTTCCCAGCAAAATCAGTTTTGGTTTAGTTTTGGTATGTTTTTTAGTGCACTGGTAAAAATGGCATGAAACTCTGACAACATTGTTGAAAGCTGTGAACTAGGAGTCATTAATGCTTCCAGGAATGATCCCCATGATATCCCCATGTCATTTGAGCAGTGTTTCCATCATTTTCAGATGTATTTAGACCTTCAAAGGACCGCCGGGGGATCGCGGCAAAAATGCTTGGGTCTCCCATAGACTTACATTGGGCTCGATGTTCTGTCTGAGTACATGAGTATTCCAATTTACTCGACCCGAGCAACGAGCACCCAAGCATTTTAGTGCTCTCCCATCACTATTAATCATACTCTACCGAGTTTTCCCTGGCTACTTATTGTAGTCCTAATGCTGACACAAGTGAAGGAGAGTTGTGTCTATTGGTCAGTTGGCCGGGTGACAGGCATCTGCTCAGCGAACTCTTATCAGAGCAGGAAACACATCTTATCCTACAGTATGTCAATTTGGAATTTCTTTTCAAAGTCAGAAAACATCCTCAATTTTTGTGCTATACGGAGGGTCTAAAAATGTTGCTATCCAATACTTATCCTTTGCTTGACATTAACAATTCATCTGTCATCTTACAAACATTATAGCATACTGCTTGTTATTCTTACCTGCACAACTGAGATCCCTGTTGCTTCACTGTTATTACCCCACTGAGTCAGTAACTTTGTACAGTATGGACATCATCATAATCATAATGATATTCCCTCCGACTGTCAGGCTCATCCCTGCCTGTACCAAAACTGCACATCAAACTGTTACTGCTCCTCCTCTTCCTCCTACTGCTAGTCCTATAAATACTGCAGCTTGGAACATAAACTTTGAATATCCCCAACAGTCAATGGGTAAGGTTTCTCCTTGTGGCGAGTGACATATCAGCTCTGGCGTGTCAAGGTAAGGAGGCTTATTCGCCATGCAATGCTCCTCTGGGAAATTTAATATGCAAATTGCCTCTTCAGAAAAAAAG
>JARQOD010000001.1:131791312-132014477 GCA_033576555.1 Oophaga sylvatica | reverse complement strand
CGTATAGTGACTGATAAATTCGGGCAAACTTTGCCCCACACCCTTCAAACATGGGTTGGACAGGCAGCCCCTACTGATGGTCTCCAAATGGTAGACCTCATTGAAAGATATGGGCCTACCAAGGAGATACAGGGAGAGACTACCCGGAAGCTACCAATTAAATTCACCAAACCTTCACCCACAGCTCGGCGAGCAGAGACTCTGAGGGCCGCCCAGGAAGGGTCGGGGAACGAAAGGGGCCCCATAATCTGTTGGCGGTGCCAAGAACCATGACATGTGAGAGCTGATTGCCCCCACCTGACTGAGCCCATGGACAACAACTTTGGCTACTATCAGTCTCACTATGCATAACACATGTGTGCAGTGGTCAGTATTACCTTTGCCTTCGGTGGAGGAGGAAAACACCTCTCCTATAGAAGTGTTAGTTGGGGAGATGGAAGATTTGCCACCGGGACCAGAATTGTAATACTTAAATGTGTCAGGTGACAATTTTGGTACGGCGCAACTCCGTGACCCTACGTTGAGTCTATTTGTTGGGGATAACATTTTGTTTTGTAACTGATCATTCCCCTGGGACTGGCAGTGTTGTAGCCCAGGGAGTAGAGTTCAGGTGGTAGAAAGATGAACATAACAGGAGACATGGAAAACGTTGGTAAACAGTTATTTAATCTGAAAACGGGCAGGCAAATTCAGGTGAGATCCGTGACTTGTTTATTTTCAGAAAAGTAAGCCTGTCTACATTCTCTGAGGATAGTCGCATGCGACGGTCTGTTAGTACACCACCTGCAGCACTAAAGACGCGCTCAGATAATACACTGGCAGCAGGGCAAGCCAGCACCTCCAATGCATACTGGCTAAGCTCTGGCCATGTATCCAGCTTAGAGACCCAAAACTTGAAAGGGAAGAGCCATCTGGGAGTACACTGAGAGGGAAAAACATGTAGTCTGTCACCATCTTACGTAAACGTTGCCTCATGGTGAGTGGAGTCGTCTCGGATGGTGTAGACATTGGTGGCGCTGACACAAAACTTCGCCACATTTGTAACATACTGCTCTTGCCCTGTGCAGAGCTTGTGCTCCCTCTTGTTGCAGAGGTGTCTCCACTGCCTCGACGCACAGAGATTCTTTGTAAAGCAGTAGCAGCAGCAGTGCTCTCGGCTGGAATGGAGAATATTATGGATTGCACCAGTCTGTCTTGGTACTCCCGCATTTTACGCTCCCGGTTCAACGGTGTGATGAGGCTTTGTAAGTTGTCCCGGTAGCGAGGGTCTAGGAGGGTGTACACCCAATAATCTGATGTGGTGAGAATGTGGGCGATGCGGCGGTCGTTTCTCAGGCACTTCAGCATGAAATCAACCATGTGCTGCAGACTCCCAACTGCCCAACAAACGCTGTCCTCTGGAAGAGGCGTCATCTCTGCCTGCTCGCATCGCCCCACCCTCGCTCTACATACTGACTAGAGCGCTGTGTACCTCCCTCTGTAGGGATTTCTTCCTCCTCCATTGACTCCTCCTCATCCTCCTCACAAAGTGAGCCCTGCCCAGCCCTTTGTGAGGAACCAAGTTGCGCTGACTGTCCAGAAGGTGAGTGAATTTGTGACTCCTCATCCTCCACCTCTTCCAAAACCTCATCCTTTAGTGCTTGCAGTGATTTTTGAAGCAGGCAGATAAGGGGGACAGTCATGCTGACTAGTGCATCATCTGCACTCGCCATCCGCGTTGAGTCATCAAACGCACGCAAAACGTGGCAGATGTCCTTCATAGAGGCCCACTCAGTAGTGGTGAAGTGTGAACGGCGCAAATTGCGAGTTGATTGCGCCTGATGCAGCTGATACTCCATTACTGCTGGCTGTTGCTCACACAACCGCTCCAACATATGTAAGATGGAATTCCACCTGGTGATTACGTCACATATGATGCGATGTTCAGGAAGGCGAAATCTGCGTTGCAGAGCAGCAATGCGCGATCTGGCTATGCTGGAACGTCGCAAGTGAGCGCACTCTAGGCGGACCTTCTGCAGCAGTTAAGCAAGATTCGGATAGTCCCTCAAAAAACTCTGCACGACCAAGTTGAGCACATGTGCCAGACATGGTATGTGAGTGAGGTTGCCAAGGCCCAGAGCTGCCACCAGATTTCGGCAATTGTCACACACTACCAAGTCTGGCTGGAGATTCGCTGGCAAAAACCACACGTCGCTCTCCTGCTTGATGGCATTCCAGACCTCCTGCGCTGTGTGGCTTCGATTCCCCATTGAAATTAATTTCAGGACGGCCTGTTGACGTTTGGCCACGGCTGTGCTCATATGGTTCGCAACAGGTAAGTGTTCACGGGTCCATGTGGAGGTAGACCGTGACGGCTCCTGCAGCGATGATTCTGAGGAACTGGAGTAGGAGGAGGAGTCAATGTGTACAGACTGGATTCCTGCAATCCTTGGAGTTGGCAGAACACGTACAGCGCCACTCGCAAGATCTGTACCCGGCTCCACAACATTGACCCAATGGGCAGTGAGGGAAAGGTATCGTCCCTGGCCATGGGTACTGGTCCACGCATCGGTGGTCAGGTGGACCTTGCTACAGACGGCGTTTAGTAGCGCATGTTTAATGTTTCCCTCGACATGTTTTTGCAGACCAGGGACGGCTTGCCTGCTGAAATAAAATCGGCTTGGCACATTGTATTGTGGGACTGCCAATGCCATTAAGTTACGGAAACTGTCAGTCTCCACCAGCCTGAATGACAGCATTTCAAGGGACAGGAGTTTTGCAATGCCAGCATTCAGAGCCTGTGCTCGTGGATGGTTTGCTGAGTATGGCCGTCTTTTATCCCATGCCTGTGGTACCGATGGCTGTTTTGTGGCCTGGGAGTGTGAAGATGACAGGGAACTTGCTGCTGTGGGTGGAATAACACTTTGTCTCTGGACAACAGTGACCGAGGTTCTTCCATGGCGATCCTGTGAGGAAGCAGAACCAGCTGTGTGTGAGCTGGAGGTAGAGGCTCCAACACGACCTGAAGATGTAGGTGCTGCTGTAGGTTGGCCTACATCTCCAGTGTGTCTTTGTAACTCAACTACGTGCTTTGTCCGCACATGTTTCCACATATTTGTGGTATTGAGGTTACTGCAATTTTTACCTCTTTTTACTTTTTGCTTACACAGCTTGCATTTAACAAAGCAAATATCATCTGCAAGTCTGTCAAAAAAGGACCACGCAGTGCAAGTCCTGGGAGCGCCCATTTTGACTTTTGGAAGAGAACTGCTCCCAACAGGTGCCAAACTGGAGGCTAGAGGCAACCCAGTCTGCAGCCTACCTCTCCCTCCTGTTTGTACTGTTGGGACAATCTCATCCTCAGAGCTGCTCCCACCACCTTCCTGTCCCTCACGCCATGTTGGGTCTTGGACCTCATCATCTCCACTACCCTATTCCAACACCTGCTGCTGTTGGGTGGTCTGGCCAGCACCATGCTCAACAGAAACTGGCACCTGAGTCTCATCATCATCAGATGCGTTCTGCGGTGTGCTGACCATCGGCACTGGCTCACCCGCCTCTTCTGATTCAGAGAGACACAGCTGTTGCGCATCACTGCATACTCCCTCTTCTTCACATTCCAGAATGCTGCTTGGCTGGGCCCCTGTTTGCAAGCCAACAGATTCTGAGAACAGAAGCAGAGACTCAGCTGGCTCCAGTTCAGAACTCTCTGACTGCCTGGGCAATTTGACAGGCGGTGAACAGACAGATGGTTGCTCAACAGTGTTGTGGTCCTGAGAGGAGGTGGAAGCAATTGAAGTCGATGCATTGGCTGCCATCCAACCAACAACGGCTTCAATTTGTTCTTCCCACAGCAGGGGGGTACGTCGAGCTCCTACAAAACTGCACATAAAGGAACGCTCACGGGGAAAACTGGTGGATGCTGTGTCACTGGGGCGGCAGCAGCCACAGAATCCCCACGTCCTCTCCCTGCTGAAACTCCACGGCCACGACCACGTGCCTTACTCCCTGCCTTCTTCATCTTGGTAGATTGATAAAGAAAATCAGAAAAGTTAAAAGGCCTAAGTGTTGTTATTCCGCAGAGACTGCAGACAACTGTTCACTAGCTGTGAAAGGCCCCTTTGTGTACTTCTATAGTGTTTGCAACCAATGTATTGTATACGGATGGAAGCGCGTCACACTAATAGATTTGAGTTATTTGAAATAGAATGGAGCAGCAACAATTATAGAAAAATGACAAGGATGAGGCAGTGACACAAGTTCAGCAGACTATAACCAGCAGTGGTTTAAGAACTAACTGGAGCGTGATCTGCACTCAGCAAAAAAAAAATATATCACAGACTAGAGTGAACACTGCAATGCACACAACTAGTCACTATCTGTGAAAGGCTCCTTTGTGGACTTCTATAGTGTTTGCAACCAATGTATTGGATACGGATGGAAGCGCGTCACACTAATAGATTGGAGTTATTTTAAATAGAATGGAGCAGCAACAATTATAGAAAAATGACAAGGATGAGGCAGTGACACACGTTCAGCAGACTATAACCAGCAGTGGTTTAAGAACTAACTGGAGCATGATCTGCACTCAGCAAAAAAAAAATATATCACAGACTAGAGTGAACACTGCAGTGCACACAACTGGTCACTATCTGTGAAAGGCTCCTTTGTGGACTTCTATAGTTTTTGCAACCAATGTATTGGATACGGATGGAAGCGCGTCACACTAATAGATTGGAGTTATTTTAAATAGAATGGAGCAGCAACAATTATAGAAAAATGACAAGGATGAGGCAGTGACACACGTTCAGCAGACTATAACCAGCAGTGGTTTAAGAACTAACTGGAGCGTGATCTGCACTCAGCAAAAAAAAAAATATATCACAGACTAGAGTGAACACTGCAGTGCACACAACTGGTCACTATCTGTGAAAGGCTCCTTTGTGGACTTCTATAGTGTTTGCAACCAATGTATTGGATACGGATGGAAGCGCGTCACACTAATAGATTTGAGTTATTTGAAATAGAATGGAGCAGCAACAATTATAGAAAAATGACAAGGATGAGGCAGTGACACACGTTCAGCAGACTATAACCAGCAGTGGTTTAAGAACTAACTGGAGCGTGATCTGCACTCAGCAAAAAAAAAATAAATCACAGACTACAGTGAACCCTGCAGTGCACACAACTGGTCACTATCTGTGAAAGGCTCCTTTGTGGACTTCTATAGTGTTTGCAACCAATGTTTTGGATACGGATGGAAGCGCGTCACACTAATAGATTGGAGTTATTTTAAATAGAATGGAGCAGCAACAATTATAGAAAAATGACAAGGATGAGGCAGTGACACACGTTCAGCAGACTGTAACCAGCAGTGGTTTAAGAACTAACTGGAGCATGATCTGCACTCAGCAAAAAAAATATATATCACAGACTAGAGTGAACACTGCAGTGCACACAACTGGTCACTATCTGTGAAAGGCTCCTTTGTGGACTTCTATAGTGTTTGCAACCAATGTATTGGATACGGATGGAAGCGCGTCACACTAATAGATTGGAGTTATTTTAAATAGAATGGAGCAGCAACAATTATAGAAAAATGACAAGGATGAGGCAGTGACACACGTTCAGCAGACTATAACCAGCAGTGGTTTAAGAACTAACTGGAGCGTGATCTGCACTCACCAAAAAAAAATATATCACAGACTAGAGTGAACACTGCAGTGCACACAACTGGTCACTATCTTTGAAAGGCTCCTTTGTGGACTTCTATAGTGTTTGCAACCAATGTATTGGATACGGATGGAAGCACGTCACACTATAATTTCAATTGAATGGAGCTGCAAGAATTACACTAAAGAAAAAAAAAAAAGAGTCTGTGAGTGACACGTGCAGATGCCTACAAACAGCGTTGGATGCAGAGCAAACTGCAGCGCGTCACCTGCACTCACACACAGACCTTGCAGAGCTGTGAAAACAACACTGCAAGGCTAAAGGAAGCTTTACACAGCGGTTGTTAAACTAGCCTGCCTAAAGCACAGTACACAAAATCGCAATCTCTAACTGTCCCTCAGAGTCAGCAGAGCAGCGTTCTGTCCCTAACTGAATTCATAGCACAGTGACGCTAAAATGGCGGCGGCGCCTTTTATAGTGCATTCTG
Source organism: Oophaga sylvatica (assembly GCA_033576555.1). Classification (NCBI taxonomy): domain Eukaryota; kingdom Metazoa; phylum Chordata; class Amphibia; order Anura; family Dendrobatidae; genus Oophaga; species Oophaga sylvatica. The sequence continues at coordinate 132,008,338 of JARQOD010000001.1, read as the reverse complement.
ACATCATTTCAGCATCCAATCACAGCCATGCCATTAGTTAACATGACCGCAGCAGTACAGGATGTGCCCACACTTCTTAGGATTCCTCATTGGCTGACTAAAATCACATTGCCTCTCAAAGAATTATGGGAACTTCCGATTCCGGTATACGATATATGGAAAATATCGGAACTAAGTATCTAAAGTCCGATACAGCGAATATCGGCCGATACCCGATACTTGCGGTATCGGAATGCTCAACTCTAGAGGTTATTCAGCCTCAGATACTCCAATATAGTATCCCTTAAAAAACCCTCCAGGATTTTACCCACAGTAGATGTTAAGCTCTCTGGCCTATAATTTCCAGGTTCAGTTTTTGCCCCCTTTTGAATATTTGCACCACATTTGCTATACGCCAGTCCTGTGGTACAGACCCCGTTATTATGGAATCTTTAAAGATTAAAAATAATGGTCTATCTATGACTGTACTTAATTCCTGCAGTACGCGGGGGTGTATCCCATCCGGGCCCGGGGATTTGTCAACTTTAGTGATTTTTAGACGCCGCCGAACTTCCTGCTGGGTTAAGCAGGTGACATTTAAAGGAGAAATTTTTTTTTATCACTGATCATGTTATCTGTCATGGGATTTTATTGTGTAAATACAGTTGAAAAAAAGTCATTTAGCATATTGGCTTTTTCCTCATCCTCATCCACCATTTCACCCAGTCTATTTTTAAGGGGACCAACACTATCATTTTTTAGTTTCTTGCTATTTATGCAGTTAAAGACTATTTTGGGATTATTTTTACTTTCTCTGGCAATGAGTCTCTCTGCCTCAATCTTTGCTGTCTTGATTTGCTTTTTACAGAATTTATTCAATCTTCTGTATTTATTTAATGCCTCATCACTTCCTACTTGCTTTAATTCCCTAAATGCTTTCTTTTTGTCACTTATTGCGCCCCTTACAGCTCTATTTAGCCATAGTGGTTTCCTCCTAATTCTAGCATGTTTATTCCCATAGGGCATATACTGTGAACAGGTCCTATTCAGGATGCTAATAAACATCTCCCATTTTCTTTGTGTATTTTTATGTCTCAGGATATTGTCCCAGTTTATGGCACTAAGATCATCTCTCACCCGTTGGAAATTTGCCTTCCTGAAGTTTAATGTCTTTGTAACCCCTCGACTACACATCTTATTAAAGGATACATGAAAGCTTATTATTTTGTGATCACTATTACCCAAGTGACCCCCAACCCTTATATTTGATATGCGGTCTGACCTAATGGTTATATTACATATAAACACACACCCCCACCTCGCTTATTTTTATGGTCATTTCTAAACAGACTATAGCCCTGTAAATTAACCGCCCAGTCGTGACTCTCATCCAGCCATGTCTCAGATATCCCCACTATGTCATAATTATGTTCCAACAAAATTAATTCTAATTCCGCCATTTTGTTGGTGAGGCTACTGGCATTAGTATACATGCACTTTATGTATCTCTCTGTACCTCTATTCTTTCTTAAATTATTAACTGTTCTAACCCCACCCCCCATGCCACCTAAACCCCCAATTTCATTATTTGTGCCCAGGTCTCTATCTGCACTGCCTTCCCCTCCTATAAGATGAATACCCTCCCCCTAGTCCCTAGTTTAAAGACTCCTCCAACCTTTTAGCCATTTTCTCCCCCAGCACAGCTGCTCTCTCCCTATTGAGGTGCAGCTCGTCCCTAGCGTAGAACCTGTAGCCAACTGAGAAGTCGGCCCAGTTCTCCAGGAACCCAAACCCCTCCTTCCTACACCAATTCTTGAGCCACTTATTAACCTCCCTAATCTCCTGTTGTCTCTCTGGTGTGGCACGTGGTACAGGCAGTATTTCAGAAAATACCACGTTGGAGGTCCTTGCTGTAAGCTTGCAGCCTAATTCCCTGAAATCGTCTTTAAGGACCTTCCACCTACCTCTAACTTTGTCATTTGTGCCAATGTGCACCATGACCGCTGGGTCCTCACCAGCCCCTCCCAGTAATCTGTCAACCCGATCAGCGATGTGTCGGACTCGAGCGCCAGGTAGGCAGCACATTGTTCGACGATCCCTGTCTTTGTGACAGATTGCCCTATCTGTTCCCCTAATAATTGAGTCCCCCACTACCAGCACCAGTCTGGCCTACCCTGCTCTCCTAATTCCCCCCTTACTGGAGCAGACACTCCTCCAGCTTTCAGAGGACGTGCCTGGCTGCAGCAGTGCTACCCCTGTACTGACACCCCCCTCATCTGCCAACTTTGCAAACTTATTGGGGTGTGCCAGATTAGGACTAGCCTCCCTGGCGCTCTTCCCTCTACCTCGCCTTCTAACTGTCACCCAGCTTCCTACTTCAGTGCCCTGCAGCTACACCCTAGCATCCCCCCCTATCTATCCCATTGAGCGTCTGCTCAGTGAGCAGAAGACTCCTTTCCATATTGTCTATGGATCTCAGTGTTGCCAGCTGCACATTTAGATCCAGTATTTGGGCTTCCAAATGCACAACGTGCTCACATCTTGCACAGCAGTATGCACCCTCGACCGGCTGTTCAAGGACTGCATACATGTGGCAAGATGTACACTGGACGGCATTGGCAACAGTGGAGCACATTTCTAATGGGGATTTCACCAGACAGCAAAGATAAGTAAAAATACATAAAAAGTATTAATAAAATATAACAGCAATTCAGTAATTCCTCCCTTGTCAACTCCCTGAATCCAAAGTCACTGAATCACAAGTCACACTTACCACTGTTCGCACTTGCACACCGGTCACACTCAGCTCGTTCACACTCGCTGAAGCAGAAGATTTAAAGAGTTTTTTTTCCCCTCTTCAACAGGAAACCACCCTGCTGCTCAAATGCACTTCCAAAAAAAGCGCAATATTATTCGACCTCTTTAACTTAATACTTTGTTGCCCCACCTTTTGCTGCTATTACAGCTGCTAGTCGCGTGGGGTATGTCTCTATCAGTTTTGTACATCGAGAGACTGAAATTCTTTCCCATTTTTCCTTGGCAAACAGCTCGAGCTCAGTGAGGTTGGATGGAGATCGTTTGTGAACAGCAGTTTTCAGCCCTTTCCACAGATTCTCGATTGGATTCAGGTCTCGACTTTGACTTGGTCATTCTAACACCTGGATACGTTTATTTGTGAACCATTCCATTGTAGATTTTGCTTTATGTTTGGGATCATTGTTTTGTTGGAAGACAAATCTCCATCCCAGTCTCAGGTCTTTTGCAGACTCCAACAGGTTTTCTTCAAGAATGGTCCTGTATTTGGCTCCATCCATCTTCCCATCAATTTTAACCATCTTCCCTGTCCCTGCTGAGGAAAAGCAGGCCCAAACCATGATGCTGCCACCACCATGTTAGACAGTGGGATAGTGTGTTCAGGGTGATGAGCTGTGTTGCCTTTACACCAAACATATCGTTTGGCATTGTTGCCAAAAAGTTTGATTTTGGTTTCATCTGACCAAAGCACCATCTTCCACATGTTTGGTGTGTTTCCCAGGTGGCTTGTTGCAAACTTTAAACAACACTTTTTATGGATATCTTTGAGAAATGGCTTTCTTCTTGCCCCTCTTCCATAAAGGCCAGATTTGTGCAGGGTACGACTGATTCTTGTCCTATGGACAGACTGTCCCACCTCAGCTGTAGATCTCTGCAGTTCATCCAGAGTGAACATGGGCCTCTTGGCTGCATCCCTGATCAGTCTTCTACTTGCTTGAGATGAAAGTTTAGAGGGACGTCCGGGTCTTGGTAGATTTGCAGTGATATGATACTCCTTCCATTTCAATATGATCGCTTGCACAGTGCTCCTTGGAATGTTTAAAGTTTTGTATCCAAATCCAGATTTAAACTTCTCCACAACAGTATCACAGACCTGCCTGTTGTGTTCCTTGGTCTTCATGATGCTTTCTGTTCTTCTAACAGAATCCTGAGACTATCACAGAGCAGGTGCATTTATACAGAGACTTGATTTCACACAGGTGGATAATATTTATCACCATTAGTCACTTAGGACAACATTGGATCTTTCAAAGATCCACAATGAACTTCTGGAGTGAGTTTGCTGCACTGAAAGTAAAAGGGACAAATAATATTGCACGCCCCACTTTTCAGTTTTTGTATGTCCACAAAAATTTAAAATAACCAATAAATTTTGTTCAACTTCACAATTGTGTCCCACTTGTTGTTGACTCTTCACCAAGAATTAACATTTGGTATTTTTATGTTTGAAGCATGATATGTGGGAAAAGGTTGAAAAGTTCCAGGGAGCTGAATACTTTCACCAGGCACTGTAAGTATAAGGTTTGATTCCGGTACAAAAACTGCCACACATAGCCAAATTTGGAAAAATATGAATACCAAAAATACTAAGCAATGATGAATAAAAAAGATAATTCATCATTATTCTCCCCATACTATTGGTATGGAACCTATGTGTCTCCAATTTAACAATTTAAACAGGTATGACAAAACAGATATGCACAATTAAATATTAAATATCTTGATTTCCTGTAATAATTTGTTTGCAGATTTTGAGTTAAATCACAATGTTCCCTTCGGTCAAAAATAACATAAAAATGCAAGGAAGTAGGAACACTAGTAAATATTCTGCAAAAATTGCAGTATATTTGCATTATGTACCAATGCCAAAAAGTGGATGCGTTTTTGTGTTTTTTCATATTTACAGATTATATTATTTTTTTTACATTTTTACTTAGGTCTACTAGGGAACTTGACTATTTAACATACTGTATTGTTTATTGCTCTCATGAATTTCAGTACTTGTCATGTGAGTAAGACGGTTGTCAAAGTGCGCCCTTCCTCTGACACTTGGACTGTTAAACCCTGTTGATGGCAGTGACTTATAGAAAATAAGGACAATAAAATTCAGCAAGGAGATGGTATAATATATTAAAATATAAATTTTATTTATATAATTCATGTATAATAAGCCTGAATTATAAAGCCAACTGGTGACCAATAGAAAAATAGACTATATAAAGTGCTAATGCTCAATATAACCGGAGCTTAAATAAAAAATTGGTTTGATCTCACCAATGTTCAAGGTTACTCTATCCACCCCGGGTTCATGCAGGAAAAAAGCATGATAATAGAGGAAGGGGGAGGGAGGTGCGCTCCTGCAGTGACAAGGAGTTCCGAGTTGTGCCTGGACCCATGTATAATAGTTTTTCTCTCAGGGCACTGTGTTAAGTGTCTTTTTATATCTTAAAGGACTCACTCTCAATTAGCACCCAAGTCCCCAATCTTCAGGCGCACGTGTCATACTTGGTGTCACTTGCGATTCACCGATGTCCTCATTTCTGGTCCAGCTGATAGTGGTTACTGTAGTCATGTGATCGTTAGATACTGCCTTCTGTGGGGCAGTTTCCTTTAGGTAAGGCACAGGAAGCCGTATTTTATAAGGGGTATGGAGCACAAAACATTTTGATATCCACAGCAACCAAGGTGCCGTTGATATGGGAGATCTACATGTATAGTCCCTAATGGCAAATGAGGCTAAATGTTAAAAAAATTTCCTCTCATTCTATAATAACCACAGATTGAAAGACAGCAATGGGTATGTGGGAGCAATGTGGTTATGGGACACAAAAAGGGGTAAAGCTGCAGCATAACTCAAAAGATCCATATATGGTCATGGTACACCTAAAGTTATCCGTTTTTTAGACTAGGCTTAAAAGAACAAAAGTAATAATACAGACTACTTTGAAGATCTATAACTTCTAATTCATGAAGTATTTAAATCATGGTAAGGGAAGAATAAAGGAGGGGAGGAGGGAGAGAAAAAAGGGAGAGAGGAGTGGAACAAATGGGAAATAATGGGGGCAGTAAGTAACGATCACATGACCACAATAACAGAGGTCATCTTGCTCACCCGTGAACCGGAATTGATGCTGCATATGACGTGTCTCAAAGCCTGCAATCTGCGGTCCAATGACCGGAAATAAAGGTAAATAAATCCAGCACTCAAATGCTATGCAAGTGAAAAAATTTATTTCCCGTGTATAATCCAATATATTGTGACGTTTCAATCATCTGACCTTCTTCAGACTGAAGAATATAAAGAAATATACATAAAACATAATCAAACGAAATCTCATTGTCATGGTAGAAAAATATTTAGAACTGAGAGTCCTCAGTGGTTGATACCTTTTAATGGCTAACTGAAAAGATGGTAACAAGTTGCAAGCTTTCGAGACTACTCAGGTCTCTTCATCAGGAAAAGACTAATACAACATCTGAAGAATCACATATTTATACATAACAGGATACAGGAATAGTGCAATGGATAAGACAAGTGATGTAAAGCAGAACTATTCATATGTGAGAGGGATTAACAGTTGTGGCAATAAATATTGGACCAGTTCATAGATAAGGAGTGTGAAAGTTTTATTGCCCTCTGATTGGGCTCTGGTAATGTTTTGTGATGTTCCCACAGGGTCCTGGGAGCAAATTCCTTAATTGATGTAAAAAGTCATAAATCCATGTGACAGGTTCATTCCAGCATTGAGAGTGTCAAAGGTCACCTACAATCCGAACCTGGAGGTGCTAAGAGGAGCTGCACGGAAATTACAACCTTTACTACAAAAAGATGCCCGATTACAATCCATATATCCAGACCCTCCACTACTGTGTTTTTGGCAGCCCCCAAATCTAAGAAGCATCACTGTCAGAAGCTCCATGTCCTCCCCAACAGCTGCAGGAACCTTTCCTTGCAACAAGAAAAAATATAAAACCTGCCCATTTATAATGACCACGGACAAGATAAAGATCCCCAACTCACATCAGGACTACAAGATCCCAGGTACTTTCAGCTGCATCACATCTAATGTGCTATACCTAATTATATGTACTAAATGTCCAACTGGGGGTCTGTATGTGGGGGAGACGGGGCAAAAACTGAGAACTAGGATGAATTCTCATCCCCACACAATAAGAGAAAAGAGAATGGATCTACCTGTAGCCAAAAATTTTTGTATCCCCGGTAATAGCATGATGGACATGAAATTACTTGTATTGAAGGGTAATTTCACATCTCAGAGACACAGGAGAGTTTGTGAATACAAACTGATGATGACCTTTGACACTCTCAATGCATGCTGGAATGAACCTGTAACATGGATTTATGACTTTTTACATCAATTAAGGAATTTGCTCCCAGGACCCTGTGGGAACATCACAAAACATTACCAAACCCCAATCAGAGGGCAATAAAACTTTCACACTCCTTATCTATGAACTGGTCCAATATTTATTGCCACAACTGTTCATCCCTCTCCCATATGGATAGTTCTGCTTTACGTTACTTGTCTTATCCATTGCACTATTCCTGTGTCCTGTTATGTATAAATATGTGATTCTTCAGATGTTGTATTAGTCTTTGCCTGATGAAGAGACCTGAGTAGTCTCGAAAGCTTGCAACTTGTTACCATATTTTCAGTTAGCCATTAAAAGGTATCAACCACTGAGGACTCTCAATTCTAAATATTTTTCTATCTGCTGGCTAACACGGTACAAAGATATACATCTTTCCTGTATCATAGTCATGGTAGTCTTTTGATCAGAATAACTAAACATAACAACATAATAGCAAAGCAAATGTCAAGTGCACTATATAGCAGGAGATTTCAACAACGAAGAGGATGCGGCAGGGGTGTCAATGTTACAGACACCAATCGACAAGGGGTATACACCAGGTCCCAGGTAATACCAACTTAGTAATTAACATCTCATCTAAATGTCTAAATACCACACAATTGGACGTGTTACAGAAAGGACTTTCTTTCTGTCCGTCATACAAATTCAATACTTTCCAATTAGATCTCGACCTCCAGAGATTCTACAGGAATCTTAGACTTAAAGCACACTTTCACAACAGACGTTCAACGCCAATACCGACTATACAACCAACACTGATTAACATCACAGATTTGGGCCTTAGATTGTATAGCACATTTCTACCACCTAGAAATAATCACCATGTAGAGACATTTATCTCACTCATTGATAGAGAGGTAATGGACTATACAAAAAAGATCTCCAGAGGGGACCTCATTTTCCATTGTAACCTCAGTCCTGATGATCATCTGGCACTTAAGACACAAATGGATGACAAAAAGATTATCATCAAACCGGCGGACAAAGGGGGTACAACAGTGGTGATGGATCGTTCCTTTTATGTTGAAGAGATATTATCACAATTTGCTAATCGTGATATTTATCTGCCCTTTCCTCATAACCCCACACTACAACTGAGGGAACAGATCACAAGAGTCTTAACAAGGGCCTTAGAGCACAGTATCATTGATTCTAAGACACTTGATTTCTTCACAAAAGTGGATCCACTTATCCCAGTGTTCTACATACTGCCCAAAATTCATAAAAGACTTGACAAACCACCAGGGTGCCCCATTGTTGCATCTACTGATTCAATTCTTTCTCCTTTATCCATTCTACTGGAGAAAGTTCTGACACCACTTATTAAAGAAACTCAATCTTTTCTATTAGACACCGGCTCCTTTGTACAACTCATTCGAGCAATGGGTACACTACCTGAAAATATGCTTCTTGTTACATTGGATGTCAACAACTTATACACCTCCATCCAACATGTCAAAGGTATCGAAGCCACCAGGAGAATATTAGAGGGGTCCTCTTTCACTGGTCCAGTCATTACTTTCCTTTTGGAACTTCTTGAGTTAGTCCTTACCAAGAACTTCTTTACCTTTGAAGACCAATTTTATCTTCAGACACAAGGCACCGTGATGGGGTCCAATGTAGCTCCCCCTTATGCCAATTGCTACATGTCCTGTTTTGAAATGGATTACATCTATCCGAATACACTGTACCAGAAACATTGTCTATTATGGCGCCGCTATATAGACGATGTCTTCTGCCTTTGGAATGGTCCTTTGGAGAGTCTGACTGAGTTTTTCAGTACCATTAATCTAGTCTGGTCCGAGTTGACGTTCACCCTTAATCATAATGACAAGGAGATCAGTTTTTTGGATACTAAGGTATTGCTTGATGGGAGTGGCAATCTCTCACTGGATCTATTCGTTAAAAAGACAGACCGCAACAGTCTTCTAATGTTCCAAAGTTGCCATTCTAAGGCTGTAAAGAGATCCGTCCCTATTTCCCAATTTGAGAGAGTACGTAGAATTGTGAGTGATCCTCTAATACAAGTTCAACTTCTAAATGAGATGGAAGAAAAATTCATAGACAGAGGCTATCCCAGATCACTGCTTCTCGATTCTCGCTCACCACAGGCCACGTCTTCATCATCATTGGTTAACAGACTTGCTTTTATCAATACCTACCACCCCTTGATGTATGGTCTCCACCAAAAAATCCGTAAACATTGGTATGTTCTCCGTGATAGCTTTCCTGGGATCCCAGAGTTCCAGGTTCCATTTTTACCCTGCTTCTGAATACCCAGCAATTTACGGAATAAACTCGTTAGGGCAGACATAGGCTCGACCCAGACTATCTCTATACAATCTTTTCTTCGCACTCAAAAGAAGGGTATGTTCCCTTGTCTACACTGCGCACAATGCGCCAATATTCTCAAAGAATCTAATTTTGCACATCCTTGTATGGGCATTGACATCCCGATGCAAGGTTTCTTCACCTGTGACTCTTGATCAGTCATTTACGCCATTAAATGTCCTTGTGGAAAGGTGTATGTAGGCGAGACTCCACAAGCAATTAAAGACAGAATGTCACATCGCAAATCGGACATAAGGTGAAGAAGAACCATCTTCCCATTCCTCACCATTTCAACACAGTAGGACATATCATAGCGCAACTACGTTTTTTGGTGTTGGAACAGGTATACTTAAGAGGCGGAAATTTAATTAAGAGACTGCGCTATAGGGAGGCTTAGTGGATACATCTGTTGCAGACCCTAGAACCCAAGGGTCTGAACAGAGAATATGATACTGTTGGTTTATACTGAGCTAACAGGAATACATGAGTTATTATGACCCATTCTCACTTATACCAGTATATATGGTAATACCATATGTTATCCATGACTCCTCATCCCGTTTATGATTCATATGCTAATACGTCTCTTATATGTTTCTTATGCATTATTCATATATTACCTTTACTCCATGTGCCTCATACTATCTGCTAAATATTTACAGTGCCTACAAGTAGTATTCAACGCCCTGCAGATTTAGCTGGTTGACACATGCGGAATTAACTTGGCATTGTGACATTTGTACTGTAGATCAGCCTGGAAGTGGGAAATGCACTGCAGCAAAAAAAAAATTTATATATATTTTTTTTTTTTTAAAAACGTTAAAAGTTAATTCAGAGTGTCATTTATTATTCAACCCCTCAAACCACAAGAATTCTGTTTGGTCCCCCTAAAGTATTAAGAAGTAGTTCAGGCACCAAGAATAATGAGCTTCACATGTGTGGATTAATGATCTCTTTTGCCAGCCTTTTCTGACTATTTAAGACCCTCCCCAAACTTGTGAACAGCACTCATACATGGTCAACATGGGAAAGACAAAGGAGCATTCCAAGGCCATCAGAGACAAGATCGTGGAGGGTCACAAGGCTGGCAAGGGGTACAAAACCCTTTCCAAGGAGTTGGGCCTACCTGTCTCCACTGTTGGGAGCATCATCCGTAAGTGGAAGACTTATGGAACTACTGTTAGCCTTCCACGGCCTGGACAGCCTTTGAAAGTTTCCTCCCGTGCCGAGTCCAGGCTTGTCCGAAGAGTCAAGGCTAACCCAAGGACAACAAGGAAGGAGCTCCGGGAAGATCTCATGGCAGTGGGGACATTGGTTTCAGTCAATACCATAAGTAACGTACTCCACCGCAATGGTCTCCGTTCCAGACGAGCCCGTAAGGTACCTTTACTTTCAAAGCGTCATGTCAAGGCTCGTCTACAGTTTGCTCATGATCACTTGGAGGACTCTGAGACAGACTGGTTCAAGGTTCTATGGTCTGATGAGACCAAGATCGAGATCTTTGGTGCCAACCACACACGTGACGTTTGGAGACTGGATGGCACTGCATACGACCCCAAGAATACCATCCCTATAGTCAGGCATGGTGGTGGCAGCATCATGCTGTGGGGCTGTTTCTCAGCCAAGGGGCCTGGCCATCTGGTCCGCATCCATGGGAGGATGGATAGCATGGCCTACCTGAAGATTTTGGCCAAGAACCTCCGCTCCTCCATCAAGGATCTAAAGATGGGTCGTAATTTCATCTTCCAACAAGACAACGACCCAAAGCACACAGCCAAGAAAACCAAGGCCTGGTTCAAGAGGGAAAAAGTCAAGGTGTTGGAGTGGCCTAGTCAGTCTCCTGACCTTAACCCAATTGAAATCTTGTGGAAGGAGCTCAAGATTAAAGTCCACATGAGACACCCAAAGAACCTAGATAACTTGGAGAAGATCTGCATGGAGGAGTGGGCCAAGATAACTCCACAGACCTGTGCCGGCCTGATCAGGTCTTATAAAAGACGATTATTAGCTGTAATTGCAAACAAGGGTTATTCCACGAAATATTAAACATAGGGGTTGTGTAATAATTGACCCACACTTTTATGTTTAAAATTTATTAAAATTCAACTGAGCAACATAACTTTTTGGTTTGTAAGATTTATGCTTCTGTTAATAAATCCTACTCTCGTTTGCAGTTTGAAGGCTCTAACTTATTTGCATCTTATCAAACCAGCTAAATCTGCAGGGGGTTGAATACTACTTGTAGGCACTGTATATATTTATCTAGCATTCATTTATGTATATTCCCATATTGCTAGTACATATTGGTCATTATAATATATTATGCTTCATTTTTGCAATTATGTAATGCTATTATTCTTTTATTCTCACAGGCAAAGCAATAATCTTGCTTTCACTAATAATTACCTTCTCATCGCTCCAGTGCTGCAAGCATCTGCAGTATTCTATGTCTGAACCACTATGCACTTCCTGTTTGCATTCCAGGGAGCGCTTCACTGTATACTTCTGCTCTGGGTAACCTGACCATGACCTACTTCCGGTCGGCCTTCCAGTATGCATTCCACCTGCGTTCCATTAATTGTCCCCCAGACTTTAGACGTCACTTCTGGTTACACGATAACGCCAGGGCTTTTGAGCACACACGTACACCATTTCTATCCAGCGCTTCACCTCTCAGCAAGTTTGCTCCGTTGTTTTACCTATTTAGAGCTGATCTACGAGTATATTTCAAGCACCCTGTTTGGACTTCCCACGGTAAGAACTTTCCTGGCACTATCTGAACTTAGTGGACATTTCCCGGATGTTATATGGGTCACTTTCTAAAACGCAATATGGACACATATAATAGTGGTTTATGGTTTCTTTCACAAAATGAGTACCTTATCCCACTGCAATCTGGTAAGGATACTATTTATGTCACATTGTCCATATCATTCTAGCTATAATATAACGCTGGGAGCGTCCCTCTGTCCAAAGCCTTTATAGACTGGGCAAGCGTGACACGCCTGCGCAGTCTGGCTCCAGACAGAGTGAGGCATCCAGCGGTGAGTACTCTGTATGGCGCCAGAGATCGCGGTCACCGGCGCCATAATCACATACTTACCTGACGGGAGGAGCGTTGCCGCGGCGCTTCTCTTCTCCTGGGGCAGGAGACCAGGAGTGCGCGTCGGAATCACGCATGTTCAATAGCGCTATCCGGCGCCATTTTGCCGAAGACACATTTACAGTGTGTCTTCAGCAATATGGCGCCGGACCGCGCTGTATGGGCACTCCGGCGCCCCTCTCCTCCCCGGCGTCCAGCAGAACGGAACAGCACTGGAGCACAGAGAAGAAAGGTGAGTATAAATATTTGTTTTTTGGGAGTATGTGTGCAGTTTAATAGCGGTGAGGGGGCCATGCACATCAGAATGGGGGGTGAGGGGGCCATGCACATCAGGATTGGGGGTGAGGGGACCATGTATATCAGGATTGGGGGGTGAGGGGACCATGCACATAAGGATTGGGGTTGAGAGGACCATGCATATCAGGATTGGGGTAGGAGGCACATGCACATCTGAATTGGGGGTGAGAGGACCATGCACATCAAGATTGGGGGGTGAGGGGACCATGCACATCAGGATTGGGGGGTGAGGGGACCATGCACATCAGGGTTAGGGGGTGAGAGGACCATGCATATCAGGATTGGGGGTGAAGGGACCATGCACATAAGGATTGGGGGGTGAGGGGACCATGCACATCAGGGTTAGGGGGTGAGAGGACCATGCATATCAGGATTGGTGGGTGAGGGGACCATGCACATCAGGATTGGGGGTGAAGCGACCATGCACATCAGGATTGGGGGGTGAGGGGACCATGCACATCAGGGTTGGGGGGTGAGGGGACCATACACATCAGGATTGGGGATGAGGGGACCATGCACATCAGGATTGGGGGTGAGGGGACCATGCACATCAGGATTGGAGGATGAGAGGACCATGCATATCAGGATTGGGGGTGAGGGGACCATTCATACCAGAATTGGGGGTGAGGGTACCATTCATACCAGAATTGGGGGTTGAGGGGACCATGCATTCCAGGATTGGTGGATGAGGGGACCGTGCATACCGGGATTGGAGGGTGAGGGGACCATGCATATGAGGATTGGGGGTGAGGAAACCATGAATATAAGGATATGGATGATCAGGTACCATGCATACCAGGATAGGGATGAGGGGGTACCATGCATACCAGGATTGGGGGATGAGGGGTCCATGCATACCAGGATGAGGAATGGGGTGCCATGCTTACCAGATTTGGGTGGGGGTGAGGGGACCATACATACCAGGATAGGGATGAGGGGTACCATGCATACCAGGATAGGGATGAGGGTGCCATGCATACCAGGATAGGAGGGGGCAGTACATACCAGCATGGAGACCATATAACTGTAAAATGCTTACCAGGATGAGGAATGGGGTGCCATGCATACCAGATTTGGGTGGGGATGAGGGGACCATACATACCAGGATAGGGATGAGGGGTACCATGCATACCAGGATAGGGATGAGGGGACCATGCATATCAGGATTGGGGGGTGAGGGGACCATGCATATCAGGATTGGAGGTGAGGGTACCATGCATATCAGGATTGGGGGGTGAGGGGATCATGCACATCAGGATTGGGGGGTGAGGAGACCATGCACATCAGGATTGTGGGGTGAGGGGACCATGCACATCAGGACTGGGGGTGACGGGACCATGCACATCAGGATTGGACAGGAGGAAACCATGCATACCAGGATTGGGGGTGAGGGGACCATGCTTACCAGGATTGGGGAGGTGAGGGAACCATGAATACCAGGATATGGATGAGCAGGTACCATGCATACCAGGTTAGGGATGAGGGGGTACCATGCATACCAGGATAGGGATGAGGGGACCATGCATATCAGGATTGGGGGGTGAGGGGACCATGCATATCAGGATTGGGGTGAGGGTATCATGCATATCAGGATTGGGGGGTGAGGGGGCCATGCACATCAGGATTGGGGGGTGAGGGGACCATACACATCAGGATAGGGGGTGAGGGGACCATGCATTTCAGGATTGGGGGGTGAGGGGACCATGCATATCAGGATTGGACAGGAGGAAACCATGCATACCAGGATTGGGGGGTGAGGGGACCATGCTTACCAGGATTGGGGGGGTGAGGGAACCATGAATACCAGGATATAGATGAGCAGGTACCATGCATACCAGGTTAGGGATGAGGGGGTACCATGCATACCAGGATTGGGGGATGAGGGGACCATGCATCCCAGGATGAGGAATGGGATGCCATGCATAGTACATTTGGGTGGGGGTGAGGGGACCATACATACCAGGATAGGGATGAGGGGTGCCATGCATATCAGGATAGGACAGGGGCAGCACATACCAGAATGGGAGACCATATACCTATAAAAATGCTTGCCACCCGGGCGTAGAACGGGTTAATAGCTAGTCTGAATATAAATGCACTTAGCATAACTGGTGACATTTTGTCTATACCTCAGTCCATTCATATATTTATTTGCCATTGCAATCTGGTTAAAATATTATCTATGTCTCATTACCTGCACCATATTATCTGAATGTATATGCACTTAGCATTTCTAGCGTCATCTTTGTTTATGTCTGTTTATACCCCAGTTTATTCATAAATTGCTCATATTATAAGGTGATTCCTGCAGTACTCTGGTCTATATACATATTTCATACCTCTATATATTATTGACTTACCTTTTGTCTGCCTTAAATTTTCTCATGATGATATACTTATACCGCCATATAGTGCACTTGACTTTTACTTTGCTATTATGTTGTTATGTTTAGTTATTCTGATCAAAAGACTACCATGACTATGAGATTTCGTCTGATTATGTTTTCTGTATATTTCTTTATATTCTTCAGTCTAAAGAAGGTCAGATGATTGACCGAAACGTCACAATATTTTGGATTGTACACGGGAATTCAATTTTTTCACTTGCATAGCATTTGAGTGCTGGATTTATTTACCTTTATTATTATGGGACTGGCATCCCTTATCTGAGCACCTCCCTTTTTGATCAAGGAGTGACGTGTTTATATATTCAATGACCGGAAATGACGACATTGGTGAATCGCAAGTGAAGCCACATAAGATGCTTGCTTCTCAATGTCGGGGACTTGTGGATCGAAGACCGAAACTGGCATCAGAAGCCGTCCTAATTGAGGTTGAGTCCTTTAAGATATAAAAAGACATCTAATATGGTGTCCTGGGAGACCAATTATTATGCATGCAGGAGCTCTATTCTTTTGTGTACCCTATATTCCTCAATCTCCCCTGATGAACCCTGTAAACAGAGGGGAAATGCATAGGGAGGCTATATACATTTTTGTGGGTAATGTTTAGCAGGTCTACACTTGGGGACTACCCTAGTGAGGGCAGGAGCAATACAGGGGCACGACAGGGGATAATATAGAACCCCCCCCTTTCCCCTTCCTCCATTAACATTTTTTTTCTCTGCTCCTGCTACATGAACATGCAGTGGATAGAGTAACATTGGTGAGATCAAACCATTTTTTTCTTGAGCACCAGTTATATCGAGCACTAGCACTTTGAATATTGTCTTTTTTTCTGTTTGTCACCAATTGCCTTTATATTTCAGGTTTATTTTTAATGATATAAATAAAAGTTATCATTTAATTTATTATAACCTCTCCTTGCTGAATTATATCGACATACATTAATGCATTTTTACAATAAACGGTTAAGGATGTACATATTTGTGCGATCACAATAATTAAGATCTTAATTGTTTTTTTTAAACCTGTAAAGATTTCAGTTAATTTTCAAATGAATTATACAGAATATAGGTGACATTAAATGTTGAAAAAGTTCTGAAATGATCCTTCTTGGAATTATTTTTTGCAAGACAAAAACTTTTATCAGTAGTACTGTAAGTATACTTTTTAGATCAACTGTAAATTACAACAAAGAGTAACAAAGCACTGGCACAATACTGGGTTCTAAAATAAATTGGAAAATTTAGTTGACGTGGCTACAAGTTATTACTTAAACAAAAGATATCATTAGAGCCGACATGCCCTTTTGTTAAGTGTCATACTATTTACAGTGCCTTGCGAAAGTATTCGGCCCCCTGGAACTTTTCAACCTTTTCCCACATATCATGCAAACATAAAGATACCAAATGTATATTTTTGGTGAAGAATAGGGTTGAGCGATACTTTCCGATATCAAGAAGTATCGGATCGGAATGGGTATCGCCGATACCCCAAAAGTATCGGCGATACCCGATCCGATACCGGAAATCCAATGCAAGTCTATGGACAGAAATATCGTAAACTAAAAAAACCTCTTTCTTTCCTTGTAAACACTAAATATACACACATAGAATACATATAATATATATATATATATATATATATACAAGTCATTGTGACATATATATACATATATTTATAGTTTATACACTTCTACATAGTAAAATAGCCTCTGATTCAATTGCCGGGTAAAGCCGGCTTTTGTGAAAAGACAGAAGCACCCGACATGAAATGACACTTGGTTTACATAGAGTTAACCATGTCTTTTCATGTAGTTTGATATCTGATTTGCACAAACAATTACATGAGTGTATGTGTGCAAAATTTCACACCTGTAGGGGTTAATTAAAGGTGTAAATTCGTTGTAAAAAAAACGGACTTTTTTGCTACGAATTTACACCTTTAATTAACCCCTACAGGTGTGAAATTTTGCACACATACACTCATGTAATTGTTAGTGAAAACAATAGATCAAACAACTTGAAATGACATGGTTAACTCTATGTAAACCATGTGTCATTTCATGTCGGGTTCTGCATTTTCACAAAAGCCGGCAATTGAATTAGCGGCTATTATACTATGTAGAAGTGTATGAACTATAAATATAATATATATATATATATATATATATATATATATAGTGTCACAAATTCAATGACATGTATATATATATATATGAGGTGTAAAATTGTTGAAAAAAAAATGCGTGGGCTCCCGCCCTATTTTCGCAACCAGACAGACAAAGCCAGCGAGTGGGGGCAGATAATAATAGCTCAGAGAGTGACCATTATTTTTGCCCCCCCCCTGGCTACTAACATCTGCCCCCAGACACCCCAGAAAAGACAAATCTATAATTAGATTCGCCCTTTCTGGCACTTTGCCCGTCTATTCCCATTGCTCTGTAGCGGTGGCGAATGGGTTAATATGGGGTTAAAGCCACCTTGCTATTGAAAGGTGACCTTAAGCCAGGTTAATAATTGAGAGCTGTCAATTAGACAACTATCAATTATTAATCCTATTGCATGAAATAAAAATAAAACACACACACTTTAATTAAAAATCATTTTAATGAAATAAAGACACATGTTTTTGACCATCTTTTATTTTACTGCAAAAACCATTTCCTGTAATAAAAATAAAATAAAAAAGCAAAATTATTCTTACCTATCCCATGCACAGTCAGGTCCCACTGTGTAATCCTTCAGAAAGGGTTAATGTTTACTGCAGGGACCGCAGCTAATGCTGCAGCCTCACAGTAAACCCCCAAATGAATGAGTTCCTCTCCTGGCTGACAGGAGAGGAAGTGGAAAGCTTTATTGATTGCTTTCCACTTTCACTTCAGGTCAGCCAGGGACACAATCAGTGACGTCAGAGGGAACTGATTAACAAAAATAGGGGTTCCCTTCGAAAAAAAATGGTGTGGGGTCCCCCCTATTTTTGTTAACCAGCCTGATGAAGCAGACTGCTGAGGCATGGTATTTAAGGCTGTTAAGGAGCCAATATCCATGGACCTTGCCAGCAACGTCGGACTGGAGTACCTTGGGCCCACCAGAGAAAAATTATTCTTGGGGCCCACCATCATACTTCCCAACCTTTGAAGAAGGGAAAGAGGGACAAAGGCTGTGGCACGCTGTGCCTGCTGCAGCAAATTTTAGGCCATGCCACGTTGCACCACAGACTGTCCAGGAGTTGGTGGATGCTTTAGTCCAGGTGTGGGAGGAGATCCCTCAGGAGACCATCCGTCGCGCTCATCAGGAGCATGCCCAGAAGTTGTAGGGAGGTCATACAGCATACCTCCCAAATTTTGAAGACAGGAAAGAGGGTTAAAGGCTGCGGCGCGCGTAGAAAAGAGAGAGAGAAAGAAAGAACAGAGAGAAAAAAGAACAGAGAGCGAGAAAGAAAGAAAAGAGAGCGAGAAAGACTAGAGAGAGAAAGAAAGACTAGAGAGAGAGCCAGAGGCGTAGCTAGGGTTTTGGTTTAGTGGGGGCGAAACTTCTGAGTGGGCCCCTAATCAGAGAACCTCAGCAAATGACCGCGCTGTTGCCAAAAATAATCTATATATAAAAAGACCAATATTGATATTACCGCCATATGGTGTGTGGTAAATAATACCAGTCCTACAGAACATATAATAGATTACAGCACAGGTATAGATAATGACTTAACGCTGATGTTCTTTCTAATGGAATTGTTCACTTTTCATGTCTTTTCCATCTGGCCCAGACCGACATGATGACTTCTCCAGCCAGGACTCGACTGCAGAGATTACAACAAAGACACATTTCACTTCTCATATTTTAGCACTGTCACGGTCACCAATTGGACTATTCTCAACCTGCACAAACTCCTCATCCTGCTGATACCCCAATACTGAGCCGCTGCTGTCGTATGTGTCCCTATTTCTGCACCTGATACCCCAATACTGAGCCGCTGCTGCCATATGTGTCCCTATTTCTGCACCTGATACCCCAATACTGAGCCGCTGCTGCCGTATGTGTCCCTATTACTGCACCTGATACCCCAATACTGAGCTGCTGCTGCCGTATGTGTCCCTATTACTGCACCTGCTGTGTGGTTCTGTGTGACCTCTAAATTCTAAAGCACCCCTCTAGAATATAGTAATGCCGGGTGCAAGTGCCCTAGAAAACAGTGCCCACATTTTGTCCCCTAGACTGTAATAATGCCCTGTGTGCCCCTTTGACAGTCACAGTAACCCGAGTTCCCCTATAACAATAAGTGTCCAATTTACATTTAATAATGTCCCAAGTCTCCCCCTGTACATCTCCCCTATACACAGAATAATGCCCCTCACTGGATATATAGTGACCCCTTAATGTCCCCAAACTATTTAATGGGTCCAACACTGTATGATGGCCCCTAGATAGCATCCATACAGCATAATACACCAGATAGTCCTCAATATAGTATAAAGCACCCCCATAGGCAGCCTCTATATTATAATAAACCCCATAGGCAGAGTCTATAATATAATGCACCACCATAGGCAGCCGCTATATTATAATGCACCGCCATAGGCAGCCTCTGTAGTATAATGCATCCCCATAGGGAGTCTCTGTAGTATAATGCACCCCAATATGGAGCCTCTGTAGTATAATGCACCCCCCATATACAGCCTCTGTAGCATAATGCACCCCCATTAAAAAAAAAAAAAAAAAACAATACTCACCTCCCGGCTCCTGTGCTGCTCACTGTTCTCCCTCTCAGCGTCTGACAGCGGGCGCGATGACATCACCTGCCGGCGCCCGCTGTCAGACGCTGAGATGCCGATACAGCTGGATGCCGATACAGCTGACCCTCCGATGACGAGTGGGGGGCCCACTGCTGGAAACGGGCCCCCCCACTGCCTGTTCAGGCCCCATAGCTTCCTGGCGGCAGAGCCACCGCCCCCTCTGCCCCGCGACCTATCCTTTCAAATCAGGGCCCACCACGCAGGAGCTGGGGCCCACCGGAGGTTTCTCCGGTGTCCCGGTGGCTCAGTACGACCCTGCTTGCCAGCCTGATAATACCAGGCCACAGCAGTCTGCTTATCTTGGCTGGTTAACAAAAATAGGGGATCCCGTCGAATAAAATTGGCGTGGGGTCTCCCCATTTTTGTTAACCAGCCAGATGAAGCAGACTGCTGAGGCCTGGTTTTTCAGGCTGTTAAGGAGCTAAGATCCATGGACCTTGCCAGCCTGATTATACCAGGCCACAGCAGTCTGCATATCTTGGCTGGTTAACAAAAATAGGGGATCCCCTCGAAAAAAATTGGCGTGGGGTCCCCCCTATTTTTGTTAACCAGCCAGATGAAGCAGACTGCTGAGGCCTGGTTTTTCAGGCTGGTAAGGATCCAATATCCATGGACCTTGCCAGCCTGATAATACCAGGCCACAGCAGTCTGCTTAGCTTGGCTGGTTAACAAAAATAGGGGATCCCCACGAAAAAAAAATGGCGTAGGGGTCCCCCCTATTTTTGTTAACCAGCCAAGTAAAATGCAGACTGCTGCGGCCTGGTATTAAAAGACTGTCAAGGCCCATGGATTTTGGCCCTCAACAGCCTGATAATACCAGGCTACAGCAGCCCCACATTTGGCGCATCAAAAGATGTGCCAATTGTGGCACTTTACCCGGCTCTTCCCACTTGCCCTGTAGCGGTGGCAAGCGGGGTAATAAGGGGTTAATGTCACCATTGATTGCACGGTGACAATAAGCCGGTTTAATAATGGAGAGGCGTCATTAAGACACCGATCCATTATTAATCCCAAAGTTTTTAAATGTTTAAAAAAAAGACACAGCAAGAAAAAGTATTTTAATGAAATAAAAGAGACAACACAGTTTTCATTTCTTTTATTACTCTCTCATTCCTGCGACGCCATCGATCTCCTGTAAAAAAAGGAAAAAACAAACCAACAGTATACCACCTGTCCGACGCAGTCCATAGTAATGAGGGTCCCACGACGATCCAGCTCTGCTACATCGGAATCTCAGGCAGAGCCTAACATCCCGACGCAGCACAACTGATTACCTGCTTCCCCGGCGGTGACGTCATCGGACTGCTTTACGGCCGCGATTACCCAGCAGTCACTGCAGTTATCGCGAGAAACTGCATGTGACCGCCAGGGAGAAGAGGATGGCGGCCATCAAGCAGCCCAGGACGAGACCACTGGAGATCTTCTGCCGGGTAAGTGCCGCTGACTCCTGACAGACCCGACCGACGGACACTGACAGTGACAGGACAATTACGATTCCGGTATCCGATATGACGAAAATATCGGTACTCGGAATTGGAATTCCGATACAGCGAATATCGGCCGATACCCGATATTTGCAGTATCGGAATGCTCAACACTAGTGAAGAATCAACAAGTGGGACACAATTGTGAAGTTGAACGAAATGTATTGGTTATTTTAAATTTTTGTGGAAATACAAAAACTGAAAAGTGGGGCGTGCAATATTAATCGGCCCCTTTTACTTTCAGTGCAGCAAACTCACTCCAGAAGTTCATTGTGGATCTCTGAATGATACAATGTTATCCTAAATGACTAATGATGATAAATATAATCCACCTGTGTGTAATCAAGTCTCCATATAAATGCATCTGCTCTATGATAGTCTCAGGGTCCTGTTTGAAACACAGAGAGCATCATGAAGCATCACCTCTTCCGACAAGCCTACAACCTGCAGTGATCATCAGTCTACTGAACCACCACACGATCAGCTCTTCCCTCTCCTAGTGTATCCTCACCCATCCCTGTAGATTATGAGCCCACGCGGCAGGGTCCTCTCTCCTTCTGTACTTGTGTGTGCCTTGTATTGCTCATGTTTACTGTACTTGTCTATATTTGCCCCTCTTCACATGTAAAGCGCCATGGAATAAATGGCGCTATAAAAATCTATAATAATAATAATAATAAAAATGAAGACCAAGGAACACAACAGGCAGGTCCGTGATACTGTTGTGGAGAAGTTTAAAGCCGGATTTGGATACAAAATGATTTCCAAAACTTTAAACATCCCAAGGAGCACTGTGCAAGCGATCATAATAATAATAATAATAATAATCTTTATTTTTATATAGCGCTAACATATTACGCAGCGTTTTACATTTTGCACACATTATTGTCGCTGTCCCCGATGGGGCTCACAATCTAGATTCCCTATCAGTATATTTTTGGAGTGTGGGAGGAAACCCACGCAAAGACGGGGAGAACATACAAACTCCTTGCAGATGTTGTCCTAGGTGGGATTCAAACCCAGGACTCCAGCGCTGCAAGGCTGCAGTGCTATCCACTGAGCCACCGTGAAAAAAAATTACATTTTATATCTTTTTGTTTGAAGCATGATATGTGGGAAAAGCTTGAAAAGTTCAAGGGGGCCAAATACTTTCGTAAGGCACTGTATATGTAAGCAAATCTATGATTGCAGACAGCTAAGAAATCCTGTGCAGTCAAATTCGCATTCACATTCTCTACTAAATGTACGCTAGGAAGAAGTAGAGTATGATATTTTGATAAGCTTTCAAAGTTTAAGTCCTGACCCTTTTTAACTACATATGCACACTAAGGCTGGTTTCACATTCGTGGATGGAGGTGCTGCGGAGGGTTGCATACTTCCTCCGTGAAGCTCCGCCCACCGCCGAACCTCCTCCGGTCATCTCCGCCTATGTCTGCATGCGGCCTGCATGCGGCCTGCGTACCAACAGTATATTTAACATTAGGTACACAGGCCGTGCAGATGTATGTGGATGCCGCCGCAAGCATCGTTTTGATGGTGCGGCGACCGCAACAAAATGCATGCAACATGTTGTGTTTGGCGCAGGCATAGGCGGAGGTGACCGGAGGAGTTTTGGCAGTGGGCGGAGCTTCACGGAGGAAGTATGCAGCCCTCCGCAGCACCTCCATCCGCAAATGTGAAACCAGCCTAAGATAATCACAGGAATATCAATCTAATACTTTGGAGGCATGGTATAGACATGACAGAAACATCTATAAACATATAAACAGAATTACAAACTCAATAAGGCTTCCAAGAAAATACAGATAAATCAATGGCCTATATATATATTCATTTGTGCAGTACAAGACACCTGTACCACATTATGGTGTGATTAAAGCATTTGCTACCTCTGCATATTAGAATAATTTGAATAGTTACATAAAGTTTTAAAGCATTAAAAAATACATTATCAAAGCATTTCCACATGAGTCTATTATTGTCGAGCTCATCTATCCAGACAGCAACTGTCAATTACTAATTTTGTATACTTATTTTTCATCAATGGAGACATATGGTGGCACAAAAAACTGCCCTGTATAAACCATTGTGTGCTACTGCCATAAGCCTGAAATGTTATTTCTCATTCACATGTTTTGTTGTACATATAATGTCAGTGTTTTCACATTATAGTTTTTGATTATTCACTTTACAGTCTGTTTTTGGCATTTCTGACCAATGGGTATTTTTTAAAAAGAAGATGAGGAGATGTGTACTACTATGGTTCAATTTGCAGCCAAAATCAGTTATTTAGTTGAAAAGGTCAGCAAAAAAGGACAGTACAAGGATGTCATCAAACTCTCATCAGTGTTCTCTCAATTTTTCAATGTCTAAGAAAATGTACAATACCCTAAAAAAATCACTTAGAATGCTATGCCATTAATAGTGTAGATTTTATGTAAAAATAAACAAAAAATGTACATAATTGGTAACAGCTCGTCCGAAACGACCTGAACAATAAAACTGTCAAATTATTTATCTAGTATAGTAAATAATATAAAAAAGTTGCTTTTTCATACTAACAAGGAAACATTAGAATAAAAGGAGATAAAAATTTAGTAAATAAAAATGGTTTCACTGAAAACGTGATCTTGTCACACAAAAGCGTTATCCCTTGTAAAGCTCTGCTCTGTCAAAGTTAAT
Source organism: Oophaga sylvatica (assembly GCA_033576555.1). Taxonomy (NCBI): domain Eukaryota; kingdom Metazoa; phylum Chordata; class Amphibia; order Anura; family Dendrobatidae; genus Oophaga; species Oophaga sylvatica. The sequence continues at coordinate 131,984,059 of JARQOD010000001.1, read as the reverse complement.
TAATTAAAATTAAAATAAGTTATGCCACTCATAACATGGAGATAAAATAGCTTTTAATGTGTTAAAGTAACGAAACCATATACAGTACAGACCAAAAGTTTGGACACACCTTCTCATTCAAAGATTTTTCTGTATTTTCATGACTATGAAAATTGTATAATCACACTGAAGGCATCAAAACTATGAATTAACACATGTGGAATTATATATTACACTTTACAAAAAAGTGCGAAAAAACTGAAAATATGTCTTATATTCTAGGTTCTTAAAAGTAGCCACCTTTTGCTTTGATTACTGCTTTGCATGCAGAAAAGGTGAGCGGATGGACTCTACATGCCTGGTTCCCACCGTGAAGCATGGAGGAGGTGGTGTGATGGTGTGAGGGTGCTTTGCTGTTGACACTGTTGGGGATTTATTTAAAATTGAAGCGGTGAGTGGTCCAGCTCACCCCAAACTATCTCGATTGGGTTCAGGTCTGGTGACTGTGGAGGCCAGGACATCTGGCATAGCATCCCAACACTCTCCTTCTTGGTCAGATAGCCCTTACACAGCCTGGAGGTGTGTTTGGGGTCATTGTCCTGTTGAAAAATAAATGATGGTATAACTAAACGCAAACTGGATGGAATAGCATGCCGCTGCAAGATGCTGTGGTAGCCATGCTGTTTCAGTATGCCTTCAATTTTGAATAAATCTCCAACAGTGTCACCAACCAGCAAAGCACCCCCACACATCACACCACCTCCTCCATGCTTCACGGTGGGAACCAGGCATGTGGCGTCCATCCATTCACCTTTTCTGTGTGCAAAGCAGTAATCAAAGCAAAAGGTGGCTACTTTGAAGAACCTAGAATATAAGACATATTTTCAGTTGTTTCACACTTTTTTGTAAAGTGTAATGTATAATTCCACATGTGTTAATTCACAATTTTGATGCTTCCGTGTGATTCTACAATTTCCATAGTCATGAAAATACAGAAAAATCTTTGATTGGGAAGGTGTGTCCAAACTTTTGGTCTATACTGTATATATATATATATATATATATATATATATATATATATATATATATGTATATATATTGTGAGACAGTGAAGGAATATGTGGTGAATGAGGTGTATATTTCACCTAAGTACCTTGCTGACTGGTATGAGCGAAATGTGTGGCTTTGTAAACCTGGTGGTAAAGAAAGGTCACTACACCTGCCATTCAGTACACGCTTGCAGCTCAGACCTGAATCCACTCAGGTGTTGATTAGGAAGCCAGAAGTCGGTGCTTGTGAGCACAGTCAGAGAGCTCATTCAGTCTGGACAAGGGGTCCAGGCACAGAAGGTGTCTCCAAGAGTGTGGGAGCTGTCTTTAGCCCGGACACAGGGAGGTGTCCTGGCACAAGGAAGCAGTCTCTAAGAGTGTGAGCTATCTCAGTCTGGGTGCAGGAAGTACCCGGACACAGGAGTAGTCGCAGTGAGAATCCGTGCGAATAGCGACTGAATAGGAGGTGACCTCTCTCAAGTCTGGACATTGGAGTTGCCTTCAGACATAAAGAGGAGTGTCTGTGAAACTCCACACTGGTAACATATATCATATGTGTTGTTTTGGGCACAGACTGGTAGAGTCTGGGTCCCGGATAGAGAGGGCCATCTATCTAAGTGTAATTAGAGGCTAGACAAGCCCAGGTTTTCTGTTTATGATTTGTTTTTATCTGTGTGCTGTGGACTTTAATAAAACTGGTTGCGGCCAGTTTTCACCAAACTGCTGTCTGAATGAACTGTTTCCGTGCCATTCTGTCTACCCAGACAGCGATCCTAGAGCTAAACCCCCCGGAAAGGCTACAATTGGCGGAGAATGCTGGGGCAGCGCAGTGCCTGATACAGTTAGTGCTGGAGTGTGCATGCAGCACAGTGGCGAGAGACAGCATTAAAGGTGAAGTCTATTGAAATAGCAACAGAAAAAAAAAAAAGTGTGTGTCAGCAGAAACGTCTGTTTGGAGCAGTCTTGGAGAGACAGTGGCCCTGATAGGGTCTGCAGAGAGAAAATGTATGCACAGCAAAGCTGAACTTGTTGTGAAAATGACTGTGGAATGTGCAGCAGCAAAAGAAAAGTTTGTGGAGCAGTCTTAAAGAGACAGTAGCCCTAATAGACTTTGCAAAAGAAAAAAAAAAAAAAAAAAGTGGTTGCACAGCAAGGCTGAATTTTCTGTGGAAAAAAGCTGTGTAGTGTGTATGTCTTGAGTGAAGACTGCCGTTGTTAAGACAGAGAAGTCTGACAGCATGGATGACAGCATGGAGGCGCTGTTTGAACAAATGGCACAAGTTAATGTGCAACATAAAACTGCCGTGGTTGAGACAGATGAGTCCGGCAGTATGGAGGAGCTCATTGAGTACCTGGCCCAGGCCCAGCGAAGCATGGAGCAGAGCATGGAGCAGCAGCGCCTGCAGCACCAGCAGCGCATGCAGGAGCACCAGCAGCAATTCCTGCAGCAGCAGGAGAATAACCGGTTATTTGTTGAGCAGATGACAGCACCAAAAAGGGATTTCGGTGCCGCGTCCCGAAGTAATGTTGTGAAGGCACCGGCGTTGTCCGCTATAAAGAAGGCGGTAAGACGGTCCTTGAGAAAATGACACCTCGTGATGATGTGGAGGTATATCTTACTAGGTTTGAGAGTCTGGCAGAGAAGGAGAATCTGCCACTATCTGAATGGGCCATGGCGGTCGTACCCTATCTGATTGGGGAACCCCAAAAAGTCTGGGCTGACCTGAGCAAGCAGGACAGCGAAGACTATGCCAAGTTGAAAGCGGCGATTCTTACCCGGCTGGGTGTTACGGTGACAGCCCGTGCCAGGGGAGTTCGTGACTGGAGATACAGTTGGGAGTCTGCAGTCAGCAGGCCTGATTATGGAGTTGAAAAGGTGATAGTGGACCGCTACACCCAAGCACGTCCTCCTGAGGTACAGCCGTCTGAGAGGTCGTCACTTCGGAGTTCCCGGACGCTGAACTCTCGCGGTAAGAGCGTTCCAGCTGTTGGGGACATGGGGTATGCTGATAAGCGGGTTCAGGCCCGAGGGGACATGTGGGTGGGAGAGTGTGATGGACAGTGTTGGAGCTGGCGTGAAATTGCAGCCAACTGTCCAATAGAGGGAGAGCCTATGTGTTGTGATGATGGCAGATCCCTCTCTCTCTGCGCAGAACCTGTGTGTGTCCACCTCAGCCGAAGAGACTGGACCACAGGGGTCCCCGGTGGTTGTAAGTGACTGCCCAGCACAGGCCCTCTTGGACTCAGAGAGTCCAGTGACTTCCGTATGTGACAGCCTGAGTGATAGGGACTTCATCCCTGATAAGCACCTGAGTGTGGTGTACGTCCATGAAGACACCAAAGTCTACCCAGAGACTGCCGTGGACTTGGTCCCCAAACTCGGGGAGGTTTCATATGAAGTGGGGGTAGTGAAGACCCTGGTGCACCCCGTTATATTGGGTAATGACTTTCCCCGGTCTAAGGATCTCTGGGGGAGGGGTGTTTCTGATGGACAGTGTGATGAAGCTCCTACTGAGGGTGCGCAGTCCCGAGGGGCGGAACACAATGCTAGTGGGCCGTTAAACTTATGTGATAATGATGATGACCATGATAATATTGATAATGATAATGATGATCATGATAATGATGATGACCATGATGAGGATGCTGATATTGATAATGATGATAATGCTAATCATAATAGTGATGATACGATGATGACCGTGATAAAGATGACATTTCTTTGCAGGTGATGTTGGGAGACGAGGATGGTGGTTCTCGGGAACCGAGTGTCCCTGACCTGCCTGGCTCCTGTGACAATTTTGGGAGTGAGCCGGTGCGAGACCCCACTCTTAAAACGGCACAGGAAAATGTAATTGTTCTGAATGAGGTTCCCCAAGAGCCTGGCTCTGAGGAGAGGTTTCCTCATGCTGCCATGAACAATAACCTATTGTATAGGGACACTGAAGTCCAGGGAGAGGTCGTAAGTCAGCTCCTGGTATCTGAGCTATATGGAAGTATAGTGCTGGGGTTATCACATAGTCACATACTTGAGGGACCACCTGAGGGAAACCAGGGACCAGATGGTGAAGTTAATGTTGTGGATGACATGTTAACTAAGGTTCCAGATCAAGATGTGAATGAGAATGAATTGTATAACCCTGACAGTGAGCCGGATGTGAATGAAAATGAAGTGTCTAACCCTGGAAGTGAGCCAGATGTGGCTGAGAAAAGGGGGTCAGACAGGGATAGTGGTGGTGATAGTGAGTCATCTGATGACAATAAAGCAACCAGTGCAAGTGAGGAAGGCATGGTAGCAGAGGAGATTGAGAGTCCTGAGAGGAAGGCTGAGGCTGACCTTGCAGTCGGACGGAGGATGGCATCTGAAGATGTTGTACCGTTGGCCGGTTCCCTGGCGAAGACTAAGGTGAAAGACAGGACTCTGAAACTGAACACAGCACAAGTGGATGCTGTTGAAAATGAGAAGTTATCAATGTATGGTGTGGATCTGCATCAGGCCAAGGACTCGGAAGGTGATGCTGCAGAGGTGGAGAAAGCCATGGAAGTGGTGGACACCAGGCCAGGTGCCTCACCAGAGGCTGATGTCTCAAGTGAAGCTGTGAGGAACAAGACTGAAGATGTGGGGAATGACTCTGCCCCGGAATATGTTTCTGTTGGAGACAGCGGCGTGGATGGTGTACTGTCCGGATCCGTGGCTGCGACTCGCGAAGCTCGGGCCGGAAGTTCGGCGCCCGGTGCGCCATCGGAGTTCTCGAGCGACCCAAAGGATCTGGATAAATCCCAAGATGAGATTTTGAGACCTCGGGTTGGCCTTGGTGAGCTCAGGCGCATTTTCATGGAGTCTACACTTGAACCACGTCCCAGTGAGTGGGAGGGGCGATGTGTCGCTCCGTTGCCGCTGCAGATACACGGGAGCTCAGATGGGATGCAGAACGTGGTGGAAAAGAAGACTGATGGTAGGGCTTCTGAGCATGTCCTACCAGAAGAGCCTGAAGAAAGGGCCGAAGACGTAAAGGACGTCCAACAACTACAGGAGAAGATGCGTAGCCATGAGGATCTCCTGGAGAAAGAAGTAAGAGCTCTGAGTCTTATGCAAAGTGAGCCTGTACCAGAAGAGGATAAATTATGTGTACCGACCAAGAAAAACGATCAGCTCCCTCTACAGTGCCAATCGTTTGAACAGTGTGGCTCGGAATGGTCAGAGACCATGACAGAGGCGCTTGGGTTCTGTGAGGTAGAATTTATGAATCAACTGATATTTAAGAAAGTAGATGTGCTAAAGAAAGTTCAGGGGGAATTAGAGAAAACCCCTATACCTCCTGTGACAGTTGGTGACACAGGGTCAGTGCCCCAAAAACAGGAGGTACGAAAGTTTCTGAGGAAGAATCAGCAGAGCTGTTCTGACGTGCCTGGTCGTACTTATCTGGTGAGCCACTATACCGAGACTGAGGCTGGCACTAAAGTCAAGATGAAACAGTGCAGGATACCCGAGGCCCGCAGAGAGTATAGGCCTGGGAGGGTACAGAGTAGTGCGGATGCTTCAGATGAAGAGAAAACTGATGTTGGCTATGACAGTGGTGAGGATGAAGCTGATGAGGGCCATGACTGGTCCAGAGTTCACTGTCTCTGTTGGATTGTTGACCAGCCCTCCGGTCTGGATGACCAGCCCTCCGGTCTGGAGAAGAGGGAGGGGATATGTGAGACAGTGAAGGAATATGTGGTGAATGAGGTGTATATTTCACCTAAGTACCTTGCTGACTGGTATGAGCGAAATGTGTGGCTTTGTAAACCTGGCGGTAAAGAAAGGTCACTACACCTGCCATTCAGTACACGCTTGCAGCTCAGACCTGAATCCACTCAGGTGTTGATTAGGAAGCCAGAAGTAGGTGCTTGTGAGCACAGTCAGAGAGCTCATTCAGTCTGGACAAGGGGTCCAGGCACAGAAGGTGTCTCCAGGAGTGTGGGAGCTGTCTTTAGCCCGGACACAGGGAGGTGTCCTGGCACAAGGAAGCAGTCTCTAAGAGTGTGAGCTATCTCAGTCTGGGTGCAGGAAGTACCCCGGACACAGGAGTAGTCGCAGTGAGAATCCGTGCGAATAGCGACTGAATAGGAGGTGACCTCTCTCAAGTCTGGACATTGGAGTTGCCTTCAGACATAAAGAGGAGTGTCTGTGAAACTCCACACTGGTAACATATATCATATGTGTTGTTTTGGGCACAGACTGGTAGAGTCTGGGTCCCGGATAGAGAGGGCCATCTATCTAAGTGTAATTAGAGGCTAGACAAGCCCAGGTTTTCTGTTTATGATTTGTTTTTATCTGTGTGCTGTGGACTTTAATAAAACTGGTTGCGGCCAGTTTTCACCAAACTGCTGTCTGAATGAACTGTTTCCGTGCCATTCTGTCTACCCAGACAGCGATCCTAGAGCTAAACCCCCCGGAAAGGCTACAATATATATACTATATATATATATATATATATATATACACACACATACATACATACATATATATGTATATATATATTTATATTTATTTAAATCTAGTATCGCTAATTAGACTGACCCAAATAATTTATTTTTTCATTCTGCCTCCCATAAGTCAATCTAATTGTGTGGCAAAAAATTTGAAAAAAAATTGTGGTGGGAGCTGTCATGATTATGCTCTTTTCTAGCACCCTGCTATTATTAATGAAGGCACATCTACTTAAAAGAATAAGTATTATGTGTAGTATTACCTTGTTTTGATCCTTTCACTATTTCCAGACAGCTGTTGTATTTTTTTTATATTTATTTATACCATGTTTATTTAAAAGTGTAATAAAGAAATATTTTTGGGCTAGTATACTTGTTGGGTTTATTACCCCCTTTTTGGTACAAAAGAGGCTAATAGTTGGAACTGTTCATAATTCCTTCCACTTTGAATATAGCCACAGTTCCAGCTTTCAAAAAACATCAGCCAACCATATTACTGCCTGCACCATGCTTCACTGTGGGTATGGTGTTCTATTTGTGATGTGCAATTTTGGCTTTGTTTGTAAAATATGGTAGTTGTTTCAAACTGACCTAATATACTGTATATTTTCCAGTCATTTTTAAAGTAGTTGCTTTCTAACTTTCTTTGAAAACAAGACTTGCTTACAACCTGCTAACATTACCCCCCAAAAACTAGGAGATTTTCATCTTTCTAATGTTTCTCTTTATTACCATGCCATCCAATGCTCCAGCTTTTTGAGGTTGCATCATTAGGGAAAGGCTCCTGGAAACGGGTACTTCAAATGGAATGGCCTGCACTTTCTACAGATCTGAATCCCATATAAAACCTATGGGATCAGCTGAGTCACCCTGTAGAAGCTAAAAACTCTGTACCCCAGAACCTCAATGACCTGAGGGCCGCCCTTCAAGAACAGTGAAATTCCATGCCTCAGCAAAGCAAACAATAGCTTGACTTGGGAACAGCATGAGCTGTTGTTGTTAAGCTATAATTATTGCTCAAGCCTATATGACAAGTTATTGAGACATTGACATTTTTTCTTGGCGTATACCCACCACTGTAGTTAACTTTTGTTTTAATAAATTGTTTGAGATGAAGAAATCATCATTGTATGCTTCTACTGAAATGCCATACTTTCATAATAAGATAAAGCCAAATATTCCTAACTTTTTTGAGTAGTGTATTTGGTTACAGGTAAATAGCATGTTTAATAATGCATTGCTCAGATTTTTCATGCTTTAAAGCATTAAAAGTTACAAATATCTATCATAGTGTTTTCTCATCATTCACTCTATTTTGTCACTACCTATAATTCCATGAAAATGGATGCATTTGCCTGCTTTGTGGCCAACTATGAATTCACCTTCTTAGGCTTCTTGTCTATGGCGAACATGGTTTTGGGGAACACTTGGTGAAGGCGGCAAAATATAATTTAAAAAAATCCGCTCATCTCAAAAACACCTGGCCTGCTTTCAGTCATGCATTACTACTGTGCATAACATTCAACATATGCTATAAAAAATATGAAAAGTCTCTTGCCTTAATTACTGCTAGTAATGATGGCGTGTACCTTGCAGCACAACGTTAATATCAAGGAGATGATCACGGTCTCTGAATCTGCACATGATGTTTGCTAAAGACCGAAAAATTCAAATGTTTCAACTTGAAGTGTGGTGGACGTGGAAGGAGTTCAGTTTCACATAATGAATGATGCAATAGAGTGAGGGAAGGCAGAATATAGAAAGCAGTAGTGGGCTTTGAGGATGATAAATAGTGTATGGTCATTATTATTGACAATGATATGGGAACTACTCATGGATGCGAACAAGCTACCAGAAAGAATATTGAGAGCAGAATGAGAATAGTTTGAGCTTTGCTTATCCTTCTGGTCAGTTTGGTTTCCCCATGTGAGCATGTGATACCACTTAATATGCTGATGGGGAGATATAATTAAAACACAATTTGTGACAGGATGTCCATGACTATTTTTCCAACCACAGAGCCTGCACACTGGAATAAATTTGTTCTTCTGCAATGTGGAAAATAATTTCCATATCCGAGATCAAAGAACATAGGAGTTGGCATCTTCATGACAACCATCAGATCTTTAAGACACTGTTGAACCTTCAACACCATCATTATACCCAGTATGATCTGCTCCTGAATCTGTTCACTGAAGAAGCAGATCTTTCTTTAGAATATCTTTTGGTCAGATTCTGGCTTTGTTCTTTATCGTCAACTTCATCACCCACCATCTACAATGAAATCACCTCCTTGGCACTCCAATGTGCATTTCCAATCATGAACAGCATTATCCATGATTTGGCTCACAGTTGTCTAAGTGTTGGAAATATGCCCTTGCCTAATTCCCACATCTAGATTTGCTCTAGCTCAGAGTGCCACTACAATTGCCAGTGAACACCAGCTGATAGAGCTATAAACACAGGTATTTAAATTGTGTCTTCCATCTCCTCCTGGCCCAAGTTATATGAGTACAACAGCTAACCATTTATTTAATTCAATAAATCAACTGGAAGATGTTGTTCTTGTGAAATACCATCTTGAATTGGAGTCGAGTTAGAAGTCTAAGGGGGTGAACAGATAGAGATGTCATTGACAGAATTGAAAATCTTCTATGTAAAAGACTAAGTGTAATGGTTGCAGTGGAGTTGAACTTGGCAGAACAATGACATGTTACTCTTATAGGTAACATAATGATATGACAGAGGTGAGTAATGTACCATGTTTTCCATTACACTCTCAACTTCCTCTCAAGTAATGTGCTTGCCAGAGGCAAACAAGGGCTATTCTGAACTGTTTGGTAGTATTACTGCCAAGATGGTTGGTGGCATTGGTGGCAAAGGTACATCTGCTGCTAGAGTGTTCCACATTCTTAGCTGTAGCACCTTTTTTCTCTTACCTTAACCTTGATGACCAATTCCAATTTTTCATTTACCACATATTTTGTACACAAGTATAACATTTTAAAAAATATATTTTAAGTTCATCTGTACAAACAATTATAAACAAGTATAAACAAGATCCATCATACCACTCAGGAAGGAGACTGGTTCTGTGCCCCAGAGATGAATTTGCTTTGGTCTGACATGTGCATATCAACTCAAGAACAAAAGTAAAAGACCATGTGAAAGTGATGGAGGAAGCTGATAAGATTGTGTCATTATCCACAGTGAAACGAGTACTGTATCAACATGGGCTGAAAGGCCACTCTGCCAGTAAGAAGCCATTACTCCAAAAGAAACATAAAAAGCCAGATTAATGTTTGCAAATGCACACAGGAACAAGGTCCTTAATTTCTGGAGGAATGTCCTGTGGTCTGATGAAACTAAAATTTAACTTTTTGGGCATAACAAACATCAATATGTTTAGAGGTAAAAGGGAGAAACTTGGAAGCTTAGGAACACGTTCCCAACTGTGAAACATGGGGGTGGCAGCATCATGTTGTGGGGTTGATTTGCTGCAGGAGGGACTGGTGCATTTCACAAAATAGATGGCATCATGAGAAAAGAAGATTATTTGGCAATACTGAAGCAACATCTCAAGAAATCAGACTGGAAGTTAAAGCTTGGGCGGAAACGAGTCTTCCAAATGGACAATAACCAGAAGGATAATGCTAAAATGGTAATAAAGTGACTTAAGGATAACAAAGTCAATGTTTTGGAGTGGCCATCACAAAGCCCTGATCTCAGCCCTATTGAAAATTTATGGGCAAAGATGAAAAAGCAGGTGTGAGCAAGGTGACATACAAACCTGGGTCAGTTACACCAGTTTTGTCAGGAGGAATGGGCCTAAATTCCAACCAACTATTGTGAGAACTTTTAGAAGGATATCCCAAACATTTGACCCAAATCATTAAGTTTAAGGGCAATCGCACCAAATACTAATGAATGTATATAAACTTTTGACTTTGCATCAACTAATAAAAATGCCTTAAAACGTGCTCGCTCTCTCTCATTATTCTGGCCTTTGGCAAATATTAATAATTATGGTAATCCTAACTGACCTAAAACGGGAAAGGTTTATTCTGATTTCATGTCAGATATTGAGAAAAACATGCACATGTGTCTTTTTATATAGTGTGTGTAAACTTCTAGTTCCAACTGTATATATAACTGAAAAAGGGTGTGACAGCAGATGCCAGGGCAGAGTATTTTTGTTGCGTATATGGGTGTAAAATTAAACTAGTACAGCAAGTAAGCAAAAAAAAAGGTAGACAGTCGCATTTAAATATCTGTACTGTTGAGGTTTTTCTTTTGTATTTGTTACAAAACATATATCCCCTTCTTAAAAATGAATGCAGAAGAAATTCAAAGAGTTGATATTTATCGCTTGCAATTGTCACAATTGGATTTCGGTTTTTCCTTCAGTGGAAAAAATAGAACTAAGGGGAATAATTCTGCCTTTGGTTATAGTGCTGTTATAGTACTTCAGGTATGAATTAAAAAAAAAACTGTGAAATTAAATTTACATACTGTTAGGGTCTGCGGAACGCACCAAATATATGATGTGGAGAGGTGAGTTCGCAGCCCGGGGTCCACCGTGCAGGCGGAGCCTGCTGCTAGTAAAATGGCGCAAGAAGCGAACTCTGTTATCCCGCAGAGTCGCCAAAATAAACACCGTAACGCGCTGTGGCAATATGTGCGAACTCTGTTAATCCACAGAGCCGCTAGAAGGAGTGCCGCAGCGCTATATGGCGATGTGTGCGAACTCACTTAACACAACTGAGTCGCAAAATAAACACGCTAGGGCGCTGTCTAGCGTTGAAAGCGAACCCTGATACTTTACAGAGCTGCTGAGACAAACTTCTGTGTCCTGTCAGGCACCCAGGTACACAGTGAACAGCTAAGCGAACATAGAACGTGATCATGCGCTAATGTCCTCGCGGGAGTCACCCGCAATCTATGGCGTCTGAACGCCAGGCCCTGAATACGGCAATCAAACTCCTCCCCGGTTATGCCGGCAATCTAGGGCATCTAGGACACCGACCCTGACCAGCTAGCATACCAAACTCCTCACCGATTAAGTCGGTATTCTAGGGGCTTATTTCAGCCGGGCCCTAACCACACACACGCATGACCACACTGGCGCTAAGCATATAACGATTGATATTAGTGCATGGCGGCCCAGCCATGCCACCCTTTTATAGCAACAGCTACAGGACCTGCCAGAAACAAGGACCAATGAGAAATTGTTCCAAACACATGTAGTTTCAGGACCTTCCTGGCGGACCAATAGGAGCTGCTGCAGTGCCTGAACATGTGACCCCTGATCTCCAATGAGAGATCTTACCACGAGCATGCTCAGAAGGGGAAACGCAGGACTTCGTCCCAAAGACGTCTGCTCCAGCACTGGCTATAATAGCAGATCCAGGAGAGGCAGCAGCAAGTCTCTGCACAGTACTGGAATGGGCAAGATGCTGGGACCGACGTCTCTGCTGAGCAGGCTCCACTGCTGCCGGAGATGAATGGGGGACCGCAGCGGGACTGGTTCGAGACTCCCCTTGTGCAGCAGCGGGAACTCGAACCCCAACACATACAGCTTTAAAAAGTGCCCAGCTTCATATATGACTCATCAATTCACAGTCCGCAGCTGCTCTCTCACTCAATTAAATGAATCTATGTATTTGGGCTCGCTCACATGATCGTAGACTCACTCATCTAAGAGAATTGGGTTGATTATGCTAATGACAGTCTGCACTAAATATGATCAGAGTACAGTATATTCCAAGTGTTACTATAGTGTGATCCAATTCCCCTTGATGAGAGACCCAGGGAACACAGTGAAGAGAAGAATGAGAACGAAATTTCTCCTATTTTCTCCATTCTGTGTATTCACAGAAATCAGACTGTGCTTGCATGACATCCAAGTGCAGTCTTATGTTTTCCACTCTCCCATATATTTGAATGGGTGCGTGACATTCGACACTATCCAGCAAAGCCACTAAAGGAGACTCAAGGTCTCCAAAAATTCTATATAAACACAAAAAAAAAAGACAGCAACACTCACGTGCCCAGATCTCAGAACAAATGCATTACAGGATGCAGCCAGCCCATTAAGCAAGATATTAGCAGCACAGGTACAAAATACCAGATTAAACAGCCAATCTCCACATACCCATCCAAGGAGGGGGTGACTGCCCAGTATACAATTGCACAATAGAAGCCCGTATAGGGTGCCGTTCACACAAGGATACTGCACAGTGTCTGGTTCACAGCCTATTAATCACGCCCCTACTATTCGACTAGGCGGGCTGGCCAGTACACTCTCAAATCGCACCAGTGTGAACACCCCTCATGCGAGACCAGACATGCCTGGGCCTGGCTGCACCCCGAAAAATAAAGTGCAAAAAATACAAAAATAGTGGGGTATTAGTTAATATTTTGGCCAAAATACGTAAGCTTGTAACCTGCGCCAAAGGTCCCCACGCTTACAAGTCCTACTCTACACTATCCAGCAAAGCCACTAAAGGAGACTCAAGGTCTCCAAAAATTCAATATAAACAGCAAAAAAAAAGGGCAGCAACACTCACCTGCCCAGATCTCAGAAACGTGCGTGACATTCGGTTTCTAAGTGAAATTGCAGCATGCTCCGATTTTTTCACCAACAGATTCTATTGGCATCAGCACTGCCCCATTGAATAACATTGGTGGATTAATTCACTCGTATGAGCGAGCCCTTATTCACAGACTATTAGTATCACTCCCATTTTCTATCTTCTTAGTGCTCCAAAAAATTCAACTCAAAGTCCATTTGCATCAAAATGGATTTTCTCATTTCTAATTTTCACACATTGTAATAGACTAGTCTACACCAGTAAAATTACAAAGCCCTTGATGTTAGTATTACTTAGTGATTTGCCAAATATGAAGATTAATATTTAATAGGATTCATTGGTTTACCTATGTAATGATTCATAAGACGAAGCAGCAAATTAATCTTTCTGAAAACTGCAATTGAATATCATAGCATCATAATAAGTTTTAGTAATATACAACATCATCCTCCATGCAGGTTCATCTCTGTTACACATAAACAAGTTGTGAGTCGGGTATGGCATAGCTGTGGTGTATTGTCTGTTTAGCTGGTGTATATTGTACTTTTTGCTTTTTATCCTACTTACTCAAATGGATCACTGGGATCTGTTCTTTGTAGCTCTGGCGGAATTGGAATCCGCTTGTAGTACATTTCCCAGTCAAACGCTCCTCTCATGGCATCACCTGCTTGAGCTTCATATCCAAAGTGATTGTGGTCAATGACATCTATCATGGGACACACAATTGTTTTGTGGTTCAGAGCAATTTGATCTGTAAAATGAAAAGCACAAAATACAGGGAGACATATTTAGTTCAATCATCCATCATATTCAAGAAACTTGACTTAAGCACGTCCTTTAGGGATGAAAGGATTTTTTTTTTACTTTTTCCATTTTACCTACTGTAGCTCCCTCAAAGCATTTTACTTTTTAAAGAAGACTCAAGCTGCTATCTTATACGGGGCTCCACAGAGTCGGACAGTGATTAGAGACGATTATACTTTTTTTTTTTCAGGGGAATTGCATCCTAGGGAGATCTGCAGAAGCTGAGCTATCTATATTTCTGTCATTCAGCCTCTGCAAGCTGTCCTCAATCTGTCACATGGAGAGATGAGTGCCACTGTCTAAAAGACTCCAGAAACCGCACTTGAAGGAAGCTGTGCTGTCGAATTATCGACCAGGTTCATGTCTGAATGTTCATTTTCAGGAAACATGCTAAGCATCAGAATGCACCTGCATATGCCACATGCTGTTAGTTTAAATTGTTCCCTCCGTTTACTCACAGTGAATTTCCAGTGTTATCTAGGATGGTTCTCCGGTTCACATATATTAATCGTAGCGATCTACAGCATGAGAACATTAACAAGTAAACTCTATTCATGATCAACTAAAAGGGTTGTTCCCACAAAGCATAACACGTATTAATACATGGGTCATAAAAATGAATCATATATGGAATTGACATCAATGATCCAAATTGCATAATTTGTTATAATACTCTCTTCAAAAATGCCCAAAATGCTGCCAGTATTTGCACAGAGTTGCTACTAGATAAACATACTGCTGTAGCTCTTCTTTGAGGCTACGGTATATTTTCTCATGCGAGAGAATCGGGATGAATATGGTAATGACACTCGGCTCAAACTCTGTCAGTTTGAGCTGTGTGTTTTCTAAGGGTGAGTTTCCACGATCCGGAATGCTTCAGGAAATGCTGCGTGTTTGACGCTGTGCGTTGGCGCAGCATCAAACACGCAGCGTCCAGATGTTACAGCATAGTGGAGGGGATTTCAAGAAATGCCGTCTCCACTATGCTGTAAAACACGCAGGCGGAAGACCTGCGTATCCGGACATGCGGCGCGTCTTTTGAGACCGCAGCATGTTCTAGCCCGTTGCGGCGACTCTGCGTCGCCGCAACGGAGATAACACAGGGCTATGCAGCCCTGCATTCTTTCCGGATGTGTTCCGGAGGTGTCCGGAATACATCCGGAAAGAGCGCGCGTCAAAAATGGGGCGGGGCTTTGGGCGGTGCGGAATTTCCGCTCCGTCCAAAGCGCTGTGGTTCCAGACCGTGGAACCACAGCCTTAGTATGATTCGATTTGCAAAACAGGTGTGGAGAAGACGGATAACCTAATTTCTCCATCTTCTCGATTGTCTCTGTCGGCTTAAATCGGGCTGCACTTGGGTGACATCTGAGTGCAGTTTGATGTCTTACAAAGATGTATAGACTTGTATATGAGCACATGGTACGATTAATGGATGCTGCAATTTTTTTTCTCATGCCGAGCTGATATTGCTCCATAGAAAAACATTGGTCTGAGTACTATGCGGTAAAACATCGGATAGTATCAGCCGTATTATGCACTCATGTTACAGAGCCCTTATAGGAAGATATAATATAGTGTATGGCCCCTTACACCTAACCCACCAATGAATAAAATCAGAAAAGTGGTGCTAAGGACTTTATTGGCAGCACTGTTTCACATTATTTGTGTTGTTTTTGCTGTAGTGCTACTAAGATAATACCTGGAACACCTGGAGAGATAAAAATAAAGACGTTCCCTGCGTAACACCGTGGGCAACAAGTGTAGCTGAGTTGAAGGGTTGTTCGCTCACCTGATCAGGTTTTGCTTGTCACTACTGAGTAAAGAGTGATGTATGCTCCAATTGTGGCTGCTGCTATGGCCGCTGTACATCAAATGGAGAAAGGACATAACATTTAAAGGTGAAGTGATTGCGGTGGATTCCAGGCTCTGCTGTTGACAAAGTTTAATCCAGGAGGTTAGAATAAAAATCTTCTAATTCATTAATGCATTTTGGAGTAGAACCATCTCCTTCCTTCAGCTCCCGGAATCCACGGCACTACTCTTTTCTTTACTATCCTGAGCATATCACACTAGCACAACCCACCAATGAATAAAAAAAGATAAACTGAACTGATAGACTGAAAGTACTCAGAATCACAGAGACAATGAGTAACAAATGTCTCACGGGAAAAGAAAAATATTTAGAGTTGAGAGTCCTCAGTGGTTGATACCTTTTAATGGCTAACTGAAAAGATGGTAACAAATTGCAAGCTTTCGAGACTGGTAATGTTTTGTGATATTTTCACAGGGTATTTGGAGTAAATTCCTTAATTGATGTAATAGGCCATAAAACCATGTGACAGGTTCATTCCAGCATTAAGAGTGTTAAAGGTCACCATCAATTTGTATTCGCAAATTCTTCTCTGTCTCTGAGATGTGAATCTGCTTCTTAGTACCAGTATTTTCATATCTGACATGCTATGATCAGGGGAGCAAAAATGTTTTGCCACAGGTAGATCCATTCTTTTTTCTCTTATTGTGTGGCGATGAGAATTCATCCTTGTTCTCAGTTTTTGCCCGGTCTCCCCCACATACAGACCCCCAGTTGGACATTTAGTACATATAATTAGGTACACAACATTAGATGTGATGCAGCTGAAAGTACCTGGTATCTTGTAGTCCTGATGTGAGTTGGGGATCTTTATCTTGTCCGTGGTCATTATAAATGGACAGGTTTTGCATTTCTTCTGATTGCAAGGCAAGGTTCCTGCAGCTGTTGGGGAGGACAGGGAACTTCTGACAATGATGCTTCTTAGATTTGGGGGCTGTCTAAAACACAGTAGTGGGGGGTCTGGAAATATGGATTGTAACCGGGCATCTTTTTGTAGTAAAGGTTGTAGTTTCCGTGCAGCTCCCCTTAGCACCTCCAGATTTGGATTGTAGGTGACCACTAGAGGCACCCGGTTATTTTCTTCTTTAGCTTTGTAATGTAGCAGGTGATCCCTTGATATTCTGGTGGCTCTTGTAATTTGGTTTTCAATTGTTCTTGGATGGTAGCCCTGATTTAAAAAGGTCTTTCTAAGGCGACCAAGGTGTTCATCTCTATCCATGGGGTTGGAACATATACGGTTGTATCTGATCGCTTGGCTGTAGACAATAGAGTTTTTTATGTGTTTTGGATGGAAGCTGTCCCATTTAAGGTATGTTGGACGGTCGATTGGCTTCTGATACAGGGATGTCTCTATTTCATTGTCCTTCAGTTTAATGATGGTGTCCAAAAAGTTAATTTCAGTGCTGGAGTAGTTAAGTGTTAAGTTGATGGTGGGATGAAATTGATTGAACTGTTCGTGGAACGTCTTTAGCTGTTGCTCAGACTCCGTCCAGATGATTAAAATGTCATCAATGTAGCGGTAGTAGGCCCAAGGCACTTAACTACTCCAGCACTGAAATTAACTTTTTGGACACCATCATTAAACTGAAGGACAATGAAATAGAGACATCCCTGTATCAGAAGCCAATCGACCGTCCAACATACCTTAAATGGGACAGTTTCCATCCAAAACACATAAAAAACTCTATTGTCTACAGCGAAGCGATCAGATACAACCGTATATGTTCCAACCCCATGGATAGAGATGAACACCTTGGTCGCCTTAGAAAGACCTTTTTAAATCAGGGCTACCATCCAAGAACAATTGAAAACCAAATTACAAGAGCCACCAGAATATCAAGGGATCACCTGCTACATTACAAAGCTAAAGAAGAAAATAACCGGGTGCCTCTAGTGGTCACCTACAATCCAAATCTGGAGGTGCTAAGGGGAGCTGCACGGAAACTACAACCTTTACTACAAAAAGATGCCCGGTTACAATCCATATTTCCAGACCCCCCACTACTGTGTTTTAGACAGCCCCCAAATCTAAGAAGCATCATTGTCAGAAGTTCCCTGTCCTCCCCAACAGCTGCAGGAACCTTGCCTTGCAATCAGAAGAAATGCAAAACCTGTCCATTTATAATGACCACAGACAAGATAAAGATCCCCAACTCACATCAGGACTACAAGATACCAGGTACTTTCAGCTGCATCACATCTAATGTTGTGTACCTAATTATATCTACTAAATGTCCAACTGGGGGTCTGTATGTGGGGTAGACCGGGCAAAAACTGAGAACAAGGATGAATTCTCATCGCCACACAATAAGAGAAAAAAGAATGGATCTACCTGTGGCAAAACATTTTTGCTCCCCTGATCATAGCATGTAAGGTATGAAAATACTGGTACTAAGAAGCAGATTCACATCTCAGAGACAGAGAAGAATTTGCGAATACAAATTGATGGTGACCTTTGACACTCTTAATGCTGGAATGAACCTGTCACATGGTTTTATGGCCTATTACATCAATTAAGGAATTTACTCCAAATGCCCTGTGAAAACATCACAAAACATTACCAGACCCCAATCAGAGGGTAATAAAACTTTCTCTCCATATCTATGAACTGTTCCAATATTTATGCTCATCCCTCTGCCATAATGACTATTCTGCTTCACGTCACTTGTCTTACCTATTGCATTTTTTCTGTGTTTTTGTGTATAAATATGTGATTCTTCAGATTTTGTATTAGTTCAGCCTGATGAAGAGACCTGAGTAGTCTCGAAAGCTTGCAATTTGTTACCATCTTTTCAGTTAGCCATTAAAAGGTATCAACCACTGAGGACTCTCAACTCTAAATATTTTTCTATCTACTGGCTAACACGGTACGAAGATATACATCTTTACTGTATCAAAATGAAGGCTACCAGAATGTACCGCATCTTTATGGAACTAAAACCACTTCTGAAGAAACGTGCACAAATGGACAGCGATATTTTTTTCTTATCTAAATGCAAAAAGGAGAATTTAATTCCCAAAGGACTCTGGATTACAAACCCAATTCTTCACACCTACAATACCCATTATGCAAAAAACCTTTGTCACAGGACGTCTGAGAGACTTAGGAACCATCTTTTGCATGTCTGCTACAGCATAAGGAGTAACGTCCAAGGGCAATTTGAAAGCCTAAGGAAAACACTTCCAGAAACCACAGAACAAAAATTACAACAATACTACAACAAACTACGGACCTTTCTGATTCATAACAAAGAAAAGAAACTACACAGACTGCGTCTCAATTCCGGACTCTATACAAACAGATCCAAAACAAAACCTGACAACTCTGACAACCACTCCATTCCAGACACAAAAGCATCTAACTGTGTCATCAATCTCTCGGATTACAAACCCAACAAAGTGGAGCTTGCCATGCTTTCTAGAGGACTCTCATTTTGTCCCACTAAGGCCCTGGATAAAACTGAACTCTGCAGTGATATGGAACATTTTTTCAGGAGACTGCGCCTGAGGGAATACTTCAATGATACAGAAGATTCAGAAAGCACTCGGACTGAAGGAAAAGGGATCTCAACAACCAAGAAGAGGTCCAGACTGGACACCTCCTCCTGGACGCAACCCTCATTTGGATAAATATATAGACTCATTCAGATATTTGATAAAATCCACCATCATAGCCACCAACAAGAGACAAGCATCCAAAATCAGTGCCCAGGAGAGAAAGGCTATACAGTCTCTGAAAACCAACAAAGAAATCATCATTAAGCCTGCTGACAAGGGAGGTGCAATAGTCATGATGAACACATCAGACTATATGAAGGAAGCAAACAGACAACTTACGGACACACGCTACTACAGAAAACTGGAGTCGGACCCTACACAGGACTATTACAAGGAACTAAGCAAGTTGGTATCTTGTCTGTCTGACAAATCCATAAGAGCCGATGACCTGATACCAGAGAGTCCAAGAACAGGGACATTCTACATGCTTCCCAAAATCCACAAAGCTGGGAATCCAGGGAGGCCGATTATTTCATGTGTGGACACCCTTACTGAGCAGGTATCTGGATGGGTAGAGGGTATTCTTAAACCTCTGGTAAAGGATACACCCAGCTACATTCAGGACACAACTGACCTACTGAATAAACTAGCAGCAATAGGTCCTCTACCAGAAGGAACCATCCTGGCCACCATGGATGTGGAATCCTTGTACTCTAATATCCCACACCAGGATGGATTAAATGCCTGCAAAGACTTCATGAAAAACACCACGAATGATGCTGATTCTGTGGTGAAACTCACAAAATTCATCCTCACCCACAATTACTTTGAATTTGACAACAAGATCTATTTACAGGAGACTGGCACAGCGATGGGAAGTAAAATGGCTCCACAGTATGCAAATCTTTTCATGGCCAAGCTTGAAAGCGACTTTCTGTCCTCATGTCCCACCAGGCCTCGGGCCTACTACCGCTACATTGATGACATTTTAATCATCTGGACGGAGTCTGAGCAACAGCTAAAGACGTTCCACGAACAGTTCAATCAATTTCATCCCACCATCAACTTAACACTTAACTACTCCAGCACTGAAATTAACTTTTTGGACACCATCATTAAACTGAAGGACAATGAAATAGAGACATCCCTGTATCAGAAGCCAATCGACCGTCCAACATACCTTAAATGGGACAGTTTCCATCCAAAACACATAAAAAACTCTATTGTCTACAGCCAAGCGATCAGATACAACCGTATATGTTCTAACCCCATGGATAGAGATGAACACCTTGGTCGCCTTAGAAAGACCTTTTTAAATCAGGGCTACCATCCAAGAACAATTGAAAACCAAATTACAAGAGCCACCAGAATATCAAGGGATCACCTGCTACATTACAAAGCTAAAGAAGAAAATAACCGGGTGCCTCTAGTGGTCACCTACAATCCAAATCTGGAGGTGCTAAGGGGAGCTGCACGGAAACTACAACCTTTACTACAAAAAGATGCCCGGTTACAATCCATATTTCCAGACCCCCCACTACTGTGTTTTAGACAGCCCCCAAATCTAAGAAGCATCATTGTCAGAAGTTCCCTGTCCTCCCCAACAGCTGCAGGAACCTTGCCTTGCAATCAGAAGAAATGCAAAACCTGTCCATTTATAATGACCACGGACAAGATAAAGATCCCCAACTCACATCAGGACTACAAGATACCAGGTACTTTCAGCTGCATCACATCTAATGTTGTGTACCTAATTATATGTACTAAATGTCCAACTGGGGTCTGTATGTGGGGGAGACCGGGCAAAAACTGAGAACAAGGATGAATTCTCATCGCCACACAATAAGAGAAAAAAGAATGGATCTACCTGTGGCAAAACATTTTTGCTCCCCTGATCATAGCATGTCAGATATGAAAATACTGGTACTAAGAAGCAGATTCACATCTCAGAGACAGAGAAGAATTTGCGAATACAAATTGATGGTGACCTTTGACACTCTTAATGCTGTAATGAACCTGTCACATGGTTTTATGGCCTATTACATCAATTAAGGAATTTACTCCAAATACCCTGTGAAAACATCACAAAACATTACCAGACCCCAATCAGAGGGTAATAAAACTTTCTCTCCTTATCTAGAAAAATATTTAGAGTTGAGAGTCCTCAGTGGTTGATACCTTTTAATGGCTAACTGAAAAGATGGTAACAAATTGCAAGCTTTCGAGACTACTCAGGTCTCTTCATCAGGCTGAACTAATACAAAATCTGAAGAATCTCCTTATCTATGAACTGTTCCAATATTTATGCTCATCCCTCTGCCATAATGACTATTCTGCTTCACGTCACTTGTCTTACCTATTGCATTTTTTCTGTGTTTTTGTGTATAAATATGTGATTCTTCAGATTTTGTATTAGTTCAGCCTGATGAAGAGACCTGAGTAGTCTCGAAAGCTTGCAATTTGTTACCATCTTTTCAGTTAGCCATTAAAAGGTATCAACCACTGAGGACTCTCAACTCTAAATATTTTTCTATCTACTGGCTAACACGGTACGAAGATATACATCTTTACTGTATCACGGGAAAAGTAAATTTTGTGAAACATGACGCATTCTCATCCTTGCAATTAAAGTACTCAGTGCTGCTAACCCCTACTGTGTTGCGTGTTGCTTGTAGTAGATCGGTCTCCCTGCATTGAGTCTTTTGCTGTAGCATAAATGTAGTGTAGATGAAACACTACAAGATATTGAAACCCTACATAGCCTGTATTACAGGGAACACATATGCTCATGCTTGACATGTAAGCAAAGTATTACAGCAGGAAAAGCAGACAAGGTAATCCTCCACAAGCATGGAAAATCTAACATTTGTCAAAATGAAGCAGTGTGGACCTTTATGCACCTTTGACTGATGCCAGTGATTAAATCGTCCACTCCATCTGTCTGCCTGCCTGTCATTTGATTGTCTTCTACACCAGTCTGCTGCCACCAGTGCCAATGGACCAGATTCAGCAGGGCATTTATTTCCTGTCCATAAAGTCATCTATACTGTAGTACTGCTGCTGCTTCGGCTGGACTTACTGGCCATAAAATGCGAAACATCTCTTTGCCTGCCCAGTTCTAATTTTCTACTGTACTGTTTCTGCTGCAACCTCCCAAAATAAGTTAATTCTTGGTGACAACATGAAATAGCTTCTTCCCTTTGAAAAAAATATTCCTGTTTTGTCTCCCAAAAATAAGGGATATCGTTTGAATAGCTTTATAAAAAGCTTACACAATTGTCTAATAATTTTATGATTAGCAAACCAATTGCGGATCCCCAAAATTGGGATAAATATTTACATCTAGCTGAGAAACAAAAACTTTTTTCTCATTCAGAAAAGTAAACTTATTTTGGCTTCAGTAAAATAAAAGGATAGTTTTTGAATGGCTTGAAAAATTTTCTTTAACCCCTTTACCCCTCTTTTTTTTTTTAGGGACCACATCACATTTGAAGTCACTGAGGGGTCTATATGATAGAAAATACTCAAAAGTGACACCATTCTAAAAACTTGCCCCTCAAGGTGCTCAAAACCACATTCAAGAAGTTTATTAACCCTTCAAGTGCTTCACAGGAATTTTTGGAATGCTTAAAAAATTTACTTCAGATCCAATTTTTTCATTTTGCCAAGGGTAACAGGAGAAATTGGACTGCAAAAGTTGTGCAATTTGCTCTGAGTACTCTAATACCCCATATGTGGGAGGGAACCACTGGGCGCTCAGAAGACATGGAGCTCCATTTGACTTTTCAATGCAAAATTGGCTGGAATTGAGATCAGATGCCATGTTGCATTTGGAGAGCACCTGATGTGCCTGAACAGTGGAAAATCCCACAAATGCTGATACGCCATATGTGGGGGTAAACCACTGTTTGGGCACATGGCAGAGCACGGAAGGGAAGGAGTGCTGTTTGACTTTTTCAGCGCAAAATTGGCTGGAATTGAGATCGGAAGCCATGTCGCGTTGGAAGAGCCCCTGATGTGCCTGAACAGTGGAAAATCCCACAAATGACCCCATTTTGGAAACTAGACCCCCCAGGGAACTTGTCTAGATGTGATGTGAGAACTTTGAACCCCCAGGTGTTTCACTAAAGTTTATAATGCCAGAGCGTGAAAATAAAAAAAAATCATATTTTTTTCACAAACATGATCTTTTAGTCCCCAATTTTCTATTTTCCCAAGAGTAACAGGTAAAAATTGGACCCCAAAAGTTGTCCAATTCGTCCTGAGTATGCTGATACCCCATATGTGGGAGAAAACTACTGTATGGGCACACGTCAGGGCTCGGAAGGGAAGTAGTGACGTTTTGGAATGCAGGCTTTGATGAACTGGTCTGTGGGCGTCAAGTTGCGTTTAGAGAGCCTCTGATGTGCCTATACAGTGGAAACCCCGCACAAGTGACCCCATTTTGGAAACTAGATCCCCAAAGGAACTTATCCAGATGTATTGTGAGCACTTTGAACCCCCATGTGCTTCACAGAAGTTTATAACGCCTGGGCGTGAAGATAAAAAAAATTATATTTTTTACACAAACATGATATTTTAGACCCCAATTTTTTATTTTCCCAAGAGTAACAGGAAAAATTGGATGCCAAAAGTTGTTGTCCGATTTGTCCTGAATATGCTGATACCCCATATGTGGGAGAAAACTACTGTATGGGCACACGTTCTGCTTCACAGAAGTTTATAACGTAGAGCCATAAAAATAAAAAATCATATTTTTTCCACAACAATTTTATTTTCGCCCCAAATTTTTTATTTTCCCAAGGGTAACAGAAGAAATTGGACCATACAATTTGTTTTTCAATTTCTCCTGAGTTCGCTGATACCCCATATGTGGGGGAATAGTACTTTTGAGGCACAGTGCAAAAAGTTATTGTGCAATTTGTTCTGAGTATGCTGATACCCCATATGTGGGGGTAAACCACTGTTTGGGCGCATGGCAGAGCTCGGAAGGGAAGGAGCACCATTTGACTTTCAATGCAGAATTGGCTAGAATTTAGATCAGACACCATGTCACGTTTGGAGAGCCCCTGATGTGCCTAAACAGTGGAAACCCCCCAATTCCAACTCCAACCTCAACCCCAACACACCCCTAACCCTAATCCCAAGCCTAACCATAACACTAACCACAAACCTAACCCACATCAGGGTCTCTCCAAATGCGACATGGTGTCTGATCTCAATTCCAGCCAATTCTGCTTTTAAAAAGTCAAACAGTGCTTCTTCCATTCTGAGCTCTGCCATGCACCCAAAGAGTGGTTTACCCAGACATATGGGGTATCAGCCTACTCAGGACAAATTGCACAACTTTTGAGGTCCAATTTCTCCTTTTACACTTGGGAAAATAAAAAATTGGGGACGAAAATATAATTTTTGTAAAAAAAATATGATTTTTTATTTTTATGGCTCTACGTTATAAACTTCTGTGAAGCACTTAGGGGTTCAAAGTGCTCACCACACATCAATATAAGCTCCTTAGGGGGTCTACTTTCCAAAATGGAGTCACTTGTGGGGGGTTTCCACTGTTTAGGCACATCGAGGGCTCTCCAAACACAATATGGCGCCCAATCTCAATTCCAGTAAATTTTTCATTGAAAAGTCAAACGGCGCTCCTTCCCTTATGAGCTCTGCCATGCGCAGAAACAATAGTTTTCCTGCATATATGTGTTATCAGCATGCTCAGGACAAATTGTGCAATAAATTTGCAGTCCAATTTCTCCTGTTACCCTTGTTAAAATAAAAAAAACTGGATCTGAAGTAAAAAATTTTTTGAAAAAAAAGTTAAATGTTCATTTTTTTAAACATTGCAAAAATTCCTGTGAAGCACCTGAAGGGTTAGGAAACTTATTAAATGTGGGTTTGAGCTCCTGTAGGGGTGCAGTTTATAGAATGGTGTCATTTTTGGGTATTTTCTATTATATAGACTGCTCAATGTGAGTTCAAATGTGGTGTGGTCCCTAAAAAAAAAAAAAGTGGTGTTGTAAAAATGAGAAATCGCTTTTTAACTTTTAACCCTTATAACTTCCTTGCAAAAAAATTTTTGTTGTAAAATTGTTCTGATTTAAAGTAGACATATGGGAAATTTAACTTATTAAGCATTTTATGAGACATATCTCTGTGATTTAAGGCCACGTAAATTCAAATGTGGAAAATTGCGAAAATTTCAAAATTGTTGCCAAATTTTCCTTTTTTCACAAATAAACGCAAGTCATACCGAAGAAATTTTACCACTATCATGAAGTACATTATGTCACGAGAAAACAGTGTCAGAATCACCAGGATTCATGGAAGTATTCCAGAGTTATTACCTCATAAATGGACAGTGGTCAGAATTGTAAAAATTGGCCCGGTCATTAACATGCAAACCACCCTTGGGGGTAAAGGGGTTAAAGAAGTTATCCACTACCCTGATTCTATATGCCTAAGCAGATTCCCATATACTTTTTCTGTGAAGTTTTATGCTGTTTCTTTCCTTTATGTTTTGTTTTCTGTGCCCTGGCATAAGTTCTCCTGTCACAGTCATCACTGATTTAGATTCCTATGCTCTTTTTAATAACATTTTGAATCATTCCCATATCACAAACAGCATCAGCACAATCTCATGTATACTACACTGTTACAGGGAATAAAAGTAATGCACAAAGCACCAGCTATGCCAATAAGGATTATTCCCTGATCCCCCTCATGGATAAATGGATGAATAGCTGTTAGAAATAGGTAGATATACAGAAAAAAAATAATTAATTAGATAGATTAGACACACCGAATAGACAAATGGAAAAGACAGACAGATTGATAGATTGGATGGAGGATGGGATTTAGAAATTAAAGTATATACTAGAGAATGTACAACAGGGTATATTTACAGGGTATGCCATTTATATGGATACACCTAAATAAAATGGGAATGGTTGGTGATATCAACTTCCTGTTTGTGGCACAGCATGTAACATATCTTCACAGCATAGACAATTGCCTTCAGATACGAGATGTGCAGCATCTGAAACAACGGATACTGGAAGCCTGTGCTAGTAATTCTTCTGGAGTGTTGCTGTCAGTGTGTGAAGAGTGGGAGAAGAGGGTTGCATTGACAATCCAATGCAATGGGCAGCACTTTTGAACACATTTTATAAGTGGTCATAAACTTGTGAAATTCTCAATAAGTTTGATGTGTCACATGACCCTCTTCCCATTGAAAAAAATAAAGTTGGATCCAAAATGGCTGACTTCAAAATGGCCGTCATGGTCACCACCCATCTTGTAAAGTTTCCCCCTCCCATATACTAATGTGCCACAAACAGGAAGTTGATATCACCAACCATTCCCATTTTATTTAGGTGTATCCATATAAATGGCCCACCCAGTACATTAAACATACAGAAACTGGGTCTACAGGGAGAGCTCTGTCTGCAGCAGCATTCACAGAAGCAGCATGAGCTCTGCTGAATGGAGTGATGCCAACCCACGTAGCGAGCCCCACCAATCAACACAACAAACCATTCCAACTAGTGATGAATGAGCACTAAAATGTTTGTAGACTCATTACTCGTAACGAGCTTTCTGTAATGCTTGAGTGCTTATCTCAAGTAACAAGTATAATGGAAATCAAAGGAAAACTCAAGGATTTTTCTGGCATACCTTCACAGGAGGTCAGTTGGTATTAAAATTGCTGGAAAGGATGGAAAAAATGCTCAAATGGAATCGGAACAGCACGGGAAGATGCCTGAAAACATCTGACTTACATGTTACTTCTGGGAACAATGTTGTCAGAGCATTATGCCACTTTTATGGACTGTCAATAAAACAGACAAACCTGTAGCAAACATGGATTTTTACAGAATTTTACATGGATAGTGCAATTAATTAGTGGTTTCTCATGCAAGGAAGTAGTGAGTGATGTAGGAACGTGGGACTCAACGCTTTTCACTTGTTTCGCTGCTCAGGAGACATGGGACAGGATGCTGCCTTGTCTGGTGTAAACCCATGGTGGGAATGTGTTCACACTTCTTTTCAGGAGAGCAGGGAGTAGCTCCCTGGACATGACTAGGAGGAGTTCGCCCAGGTGAAGTTCATGTTGCTTCTCAGCAGTTGCTTATGGTCTTTCCTGGTTCTTCTTCCTTAGTACTGTTTTTGAATTCCCTTTTGCTTTTGGTTTAATGCTGCTAGCTTTGGACTTACTCTGGTATCCTGATACTAATATCGTCTGTGTTACCAGATGCCAGATACCAGGCAACAGCACCCAGGGAAGGGTTCTGTAAAGCACCACAACTTATTGGGAAAGGGTGAAGAATATTCCAGCCCTTTGGACTTGACTAACAGTGGTGACTTGTGCTAAGTGCGTTTATGACTGCGCATTTGCTGGTCCGGTGTGAGCTGCTACCAAGTAGATTAACTTGTGTGCATAACACCATCTTTAATAAAGCATACAAGCATACATTAATTCTTATCTATCTAATAGGATGACAACAGCTTTCCAAACCTGCATCTAACCACAACAATCACTATGGAGTAATCTCTGGAGAATGAAATCATCCTCCGTGACAAATGAGGGGCTACGTGCCCCGTTGCGATCTCAGGGTATTGACTCTTCTAGGAGTGCTGCTCAAACTGTTGGGGTGCAGCCGTGGAACCCTATTTTCAGAAATGATGTCCTTCACCCAACTCATAAAATGTTCATTGGGTCCTCAGCAGTGATGAGCGAATACATTCGGCACTTTTCGTTACTTGCACGAATAGTACGCTATTCGGTTTATTCGTTACTCGGCGAGGTATTTGGCATTCGCCTTGGTATATTTGGGTGAACTGCCCAGCCTGTTTGATGCTTTATTTGCTTGCCATTGGTGTGCCATTACTGTGATTGAGTGCCCAAACACTGGGTGTCAAGCACACCATTTCTGTTCGGCGGTGAAATCATCCCCTCCAGTCAGAGAGCCGTGGTTCCCACGTTGTCAAAATTTGTAAGCCAGAAAGCAATAACAGCCCACAATGCTTGGCAGTTCTGATATATGTACATAAAAAACAGTTATGTTACAATTGTCCCCATAGCCACTGCAGTTTGGGGGAATAGTCATCATGGTAATTGTGCATTTACATGCAGACACCCTTGAGTGTTTGATCTTTTATGATATATTTTCTTTGTGTTAGCACACTTTATTGCTTGCTGTTTGATTTTGATTTCATCTAGGTTTTGGTTTATCAGTTTTTCTTTTGCATATGTATTGCAATGCTATATAATTCCACTTTACACTGTATTATACTGTACTTATATATTTTCTTGCATAATTGAAATGATGGTCACTTATCATGATGAGTCAGTTTAATTTCTGTATGTAAAACATTATGGTGCTTTTTAAGTGTTTTCCTATTTCTATTATTTTTTTGTGATTTGCAAAGAAGGAAGGTGATGTGAATATCACTACAGCATAATTATAGTGAAAATGAAACTTGCATGGTGTGGTGTATGTATATAATGTGTGTGATGTGTTTTACAATCTATGATGCATGTAAGTTTCAGTGACATTTGTGAACCATATGTCTTATACTGCATGTGGGAAGTGTGACATGTATACAATGTATGATTAATGTATATAATGTGTATAGTGTGCATCATTTGTACAACATGCATTTAATGTGTAAATGACATGTGTGCAACCAAAATGTGTGCAACATATATCTAACCTAAAAAACAAAGAAATGAGCAGGAGCATAAGTTGGAATACATGTAATATGCAAGAGCACGTTCACACTGTGACCATTTCAGACAAAACGGAAGAAAAAAGCAAAATGAGCATATACCTTATAGTAAATTAAAAAGTAAATTATAATAGTGCATTTGAGTAACATAGGTTATTTAATTGACACTATTTTGATAAAAAAAAAAAATGTAAAAGCTTATTACCATTTAAAATCACTGTTTATCGTATTTTCTGGATTATAAGACTTACTTTTTTCCTTAAAATTTGGGTGAAAAATGGTCGTGCTTTTTATAATCTGAATGTAGCTTCCTTGGGGGAGGGCAGTTGATATGCAGCGGTGTCAAAGGAGGCGGGTAGCTGCTGCAAGAAGCTGGCAGTGTCAGGAGTGGGGCAATGCTGCTGGAGCAGAGATCTCAATCTGCGCATGTGCCACCTCCAGCAGCCATTTTCCTGAAGTCCTCCGCAGTGAAAAGGATGGGAATTGTGGAAATTGTTGACATTTTACTGAAAGACTGCAACCCACCGCAGCCTCACACCACCAAACAACCCTTCCTTCCAGCCTGCATCATTGCGCCACACCTGATGGTGCCGCCAGCTTCCTGCAGCAGCCCATGAGTCAGGGGGGTGAGTCAGCACAGCCTAAATTACATCAGCGTTAATCACTGAGGCTGTGCATACTTCCATCTGACCTGAGGTGAACTCATCAGCATGGGAAAATATTCAGAAACTTTCCCACGCTAATTAGTTCATCTCCGCTCAGGCTGGGAGGCTGCGCAGGCAGCTTTACCTTCATTCCTCCGTGGTTTACAGCTGGGCCGGTTGTATTAGCACTGCTCCCAGTTGTAAACTATTTAACCCCTTCAGATGGATTGCAGCGTGGGACTTGACTGTACGGCGGACATGGGTATAGTGTTGCTTTTATATTTTGTCTTTTTTCCAGAAGATTAATGGCTTCAGTATGGAATGGGAGTGTAATAAAGATGGAAAAAATGTGTTTATTTCATTAAAAATCTTCATTCTTATTGTGTGTGTGTTTTTTTAACCCTTTCAGACTAGTGGATTAATAATGGATAGTTGTCTGATTGACAGCTCTCTATTATTAATCAGGCTTTTGGTCACCTTACAATAGGAAGGTGACATTAACTCCTTATTACTCCATATACCAATTGCTACAGGGCAATGGGAAGAGAGAGAGTAAGTGCCAGAATTGGCGCATCTTACAGATGCACTTTTTCTGGGGTGGCTGGGAGCAGTTTTTTTTTAGACAGGGGGGTCCCAAAAACAATGATCCCTCTCTAGGCTATGAATTTTTGCCCTCAGTCACTGACTTGCCCTCTCTGGCAGAGAAAATCGAGCCGGCGCCCACGCCAGTTTTTTCCGTGAATTAATCCTTTAACACCTACAGCTCGAAAATTTTACACACACACTACTAACATTATTAGTCAGGGACATATAAAAAAATAATGGATATGC
Organism: Oophaga sylvatica; assembly: GCA_033576555.1. Taxonomy (NCBI): domain Eukaryota; kingdom Metazoa; phylum Chordata; class Amphibia; order Anura; family Dendrobatidae; genus Oophaga; species Oophaga sylvatica. Next base: position 131,953,587 of record JARQOD010000001.1, on the reverse strand, counting down.
AATGGTTTACTGTATGCAAACCACGTCTCATATTCTATTGGGTTCTGTAATGATTTTACAAATGCCGACAATTGAATTATCAGCTATTCTGCTTTCTATATCTCTATGAAATATAAATATATATGTTTCTCACTGACATATATATATAATATATATATATATTTATATATATATATATACGTATATATAGTCCAAAAGTGACTGACTATATGCAAAATTGTTATTGAAAAATCCTGGAACTTTCTTAATGGATAAATAAAAGCTATATTTTACCCTACCATTAGACTGATCACTGGAGAAACAATACTATTTCCTTTACAAGCAAGAATTTATCCCAATCCATTTTCCGTGTGTACTACAACCACAGGCTGGACTTATTCCTGGTTTTCTTCAAAGCGGTGAGCTGGCTATGCCAAAAAATTATTTTTCTATATATATATATATATATATATATATATATATATATATAGACTGTATATATGTTTTCACGAATATTTGAGGTAGGTACCTTTTCTACTTGGGCCTGGCTAATTGGATCCGAGCATGCTCAGTTAAAAAATGGAATCCGTTGCCCATAGTGTTGTGAATGTGCTAGAAATGAATTCTGAGCAGAGGCTCCCTCTGCTGGTTACAAGCAGTACTGAACTATCCAATGAAGATTGTGAGGATTGGCGATCAGGTGTTACTGACTGGTCTTATATAAGGGAGGTTCCCTCCCATCAGGGTTGCCGGTGATCAATTGTTCTGGTCTCATCTTTGATTCCTGTTCACTTTGTAGCTTGCTGTTTCGTGCCTGCATCTTCTGCTAACAGATAAGACATTTTCTTCTTTTAGTTTTTTGTGCTTGCTTTTTGCATTTTGTCCTGCACTTCTGTGGGGGTCTGCCGGGTCCCCTCCGGGGGCTTGTGCTCCTCTCAGTTTAGTTCAGCCACTGTTGTTTGTTCATTTGCCTTTTCCAGTTTTTTCAGTGGCTGCTGTTTTGTTTTTGTTACACTAGAGAACTAATTTAGGTGGTAGAGGTCGTGTGATCTCAGGTATTTTTGTAATTAGTAGTGTTGGTACTTTTCAGGGTTTTTTGGGATTGCAAGTAAGTGTCCTTCCTATCCTTTTCTATATAGGAAGTTTGGGCCCCAACGTTTGCTCATACTATTTTCTGTCTGTGTTTGTATTTCCTCTAGTCTAACCGCCATTATATGTTTGGGGGCTTTCTATGTTCTTTGGGGATCTGCTCCGGGGCAGATAGTTTTCCTCTTTCTGTCTATAGGTGTAGTTAGCTTCTCAGGCTATGACGAGGCGTCTAGGACCAACGTAGGTACGTCCACGGCTGCCTTTAGTTGTGGTGGTTAGTCAGGGTACTGCAATCCCATAGTTTCCAACCTCTCTGGTGTATTTCCTTTTTTGCCTGCTCTCCTCAGCTACCAAATCATAACAGTATCACCCGCCTAACTGAAAATTATATGGTACTCACAGAAGGGAAAAATAGTGTGGAAAAAGAAAAAGAAAAAGGTTGTCAGTGTTGTCAGAGATTTTTTTTTTTCCCTCTGTATCTCTGGGTGCTGAGGAGGATTTTTTTCTCTCAATGGAGTTTGCACAGTTGTCTGGCCGTGTGGATCAGCTTGCCACTGAAGTTCGGAGTATTGCTATCTATCTTGCTAGGTTGCCTGTTGTGGAACCTAGGATCCCCATGCCAGATTTGTTTTTAGGGGATCGAGCTAAATTTCTGAATTTCAAAAATAACTGTAAGTTGTTTTTTTGCCTTAAAACCTAAGTCCTCAGGGAATGCAGCACAGCAGGTTCAAATTGTCATCTCTCTCCTGCGCGGCGATCCTCAGGATTGGGCTTTTTCCCTGACACCTGGGGATCCTATTTGAGTAATGTTGATGCATTTTTTCAGGCTCTGGGGTTATTGTACGATGAGCCTAATGTCACTGATCAAGCTGAAAAAGCCTTGTTGGCATTAAATCAGGGGCTTGAGAACGCTGAGTTATACTGTCAGAGATTCCGAAGGTGGGCAGTCCTGACCAAATGGAATGACGATGCTTTGGCAGCCCTTTTTCGGAAGGGTCTGTCAGAGAATGTAAAGGATGTTATGGTGGGATTCCCTGTCCCCTCTGATCTCAGTGATTCTATGTCATTAGCGATTCAAATTGACAGACGATTGCGTGAGCGTAGAAGTATGCGTGGAATAGTGTTGCCTTGTGAACCAGCTTCTGAACCCATGCAGTGTGATAGAGTGGCTTCTGGGGCACAGCGTCATGAGTTTCGAAAACGCAATGGGTTATGTTTCTACTGTGGTGATGCCCCTCATGCTATTTCAGCCTGCCCTAAGCGGGGAAGACATTTTGCACGTTCAGTTGTCTTGGGTAGTGTTCAGACTAAATTTTTGTTGACTGTTACCCTGATTTGCTCCCTGTCCACATTTTCTGCTCAGGCTTTTGTTGATTCTGGAGCAGCTATTAACCTGATGGATTTTGATTTTGCTAAACGTTGTGGGTTACCCTTGATACCCCTACGGAAGTCTATTCCCCTACTGAGGATCGATTCTACCCCTTTAGCTGAGAATAAACCTCAGTTCTCTACTCAGGTGATAATGAGGGTTGAACCTGATCATCAGGAGAGTTGCAAATTTTTGGTGCTGTATAATCTGCATGACATTATCGTACTAGGTTTCCCTTGGTTACAGTCTCATAATTCTGTTTTGGATTGGAAATCTGTGTGTGTAACCAGTTGGGGCTGTCAATGTGTTAATACTAACACTCCTGTTTTGTCTGCCTCCCCCCAGGCTCAGGATGTTCCTGACTTTTTGACTGATTTTTCTGATGTGTTTAGCGAAAGTAAATCTGCATCCTTGACCCCCATAGGAGCTATGACTGCGCTATTGAATTAGTGCCTGGTAGTAAATTCCCTAAAGGTCGCCTTTTTAACTTGTCTGTACCTGAACATGACGCTATGCGGTCTTATATCAAGGAGCCATTGGAAAAGGGTCATATCAGACCATCCTCTTCACCCTTGGGTGCCGGTTTTTTCTTTGTGGCCAAAAAGGATGGTTCATTAAGGCCGTGTATTGATTATCGTCTCTTGAACAATATCACTGTGAAATATCAATATCCGTTACCCTTGATTTCTGACCTGTTTTCCAGGGTGAAAAGTGCTACTTGGTTTACCAAGCTTGACCTCAGGGGGGCTTATAACCTTATTCGCATTAAGCACGGGGATGAATGGAAGACGGCATTTAATACCCCAGAGGGGCATTTTGAGTACCTAGTGATGCCCTTTGGGCTCACTAATGCTCCTTCTGTCTTCCAGTCCTTCATGAATGACATTTTTAGGGATTTTGTGGATAAATTTCTGATTATTTATTTGGATGATATCTTGATTTTTTCCAATGACTGGGACTCTCATGTGAAACATGTTCGGACTGTGTTCCAGATTTTGAGAGAGAATGCTCTGTATGTGAAGGGATCAAAGTGTCTTTTTGGCGTACAGAGGATCTCATTTCTGGGATTCATTTTGTCCCCATCTGTTATTGAAATGGACCCGGTCAAGGTTCAGGCCATCTGTAATTGGGTCCAACCTACTTCATTAAAGGTTCTTCAAAGATTCTTGGGTTTTGCCAATTTTTATCGCAAATTTATTGGTAATTTCTCTGTTATTGTTAAACCATTGACTGATTTGACCAAAAAGGGTTCTGATGTGGTGAATTGGCCTCCTGAGGCAATCTCTGCGTTCCAGGAACTTAAGCAGAGATTCACTTCTGCTCCTGTTCTACGGCAGCCTGATGTTTCTCTGCCATTTCAGGTGGAGGTTGATGCCTCTGAAATTGGGGCAGGTGCTGTTTTGTCCCAAAGAGATCCAGAGACCTCTAAAAGTAACCCTTGTACCTTTTTCTCTCGAAAATTTTCTCCAACTGAACGTAATTATGACGTGGGTAATTGGGAGTTATTGGCCATGAAGTGGGCTTTTGAAGAGTGGAGACATTGGCTGGAGGGAGCCAAACATCAGGTGATGGTCCTCACGGACCATAAGAATCTGGTTTATCTGGAATCAGCCAAGCGACTTAATCCTAGACAGGCCAGGTGGGCCTTGTTTTTCACACGTTTTAATTTTGTGGTTTCCTTTCTTCCTGGCACTAAGAATGTTAAGGCAGATGCCCTCTCGAGGAGTTTCCTTGCGGACTCTCCTGAGTTATCTGATCCTGCTGTTATTTTGAAAGAGGGTGTAGTTCTTTCCGCCATCTGGCCCAATTTGAGACTGGCTCTGGAAGAGTGTCAGGAGGATAAACCCGAGCGCTGCCCTATTGGGAAATTGATTGTCCCAGACCGGTGGAAAAAGAGTGTGATGTCTGAGATTCATTGTTCCGCGTTGGCTGGTCATCCCGGAATTTTTGGTACCAGAGACTTGGTTAGTCGGTCCTTTTGGTGGCCTACTTTGTCTAGTGACGTCAGGGAATTTGTGCAGTCCTGCGGGACTTGCTCTCGCTCCAAGCCTTGCTCTCGCTCTAGTGGTTTGTTCATGCCATTGCCTGTGCCCAAGAGACCATGGACCCATATCTCTATGGATTTCATTTCCGACCTCCCTGTTTCTCAGAGAATGACCGTTATCTGGGTGATTTGTGTTAGGTTTTCCAAAATGATACATCTTGTGCCATTACCTAAGTTGCCTTCCTCCTCTGAATTGGTGCCTTTATTCCTTCAGCATGTGGTTCGGTTACACGGCATTCCTGAGAACATTGTGTCTGACAGAGGAGTCCAGTTTGTTTCCAGATTTTGGAGGACTTTTTGTTCTAAACTTGGTGTTCAATTGTCTTTCTCCTCGGCTTTTCATCCTCAGACCAATGGACAAACTGAGAGAACAAACCAGACATTGGAGACTTATCTAAGATGCTTTGTGTCTGCTGATCAGGATGACTGGGTCTCTTTTCTGCCTTTGGCTGAGTTTGCTCTTAATAATAGGGCTAGCTCTGCCACTTTGATGTCTCCATTTTTCTGCAACTTTGGGTTTCACCCTCGATTTTCTTCAGGACAGACGGAGGCTTCTGTCTGTCCAGGTGTTGACTCTGTTGTGGAGCGTATGCAGCGGATTTGGGACCAGGTAGTGGAGAGGTTGTCCCTCTCTCAGGAGAGGGCCCAGCGGTTTGCCAACCGGCATAGGACTGATGGTCCTCGGTTTGAAGTGGGGGACTTGGTCTGGTTGTCCTCAAGAAATATCCCTATGAGAGTTGCATCTCCTAAGTTTAAGCCTAGGTTCATTGGACCTTATAAGATCATGGAGATTCTTAATCCTGTTTCCTTTCGTTTACTTCTTCCAGGGACATTTAAGATCCATAAAGTGTTCCACAAGTCCTTATTGAAGAGGTTTGTCGAGCCATTGGTTCCTATGGCTGTGCCTCCTGACCCTGTTTTGGTTGAGGACAATCTGGAGTATGTGGTTGAGAAAATATTGAATTCTCGTTTTTCTAGACGGAAACTCCAGTATTTGGTTAAGTGGAGAGGTTATGGTCAGGAGGACAATTCTTGGGTGTTTGCTTCGGACATCCATGCTAGGAGACTCATCCGTGCATATCACAGAGCTCATCCTGACCGACCTGGTTGCTCAAATGAGGGTTCGGTGACCCCTCCTCAAGGGGGGGGTACTGTTGTGAATGTGCTAGAAATGAATTCTGAGCAGAGGCTCCCTCTGGTGGTTACAAGCAGTAATGAACTATCCAATGAAGATTGTGAGGATTGGCGATCAGGTGTTACTGACTGGTCTTATATAAGGGAGGTTCCCTCCCAACAGGGTTGCCGGTGATCAATTGTTCTGGTCTCATCTTTGATTCCTGTTCACTTTGTAGCTTGCTGTTTCGTGCCTGTATCTTCTGCTAACAGATAAGACATTTTCTTCTTTTAGTTTTTTGTGCTTGCTTTTTGCATTTTGTCCTGCACTTCTGTGGGGGTCTGCCGGGTCCCCTCCGGGGGCTTGTGCTCCTCTCAGTTTAGTTCAGCCACTGTTGTTTGTTCATTTGCCTTTTCCAGTTTTTTCAGTGGCTGCTGTTTTGTTTTTGTTACACCAGAGAACTAATTTAGGTGGTAGAGGTCGTGTGATCTCAGGTGTTTTTGTAATTAGTAGTGTTGGTACTTTTCAGGGTTTTTTGGGATTGCAGTAAGCGTCCTTCCTATCCTTTTCTATTTAGGAAGTTTGGGCCCCAACGTTTGCTCATACTATTTTCTGTCTGTGTTTGTATTTCCTCTAGTCTAACCGCCATTATATGTTTGGGGGCTTTCTATGTTCTTTGGGATCTGCTCCGGGGCAGATAGTTTTCCTCTTTCTGTCTTTAGTAGTGTTGAGCGATATTGCTCGATATCTAAAAATATCGTATCGAAATTGTATCGCCGATAGCACTAAATATCGTCGATATCCGATTTCGATAGCGGAAGTCCCATGTAAGTCTATGGGAACAAAATATCAAAATTAAAAAAAACCTTTATTTCCTTGTAAACACTAAATATACACACATAGAATACATATATATATATATATACATGTCATTGTGACATATATATATACATATATGTATAGTTTATACACTTCTACATAGTAAAATATCCTCTGATTCAATTGCCGGGTAAAGCCGGCTTCTGTGAAAAGACAGAAGCACCCGACATGAAATGACACTTGGTGTACATAGGGTTAACCATGTCTTTTCATGTCGTTTGCAATCTGATTTGCACAAACAATTACATCAGTCTATGTGTGCAAAATTTCACACCTGTAGGGTTAATTAAAGGTGTAAATTCGTTGTAAAAAAAACGGACTTTTTTGCTACGAATTTACAACTTTAATTAACCCCTACAGGTGTGAAATTTTGCACACTGACACTCATGTAATTGTTTGTGCAAATCAGATATCAAACTACATGAAAAGACATGGTTAACTCTATGTAAACCAAGTGTCATTTCATGTCGGGTTCTGCATTTTCACAAAAGCCGGCAATTGAATTAGCGGCTATTATACTATGTAGAACTGTATGAACTATAAATATAAATATATATATATGTGTCACAAATTCAATGACATGTATATATATATATATATATATATGAGGTGTAAAATTGCTGAAAAAAAATGCGTGGGCTCCCGCCCTATTTTCGCAACCAGACAGACAAAGCCAGTGAGTGGGGCAGATAATAATAGCCCAGAGAGGGACCATTATTTTTGGCCCCCCCCGGCTACTAAAATCTGCCCCCAGACACCCCAGAAAAGACAAATCTATAATTAGATTCGCCCTTTCTGGCACTTTGCCCGTCTATTCCCATTGCCCTGTAGCGGTGGCGAATGGGTTAATAAGGGGTTAAAATGACCTTGCAATTGAAAGGTCACTTTAAGCCAGGTTAATAATTGAGAGCTGTCAATCAGACAACTATCAATTATTAATCCTATTGTATGAAAGAAAAATCAAACACACACACTTTAATAAAAAAGAAGTTTAATGAAATAATCACACAGTTTTTGACCATATTTTATTTACCTGCTAAAACCATTTCCTGTAATAAAAATAAAATAATAAAGCAAAATTATTCTTACCAATCCGATGTACAGTCAGGTCCCACGGTGTAATCCATCAGAAAGGGTTAATGTTTACTGCAGGGACCGCAGCTAATGCTGCAGCCTCACAGTAAACCCCCAAATGAATGAGTTCCTCTCCTGGCTGACAGGAGAGGAAGTGGAAAGCTTAATTGATTGCTTTCCACTTTCACTTCAGGTCAGCCAGGGACACAATCAGTGACGTCAGAGGGAACTGGTTAACAAAAATAGGGGATCCCCTCGAAAAAAAATGGCGTGGGGTCCCCCCCTATTTTTGTTAACCAGCCAGATGAAGCAGACCGCTGAGGCCTGGATTTTCAGGCTGTTATGGAGCCAAGATCCATGGACCTTGCCAGCCTGATAATACCAGGCCACAGCAGTCTGCATATCTTGGCTGATTAACAAAAATAGGGGATCCCCTCGAAAAAAAATTGGCGTGGGTCCCCCCTATTTTTGTTAACTAGCCAGATGAAGCAGACCGCTGAGGCCTGGTTTTTCAGGCTGGTAAGGATCCAATATTCATGGACCTTGCAAGCCTGATAATACCAGGCCACAGCAGTCTGCTTAGCTTGGCTGGTTAACAAAAATAGGGATCCCCTCGAAAAAAAAAACGGCGTAGGGGTCCCCCTATTTTTGTTAACCAGCCAAGTAAAATGCAGACTGCTGCGGCCTGGTATTAAAAGACTGTCAAGGCCCATGGATTTTGGCCCTCAACAGCCTGATAATACCAGGCTACAGCAGCCCCACATTTGGCGCATCAAAAGATGTGCCAATTGTGGCACTTTACCCGGCTCTTCCCACTTGCCCTGTAGCAGTGGCAAGCGGGGTAATAAGGGGTTAATGTCACCGTTGATTGCACGGGGACAATAAGCCCGGTTAATAATGGAGAGGCGTCAATAAGACACCGATCCATTATTAATCCCAAAGTTATTAAATGTTTAAAAAAAAGACACAGCAAGAAAAAAGTATTTTAATGAAATAAAAGAGACAACACAGTTTTCATTTCTTTTATTGTTCTCTCATTCCTGCGACGCCATCGATCTCCTGTAAAAAAAGAAAAAAAACAAACCAACAGTATACCACCTGTCCGACGCAGTCCATAGTAACGACAGTCCCACGACGATCCAGCTCTGCTACATCGCAATGACAGGCAGAGCCTGTCATCGCGACGCAGCACAGCTGATTACCTGCTTCCCCGGCGGTGACGTCATCGGACTGACTGCTTTACGGCCGGGATTACCCAGCAGTCACTGCAGTTATCGCGAGAAACTGCATGTGACTGCCGGGGAGAAGAGGATGGCGGCCATGAAGCAGTCCAGGACGTGACCGCCGGAGATCTTCTGCCAGGTAAGTGCCGCTGACTCCTGACAGACCCGACCGACGGACACTGACAGTGACAGACCCGACCGACGGACACAGACAGTGACAGTGACAAATCCGATTACGGTATTCGATATGACAAAATATCGAAACGAATTATCGAAAGGCCGATAGAGCTAATATCGGCCGATAGCCGATATTTGCATTATCGTATCGCTCAACACTAGTCTTTAGGTGTAGTTAGCTTCTCAGGCTGTGACGAGGCGTCTAGGACCAACGTAGGTACGCTCCATGAATGCCTTTAGTTGTGGTGGTTAGTCAGGGTACTGCAATCCCATAGTTTCCAACCTCTCTGGTGTATTTCCTTTTTTGCCTGCTCTCCTCAGCTACCAAATCATAACACCATAGGCTTCCATTGTAGCAAATGACGGACGACAATGGATCCATTGCTGTCCATTTTTTTGACGTACACAAAAAACGTTCCTTTGTCCGTTGTCTCCGGCCACCAGACAAACAATTTCCGACGGATCCGGCGAAATACAGATGAAACGTGAGGCCATCCGTCGCAATCTGTCGCTAATACAAGTCAATGAGAAAAAAACGGATCCGTCGGCATCAGTTGCAGGATTCGTTTTTTTCAAAATTTGACGGATTGCGACTGATGCAAAAATCTGATGTGTGAAAGGGACCTAAGCTAGTGTAAAAGCTGACTATGAAATGCACCTCCATTTTATTAAAAATATGTTTTTCCTATTTTCTCCTATTTGGGGTGCGTCTTATGGTCTGTTGCGTCTTATAATCTGGAAAATATGATAGCTATTTACTTACTATAGGGTATATGCTTATTTTTTTTTCTTGAGTTTTATATATCTGACATGAGTGATGTGTGTAACAAATAATGTGTGAGTGATGAGTGCAACTTGTATCTATTTAATGTGTTGAGTGAGTTTTGTACCACATCTATCTAATGTGTAAGTGCTGTTTAGGACATGTGTCTAATGTATGAGTGATGTGTATACAACTTGTTTCCAATGTATGAGTGACTTATTTGTTTCATATAAATAATATGTATGTGACATTCGTGTATTGTCATGTGCAGACTGCTGTTTTCAGTCCATCTGAGAACATCAGTCTGATTATGCTAATCACACTCTGATCAGAGTTTGATCATATATGGTTAGAGTGGGATCTGACTTTTTCAGGGGTGGAGACAAAAAAAAAGTTTCTCCACCTTTTCCATTCTGTCAGTCCCCAAAAATTGGATGTCATGCAAGTATGGCCGCATTTTTTTCACGGACCCATAGGCATGAATGGGCGAGTGCCATCCAATTCTCGCAAGCAAATTGCGCATGCTGCACTTTTTTTTCCTCAGATAACTCGGTATGAGTTAAAAATTGGACATGTGCACAACCCTATAGAATAACAGAGGTATAAGTGCCATCCGTCTAAACCACAAATGGACCTCGTCTTATTAAAACTGTTTTTTTGCAGAAGCCTTTAGTGATATCTTTTTCATTCATGTGTAAGTGACTTCTGCATCACATGGCTGTTTTAACAATGCTGAGATATATGTTTTTTCGCTAAAAAAAGGCCAATTTTACATTTTACTTTTGTTAAGATTTTTGTTTTGGATGTAATGAGGTGGTGTTACTAAAAGTTTTCCTTAGGTATCAGAAACACAGGAAAAACCCTAAAATTTGGTCAGACAATTTAGCTGACAAAATAGCACTTCTACCACTGTTACAAAAATATATATACATTTTGTGTTGATGTAAATTTGGTCTATTCGCATGTTTCAAAGGTACAGAAATGTGTTTCCTTCTGGTAAATCTTTTTACAAACTGCTATCAAATACAATTATTATCTCTGAAGATTTCTATAACCACCATTATATTTCAGAACTAAAATGATATTTATTTAAATAATATGCATTGATGGCTTTTATAAAAGCACTTCTTGTTCATATTTCACTCTTTTTAAGTCTTCTTTTCTTGGTACAGCTTTTTGTCTCTCCTGCCCTTTGTGCATAGAAAATTGGACGTGTAATTTAGCACAGTGGTCAATATTCATATCTACTGTGAAGCTAGTTTTTATAGACTTTAAGTCTTTGTCTAGTGTATGATACCAGCAAAGGCTAGTTTCACTGGAAGAAATAAAGGGTGAAATATCAGTATAATGAATATACATGAATATACATTACTTTATATACATGTTTAGCCTGTGTTAGAATGCACTGGAAGAAAAATCTGGTTTACAAAAGAAAAAAAAAGGTGAAGGTCAGGAAGTAAGCAAAGTAATGCATTTTCCTATTGCTGTTGGAATGTCCAGTTGGGTGCAGAAAAAAAAAATCAAATGTAGTGTAGGACACTAGGAAAAGCATCCGATTGGTGAAAGGACAGCGGACGTCTTCTAGTACATGCACAATGTATTCCAGAGCAATATAGCCTGCAGGTTGATGGTACTGCCACTAAATTAGTTACTTTTCTAATACAGATTAAGAGGGCAACAACTGGTAGGAGCAATCAATCTGAGAAACAGCATAGTTAATAGTAGTAACTATTGAGTCGTGACATGTCAATACGGCACTATGCCCAGATAACAGCTTATTACATTTACAAAAATTTTGTTTTAAAAAAAAATCACACTATAAGAGCTAATTCAGATGTGTGATTTGCCTTATACAGGGTGTAAGGTTTCAACTCACTCGGCTGCTTCAGAGGTAATCAGGAGACACGTTTCTTATCCAAAAAATCATCAGGTTTATTATATTATAAACCTCACAGTCACATGCAATACAAATCTTCAGTACTTCAGCTCCTGCCTGAAGCCTCACTCCTCATAGACACAGAGACCTCTCTGTAATGTCCCGCCGGGACACATGGAAGTCTGTTCACACTGGTAGACTCCCACACTCTCTTCAGACAGAGAGACCTCTCTGTAATGTCCCGCCTGGACACATGGTAGTCTGTTCACACTCACAGACTCCCACAACACTCTCTTCAGGTGCCAAGCACACTTCGTTACATAGCTGTAACCCCACCCACAGATGAGGTCAGGATCACATGGTTAGGTCACCTGGTCATGACCTCATCACAGGTCCTTTACCACAACACAAACCATGCTTCCATGCATATCTCAAGGAGCATACACAGTGCCCCCTAGCTGCATCAGGGGTCACTACACCACAAGGGTTTCATCAGAGTTTTGGTGAGTTGTATCAGTTTTTACCATCAGCATTTAGTTAGAGTTTCAGAAGTTTTTCTCAGACAGCACATGAATAGCATTTGAGTGTAAAGTGATTTTTTTTCACACACTGAAAGAATTGCATTGGTGAGATTGATCCCAGACTTGGATTAATATCAGACGTGTATCCGTGATTTTGTGCAAAATACTCAGTTTGCTTAAATACTTAAATACATCTGAACAAAACCATAAACTAATAGGTTGGTGCAGTGCCGATTTGAGACAAAGTGGGGCCTGAGCAAAAGTTAAAAAGTTAAAATGCTAACATATATTGCGCCATCACACACAAACATGTATACACAGAGAACATACTGTATATACACACACAAACATGTATACAATGAGCACATGTATACTCATATATGAGCATATACATGTATACACAGCATATTCATACACACTAGAGATGAGAAATAACTTCAAGCAGAATTAAATTTTGTGCATGACAATACTCCATCACATGCATGCAAATTAAAAGTTTTGAAAATTTCAAAATTTTCAAAATTTTCGTAAAATTTCCAACTTTTTTCACAAATGTATGTAAGGTATATAAGATAAATATTACCACTGCCATGAAGTACAACATGACACAAAAAAATATTCTCAGATTTGGTGGGATCCGTTGAAGCATTCCAGAGTTTTAACTTTATAAAATGACAGTGGTCAGAATTGTAAAATTTGGCCTGGTCATGATGGTGCAAACCGCCTTTTGGGGTAAATGGGCTAATCATACATGATTATACATAGTTGCAAGTAAAATTTATGTATGAGATAGCAAAGATGATTGCCTATAACTTGATGAGATTGTGAGATATGAAGCCGGAAATTCAAAAGCTCAAAACATTGTTACCCTTTTGGTCATTAAGATATTCAGAAAACATACAGACATATGTATACCCAGAGCACATGTATACAGACACATGCATACACAGAGTACATACGTGTCTACACAGAGCAAATACATGCAGACACATGTATACCCAGAGCACATGCATACACACATATATTCATACACACTACAGGGACTTACCAGTCTGTCTCATCTTCTTCAGTTCTTCTGAACTCCCACAGGGTAGATGAATTTTGGCTACACAAGTGACCAGTATTTGTACAAATTTCCTGATGCACTCTCAAAATTGGAAACTACACTGATCATTCAGAACTGCATACAGAACTACATCTATATAATATTTGCATTAAATGCTGGGGTCCCTAATGGGAGTTTGCCCACCTTCCACCTCTTACATGCATTGGCAATTTTTCATGTATGATTTCTATAAATGAAATCATTTATAGAAATCATACATGAAAAATTGTTTTCTGAATAAGACCTGTTATGAATGTGCTAGAGATGGTTTCTGAGCAGAGGCTTCCTCTGGTGGTTACAGACAGTACTGAACATTTCAGCGAGGAATTGCAATCTGGGTTCACTGACTGGTCTGATATAAGGGAAGTTCCCTCCCATGATGGTTGCCGGTGATCAATTGTTCTTGTCTCAATTGTGGTTCCTGGTTCATTTGGAAGTTTGCTGAGTCTTGCCTGCATCTTCTGCTATCAGATAAGATATTTTCTGCTTTAATTTTCGTGCTTGCTTTTTGCATTGTCCCCTGCACTTCTGTGGAGGTCAGCCAGGTCACCTCCGGGGGGCTTGTGCTCCTCTCAGTTTATCTGAAGCCACTGTTATTTGTTCATTTTCTTTTTCCTGTTTTTTCAGTGACTGTGGCTTGGTTTTGTTCACACTGAGATCTGATTTAGCGGGTGGCGAGATCGTGTGATCTCAGTATTTTTGTAATCAGAATTGTTGGATTTTTGTAGGGTTTTCTGGGTTGCAGAAAATAATCTCTCCTGTCCTATCCTATTTAGTCAGCTTGTGGCCCCAGCGTTTGCTCATTCTATTTTCGGTCTGTGTTCGTGCTTTCTTCTTGTCTTACCGCCATTACATGTTTGGGGGCTTCCTATTTTCTTTGGGGATCTGCTCCGGGGCAGAGAGCTTTCATCTTCCTGCCTTTAGGTGTAGTTACAGTCAGGGCCAGAAATATTTGGACAGTGACACAATTTTCGCGAGTTGGGCTCTGCATGCCACCACATTGGATTTGAAATGAAACCTCTACAACAGAATTCAAGTGCAGATTGTAACGTTTAATTTGAAGGGTTGAACAAAAATATGTGTTTGAAAATGTAGGAATTGTACACATTTCTTTACAAACACTCCACATTTTAGGAGGTCAAAAGTAATTGGACAAATAAACATAACCCAAACAAAATATTTTTATTTTCAATATTTTGTGGCGAATCCTTTGGAGGCAATCACTGCCTTAAGTCTGGAACCCATGGACATCACCAAACACTGGGTTTCCTCCTTCTTAATGCTTTGCCAGGCCTTTACAGCCGCAGCCTTCAGGTCTTGCTTGTTTGTGGGTCTTTCCCTCTTAAGTCTGGATTTCAGCAAGTGAAATGCATGCTCAATTGGGTTAAGATCTGGTGATTGACTTGGCCATTGAAGAATGTTCCACTTTTTTGCACTCATGAACTCCTGTGTAGCTTTGGCTGTATGCTTGGGGTCATTATCCATCTGTACTATGAAGCGCCGTCCAATCAAGTTTGCAGCATTTGGCTGAATCTGGGCTGAAAGTATATCCCGGTACAGTTCAGAATTCATCCGGCTACTCTTGTCTGCTGTTATGTCATCAATAAACACAAGTGACCCAGTGCCATTGAAAGCCATGCATGCCCATGCCATCACGTTGCCTCCACCATGTTTTACAGAGGATGTGGTGTGCCTTGGATCATGTGCCATTCCCTTTCTTCTCCAAACTTTTGGCTTCCCATCATTCTGGTACAGGTTGATCTTTGTCTCATCTGTCCATAGAATACTTTTCCAGAACTGAGCTGGCTTCTGGAGGTGTTTTTCAGCAAATTTAACTCTGGCCTGTCTATTTTTGGAATTGATGAATGGTTTGCATCTAGATGTGAACCCTTTGTATTTACTTTCATGGAGTCTTCTCTTTACTGTTGACTTAGATACAGATACACCTACTTCACTGAGAGTGTTCTGGACTTTAGTTGATGTTGTGAACGGGTTCTTCTTCACCAAAGAAAGTATGCGGCAATCATCCACCACTGTTGTCTTCCGTGGGCTCCCAGGTCTTTTTGGATTGATGAGTTCACCAGTGCTTTCTTTCTTTCTCAGGATGTACCAAATTGTAGATTTTGCCACTTCTAATGTTGTAGCAATTTCTTGGATGGTTTTTTTTCTGTTCTTGCAGCTTAAGGATGGCTTGTTTCACCTGCATGGAGAGCTCCTGTGACCACATGTTTCCTTCACAGCAAAACCTTCCAAATGCAAACACCACACCTCAAATCAACTCCGGCCCTTTCATCTGCTTAATTGAGAATGACATAACAAAGGGATTGCCCACACCTGTCCATGAAATAGCCTTGGAGTCATTTGTCCAATTACTTTTGGTCCCTTTAAAAACAGGGTGGCACATGTTAAGGAGCTGAAACTCCTAAACCCTTCATCCAATTTTAATGTGGATACCCTCAAATGAAAGCTGGAAGTCTGGACTTCAACTGCATCTGAATTGTTTTGTTTGAAATTCATTGTGGTAATGTCTAGAACCAAAATTAGATAAATGTTGTCTCTGTCCAAATATATATGGACCTAACTGTATCTCTCAGGCTGTGACGAGGCGTCTAGGATCAACGTAGGAACGCTCCATGGCTACCTCTAGTTGTGTGGTTAGTTTAGGAATCTGCAACTCATTATTTACCAACATCTCAGGTGTTCGGCTGCCCGGCAGTTGTTCCTGTCCTCCTCAGCCAGGTGTGGGATTCAGCCGGTTCTCCCCGGTTCGATGGAACCGGTTGTTCAAAAAGCAGCCGGTTCCCCGAACCGGGGAGAATGAGAGCGGCGATCCGGAACTATTTTGCACCTGAGAGTCGGCGGTTCCCTGTGCCGGCTGTCAAGCTGACAGCCGGCGCAGAGAAGCTGCTGCGTGCCGGCTCCCAGGGATCAATTGCACTGGCATCTATACAGACGCCAGTGCAATTGAAGCTCTGACTGCGGGTCAGAGCGACGCCAGCAGCGTGATCAGGTCATGTGATCACGCTGCTGACGTCACTGGCCGGCGGCGGCAAGGTGGGGGAACGATGGTGGTAAGTGTGCTCCAATATGGAGCTGAAGATACCACCGAAGATGGGGGGGGCATAATGTGTGAGTATGGGGGGGTGAATTTAGAGTGGGGATGGGGGGTTACTTTATGTGTGGGGGGATTTGGGGATGGGGGCTATTTTATGTGTGGGGGGATTTGGAGTGGGGATGGGGGGCTGTTTTATGTGTGGGGGGATTTGGAGTGGGGATGGGGGCTATTTTATGTGTGGGGGGATTTGGAGTGGGGATGAGGGGCTATTTTATGTGTGGGGGGATTTGGAGTGGGGATGGGGGGCTATTTTATGTGTGGGGGGATTTGGAGTGGGGATGAGGGGCTATTTTATGTGTGGGGGGATTTGGAGTGGGGATGGGGGGCTATTTTGTGTGGGGGGATTTGGAGTGGGGATGGGGGCTATTTTATGTGTGGGGGCTGGGGATTTGGAGTGGGGATGGGGGTATTTAATATGTGTGGGGGGATTTGAGGGTACTGAAGAGTATGTATGTATGAGGAAACAGTATGGGGGATGGTTGCAGACAGTATGGGTGAACGGGTGAATGTATGTGGACACAGTATGGGGAGTCAGGGCTATGTGTGAGCAGACAGTATAGTGAGGGGGTAAATATATGAGGAGACAGTATGCTGAACAGGGGGGATGTGTGAGGAGGGAGGGGAATAGTGTGAGGTGACAGTATATTGCAGATATTTTTATTTAGGGGCATTATAATGACTCTTCTGTCTTTAAGGGCATCATGCGGAGAGTTGGTGCAGAAGAGCGGAGAAGATGAAGGTCTGCAGAGACGGCTGTGGATGAGAAAAACTCATCATGGGATCTTGACAAGATGAAGAAAAGAAGAACGACTCCAGAGACAGCGTCATCTATAAGGTACCTGGATGTAAATATTATTTGTGAAATTGACTAATTCTCATGTCTTTATTTGTTAGGAGCATTAAAGGGGTTCTCCAGGTCTGTGTCACATAGAATGACTGCAGACTCAGCACAAACCTGGACAACCCCTTTAATGCTCCTAACATAAATAAAAACATGAGAATTAGTCAATTTCTGAATTCTCACAGTGCGCATTGCACGCTGTTAGGATTTTCTCGTGCCGGTGATTTACATACATGCGGTCACATGCTGACTAGACATGTGGGCCTCACTCAATGAAAATGAACGGAGCGAGGCCGGGCACGTCTAGTCGGAATGTGGCCAGAAGTATATAAATCACATGCTTGTGCTGACATGACCGTGTACTCTTGCCACCGGTAAGGGAGAATCCTAAAAGTGTGCAGAGCATTAGTTGTGAGAATTCAGAAGCTGCAATGTCAGGATTCAGCTCTGCAGGTTCCAGCAGTCATCACATGGACACTTCACTCATGCCATTTTCATACTTATGGTCCTGTGACAATGAGCTTCTCCTCCTGCTTCTCTCAGTTTTTCACTGAACATTGAGAGCATTAGGGAGAGCAGCTCGTCGGTACATGACTAAGTGTGCAAATCGCATGTGTGCGGGGAGGGGGCGCCGAAACAAATTCTTGCCCCGGGTGCCAGAAAGCCTAGATACGCCTCTGGCCGCAACACACCACCAGCCCCAGCCCCCGCGGACTGATCTCTGCAGTGCGGCGATTGGGTAGCGGGGCGCCGCGGCCATCTTCAGTCACGAGGAGGAGCTGAAGAGAGAGGAGAGAGCAGAGGCTGCGAGGCAGAGCTGCAGAGTCTCTGAGGTACTGTGTGTGTGAGCAGCTAGCTGCCTGAGCTGCAGCGCTACCTGGGGCTGGCCTGGCCTGGAGACTATTTGGGCAGTATGTGCTATTTGGGCAGTATGTCACTGTATTATTTGGGCACTGTATGAGGTATTATATGAGCACTATGTGATGATATTATTTGGGCACTGTATTGTTTGAGCATTATGTGACGGTATTATTTGGGCACTCTGTGACTGTATTATTTGGGCACTGTATTATTTAGGCACATTCAGTGCCAGGAGCCCTTCCTTCTTGCCTGCGGCTCCTTAGCTGCTGCAGAACCTCATTTTAAAGAGGGAAGGGAAGGAGAGTGGGGTGGTTTTTGTGAAGCTATGAGGGGCTGCCTTGCTGCTGCAGAACCTGTTTTTGCCTAAAACCTTTTATGTGGAAAAAATTAATCACACCTGGATCCTGCAGTTCCTCCAGGACTACAAGTCCCAGCAGAACGTGGGGAGCAGTGATGTAATCCTTCAGCCTCTGACTAGCTATACCTCCCCCCTTCTTTAAAAAGAGGTTCTGCAGCTGCGGAGGGAACATATATGTATGAATCACAACCCAGCTGCTGCAGAACCTCTTGAGGGAATCCCATTCCGCAGGCTTCGGGGGTGGGGGGTGTGGCTTCAAAAAATGGGTGTGGCTTAAAAGGGTGTGGCTTAAAATGGGTGTGGTTTACCGACGCACAAACACAGAACCTGTTGTTAAAAATTTGAATCCCACCCCTGTCCTCAGCTACCTAACATAACAGAGCCCTTAATCTATAATCATGCATGCAAGTATTGATACAATTGAGGTGCTTTTTTACGCAGTTTTTTCAAAACAAGCTAGAAGTCAATTGAGCAGTTTGGAGATGAATAAGTTCTTCCATTTTATTGCCCAATACTTTTGAAACCATGCTTAGCTTTGGTTAAAAACTATATAAAAAGGTGCATGGTTTTTTGTAGCCTAAAAGTTGATTGACACACAGGTTTTTTTTCCATAAACATCACTGCAGTTATTAATGCAGCTTTCTCCTGTCAAATTCTTGATGTAAAACCACTCATACGTAGACTTATATGTTTCTATTATTACAGGCTACACTAAACCCCATATGTAGTCTGACCCTGCCTTCAATTTATTCTGTTTTGCTGTACATAATGATGATCATGTTTTCTTGTAACTGCAGTCAGAAGCTCGGTTTAAGTTACAGCAGAGACCCTGCTGTCACTGCCAGGAGCATTGCCCACACAGCCCTGCCTGTTATCAATCACAATATTTAGAAGGCTAGGGGAGAGTGGGGGCTCCCTCTCCCTTCCAACCGGCATCCCTGCAATGTCATCGCAAGGGCCTGATCGTTGTCATGGTAACTCAAGGTCATATTATGATCTCCAGGTCAGCCAGGTACGCAAGCCTGTTAGACTATGCTGAGAGTGAGAGCATAGTCTAAGAGGATTCTTCCAGTGTAGTACCAACAGGAATAAAGCAATGCATTATACCAGTAATCAGACTAATAAAATGTTAAAATACCATAGAAGGACTAAGTAAAAGACTTAAAAAAGTAAAAAAATTGTAAAAATATTTTTTTTAAATATCACAAAGTGAATAAAAATTGAAAATATTATACCAATAAATAGGTATATTTATGTAAACACAAATATAAACAAAAAAAGTTCACATATTTGGTATCACCACGTCATCAATGACCTGACCTATAAAACTATCACCTTAATTAACCCTTTCATTGAATAACGTAGAAAAGCAATGGCAATAAAAATTGCATTGTTCAAAATGTCATCTTATCCGGCAAAATGATGGCACAATAATGTAGCTGGATTTCCCTGGGCAATTGGCTCCTTCCCTGTCCCTCAAGCTAGGAGGATCCTAGGCTATCCCTGTTACCCAGATTATCCCTGAAGGTGTGATGCTGGGGTTTCATACCTTGGGAGGTATGGAACATAAGTTTATAGGATAACACAAACCTGACAGACAGGGGAAAGAGACAGGGATAAAAGAAAACTAAAATCATATGAATACATTCACCAGGACTGGTAAACTAAATGGGAGAGGATTAAGAAAAGCACACAATACCAAATCCAAACAGATTATCCCAATAAACTTCACCAAGCAACTGCTACTAATTCAGAACTCTCCTTCATCACTAAATCAGGAAGTTGTAACTATCACTATCAATTCCCTAGTACAAGAGGTGAGCAAATATAACTGAGAAGAGTATCTACCATAGACCAGCAGAGGCAATTCAGGACCAAGAGCTCCAGGAAATAGACAGAAAATTTAACCCTTGCAATAACAGCAAGGAAAACCTGCACTGCTAAAAGGAAGTTCTAATACGTACAGGAGTTTGTGAAACCAGACGCGATGATCTTATCCCATGACAACTATGCTGCCATAAATCTCCATCAGCAGATTAAAAAAAACTATTGATCTCAGAATATAGCGATGCAAAAAAAATTATTTTTTTCTTTAAAATAGTTTTTATTGTGTAAAAGTGTTAAAACATAAAAAAAATAAATGTAGTATCGCTGTAATCATAATGACCCAAAGAATGAGGCTGCCTTTTCACTTTTACTATAAGATAAACAGCATAAAAACAGACAATTCCTGAACTGCTGTTTTTTATGTATTCTGCCTCCCAAAAATTGGAATAGAATACGATCAATGTCATGTGTTTGAAAATGGTACCAATAAAAACTTGAACTTGTTCTGCAAAAAACAAGCCCTTACATGACTCTGTTGGTAGAAATATAGAAAAATTGTAGCTCAATGTAGATACAAAAACATGTTTTTGCAAAAAAGCATTTTTATACTGTGAGATAGAAGCCAAATATTAAAATTATCTAAAACTGGTATCGCTGTAATTGCACCGGTCAAACGAAGAAAACTTTCTAATCACTTATTCTGCATGAGTAATGTCATAAAAAATAAATAAAACCCATTCTTGACCTGCTTTGGATTGTTTATTATTCTTCCCAAAGATGGCAGTAAAGCTCGGCTCACATTTATCCCATGCTCTGTGCTGATCGCCAAAAAATTGTATGGTCCCTTTTCTTCTCTTACCCATGTGAAAATGAAAAATTTGGGGCTGAAGCAACTGTATTTCTGGAAAAATGTATTATTTTCATTTTCACAACTCAACATTTTAAATTCTGTGAGTTGTGTTTTTTTCACTGTTTAAGCATGTTAGAGACACTGTAAGAACAACATGGCATCTGCTATCTATTCTAGACAATTTTGATCTCCAAAAGAACAGTATTTTCCTCTACACATTGGGTACCTATGTACTCAGGAGAAGTTGTACAAAAAATTGTTTTGTTTATTTTCTTCAGTAACTGTTTTGAAAATGCAAAATTTGTGGCTAAAGCAATATTTTTGTGGGAAAAGTAACATTTTCATGTTTTCCTCCACATTACTTTAATTCTGGAGAAGCCACTAAAAAGTTAATGAACTTCTTGAATGTGGTTTTCAGCACTTGGAGGGGTGTAGTTTTTAAAATGTAGTCACTTTTGGGTATTTTCTGTCATATAGGCCTGTCAAAGTCCATTTAAATGAAATGTGGACACTAAAAACATTGGTTTTGTTAATTTCGTTGTAGAAATGAGAAATTGCTGACAAAAATGAAACCTTTATAACTTCTCACCCAAAAAATTATGCTATTTCAAAAATGATGCTAATGTAAAGTATGTGAAGTGCTAAATGTCATTTATTAACTATTTTCTGTGATATACCATACATACTCGCGTATATGCCGAGATTTTCAGCCCATTTTTTAATGCTCAAAGTCCCCCTCTCGGCTTATACGCGAGTCATATACGCCAGGGGTTGGCTGGGGAGGGGGAGAGGGGGTGTCAGATCATGCTCAAAACCTGGTGCGTCTCTGCAGCCCCCCTGCTTCTCCCACGGTCCCTGGCTCCTTCCTTCAGCGGTCACATGGTACCGCTCATTAAAGACTTTAATGAGCGGTACCACATGACCGCTGAAGGAAGGAATAGTTGTCGGAGAGAATCAGGGGGGCTGCAGAGATGCTCCATGAGGGAGTAAGTATATGCGATATTCACCTGTCCCCAGTCCACCCCAGCGTGCCACTCTATCCTCTGCATCCTCTGGCTGTGACGTTCAGGTCAGAGGGCGTGATGACGTAGTTAGTGAGCGCTGCGCCCTCTGCTGAACATCACTGACAGAGGACCCGGACAATGGAGCGGCGCGCAGTGGTGGAGCGGGGACAGGTGAATATTGCAGGTGCCGGGGCCTGAGCCAGCGTTGACACTGGAAGCTGTCCCCATAGCGCGCCGGTGTCCCAGCCTGCTCATGAACCCGGCACCTGGCCCCCAGCGACGAGAAGTGAGTATGTAATTTTTTCTTTGCAGCAGCAGCATATGGGGCATAATCTATGGAGCATCATATGGGGCATAATCTATGGAGCATCATATGGGCGCATAATCTATGAAGCATGATATGGGGCATAATCTTTGGAGCATCATATGGGGGCATAATCTATGGAGCATTTTAAGGGGCATAATCTATGGAGCATCATATGGGGGCATTATCTATGGATGATCTCATAGGAGCATTATCTGTGGAGCATCATATGGGGACATAACCTATGGAGCATCTTATGGGGCATAATCTATGGAGCATCATATGGGGCATAATCTATGGAGCATCATATGGGGCATAAAACATATGGAGCATCTTATGGGGGCATAATCTATTGAGCATCATATGGGGCATAATCTATGAAGCATTTTATGGGGCCATAACCTTTACGAAGCAGCATATGGGGCATATTATTCTATGGACCATTTATGGGGCCATTATTAACCTTTGTGCAGCATTATATGGGGTGTATTTTGTATGGAGCATCTTATGGGGCCATTATTAACCTTTGTGCAGCATTATATAGGGCTTATTTTGTATGGAGCATCTTATGGGGCCATAATGAACTGTATGGAGCATTATATGGGGCTCCCGATTCAATATGGATATTCAAAAACATTTAACCTACTGATGTCTCAATTAGTTTTACTTTTATTGGTATCTATTTTTATTTTTGAAAATTTACCAGTAGCTACTGCATTTTCCACCCTAGGCTTATACGTGAGACAATAAGTTTTCCCAGTTTTTTGTGACAAAATTCAGGGGTCTGCTTATATTCGGGTTGGCTTATACACAAGTATATACGGTAACTATCTGACTTAAATGCATAAAAAAATCAAAGTTTGAGAATTGCCAAATTTTCATTTTTTCATAAATAAATGCAAATTACACTGCTCAAAAAAATAAAGGGAATACATCCTAGATCTAAATGAATGAAATATTCTCATTGAATACTTTGTTGTGTACAAAGTTGAATGTGCTGTCAACATAATCACACAAAAATCATCAATGGAAATCAAGTTTTTGAATCAATGGAGGCCTGGATTTGGAGAGACCCCCAAAATGAAAGTGGAAACAAGTCAAAATGAAAATCAAAACAAGACAAAATTAAAGTGTAAACAAATCAAAATGATGCTCAGTATTCTGTGTGGCTTCCACGTGCCTGTATGACCTCCCCACAACGCCTGGGCATGCACCTGAAGAGGTTGCGGATGTTCTCCTGAGGGATATCCTCCCAGACCTGGACTAAAGTATCCGTCAACTCCTGGACAGTCTGTGGTGCAACGTGACGTTGGTGGATGGAGCGAGACATGCTGTCCCAGATGTGCTCAAGCGGATTTGGGTCTGGGGAACGGGCGGGCTAGTTCATAGCTTCAATGCCTTCATCTTGCAGGAACTGCTGACACACTCCAGCCACACAAGGTCTGGCATTGTCCTGCATTAGGAGGAACCCGGGGTCAACCGCACCAGCATATGGTCTAACAAGGGGTCTGAGGATCTCATCTCAGTACCTAAAGGCACAGGATACCTCTGGCGGGCACATGGGGGGCTGTGTGGCCCTCCAAAGAAATGCCACCCCTCACCATTACTGACCCACTGCCAAATTGCTCATGCTGAAGGATGTTGCAGGCAGCAGGTTCACACTCAGCAAATGTGACAGACGTGACAGAGTCTGGAGACGCCGTGGAGAGTGATCTGCTGCCTGCAACATCTTTCAGCATGACTGGTTTGGCAGTGGGTCAGTAATGGTGTGGGGTGGCATTTCTTTTGAGGTCCACACCCCATATGCTCGCCAGCGGTAGCCTGACTGCCATTAGGTTCCGAGATGAGATCCTCAGACCCCTTATGAGACTATATGCTGGTGCAGTTGGCCCTGGGTTCCTCCTAATGCAGGACAATGCCAGAACTCATGTGGCTGGAGTGTGTCAGTAGTTCCTGCAAGATGAAGGCATTGAAGCTATTGACTGGCCTGCCCGTTCCCCAGACCTGAATCCAATTGAGCACATCTGGGACAGCATGTCTCGCTCCATCCAACAACGTTACGTTGCACCACAGACTGTCCAGGAGTTGACAGATGCTTTAGTCCAGGTCTGGGAGGAGGTCCATAAGGAGAACATCCGCAACCTCATCAGGAGCATGCCCAGGCATTGTAAGGAGGTCATACAGACACGTGGAAGCTACACACAATACTGAGCATCATTTTGACTTGTTTCCACTTTAATTTGTCTTGCTTTGATTTTCATTTTGACTTGTTAACACTTTCATTTTGGGGGTCTCTCCAAATCCAGGCCTCTATTGGTTCAAAAATTAGATTTCCATTGATGATTTTTGTGTGATTATGTTGACAGCACATTCAACTTTGTACACAACAAAGTATTCAATGAGAATATTTCATGCATTTAGATCTAGGATGTGTTATTTGAGTGTTACCTTTATTTTTTTGAGCAGTGTATATTGACCACAATGTACCACTAACATGAAATACAAAGTGTCACAAGAAAACAGTCTCAGAATCACTGGGATTTGTAGAAACATTTCCGAGTTATAACCTCATAGTGACAAGTGGATTTATAGAAAGGATTATGCTTTCTATAATAATACAACTTACAGAATAACTAGTGAATAGAAATATATTCCCTAAATTCACTTACTCAGTAAAGGAGGGAGCCAGTTCACATTGACTTCACAATGAGAGTCTAGAAATGTTAAAACTTCTCCTTTAGCCATTGACGCTCCAGTAACCTGGTGCGAATTAGCCCTTCCCTTTTCTTGGTGCGCACAATTCTGACCTTTGAATAATATGACATGTAATCCTCTAGTTTTTCCTTTAGATGATCTGTAAAAGAAAGAAATGTGTTCATTAGATTTTATGAAAAATAAAAGCTATTTCAGATTAGTAATGACTATCTACTTAAAAGTATTACACATTTAAAAGACCCCTCAAAAAATTAAAATACATTTTTCAAAGGTTTTATGAAATAATTTAGGCTAGACAGACTATTTAGGACAAATTACTTTCTGCTTTAGCAAATAGCAATTTTTCCTTAGGACATTTTCTGAATAGGACCTTGTTGTCCTATTGTGCTAATTGCTCTACATTCATAGTCGCTGCCATGGCTCTTGTGTGCTAAAAGGAATCACAGTTGTGTTCACATGGTGTATCTTGGCCAGTCGAATCAGGTGGTGTCTTAATTAGTGCATGCAGAAGAACTCAATGCGCCATTCATTGGGTATGATATCATGCACTAAAGCACAATACCTTGGTCATATTTTAGAATATTCTTTAGAAAAGGATCTGTTAAGACATTCTCTATAAAGTGAGCTTCTTCTTTTTGGGACATCTCAGTTGGAGACAGAATTACTTGAGCAATTCCTAAGCGTATTGCTGCTCTGCTCTACCAAAACTTGATGAGGCAACTAACATACATTTTCTAAGTATAATATTGATAAACAAATTTATAGAAAATGTGAAATGTGATAATTAGAAAAACTAAAGAAACAGGACATGCTGATTATAAATTATTCCTAATGCCTTGTATATTTGAACAGTCTTTTGCAAATCAATCACACACATTTATATGTCACAAACTAAATAAAGTGTAAAATCAGCATGACTAAATGCTTTTATGAGAAAAATTATTTGGCATATTGTCACCTGTGATGAACATCAGCATGAATAAAATCAATGCTCTTTATTTTATTAAAATAAGGGCACAAATATTTTATTCTATATAAATACAAAGATGCCTCCTAAGGTAACTTTATATGCTTCTAGTGAGAAACATATAATCTTTACATTTAGAACAATGGATCAAAAATACCTCTACACATGATCCCTATAATTGCATTAAAATGCTATTTGAAAGAAAACCTTTATATTTCTCACCAAGATACCACTCATTTTTAAAATATATTTTGCTTGATAAATAAAGTAATGGAATACTTTGCCAGGACTTGCAACTCAATCATTGTTATTAAAAAAAGCAAAGACTTGAGAAAAATGGCTGGATCTCATTGGATTTTAATTTGCTAATATTGTGTCCATGCAAATAGCTTAAAGTCTAACCAACATATGATATACTGTTATGTCATTTCCGGACTTACTGACCTTGATGCAGGCTCAGAAACTGAGTCTGCACCTTTCCATGCAAATTATGACTGTCATATTCAGCCATCATCTGCTTATCACAACCGCACGTAGAGTAGAACTCTACATGCGGCAGTTCCCCGGTTAAATGCTGCTGTCAATCTCTTGAACAGCACTTCGAAAGGGGGCGTCGCTCCTTGATGCAATCACTGATAAATTGTCATGACGGCCTGTTGAAGAGCTACAGGCCTGTCATGATGGTTGTTCCATGAATATCTGCTATAGTTTGCTCCATATGTGATTTTTTTTGCAATATATGGCAATACTGTGGTATGCTGTACATAGTACAATCACCGCAGAAGAAGAGTTGAAAAGGAAAACACAAAAAATGGAAAATAGCCATGTCAGGAAGGAGTCAATTTTTATGTGTAACATTCTGGTTATTCATGCTTGCCACAAAAGTAACTAAGCTGATAGAAAAAATGTATAAATCCCTGTTAAAATGATATTTTTTGTCATGTAAAATATTATACCATAAAAACTAATTTCAGAACTTTTTCTACTTTTAATGTCATTCATAATCAGTACAAAGCCATTGATAAACCTAAATAATTTTGATGGTGGAAAATAAAATAACAAAAGTAAAAAAGTGGTTGCATAAGTGTGAATACCGTCTTATAATTAGGGATGTTGTTGTATTCAGAATTAGACAATCACATTCAGACTCATGTAATTAGCAGTCAGTACATAGCTGACATCATTTAAAGGGAAATTAATCACCATTTGCGTTTTAGATATGAGACTATTTTCTGCTTTTATAACTATTTTTTTAATAACCAGCTATTTATAGTATTTATACTTACCTTCCTAACATTGTAAGCGTTTTTTATTATTTAGTTATCACATTTCATGTATTTTTTTAATTATATCAAAATAAAAATTATTTTGAATCACCTTGGGCTATTTATCACTCATTTTAGCCTGAGGTGATTCTCAATGCTTTTAGTTTTTTATTGCATATTTAATAATAATAATAATAATAATAATAATAATTTTATTTCTATTGCGCCAACATATTCCGCAGCACTTTACATTATAGAGGGGACTTGTACAGACAATAGACATTACAGCATAACAATAAACACGGATCAAAGTAGATACCAAGAGGAATGAGGGCCCTGCTCGCAAGCTTACAATCTATGAGGAAAAAGGGGAGACACGAAAGGTAGATGGTAACAATTGCTTTCATTGTTCGGACCAGCCATAGTGTAAGAATTGGGTGTTCATGTAATTCTGCATAAACCAGTTAACAGCCAAAGTATGTAACAGTACAGACACAGAGGACTATTAAATGCATAAAGCAGGAGAGATATTTAGAGTGTTTTCCCAGTAACTAATGAGTGGACTCTATTAAGCCATTTTCTTTGTATTTTACAGACTTAATAATGTCAAAATGACCTTAACATATGTAGATTTGGGTAAACAGATGGTAACCAGTGGTAAGCTAACAGCCTGTTTGATAACAGAGCCTTGATTGAACATGGTTGTTCAGCTGGTGTGTCTCTATTTGCTGATGTGCATCAGTTTGGTGTAGTGACCAGGCTCATTACTGGCCTGCAGGGAAATAGGTTGATACCTTCGTGAGCCTCTGTGCTCTGTGCCATCTACTCACCTATGTGAGCAGTAGTTGGCATAATATACTTGGTGCATTATGTGGAGAAAAAGTCAGCAGCTAAATACTCATTTAGCAAAAAGCCATTATAATACAGTGTGCCTGTAAAGTCATGTCGCACTTTTAACCAGTCCTGGAAAGCAACAAAAGATGATAGAAATGTAAAATCTGCTCCAAACAAAAGAAAAACTCTCCCAGTTTAATACCTATTCAGTACAGTTCGATGAGGGCTCCATTTGATGCCCTACACACATCCAAACAATAGTGAAGTTCTTGCCACACACGGGTAAGGACGTCTGGTATCACAAAGTGAATAACATCTGTGATTCTCTGTTTTAAGTGATTAATGTAACTGATATGTTCAATGTACACATGTTGCTTCACATAACCCCAAAAGTAAAAGTCTATGGGCATCAGATCCGGGGATCATGGGGGTCATGGCTTGACAGAACCCCTTCCCATCCACCACCGAGCGAATGTTCTATCTAGAAACTCACGAACAATGGTGGCGTAGTGTGGAGGAGCGCCGTCCTGTTGAAAGATGACAACTTCTGGAAAATGTGGCACTGCATACAATTCCAACATGTCAAGATACGTGTTTGTCATCACAGAGTGCTCCGCAAAACAAAATGGGCCGATCACCTTATCATGCATCAGGCCACACCACAATTTCACTTTAGAGGTGTTACGTTCATACTCATCGTAGGCATGAGGATGTTCAGCAGACCATATTTGGACGTTATGGCGATGAACATGTCCATAGATATGGAAGGTCGCCTCATCGCTAAACACAATCTTCTGCAAAAATCTTGCATCACAGTCGATCTCATGAAGCATATCTGTAGCAAACACGCATCGTGTGGGTCTATTTGCTGGTTTGATAGCGTGCAACAGCCGCAATTTGTACCCCATAAAACAGAGACGTTTCTTTAACACCTTATGAACTGTAGTCTTGCTTAGGTGTAATTGTCGAGAACACGCACGCACAGATTTTTTAGGGCTCCTTAGGTAGCTATCCCATACAGCCTCTACAGACTCATCACTGACTGATGGCCTACCAGAACGGGGCTTCTCCACCAAACTGCCGGTTTCCTTCAACTGCTTATCCCACTGAGTAATGTTATTCCTATGTGATGGCGCTTTGTTATAAATGTGCCAATATTCACGTAGCACTTTGGTCACGGATTCAAATTTAGTGAGCCACAGAACACACTGAACTTGCCTCTGTACCGTCCACATCTCAACTGGCATGGGCTTCTCCGCTCTATACATGGTGTTACGTCATCATCTGCGCACGTGCACATGCTGCCATATCATCTTACAGAAACTGGGAGGGTTTTCCTTTTATTTGGTGCAGATTTCACATTTCTATCATCTTTTGCTTTAATGTGACTGGTCAAAAGTTCAACAAGAGTTTACGGACACACTGTATATAGAAACAAATGTATATTTGTAAATGAGGATAATGTAAAATGTTCATGTAGCTAAACAATCGGGTCCCAAATACAATGTTACTAGTGTAGCCTTGGAACCCCAGTTCAACATTGGTAGTGACTGAAAAAATATCTGTTTCAACATGTCATCTTTAATGTAATTACTGATGTTGCCTCGGCTACTTCTTGTAGCAGCAGCTCAGGTCCAGGTGGAGTGTTTTGTTTCTGCCATGAGCATAGAGGGATTTCCTTGTCAGATATGCAGATGGCAGGTGTCTACTCCCCCAGCAGTGAACAGAACTTATTCTGGTAATGTGCCAATTTTAATTTCCTTTTAGAAGCCTGAAAACAACCTCCAATATGCTTTTACAGCACGTGCCTAAAAGAATGCCTGTCATCAAGCAATCAAGCATGCAACAACCTATGCGTGTCAATGCTGCAACAATTTTTTGCCATAGAGTCTTTGTCATCAGCAATTTTACACACAGCCTTGTCTCCTTCTTGTTCATGGGATAAAACAGTGATACAGCAACAAATCAGCCTCCTGTCTGTACAGCAGTGCTGACTAGGTCTCTTAACACCCGGCAGCTCTGGCTCTCTCCCTACACCCAGCGATTTCATGACTGCTAGATCTGGAGGAGGAGACATTGTTAGTGGCTCCTGAATGGTATACACAGTGCTTGTTCATTGCTGTACATACAGGGATCACGAAGGCAGATATGGTAGTAAATCATCTCTGTCTTCTCTGCAGGGAATCCAGCTTTGTCTAAAATCCAGTTCCCTGCTTCGGCAGCTGCATGATGACTTTTTGGCAGCTTACTTTTGCACTCTTGTTTTAAAATCGTCTGGACATTTAATGTTAATTGGCAGTACAAAAGTGGTTAATTTAATGATACCTGGGGTAAAGAAATACATCTTGTGGTTCTTGTGTAATCAAATAGCAAATAGTTCTCCAGGAGGCAAATAGCGCTCAGTCCCACCCTAGTCTCACCATGTGGCTAAGCAGTATTGTACAGCCACGTATGGGGTATTTCACATTAAGCAGAAATTGTGTGACACATTTTGGTGACTTTTTACCCATTTCAAAGTGTGTAAATGTAAAATCTTGGGCTAAAATGAAACGAAATTGGTAGAAATGTAATTTTTTTTTTCACTGAGCAGTGGTATAAAATTCTGTGACACACCCATGGTGTCTATGTGATCACTGCACCCTTAGGTGAATTCATTGATAAGGGTAGTTTGTAAAATGGGGTTCTACTGCTCTTGCACAATAGGATCTCTCTAAATAATTGCAAAACTTTCCAAGTTTTTTGTCAAATTTCCAATTTTAGACAAATAAACACAAGTCATATGAAACAAATTTTACAAATATCATGAAGTACAATATGTCATGAAAAATCAATTTCAGAATTAGTGGGATTCATTGAAGAGTTCCAGAGTTATTACCACATAAGTTGACACTGGTTAGAATTGAAAAATTTGGCCTGGTCACGAAGGTGATAACAGCCTTGTGGGTGAAGGGGTTAGAAGTTATAAAAGTTGTGTTTTTTAACATATTTATTGTATATATTTCCAAAAGAGAATTGAATCAATCTTCAAAAAAATGTATTCTCTATTAATCTTTTAAAAGTTAAATTATTCAAAATCTGAAATCTCAAATCAATGCATACAAATTTATTGCTCCTATTAAACAGAGCACTTCAAAGCTCAATTCTTTGAAGCAATGGGACCTCATCAATCAGCAAATATAGCATTTCCTGTGCTAAGTTTGGGAAACCCCTTTTATAAAAGAATGAATCCTTAAAGTCTCTTTCATCAGTGATATTGACATTATATACTATACCTAGAGCAGGAAACTAAACGCTTTGCAAAATCATATTTTAGGCAAGTAAATAATGGGATACGTATAGGGAAATGAAAAACACAAGAGCATTCAAGTTATCATCTTAATGTGCCAAAATTCATGACCTTTAATATGTAATGTTGATGCACAAATTTTTAATTTTACAACTTAAAGAAGTTGTCCACTAAACTATGCAGTGGGCAGATAGATATAAACCTTGAAAAAAAGCTTTTTTCAAATACCTTGTATTTCCAAATGTGCCTGTGTTTGCTGCACTATTGCTGTCCACTCATCCTTATCACATGACCCTTGGCTGCAGCTGACTTTGATGTCCCGTCATGTCATGTCAACTTCTGGAACTGGAAGCTGACCCGGCCTCACCGAGGTGGGACCAAGTCTCCCTGAGTTACTGGGCTTTGGGCTGAGCTTCACTGCACGTCACAACTGAATATCTCCCAGGCTTGTTGTGCTCTGTTAATCAAAGCAGTGCAAAAGAAAGCCAGAGTGATGCTAGGCTGTGACACGCGGTAAAGTTACACCCACAGCACAGTCACTCAGGGAGACTTGGTCCCGCCTCAGGGATGCTGGGTCAACTTCTAATTCCAGAATTTGACATGACATGACCGGACATCAAAGTCAGATGGGGGTCACATAATGGTGATGAGCGGAAAGCAATAGTGCTGCTCACAGGCACATTTCAAAACACATGGTATTTGAAGAAAGCTTTATTCCAAGGTTTACATCGATCTGGCCACTACATATTGTAGAGGACAACCTCTTTCACAAACAATGAATGAAAACTATTATAAGATGTACAAAATATCTTGATGCAGAAAATGTTAAATTATAAACCACTGTATATGTTAAGTTTGGTGCCCAATTACACTTTTCTACCTCTAGATATATTACTGTATTGTGCTATATGTGTTAAATTAGAAAATGCTATATTTAAACTTCACCAGCTGTGATAGTCAACAAATTACTGTGATTAGTTAGTTTATCAACCAAATAGATTTTCAAATTTGTGACCATATATAGTTGTATTGCTTAAAGGGTAACCTGTCACGCTGTCTAATGATATGACTACAATGTCAGTAAACTATTTATACAGGAACCACACTCAATACAACATATAGTTTAGCAACATCAGAATGTAAGTATAAAATAGATTTACCTGACACAATATCAGCAGAACTTAGGGTTAATCTTGAGGACTAGATGTGCAGAAACGATATCAGTTGAACTCAGGGTTAATCTTGAGGACTTGATGAGCTGTAACAGGAAAGAGGAGGACCGGGGTCTAACCTGACCCTACACTGGGGTCCTAACTAATCCCTTACCTTGGAGGTACTGATAATGGTTCAGAGGTCCAAGTCTCCAGCCTAACCCTGTCTCCTATCAGACCCTGAACCCTGTAATCAGTCCTAAGAAGGATCCTGATTACCACCAAAGGGATAGGGGCTGATCTCAGCTAAATACACAGATTAGACATATAAGACAGACAGGATAGCACTCTCTTGCATACACACTCAAACACCGAAGGAACATAAATGGTCTGGGAAATAAACTCTAAGCAAGTTAAGCTTAAAACAACTAAGGAGCTCTCAACTAGAGTCTATACAGATTCATTCCTATCTGTGATCTGCATGAAGGGTATCACTGGCAACTCCCAAAGCAGACAACCAGAAACTTAAAGGAAACCAATCAACAAATAATCAATTGCAGCCGGGAGAAACTGCACCCAGTCCCAGCACCGAGCACAGACAGAATTAACTCCCTAGCTGCCAAACACAAAGAAACAGCAACTCAGCTGTGAGAAGTCAAAATGTGCAACCGCGACGATCTTCGTGGCAATGCACACATGACAGTACCCCCCCTTCTACGAGGGGCCTCCGGACCCTCAGGGCCAGGCCTGCCCGGGTGAGTTCTGTGGAAGGTCCAACCAAACGATCTGCGTTAACATCAGACGCAGGGACCCCACGTCCTCTCCTCCGGACCATACCCCTTCCAATGCACCAAGTACTGAAGGGACCGGCGATTCAGGCGAGAGTCAATGATTTTTGATACTTGAAATTCCAAGTTACCATTGACCAACACTGGAGGAGGAGGTAGAGGTGACGGTATGACTGGTGCCACATACCTTTTAAGTAATGACTTGTGGAACACATTATGAATTTTAAAAGTAGAAGGGAGTTCCAGACGAAATGCCACAGGATTAATTATGGAACTGATCCTGTACGGCCCGATGAATCTGGGACCCAGTTTCCAGGAGGGCACTTTAAGTTGTATATTCCTGGTAGACAACCATACCAGATCGTTCACATTCAGATCTGGACCAGAAACTCTCCTCCTATCAGCCATACGTTTGTAACGGTTCCCCATCGTACTCAAATTATTCAATACACCTCGCCACACAGAAGCAAGTGACGACGAGAAACGCTCCTCCTCAGGAAACCCAGAAGGACCCCCCCCATTGAAAGTACAAAACTGGGGATGAAAACCATATGCCCCAAAAAATGGGGACTTACCAGTGGACTCGCTCCGCCTGTTGTTAAGAGCGAACTCTGCCAGAGGCAAGAAAGATGATCAGTCCTCCTGGTTCTCCGAGACAAAACACCGGAGATATGTCTCTAAACTCTGATTCAGACGCTCTGTCTGACCATTGGTCTGTGGATGAAAAGCCGAGGAAAACGACAATTGCATCCCCCGACGTAAACAAAATGCCCTCCAAAATTTGGACACAAACTGAGACCCCTATCTGACACCACATCAGAAGGCAACCCATGAAGTCTCACGATCTCCCTAATGAACACCTGCGCCAGAGTTTTAGCATTAGGGAGTGCAGGAAGAGCAACGAAATGTGCCATCTTACTGAACCTGTCAACAACCACCAGTATGACAGTATTCCCTGACGACGGAGGAAGATCCGTAATGAAGTCCATAGATAAATGAGTCCATGGACGCTCCGGAAGTTTCAAGGGTAAAAGGGTCCCAGATGGACGGGTATGAGGAGTTTTAGAGCGAGCACAAACCCCACAGGACGCGACAAAAGTTATAACATCTTTATTAGCGTTAGGCCACCAAAATCGGCGAGAAAGGAGATCTAAAGTAGCCTTACTCCCTGGATGTCCTGCTAAAGCAGAATTATGATGTGCCTCAATAACCTTTTGTCTCAACTGATTCGGGACAAACAGTCTCCCTGGAGGTCCTGCAGAGGCGTCCCCCTGAGCCTCTAACACCTCCTCCTCAAGCTCAGAACATACAGCCGACACTACCACCCCCTCCTGAAGGATAGGAATCGGGTCATCCGTTTTCCCGGCCCCTGGGAAACTGCGAGACAAAGCATCAGCCTTTACATTCTTAGACCCCGGACGATAAGTGACGACAAAATTAAACCTGGTAAAAAACAACGACCATCGAGCTTGTCTGGAATTCAGACGCTTAGCGGATTCTAAATACAGCAGGTTCTTGTGATCAGTAATAAGGTGACCGGGTGGACTGCCCCCTCCAAAAAGTGACGCCATTCTTCAAAAGCCAATTTAATGGCCAAAAGTTCCCTATTGCCGATATCATAATTCCTTTCGGCGGACGACAATTTCTTAGAAAAGAAAGCGCACGGATGCCATTTACCAGGGGACGGACCCTGGGACAATATAGCACCCACCCCTACGTCAGACGCGTCCACCTCCACAATGAACGGCTGAGATACATCTGGTTGGATGAGAACGGGTGCCGAAGCAAAACATCTCTTTAAAGAGGAAAAGGCTTGGCAAGCTTTGTCCGACCATCTAGAAAAATCCGTCCCTTTTCTCGTCATGTCAGTGAGAGGTTTGACGACAGACGAGAAATTACAAATAAATTTCCGGTAGTAATTAGCAAACCCCAAAAAACGCTGCAGAGCCTTAAGATCCCCTGGCTGATCCCATTCAAGCACTGCTCTCACCTTTTCAGGGTCCATACGGAAACCGGAGGCTGACACCAAAAAACCCAAAAACTGAAGTTCCTGTACGGCAAAAACACACTTCTCCAGTTTGACGTATAGTTTATTGTCTCGCAAGATCTCCAACACCTGTCTCACATGCTCCTGGTGAGACACAAGATCTGGTGAGTAAATTAAAATGTCATCCAAATATACGACCACAAACACCCCCACAAGGTGACGAAAAATGTCATTAACAAAATGTTGGAATACTGCTGGTGCAGTAGTCAGACCAAAAGGCATAACCAGGTTTTCATAATGTCCCTCCGGCGTGTTAAACGCCGTTTTCCACTCATCCCCCTCTTTTATTCTAATCAGATTATACGCCCCCCTGAGATCCAATTTAGAGAACCATTTGGCGCCAACAATTTGATTGAAGAGATCAGGAATAAGAGGGAGTGGATACGGATCTCGAACAGTAATCCGATTAAGTTCGCGGAAATCCAAGCAAGGGCGTAGGCCTCCATCTTTTTTCTTCACAAAGAAGAACCCCGCGGCTACAGGGGAAGATGAAGGTCTAATATGCCCTTTGGCCAGACTTTCGGAAATATAATCTTTCATAGCCTGTCTTTCAGGACCAGAAAGATTATACAACCTAGCTTTAGGTAACTTAGCATCAGGAAGAAGATTAATAGAGCAGTCATACACACGATGAGGAGGCAACTCCCGACACCCCTCCTCAGAAAAAACATCCCCAAAATCCTCCAAAAAAGGAGGCAATGTACTAGGTACGACCGCACTGATGACTGTGTTCATGCAGTTGCTTTTGCAAAACTCACCCCATTGGCTTATCTCTCTGGACTGCCAATTAATTACAGGGTTATGTTTAACCAGCCAAGGAAGTCCCAACACAATGGGAGTAGGTAGACCCTCCAACACATAACAAGATAATTGTTCCCTATGTATTGCCCCTACCCGAAGGTCAATGTTATGAACCTCATGAACAAAGCTACCTTGGCCGAGAGGCCTGGCGTCAATGGAAAAAATAGGGATCGGTTTGACCAATACACTCAGATGCATACCTTGAGCCTGAGCAAACTGAGTGTCAACCAGATTGGCGCTGGAACCACTATCCAGAAGAACAGATAATCTCTTCACTCTAGTACCAAACACCACCTCCACTGGTACAAGGAACTGAGAAGAACCGGCGGATGAAATACATACTCCCAGGTTGTCATCCACCACACAACCTGGGATTAGCAGTTTTCCGGCGACTTTTTACTTAACAAGACACGAGATGGACATTCTCCAACAAAATGTCCCTCTTTCCCGCAGAAAAAACACCTTCTAGTCCTGCGGCGTGCCGCCAATCCCCTACTACAAAAAGATGTCCCTCCCAACTGCATAGGCTCATCCGAACAGACAAGGGGAACCTCAACATAAGGACTTTAGTAGTAGGTGGAGTAACAACAGGGAGTGGAGTTACCTCACCCCTCTCCCGAAGCCGTCTATCAGTACGGATAGCTAGGGCCATAGCAGCCTCCAGAGAAGGAGGAGACTCATACTGAGCCAAAACGTCTTTTAATTTGTCAGAAAGCCCATGACAAAACTGACTCCAAAGAGCTGGGTCATTCCACTGAGTATCCGTGGCCCATCTACGAAACTCAGAAGCAAATTCCTCCGCAGGACGATCTCCCTGCTGTATCTTACGTAATTTAGTCTCAGCAAGAGAGAACCGATCTGGGTCATCATATACCAATCCCAGAGCAGTAAAAAATTGATCTACAGACTGTAGAGCCGGGGATCCCGGAGGAAGGGAAAATGCCCAGGATTGAGGGTCCCCTTGAAGAAGTGAGATAACAATTCCCACTCTCTGCTCATCACTCCCTGATGATCGCGGCCGAAGCCGAAAATATAATTTACATGCCTCCAGGAAGGTAAAAAATTTGTCTCGCCCACCAGTGAACCTATCTGGAAGAGCTACTTTAGGTTCAACTCTGGTTTGCTCCAGGGGAGACAAAACTTTGGACTTAATGTCCGTCAGCTCCATGGATAATCCCTGCAACTGCAGAGCCAGCTGGGCTACTGGATCCATGGTAACTAGAGATAATTTTTTATGGCCAGTGAAAATGTCACGCTGTCTAATGATATGACTACAATGTCAGTAAACTATTTATACAGGAACCACACTCAATACAACATATAGTTTAGCAACATCAGAATGTAAGTATCAAATAGATTTACCTGACACAATATCAGCAGAACTTAGGGTTAATCTTGAGGACTAGATGTGCAGAAACGATATCAGTTGAACTCAGGGTTAATCTTGAGGACTTGATGAGCTGTAACAGGAAAGAGGAGGACCGGGGTCTAACCTGACCCTACACTGGGGTCCTAACTAATCCCTTACCTTGGAGGTACTGATAATGGTTCAGAGGTCCAAGTCTCCAGCCTAACCCTGTCTCCTATCAGACCCTGAACCCTGTAATCAGTCCTAAGAAGGATCCTGATTACCACCAAAGGGATAGGGGCTGATCTCAGCTAAATACACAGATTAGACATATAAGACAGACAGGATAGCACTCTCTTGCATACACACTCAAACACCGAAGGAACATAAATGGTCTGGGAAATAAACTCTAAGCAAGTTAAGCTTAAAACAACTAAGGAGCTCTCAACTAGAGGCTATACAGATTCATTCCTATCTGTGATCTGCATGAAGGGTATCACTGGCAACTCCCAAAGCAGACAACCAGAAACTTAAAGGAAACCAATCAACAAATAATCAATTGCAGCCGGGAGAAACTGCACCCAGTCCCAGCACCGAGCACAGACAGAATTAACTCCCTAGCTGCCAAACACAAAGAAACAGCAACTCAGCTGTGAGAAGTCAAAATGTGCAACCGCGACGATCTTCGAGGCAATGCACACATGACATAACCATACATTTAAGTAATTTTTCAGAATAGCTGACCTGTGTGTAGCACCTTGCAATTTGCAGTTGACTTTGAGCTGGTGGGAGGATACAATCTGCAATGAGCTCTATGATCTCTTCAATACAAATCATAGCTCTAAGAGGCATTCCAGCTGTTCATCATT
This sequence comes from Oophaga sylvatica, assembly GCA_033576555.1. NCBI lineage: Eukaryota > Metazoa > Chordata > Amphibia > Anura > Dendrobatidae > Oophaga > Oophaga sylvatica. Next base: position 131,915,143 of record JARQOD010000001.1, on the reverse strand, counting down.
TTTAGCATACAGAAAAAAGTAACAGCAGCATGAAGGTCAACATACATCTGTACTAAGCAATGTAGCTGTGAATCTAGCTTTGAGGTATAGTAAATACTTGTTAGAAAGCTCTAAATTCTGTATCTCCCAATGTTTGTTTCCTCACTACACATCCACGCTTCCCGTTCCATAGAATTAGGCTGTGTAACCGGTCATCATTGTGATCTGACAGACCATCTTTTACAATCAGGACAGGATTAAACTTCTCATATTTTTAGAGAGTATGACAAATTCAGAAGGCAAGCAAGAGGTGAAGAATTGGATCATAACTTGAGAAATATGTAGAACTTTTTGCTAATATATCATACAACGTTATTTATATTCATGTGTGTTATTGATTTATGCATGTGAGGAGATGGCCACAGACTAAAGACTATAGGACCCCTGGGCGAAGAGGGGAGCAAATGGATTGAATGGACATGAACTTTTTCAAGCATGCAGCACCAGTTATATCAATCTTATTGTTGTGTTTTATTAGGGATTTGCTCACTCGTCAGTTGAAGGTCCACATATTTCTCCTGGAAAGTATTCAGCCTCAGCAGTGAATGTTTCCATTCAGTGACAGCAAGCAGAGGAAGATGTGAGGGCTCAATCTTATGTATGCATAAAGGCCAGACAGGAGATTGGTAGTCAGGTAAAATTTCTCAGGGACCTCAATTAAGTGTTTGCTCTCCAAGTCAATAGAACCATTATGTAGATGGGGACAGTAGACCCATTGGAGCCATCACCACAGGTAATCTTACATGCAGTCCCAGGTGAGGGGCTCAACATCTGGAAAATACCTTCACCAATGCACAGTTAGCTTTGGAGGGGTTGGGATGTTTCCTGAGGGCCAAGAGCAATTCTGGAGGATGGCTTAGGGTATTTAGGACACTGACAAGAAAATAAGGTTGTTGTTGGCAGGACTTGGATACACGTACTACAGTCTTGGTATCTGTTGTCTGGTTGAGCATGGGCTGTAACTGCAGACTTTACTGGTGGGAAATTCAAGAACTATAGGTCAACCAAAAGATGGGAGACAGTGAATATCACCGGGTACGAGGGCAGTGGAACTATCAGTTATGGGTTGGGATCTTGTGGACTGGGGGCATTGTGGACATCTACCTGGAGTTGCTGTAAGACCATGGACGTAAGGAATAAAAAATAGTTGCATCATTAGCCTGCCTTGGTGATTATTACAACCCACAACCTAAGATCTTCAGAGTACAGTTCTATTTTAAATACTCTAAGATAATATAAGTAACAGCTGCTAACGTTCACCAATAGTAATTACATTATTCTCTCCAGGCAGAAATAAAAATGTTACAAATATTTTATATTAATAAAAAATACATTTGTTAGACCAATAAAACTGCATTTGAATATGATCAAGTTTCAGTTAATACATAACTGCTTTTTCTAAGTCTTCGCTTCTTAACTTTAAAATGAAGCATTGTCTTTCAGTATCAATTTAGAAGGAAATTCTCTAAAGGGAAATTATAATATGACATGCAAAATATCAAGTGGAATGGGACTCAATGGCCTTTAAATCTCTTGGAGACAACACGTTGAAGTCATTTATTACCACTGATTCCTACACAGGCCAGCTCTGTGTGACTATAAAACATTAGACTATGATGGCTACATTTATAATCCACAATATTACATAAATTTTACTTGCAGCAGGGCAGACCTCAGAGAGTTGTCAGTATTTAAATTTTACACTAAGCAATAAATGGAGCACCTTAGATATAGAAAAGTCAGCAATCCTGTCACTAGGAATAAGAGACTGCCCAATTTGTGATTCAGAAACAAAATATATTATTGGTTCTCTCACAGTGTAGATTAGATAAGGCAGTAAATCAGAAATCTAATGTGTGCCAGGCACCTAACCGGGCAGGAGTTGGCGCAGAATGTGACAAACAAGACTTGTACAGAAGTGAACTTTGCCTAAATGCTGTCAGTGTTGTTATGATTAAGGGCACAGTGGTATTCTCTTTCTGTATTAACCCATAAAACAATTATTTTATTGCAAGTATTAATGCAGATCTTTTATCTTTCTTCATGTTTGAATTGGTGTTTTCTTAAAAGTCATCTAAGATTCCAAAATGTTTTAGTTATAAAGGTTTGAGTACGTCATTGCTTAAAATGATGGAATACTCTTCTGCATCTATTTTGTAAAAAATAAAGAATAAAAAAATGAATGTTTACCAAAGTTCTGTAACCTACAGATTGCAGGTAAGAAAATATTTTATGTCACTGTCTTTATTTCATCATTGCTAGTCAAACAAATTCTATCTTTAAGCTTTACAATTGTGAAAAAAACTAACACATTACACAAAAGGCAATAAATATATGTGTATGAGCTAAGCAACTTTGTTAGAAAGTATATTTCTGGAATTATCATTCTTCTGCTACTCAGTGCCTACAAATAAGTCATATTTATTGCCAACATACAAATGCAAACATCTAAGGCACACATTGATCTGAAATATAAGACAAAATATTGAAGATGATTAATAATATTTTAGTTAAGTTGAGAATGAATATATTAAAGGGAACCTGTCACTAGGTGTTCTCCATATAAAATACTAGCATTCTAGTATGCTGTATGTATGACCTCAATCCACTATTTATCGTTGCGCTGGCAAGCCAAGCATATATGAATTGAAAATTAATAGTCACCTATTCCCCAGCACATAGTCTTGCCCACCCCTCTGCACTGGCATCAATGATTCAGTCAGACTGCGGTATGCCCGAGGATTGCATCGCTATCCTCACGCTGGTCGTCTGCTCTCATGACATGACCCAGAGGGCATGTATATCTATGCAGCTGTCACTATCAGGCCAGGAGAGCAGACAGCCAGTCAGAGGACTGTGGTGAGAGCCTTGGGCATACAGCAGTCTGACTGAATCAATAAGTTATTTAGCAGTCTGACTGAATCAGTAATGCCGGTGTGGAGGGGTGTGCTGGATTAGGAGAAGGTATGAATATTAATTTCACATTTATATGTGCGCTGGCAACTCAAACCAATGTAAATACGAAATTAATATTCACCACATAATCCCGCCCACCTCTCGCAGCCGTCGTCATTGACTGGGTGTAGACAGACTGCTGTGCTACTTGCCTGAGGATCGCATCTCAATCCTCGGACTGGCCATCTGCTCTCCTGACATGAGTATGATAGCATTGTGTTTCTATGAAGCTGTCTCTCTCAGGTCAGGAAAGTAAACGGCCAGTCAGAGGATTGTTATGCAATCTTCAGGCGTACTGAATTATTGATGCAAGTTAATAATTTGACATCATGAAAGCATTCATAAAATGTGGATTTATCCACATGCTTGTAATACAATCCAGAGATGAATTCACAAATTCTGCAGGTTTTAGAGCTTGTTGCACAATGTAACCAGTTATAAGCTTGTACTGCTTGGTCTAGTGATTTGATTTTTGGAACTGTTATAAATTGTTAACATTTTGTAAGCGTTGTCTACATTGATGATGGATAAAAACATGTTTCTCTTTGTTTTAAGACCTCACCAAAACTGCTGGAGATGTGGCTGCCAAGAAGCTTGTATACTGTCTCCAAATACAACCTGCAGAATTGTGACTGCCCAGGGCAGGGTAACAATTACATGAAAAAGTACTCAATTACATACAGTAGGTTGGAGAGGTTAACTGTGGAAATGGTAACATAGTCTTTCAGGCAAAAATTTGCTTTCAATGGATTTTTTTAGATTAGAAAAGAATATGTTTCTTTTTCCTGCTCTTGTCCATTTTCCAAGTTTCTCCAACTAGAGATGATCAAAAAGATTCACATAAGTCTTGTCCAGAGAACATGTCGGTAGTCCATGGCCACCAGACCAGAGGTTTGAAAGACCTCCTCATTTCTGCTAGCATATCCTATTGATTAGTAAGCCTGGTCCAACATCATTGTCGAGGGGCACCACATGCATGATGTCATGCCAGGCCTTCCAATAGGAAAAGGCACTGAGGATTCTGGCAGGTAGAAGGTTAAAATGGCTCTGGTCCAGAGGCAATGAGCTGCCCATGTGGCTACAGAATTGGATTCCTGTGAATCTTTTTGACCATATATATCTCCAACCCATTAAACATAAAATACATACAACACATGGATGAAATATTGATAATATCCACGTGCAATCCATTTTTTCAAGGACCCATTGACTTCTACTGGCAAATATGAGCCATCATTCAGGTCAAGAATAGTTGTCATTTTTTTTAGAATGCTTATTATATTCTTTGTTAAGTTTCCTGGAAATGCATCTATTATATATATTTAGCACAATGTCACAATGTAACAATGCTATTCACTTAAAGTCCAGCTGATTTATTTCAGTCCTCATAAACCACATCCCAGGAAACTTAAAACAACCCTTGTATAGCATTACATGAAACATAAAACATCAAATCCATGCAATAGTGCTGTTTAGCCCACCTGCCTTCTATGTCCTTCAGAAAAGGTACTCAATCTAGGAGATCTGCACACCTCCATTCACACAGCCATAAATGAGACAAACATGTCTCATTTTTCCAATTGAATTGCACTCAGGGCCTTTCAGCTGCTTATAATCAACTTGTCACGGCTTTTTATCCTATATGTACTAAAGCATTACTCTAGGTTTATCTTCCATCCACTTTCTGACTAACAGCCACCTTACCACTTACACAGATAAAACAATCAGAAAATATATAGGTTATTATTAGAAATGATGTGCTTTTTTTATCCTTCTCCAAATAAGCAATATAATCAATTTGAACAGTATCGCACTGGTTAGTGATGAAATAAAAATCCAAACACTAGCATCATTTGTGAATTTGCGGTTATACTAAAGTTAATATAACCACTAAAACATACGGCCTGATTTAATATCTCATAGGGAATGCAGAAATTGCACTAACATAAAGCCATTACTGTGTGTAATTATGTCTGTGCTTCTAGTGTAATATAGTGCGGGCGGCTACTAGAATTTTAGATAACAATAATAAAAGCTTAGATTTGCACAGCTGCCCGAGCTCAGTTTTATTTCTAAACATAAGAAATATGCTAAGTAAACATATTCCATACTTGTACTTGAAATATAAAGTATCTTAAAAAAAATCTTCGAGTCCAAACTATTACTATCAGGTCTGCAAATATTTTGGCCTTGACTCTACAACCTGCTATATTTAAACCAGAAAGCAAACCTTGTATTCCGCATTTTCTGATATGAAACTTTATGTACAGATGATGCAAGGAATATTTCTTTTTCCTTCTATAAGCCTCAGGGACACAAATAAAGTATGATTTGTAATTACTGTACAGCAAATAATCAGTATATTTAACAGGTCCACCTGTCTGCAAAGCACAAGGCTTAGAGGGAGTAGCAGCACTCGTTTGGTGCATGGTTAACCCAAATAGCACAAAAAATATTGAGCTGTTCAGAATTCGCTCCAGATTTATGTGGGACCATGAGCATTAGAATTATATTCTTTCCTACATTCAGGTTCTACTCAGTAATACAACCAAAGGTGTTTTTATATGCCAGGTATAAATATGACACTGACCTGAACAATCGTAACTTTTTTAGCTTTACAATAGTGTAGCTGAAGGAAATCTTGTTTTTCGTGAGATGAGCTGTAGTTTTTTTAGGTTCCATTTTGCAACATAGCATAGTTTTATTCACATTGCCTTTTATTATGAAATAAATGTTGAAAAAGCAATAGTGATATTAATATTTACACCATTGACTGATCATCTGTATGATACCTGTTGTTGCAATGTTGGTGCTGCCAAATATATATGTGTCTATAAAGTACCAGTATATAAAGCCTGTACAAGGCAATTAAAGGGATTATATTACCTTCTTTTTTTCAGGAGTACACCACTCTCCTGCCTACCTGCTTAGCGGGGGTAGTAACATTCCTGAAGATTGACAGTTCAGACGATCTTTGCATTGCTAGCAGTCCAAACTGCGCTCGCCCATGCTGCAGATTCATATCTATAACTCTTCTCTGTAAGTTCAAGTACTGGTTTGGCATGCAAACACTGATGCAAAATAGTAACTAAAATACTGCTCCCTGCCTAGGTAACTTTTTAGTAGGTAGCGGAGAAATAGGAATTAGGACGAACCCAGATGCTATAGTGTCTAGGCTATATATCAGAACCTGACACGATCTGTAAGTTAATGTGTCCAAGAAACATCAAGCACCATCAGTGGACACATTATTGCTAGTGGAGTAGGAGATTATAGGGACTGGGTTTGTCCTAATTCCTATATCTCCGCTACCAGTATATGTGGAGCATAAATCAATTCATTAACTGCGCATACAATGCCCTGTTGAGTGGCAACAATAGGGAGAGTAGCTGCACAGCAGGAATGGTATGGCTGACATAAATGAATGGGATCAGTCTGTACATAGTTCCTTCAATTTGAGTATGTAGAGCCCTTTTTATGTGTTTTGTTTTGTGACACTAGTCAGCAGTCAGCACCTTATAGCGCTACAGCACTTTAATTGCTTACCCAAAATATACGGCTAGCAATGAATTTTGGTGTTTGACCACTTTTTTGGGCTAATGTGCAATAAATCTCATTTAAGGTGGTTTTTGATAAACCCAGTGGGATTTACAATCTATTGTCATTAACCCTTTAGTCGGAAGAGGAGGACTAGCATAGAGTTTACAATGAACGATATCTAGTTCCTTCACTTCAATAGATGGTTTTCTTCACATCAAGCTAAATACCATCTTGTTTGTCTCTGTACTAGTGTTTAAAGTTGAGCGTAACAGGTCGGTCAGAATCATAAGTCGCCGACTTTCGCTAAAGTCGAGTTTCGCCGAGCGAAACCCGACCATAGCGTGAAGTCAGCCATGTGGTCGCTGACCCGATCGCCAATGTCTGTTTTAGAATAATGCTTGCAGGCGCCTTTTTTCAGCCAATGAGCAAGGACGTACACTGTGGGCAACGAGATGACATCGGCAGCATCCACCACAATCTTAGAGAAGGGCATTGCAGTGATTGACTTACTTTGGGGGGCGTCATAGTGGCTATAAAAACCCTGAACGCCGACCGCCATTTTACTTCTGCCGATCTTAACAGTAGGGAGAGGTTGCTGACGCTGTTTATCAGTAGGGAGAGAGTTAGGGCAGGAAAGAGTTCTTCTGTGCTTGTGCTGATAGCAATTGTGCTGTACAGTTAGTGTGCAGTGACAGGGGAGGATTATCTTGTGTGCAGCAGCGCTGGCTATTATGCTGCCTGATAGCTGTATTGCTGTGTGTACACTGCTGTGCAGACTGCTTTTTACAAAGCACTAATACTTTTATTCTTTTTTTCTGCACAGTTACCGAGCGTTTTTTCCCACACCGTATAGAGCTGTATGCTCCTCACACACTACAGTGTACAGGCTGGGATCACGGACAAATACATGCTGACCATCTGTGTGTGACTCCGGAAATATATACGGGGATTGAAATTTTTCCCTACACTATATACACCTGGTATCTTCAGATACAGTACCCTTTTTCTGCTTTTTATATTCTTGTCTAATCCATACTGAGCCTGAAAGCGTCTGTCTGGGACTCTGGAAATATATACGGAGATTTACAATTTTCCCCTATACTATATACACCTGGTATCTTCAGATACAGTACCCTTTTTCTGCTTTTTATATTCTGGTCTAATCCATACTGAGCCTGAGAGCATCTGTGTGTGACTCTGCAAATATATACGGAGATTTACAATTTTCCCCTATACTATATACACCTGGTATCTTGTGATACAGTACCCTTTTTCTGCTTTTTATATTCTGTTCTAATCCATACTGAACTTGAGAGCGTCTGTCTGTGACTCTGGAAATATATACAGAGATTTACAATTTTCCCCTATAATATATACACCTGGTATCTTGTGATACAGTACCCTTTTTCTGATTTTTATATTCTGGTCTAATCCATACTGAGCCTGAGTGCGTCTGTGTGTGACTCCGGAAATATATACAGAGATTTAAATTTTCCACTTCACTGTGTACAGCTGTACTCTTCTGATACAGTACCATGTATCTGCTGGTATTTTTGGTACATTTTCCAAAACATGAGGAAGTATGGTTGAAGAGGTCGCGGACCTGGGCGGGGGGCAGCTGGTACTGATGGTGATGGTGGTGCATCTGCTGGTAGTGCCAAAAGCACAATAGCACCTAAGGCAGGAGGTGTTGAGCCTGCATTATCATCTGGCTCCAAAAGGCCTGGAAGGCTCCCATTTCTGGGAATAGTTAAACCGCTTTTAAAGCCGTAGCATCAGGAACAGGTTTTAGCTTACATTGCCGAAACAGCCTCCAGCTCTATCGCCTCCTCTTCTGAAGTTTCAAAAAATGCAAGCACTGAGTCGTCAGTGCAGGCTCCTAGTCAGGAACAACACCTTTCCTTGTGTCCTTCACCCCCACCAAAAGTGAAGGATGCGAAAGCTACACTTCAGATTACTCCATGGAGCTCTTTTCACATACCATGCCTGGGTTATCAAGTCAAATCCTGAATTCCCCAGTACAAGATGAATCTGACAAGGAGTGCACTGATGCACAGCCATTGCTATATGATTATGCTGGTACATTAACCCAGAGCACTACATTGCCCTCGCAGTCTACTGAGCCAGAATCTGACCCTGATGAAACTCAGGTGCCCCTTCCCGCATACTATATCACCTTACAAGGTGACACAGAGGAAGGTGCAGATGAAATTGAAGAGGAGGTGATGGATGACCCAGTTGTTGACCCAGATTGGCATCCATTGGGGGAAGAGGGTGCCACTGGCAATAGCTCAGAAGAGGAGAAGGATCCGCAGCAGGCATCGACATCGCTGCTGGGGTTATCTGACAGGCCCGTAGTAGTCCAAAAAACGTGTTAAAAAAGCATAAAGAGTTGCAGGACAGCTTGACCAGACGGTCAAATTAGCACAGTGTGCAAGCCCTTAAAATTTATCCCATAGTAGGTAGAGTGCAGTGTGGCACTTTTTTTACCAAAATCCTATTGATGAGGCAAAGGTTATCTGTAAGAAGTGCAGAATGACCTTTAGCCGAGGGAAAAATCTCCGAAATTTGAATACCAGTTGCATGATTAGACATTTAAACACCATGCACTTTCAAGCGTGGACGGAAAACAAAACCTCATGTAGCACATGTGCACATGCTCCGACTGAAGGTAGCCAGCAACGCTACATCGCTTCCCCCACTGTAAGCCCACCGGTTAGCACACCACCTGCAAGAAATGTTGAGATGTCGTCGTAAGGCCAAAGCAGTCAGGGAATCACAATGTTTTTGCATTGAAAGACTGAATCTAGGCCATCACCACCACCACCATCACCATCACCAACCCCCTCTCAGTCCGCCATGTCCACCGCTAGTTCCTCCATATGCATCTCTCATGTCCAGCTCACCCTAGCAGACACTCTGATTAGGACAAGAAAATACTCATCCTCTCATCCGCGTACACTGGCTTTGAATGCCTACATTGCCAACTGATCTCATTAGAGATGATGCCCTTCCGTTTGGTTGAAAGCGCAGCGTTCCGAGAGCTCATGGCCTATGCTGTGCTGCGCTATGACTTACCCAGTCAGCACTTCTTTTCTAGAAAAGCCATCCCACACATTTGTGGGAAGATACACGGCAGGCAGTTTGAGGGCAGACATGGAGTTGTCAGGTGTGCAGTGGTCAAATCTGAAAGACCTCTGTAAAGTCCTTTAGTGTTTTGAGGAATGCACACGGCTGGTAAGCACAGACGATGCCATCATAAGCATGAGCATCCCACTTATGCATCTGCTCATGCAAACTTTGACGCACATTAAGGATCAAGCGTCTGCAGCGGAGGAGGAAAAGGAGAAGTAGGAGGAGGGAAGCCTTGATGACAGTCAGCCATTATCTGCTCAGGGAACTGTCCTGGATGAGGTGGAGGAAAAAGAGGAAGAGGAGGAGGAGGATTAGGGGAATGAGTATTTTGGGGAGGAGGATGCTTCTCAGGGGTCAAGAGAAAATGTTGGCTTGCCAAGGTCAGGTACAGGGTTTGTGCGTGACTGGATGGATGTGGATTTGGCAGAAAGTGCTATTCCACCTACCACTGGCACTGCATCATTGACACCTGGAACATTGGCCTACATGTGTGATTATGTCTTGCGGATCCTAAAACGGGACCCCCCACATTGCCAAAATTATGAAGGATGACAACTACTGGTTGGCCAGCATCCTCGATCCACGCTATAAAGGCAAATTACAGAACATCATGCCACAGGAGAACCTAGAGCTAATATTGGCGAACAAACAAGCAACTCTGGTAAACCATTTGTTAGAGGCATTCCCAGCACACAGCAGCGGTGCAGGTTCTACCACGAGCCGTACTGGGCCAAAATGGAAGAGGTGTTCGTGGTGCACACATCCGAAGAGGCATTGGAGACAGGGGTTTCATGACCATGTTGTGGACTGAGTTCTCGAGTACCGCTCACAAGACTGGTAATACTGAATCGATTGCAACAGACAGGAGACAGCAATTGTCAACTATGGTTCAAAATTACCTCTTCGCCCTATCGATGTTCTCCCTCACAGTTCATTCCCCTTTGACTACTGGGCCTGTAAACTGGACACCTGGCCTAAATTGGCACAATATGCCTTACAGGAGCTCGCTTGCCCTGCTGGTAGTGTGCTATCAGAAAGAGTCTTCAGTGCAGCTTGATCAATCCTGACAGAAAGAAGTACCCGGCTGTCGACCGAAAATGTTGGTGATCTCACCTTCTGTAAGGTTCTGTGTACATGTTCCTGAAACTCAGTTTGTTCGTCAGCAATTTTACTTTCTGTCTTGCTGCAGCTATCTTGCCCTCAGTCAAAATGGAGTTTCCAGCTTGCATGTTCCCGCCCTGATTCTCTCCTTTTGCTTCTTAAGCAGCCACAGCTGAGCAATCAGTGCTTCAGAATCTAGCCTGCAGTGAACCTGTGACCTGACTCCTGGAAGCCTTGGACTATGTACTCCAGCTATTCCTACTGAGGAACTCTGAAGCACTTGTGGACTCTGAACCCTGCTCTTTGAAAGACCCACGTTTGCATGGACTTACGGTAACAGAGAAGAAGATCCTGAACCTGTTGTGGAGAGTGATTGCTGAGCTTAGATTACTCTGGCCTGCTGTGTCTCCTGCTTCTGTGTCTGCAAACTGTGTGACTATTTTTGCCAACTTGTATGAAGTAATACAAGACTTTCTATATCAAACCTGTGTCTCATGTATTTTCATCGCACCCAAGCACAAGACGCTATATGAACTGTACTACATACATTACAAGATTCTGAAGCCAAAACGTTAGTGTCTGCTGGGTCTGGAAAGGCTGTGTCTGCTGTAACTGTGGATATCGGATGTCCGGTTGTACTTTCTGTGATGACAGTGGTTGTGACTTCTCACAACCATTCCAGGTGAGCAATTCCCTTAAGTGTTTTTTTTTCTGCAGTGTTACCACAGGTAAACACTATTGTTTTTTTTTTTTCTTTTCTCTTTTTTGTCTGCGGTAACTGTGGATATCAGATGTCCGGGTGAACTTTCTGTGATGATAGTGGTTGTGACTTCTCACAACCATTCCAGGTGAGCAGTTCCCTTAATTTTTTTTTTCTCTCTGCAGTGTTACCACAGTTAAACACTATTGTTTTTTTTTCTCCTCTCCTCTTCTTCCAGTACTCCTGTCTTAAAAGATCTGGAAAATGGAGGCCCGCATAAAGGAACTTTGCGGAGTGACTGATAATATCCTTGCAGATTTGCTGAATATAAAGACCCGTTTTTCAAGCCTACAGGACCTCACTAATCACAATTTGCAAGTGTTTGGACAGACTGCCCAGGATTTGCGAGCCAGGATTGAGGTTCTAGAAGAGCGAGTCCAGGCTCCTGCCGTAGCCCCGAGTTCTGGGATTCCCAAGTTGCCCCCTTTTCGTTTTGGCGGTGAACGTGAGAAATTCAGGGGATTTATTAATCAATGCAATCTTTTTTTTTCTGCACATGCTTCACAATTTCCCACTGAACGATCTAAGGTGCTTACTATAATTATGTTGCTTACCAACAAGGCTTTGATGTGGGCAAACCCTCTGATTGAGACTGAAGATGATTGTTTGAATCACCTTGATGCTTTTATTTCAGCCATGGGGCAGGTGTTTGATGACCCCAATCGAGGTGCAACAGCTGAAGCAGCCATGTTAGCTTTGCGCCAAGGTAAGCACTCGGTAGCTGAATATGCCTTGGATTTCAGGAGATGGGCCCTTGATACCACCTGGGACAGTTCCGCCAAAAAATCTATTTTTCGAAAGGGGTTATCTCCACTGATTAAGGATGAACTTGCTCGTGCCGACCCTCCCACTGCGTTAGGTGACTTTATTAACTACTGCATCCGTATTGATACTCGTCTGACTGAACGCAGGCAAGAGAGATGGTTCGAAAGCAATCGCACTAACCTTTTCCTACCTTCCTCTCCAGCTAAGGAACCTTTGAGTAGGATTACACGGAACCTGAACCTGAACCCATGCAGGTAGACTCTTTACAACGACGGGTTAGTGATGCACGCAAGGAACATCGTTTTAAGGAGAATCTATGTTTCTATTGTTGTAAGTCAGGGCACTTCATTATAAACTGCCCCAGCCGTTCTCGTAAGACTACTGCAGCACTCATTCATTGTGAGTGTTGCGAGAGGGGATCTGTCAGGTCCGAGCCTCAGGCTCCAGAGAGATCTGCAGCAACAGATCTTGATTTCTCGGACTTAAACTCCGTTACCTCTGAGGACGTTGACTGTGTAAACTCTGCCATTTTTCAAGTTTCCTCAGCGGTGTCCCAGCTGAGTTGTAAGAAAAACAATTCTCATTGCTTTCTTTCCATCAAACTCTGGGTTGACTCAGCTTGGGTGTCTAGCTCTGCTATGATCGACTCAGGGGCAAGTGGAAATTTTATGGATGTCTCCTTTGCTCTGAAACAGGGGATACGTTCAGTGAAGAAGGCTACTCCAGTACAGATGGAAACTGTGGATGGCTCCCTGCTGACCTCTGGACCAGTGGATCAGGAAACAGAGCCTTTGAGGGTTCTTATGGGTAAAGATCATCAAGAGAAACTGTCCTTTATGCTTATCTCTTCTCCCCACTTTCCCATTATTCTAGGGCTACCATGGCTGCAGGCTCAGAATCCTACCATTAACTGGGAGACCAAGGAATTACACTTTCCAGAGAAACAGATGAGTCCAAAAGTTTCAGCTTGCTCTGTTCCTAAAGGAACCATGTCAGTCCCTGAACTACCAGCTGTATTCCAGGACTATGTGGATTTATGTGACAAGAAGAACGCTGACCAGCTTCCTCCTCACCGTCCATATGATTGTCCAATTGAATTATTGCCTGGAGCAGAGATACCTTTTGGTAAGATCTACCCCCTGGCGGGGCCCGAGCTAAAGGCTTTAAAGGATTACATAGACGAAAATCTAGCCAAGGGCTTCATACGCCCCTCTTCATCTCCTGCAGGTGCACCCATCTTCTTTGTAAAGAAGAAAGATGGATCTCTGAGACCATGCGTAGACTATAGGGAACTCAATAAGGTTACTATTAGAAACCGTTATCCATTGCCTTTAATCCCTGAGTTATTGGAGAGAGTGCGACATGCCAAAATTTTCTCTAAACTAGATCTTCGTGGGGCCTATAACTTAGTCCGTATTAGACCTGGGGATGAATGGAAGACTGCATTCAGGTCACGCTATGGACACTTTGAATATCTAGTTATGCCTTTTGGTCTGAGTACCGCCCCAGCCACTTTCCAACACTTGGTGAATGACATCTTCAGGGATCTCCTAGATACATTCGTGGTAATTTATTTGGATGATATTCTAATTTTTTCTAACTCCACAGAGGAACATCATGGACATGTGTTGTGAATGGGTTTGAGATGGGTTCTGAGCAGAGGCTCCCTCTGGTGGTTACAAGCGGTGCTAGTGAAGATTGTGAGGACTGGGAATCAGGTGTTACTGACTGGTCTTATATAAGGGAGTCATTTTCCCATCAGGGTTGCCGGTGATCAATTGTTCTTGTCTGAATCCTTCATTCCAGTTTCCCTTGTAGCCTGCTGTGTCGTGTCTGCATCTCCTGCTATCAGATAAGACCTTTTCTTCTTTTGTGTTTGTACTATATTTTTGCATTTTGTCCTGCACTTCTGTGGGGGCCTTCTGGTCCCCTCCGGGGGCTTCTGCCCTCTCTGTTTAGTTCAGCCACTGAGTTTTGTTCTTTTGCTTTTTCCAGTTTTTTCAGTGGCTGCTGTTTTGATTTTGTTACACCAGAGAACTAATTTAGGTGGTAGAGGTCGTGTGATCTCAGGTGATTTTGAAATTAGTAGAGTTGGTGTTTTTCAGGGTTTTCTGAGATTGCAGTAAGTACCCTTCCTATCCTTTTCTATTTAGATAGTTTGGGCCCCAGCGTTTGCTCATACTATTTTCTTTCTGTGTCAGTATTTCCTCTTGTCTAACCGCCATTACATGTTTGGGGGCTTTCTATTATCTTTGGGGTTCTGCTCCGGGGCAGATAGCTTTCCTATTTCTATCTTTAGGTGTAGTTAGTTTCTCAGGCTGTGACGAGGCGTCTAGGACCAACGTAGGAACGCTCCACGGCTGCCTCTAGTTGTGGTGGTTAGTCAGGGTACTGCAATCTCATAGATTCCAACTGCTCTGGTGTATTGCCTTTTTTGCCTGCACTCCTCAGCTACCGAAACATAACAGTATCACCGGCCTAAAAATTGAAAATTGTATGGTACTCACAGAAGGGAAAAAATATTGTGAAAGAAAAAAGGTTGTCAGAGTTGTCAGAGATATTTTTCTGTTTGTTGCATTTTTTTTTTCCCTCTGTATCTCTGGGTGCTGGGGAGGATCTTTTCTCCCAATGGAGTTTGCACAGTTGTCTGGCCGTGTGGATCAGCTTGCCACTGAGGTTCAGAGTATTGCTGCATATCTTGCTAGGTTGCCTGTTGTGGAACCTAGGATCCCCATGCCAGATTTGTTTTTAGGGGATCGAGCTAAGTTTCAGAATTTCAAAAATAATTGTAAATTGTTTTTTGCCTTAAAATCTAAGTCCTCAGGAAACGCAGCGCAGCAGGTTCAAATTATCATCTCTCTCCTGCGCGGCGATCCTCAGGATTGGGCTTTTTCCCTGATACCTGGGGATCCTGTTTTGAGTGATGTTGATGCGTTTTTTCAGGCTTTGGGGTTATTGTACGATGAGCCTAATGTCACTGATCAAGCTGAAAAAGCCTTGTTGGCATTAAATCAGGGGCTTGATGACGCTGAGTTATACTGTCAGAGATTCCGTAGGTGGGCAGTCCTGACCAAATGGAATGACGACGCTTTGGCGGCCCTTTTTCCGGAAGGGTCTGTTGGATAATGTAAAGGATGTTATGGTGGGATTCCCTGTCCCCTCTGGTCTCAATGATTCTATGTCATTAGCGATTCAAATTGACAGACGTTTGCGTGAGCGGAGAAGTATGCGTGGTATGGTGTTGCCTTGTGAACCAGCTTCTGAACCCATGCAGTGTGATAGAGTGGTGTCTGGGGCACAGCGTCATGAGTTTCGAAAGCGCAATGGGTTATGTTTCTACTGTGGTGATGCCTCTCATGCTATTTCAGTCTGCCCTAAGCGGGGAAGACGTTTTGCACGCTCAGTTGTCTTGGGTAGTGTTCAGACTAAGTTTTTATTAACTGTCACTCTGATATGCTCTCTGTCCTCATTTTCTGCTCAGGCTTTCGTTGATTCTGGAGCAGCTATTAACCTGATGGATTATGATTTTGCTAAACGTTGTGGGTTTCCCTTGCTACCCCTACAGAAGTCTATTCCCCTACTGGGGATCGATTCTACCCCTTTGGCTGAGAATAAACCCCAGTTTTCTACTCAGGTGATAATGAGGGTTGAACCTGATCACCAGGAGTGCTGCAAATTTTTGGTTCTATATAATCTGCATGACATTATCGTGCTGGGTTTCCCTTGGTTACAGTCTCATAATCCTGTTTTGGATTGGAAATCTGTGTCTGTAACCAGTTGGGGCTGCCAATGTGTTAATACCAACACTCCTGTTTTTTCTGCCTCCCCCCAGGCTCAGGATGTTCCTGACTTTTTGTTTGATTTTTCTGATGTGTTTAGCGAAAGTAAATCTGCATCCTTGCCTCCCCATAGGAGCTATGACTGCGCTATTGAATTAGTGCCGGGTAGCAAATTCCCTAAAGGTCGCCTTTTTAACTTGTCTGTACCTGAACATGACGCTATGCGGTCTTATATCAAGGAATCATTGGAGAAGGGTCATATCAGTCCATCCTCTTCACCCTTAGGTGCCGGTTTTTTCTTTGTGGCCAAAAAAGATGGTTCATTAAGGCCGTGTATTGATTATCGTCTCTTGAACAATATTACTGTGAAATATCAATACCCGTTACCCTTGATTTCTGACCTGTTTTCCAGGGTGAAAAACGCTACTTGGTTTACCAAGCTTGACCTCAGGGGGCGTATAACCTTATTCGCATTAAGCACGGGGATGAATGGAAGACGGCATTCAATACCCCTGAAGGGCATTTTGAGTACCTAGTGATGCCCTTTGGGCTCACTAATGCTCCTTCCGTCTTCCAGTCCTTCATGAATGACATTTTCAGGGATTTTGTGGACAAATTTCTGATTGTTTATTTGGATGATATCTTGATTTTTTCTAATGACTGGGACTCTCATGTGAAACATGTTCGAACTGTATTCCAGATTTTGAGAGAGAATGCTCTGTATGTGAAGGGATCAAAGTGTCTTTTTGGCATACAGAGGATCTCATTTCTGGGATTCATTTTGTCCCCATCTGTTATTGAAATGGACCCGGTCAAGGTTCAGGCCATCTGTGATTGGGTCCAACCTACTTCATTAAAGGCTCTTCAGAGATTTTTGGGTTTTGCCAATTTTTATCGTAAATTTATTGGTAATTTCTCGGTTATTGTTAAACCATTAACTGATTTGACCAGAAAGGGTTCTGATGTGGTGAATTGGCCTCCTGAGGCAGTCTCTGCATTTCAGGAACTTAAGCAGAGATTCACTTCTGCTCCTGTTCTACGGCAGCCTGATGTTTCTCTGCCATTTCAGGTGGAGGTTGATGCCTCTGAAATTGGGGCAGGTGCCGTTTTGTCCCAAAAAGATCCAGAGACCTCTAAAAGTAACCCTTGTGCCTTTTTCTCTCGAAAATTTTCTCCTACTGAACGTAATTATGACGTGGGTAATCGGGAGTTATTGGCCATGGAGTGGGCTTTTGAAGAGTGGAGACATTGGCTGGAGGGAGCCAAACATCAGGTGGTGGTCCTTACGGACCATAAGAATCTGGTCTATCTGGAATCTGCCAAGCGACTCAATCCTAGACAGGCCAGGTGGGCCTTGTTTTTCACACGTTTTAATTTTGTGGTTTCCTTTCTTCCTTCACTAAGAATGTTAAGGTGGATGCCCTCTCGAGGAGTTTCCTTGCGGACTCTCCTGAGTTATCTGATCCTTCTGTTATTTTGAAAGAGGGTGTAGTTCTTTCCGCCATCTCGCCCAATTTGAGACTTGCTCTGGAGGGGTGTCAGGAGGATAGACCC
This sequence comes from Oophaga sylvatica, assembly GCA_033576555.1. Classification (NCBI taxonomy): domain Eukaryota; kingdom Metazoa; phylum Chordata; class Amphibia; order Anura; family Dendrobatidae; genus Oophaga; species Oophaga sylvatica. The sequence goes on along the minus strand of JARQOD010000001.1, from coordinate 131,897,515 downwards.
GAGCGCTGCCCTGTTGGAAAATTGTTTGTCCCGGACCAATGGAAAAAGAGTGTGATGTCTGAGATTCATTGTTCCGCATTGGCTGGGCATCCCGGAATTTTTGGTACCAGAGACTTGGTTAGTCGGTCCTTTTGGTGGCCTACCTTGTCTCGTGATGTCAGGGAATTTGTGCAGTCCTGCGGGACTTGCTCTCGCTCCAAGCCTTGCTCTCGCTCTAGTGGTTTGTTGATGCCATTGCCTGTGCCCAAGAGACCATGGACCCATATCTCTATGGATTTCATTTCCGATCTTCCTGTTTCTCAGAGAATGACCACCATCTGGGTAATTTGTGATAGGTTTTCCAAAATGATACATCTTGTGCCATTACCTAAGTTGCCTTCCTCCTCTGAATCGGTGCCGTTGTTCCTTCAGCACGTGGTTCGTTTACACGGCATTCCTGAGAACATTGTGTCTGACAGAGGAGTCCAGTTTGTTTCCAGATTTTGGAGGACTTTTTGTTCTAAACTGGGTGTTCAATTGTCTTTCTCCTCGGCATTTCATCCTCAGACCAATGGTCAAACTGAGAGAACAAACCAGACATTGGAGACTTATCTAAGATGCTTTGTGTCTGCTGATCAGGATGACTGGGTCTCTTTTTTGCCTTTGGCTGAGTTTGCTCTTAATAATAGGGCTAGCTCTGCCACTTTGATGTCTCCGTTTTTCTGTAATTCTGGGTTTCACCCTCGATTTTCTTCAGGACGGAGGCTTCTGTCTGTCCAGGTGTTGACTCTGTTGTGGAGCGTATGCAACAGATTTGGGACCAGGTAGTGGAGAGGTTGTCCCTCTCTCAGGAGAAGGCCCAGCGGTTTGCTAACCGGCATAGGACTGATGGTCTTCGGTTTAAAGTGGGGGACTTGGTCTGGTTGTCCTCAAAGAATATTCCTATGAGAGTAGCATCTCCTAAATTTAAGCCTAGGTTCATTGGACCTTATAAGATCATGGAGATTATTAATCCTGTTTCTTTTCGTTTGCTTCTTCCAGGGACATTTAAGATCCATAACGTGTTCCACAAGTCCTTGTTGAAGAGGTTTGTTGAGCCAGTGGTTCCTGCTGCTGTGCCTCCTGACCCTGTTTTGGTTGAGGGCAATCTGGAGTATGTGGTTGAGAAAATATTGGATTCTCGTTTTTCTAGACGGAAACTCCAATATTTGGTTAAATGGAGAGGTTATGGTCAGGAAGACAATTCTTGGGTGTTTGCTTCGGACATCCATGCTAGGAGACTTATCCGTGCGTATCATAGAACTCATCCCGACCGACCTGGTTGCTCAAATGAGGGTTCGGTGACCCCTCCTCAAGGGGGGGGTACTGTTGTGAATGGGTTTGAGATGAGTTCTGAGCAGAGGCTCCCTCTGGTGGTTACAAGCGGTGCTAGTGAAGATTGTGAGGACTGGGAATCAGGTGTTACTGACTGGTCTTATATAAGGGAGTCATTTTCCCATCAGGGTTGCCGGTGATCAATTGTTCTTGTCTGAATCCTTCATTCCAGTTTCCCTTGTAGCCTGCTGTGTCGTGTCTGCATCTCCTGCTATCAGATAAGACCTTTTCTTCTTTTGTGTTTGTACTATATTTTTGCATTTTGTCCTGCACTTCTGTGGGGGCCTTCTGGGTCCCCTCCGGGGGCTTCTGCCCTCTCTGTTTAGTTCAGCCACTGAGTTTTGTTCTTTTGCTTTTTCCAGTTTTTTCAGTGGCTGCTGTTTTGATTTTGTTACACCAGAGAACTAATTTAGGTGGTAGAGGTCGTGTGATCTCAGGTGATTTTGAAATTAGTAGAGTTGGTGTTTTTCAGGGTTTTCTGAGATTGCAGTAAGTACCCTTCCTATCCTTTTCTATTTAGATAGTTTGGGCCCCAGCGTTTGCTCATACTATTTTCTTTCTGTGTCAGTATTTCCTCTTGTCTAACCGCCATTACATGTTTGGGGGCTTTCTATTATCTTTGGGGTTCTGCTCCGGGGCAGATAGCTTTCCTATTTCTATCTTTAGGTGTAGTTAGTTTCTCAGGCTGTGACGAGGCGTCTAGGACCAACGTAGAACGCTCCACGGCTGCCTCTAGTTGTGGTGGTTAGTCAGGGTACTGCAATCTCATAGATTCCAACTGCTCTGGTGTATTGCTTTTTTTTGCCTGCACTCCTCAGCTACCGAAACATAACAGACATGTGAGAATGGTCTTGGAACGTCTAAGACAAAATCATCTTTACATCAAATTTGAAAAGTGTGAATTCCATAGGACCGAAATTCAATTTCTGGGTATGTACTGTCTACAGAAGGAATTAGTATGGATGGAAGCAAAACCCAAGCCATCAAGGATTGGCCAAGTCCTAGAAATGTGAAGGAGGTACAGCGCTTCATCGGGTTTGCCAACTTCTATAGACGTTTCATTAGAAATTTCTCTGAGGTAGTGTCACCTATCACCCAACTTACCCGGAAAGAGTCTAGGTTCTCCTGGACTCCCCAAGCCCAGGAAGCATTTTCCCGTCTAAAAGATAAATTTACCACTGCACCTATCCTAGTACATCCCAACCCCGAGCTTTCCTTCATAATAGAGGTGGATGCTTCAGACTGTGCCGTTGGAGCTATACTCTCTCAGAGAACAGGTGAGAAGAATGTCTTGCATCCCTGTGCCTTCTTTTCCCAGCAGTTGTCTTCGGCTGAGAGGAACTACGATGTGGGCAATAGAGAGTTGTTGGCCATTATTGCCACCTTCTTCAGGGAGCTGCACAGCAAATAGTCGTCCTGACAGACCATCGTAACCTTGAGTTTATCAGGTCGGCTAAGTGCCTGATTCCTCGCCAGGCTCGCTGGAATCTTTTCTTAAACCAATTTAATTTTATCATTTCTTATAGACCAGGATCGCGCAATGGAAAGGCTGATGCACTCTCTAGGATTTACTCAGCAGAGACACGTCCAATTACTCCTCCTAAGACTATTCTTCCTGACTCTAGATTCCTAGGAGTAATTCATAATCAAGACCTACTTAAGGACATCAAGGAAGCATACCATGCGGATTCCTTTTTGGCACAACCCCCAAGGGACGTAAGTCTTGTCTTTAAGAATGGTGTGTGGATTCAGGGACAACGCCTGTATATTCCTGAAACAGTCAGATTGAGAGTATTGCAACTCATTCACGATTCCAAGATAGCTGGGCATAGAGGAATTCTAAAGACACAGGAATTTCTCTCTCGTTTCTTTTGGTGGCCCACTTGCAGGAAGGATGTTTTAAACTATGTCACTTCATGTGAAGTCTGTGCAAGATGCAAAACACCTCGCTCCTCACCAACTGGTCTGTTACAGCCTCTTCCCACCCCGTCCCGCCCGTGGGGATCCATTTCTATGGATTTCATTGTGGAGTTACCAACCTCTCAAGGGAAGAACACCATTCTAGTGGTGGTTGACCGTCTAACAAAGGCAGCTCATTTTATCCCTTGTGTCGGCTTACCCACTGCAAAACAGACATCAGATTTGATGATTAAAGATGTGTTTCGCTTACATGGAGTACCGGATGAGGTTATTTCGGATCGAGGGGTGCAATTCACTTCTAGGTTTTGGCAAAATTTCTGTGCAACATTGGACATTAAAGTAAACCTTTCTTCTGCTTTTCATCCCCAGACTAATGGACAGACCGAACAAACCAATCAAACCCTGGAGCAGTATCTCCGCTGCTTTATCTGCCACCTACAGGATGATTGGGTGGATCTACTTCCATTAGCTGAGTTCTCGTATAACAACTCTCAGAGTGCCTCCACTAAGCAGTCTCCTTTTTACTCTAATCTAGGTTATCATCCTAACATTCTACCACGATTTCCCATAGACACGCCTTTACCAGCAGTGGCTGAAAGAATCACGTCTTTACAGAAGAATATGGATCTTCTAAAGGAGAATCTGGAATCGGCTCAGGAAAGGTACAAGAAAGCAGCAGATAAATTTCGTAAACCTGCACCAGCTTTCAAGGTAGGAGACTTGGTCTGGCTGTCAACCAGAAATCTTAAGTTAAGGATTCCATCGTCTAAGTTGGGACATAAGTACATTGGACCCTATAAAATCAGTAAAATTATAAGTGCCGTTGCTTGTCGTCTTCAACTGCCCAGAACTATGAGAATTCACCCTGTCTTTCATGTATCCCTACTAAAGGCTGCGACACCCAATACGTTTCCTGGACGTTCTTCTCCTTGCCCTGACCCAGTGCTAGTCGATGGTCAGGAAGAATTTGTGGTGGAAAGGATTTTAGATTCCAGGTTGTATAGAAATCAGTTACAATATCTGATTAAATGGCAGGGCTACCCAGTGGAGGACAACTCATGGGAACCAGTCAATAACGTTAATGCTCCTCGCTTGCTCCGTCAGTTTCATCAGAGGTACCCACACAAGCCTGGCCTGAGGTCATCCGGAGGTTGTCCCTAAGGGGGGAGTAATGTAAGGTTCTGTGTACATGTTCCTGAAACTCAGTTTGTTCGTCAGCCATTTTACTTTCTGTCTTGCTGCAGCTATCTTGCCCTCAGTCAAAATGGAGTTTCCAGCTTGCATGTTCCCGCCCTGATTCTCTCCTTTTGCTTCTTAAGCAGCCACAGCTGAGCAATCAGTGCTTCAGAATCTAGCCTGCAGTGAACCTGTGACCTGACTCCTGGAAGCCTTGGACTATGTACTCCAGCTATTCCTACTGAGGAACTCTGAAGCACTTGTGGACTCTGAACCCTGCTCTTTGAAAGACCCACGTTTGCATGGACTTACGGTAACAGAGAAGAAGATCCTGAACCTGTTGTGGAGAGTGATTGCTGAGCTTAGATTACTCTGGCCTGCTGTGTCTCCTGCTTCTGTGTCTGCAAACTGTGTGACTATTTTTGCCAACTTGTATGAAGTAATACAAGACTTTCTATATCAAACCTGTGTCTCATGTATTTTCATCGCACCCAAGCACAAGACGCTATATGAACTGTACTACATACATTACACCTTCATTTAAATGAACCATGCCTGGGTGTTAAAGGATTTTGTACCACCTTGCCCTGATGACACATAGGTTGCCAGCAAAATGGCTCGCTTTGTCCTCCTCTTCCTCCGACTTCTCCAATTCCTCCATTTGCAACTGCTGAACATCCAGCCTTCACCTCTACATATGCCAGTTTTTCCACCTCCCTAAATGGGCTGTACCCCCCAGGGCCCGCGTCAGCAACTGACGCACCCAGGCAAGTTCCGGTGCCCTGAATAGGTGGGGGGCCCACTCGTGGGCGACAGCACTGGCACAGGGCCCCACATAGTACCCCGGTGTCTCTGACGGTGGGGGTCCAACTTACCGTCAGAGACACCGGCGTACTATGAGAGGCCCTGTGCCAGTGCCGTCACCTACGAGTGGGCCCGCCCTGTTTGCTCCGGGCCCCAGCACTTGCAATACTTACCTCTCCCTGCTCCACCGCTGTGACGTCTTCCGCATTTCCTGACAGTGACATTCAGGTCAGAGAGCGCGGTGATGTCACGTCTGTACGCCCTCTGCCTTAACAGTCCAAGTGCAGAGAGCTGGAAGATGGTGACGCTGAGGAGTCCAGAGTAGAGCAGTGCCCAGCGAGGAGAGGTATTTCATTTTTTTTAATGTTTGGAGTAATATATGGGGAGCATTATACATTGGAGAATTATATATGGGGCCCATCATACACTTGAGCATCATAGATAGGGCCCATTATACACTGGAGCATTATAAATGTGGCCCATTATATATGGAGCATTTTATAGGCCCATTATACACTGGAGCACCATCCATGGGGCCCATCATACACTGGAGCATCATATACGGGGCCCATTATACACTGGAGCATTATAAATGGGGCCCATTAAATATTGAGCATCATTTATTCCCATCATACACTGGAGCATCATGCATGGGGCCCATCATATACTGGAGCATTATAAATGTGGCCCATCATACACTGGAGCATCATATACGGGACCCATTATACACTGGAGCATCATATGGGGCCCATTATATATGGTGCATTATGTTGGCCCATCATACACTGGAGCATCATCCATGACCCCATCATACACTGGAGCATTATAAATGTGGTCCATTATATATGGAGCATTATATAGGCCCATCATACACTGAAGCATCATGCATGGGGCCCATAATACACTGGAGCATTATAAATGGGGCCCATCATACACTGGAGCATCATATACGGGACCCATTATACACTGAAGCATTATAAATGGGGCCCATTATATATGAAGCATTATATAGGCCCATCATATACTGGAGCATCATGCATGGGGCCCATCATACACTGGAGCATTATAAATGGGGCCCATCATACACTGGAGCATCATATATGGGGCCCATTATACACTGGAGCATTATAAATGGGGCCCAATATATATGGAGCATTATATAGGCCCATCATACACTGGAGCATCATCCGTGGGGCCCATCATATACTGGAGCATCATATGGGGCCCATTATATATGGAGCATTATATAGGCCCACCATACACTGGAGTGTCATCCATGGGGCCCATCATACACTGGAGCATTATAAATGGGGCCCATCATACACTAGAGCATCATATACGGGACCCATTACACACTGGAGCACCATATTGTGCCATTATATATGGAGCATTATATAGGCCCATCATACACTGGAGCATCATACATGAGGCCCATGATATACTGCAGCATCATATGGGTTTCATTATTTATGAGGCATCATATACGGTATGGAGCATCATATGGAGCACATATGGGGCCTATTCTGTATGGAGCATTATATGAAGCCCATTCTGTATGGAGCAATATATAGGGCCCATCATATACTGTATGGAGCTTTATATGCGACTCATTTTACTGTATGGAGTAATATGTGTGGCTCATTATACTCTATGGGGACTGTCCTATACTGTATGGCACATTACATGGGGACCATCATATACTGTAGCATTATGTGGAGCTCATCATATACTGGATTGGACATTATATGGGACCAATTATGTATGGAGCAATATATGGGGCTCATTATTCTGTATGGCGCACTATGTGGTGGCCATAATACTGTATGGAGGAATATACTGTCCGGTTTTTGAGCTATCGTAGAATTTAAAATAGATATCAGTCATGTAATGTAAGAAGTGAAGTATTTGGCATTGTACTATACCTATATTTCTGTGCCGTATCGGAGCATCATGAATTGTGGTATGTGTTAAAGAGGCCCACTGAGACTCTTTGGCCCGGGGCCCACGAAAACCTGGAGCCAGCCCTGCCCCCCCCCACAACTTTAGCCAAATAAACCCCAGTTTTCAATGCGTTACTATTATTATAAAGTAAATTAAGGTTGACAAGCTTAAGTAATAAGAATTGATGTCGTTGGTATTGAAATGGGCACTGTAGGTGTGTTTACTGTCCTCCACTCCCTGCCGACTTTGCTTCCCCATTGACTTGCATTGGGTTTCGTGTTTCAGTCGGAATTTCGACTTTTTCCGATAGTCGGACGATTTCATTGGACTCGACTTTTGTGAAAGTCGGGTGGTCCAAAACCCGACTCGACCCTCCCAGAGGCAAAGTCGCTCATCTCTACTAGTGTTAAATGTATTTGGTATCCACTGAATTATTATAGTGGATAGACTGCATATGTTTATGGTGGTCACAAAATTTTTTATCGCAGTAGTAATAAAAGTTATATTTTAATGTATTGGTTTTCCACCACAGTCAGTGAATTTTGTAGTCTATTTGGTGGTTTCATATTGGTCTTTCAGAGGCACCCTTTCAGTGATATTTCCTAGATCAATCATAGTTACCCCCACAGTCTACAGCTCCTGCTCCTCATCCTCCTCCTCCGCCTCCACCTCTTCAGCCTCCATCTCCGAAATGACCACATCAGTCACAAGCTGGAAGCAGGCTGTGCTGAAGCTCATATGCTTAGGTGACAAACTGCACAATGCTAAAGAGTTGTGGACAGCTCTGAAAGAGCAGGCAGATCTGTGGCTGACACCGCTGAACCTACAGCCAGGCATTTTCCTATGTGACAATGGCTGGAACCTGGTGGCGGCTGAGGCGAGGCGAGCTCATTTGCTTAACCTCGTGGTTCATCGGTTACTCAAAACCTACCAGGAGCTGCCGGATCTGCTTGTCAAAATTCGCCGCCTTTGTGCCCATTTTAGAAAGTCAGATACAGCTTCTGCCACCCTTGCCGTGCTTCAGTAGCATTTGCATATTCCAGTTCACCGACTGGTGTGTGATGTCCCCATGCATTGGAACTCTACACTGCAGATTTTGGGAAGGATTTTTGAGCAGAAGTGGGCTGTTGTTAACTACCAGCATCAACAAGGCCGTCGGTATTCAGTTCAGACTGTACCCATAAGACCTCTGGAGTGGACATGGATGTCAGACATATGTACCATCCTCCAAAACTTTGAGGACTCCACCAAGATGGTGAGCGGTGATAACGTCATAATTAGCCACACCATCCTGCTTCTTTGTGTTCTGAAACGCTCTATGCTCACAATCAAAGAGGATGCATTGCAGGCAGAGCACGATGAGATTGGAGCAAGTAACCATAAAGATGATTAAATACAGCCCAGCCTGCTGTTATCACAAAGTGGATTGGGTGACAATGGGAAGAGGAGGAGGAGGAAGAACAGGAGCTAGCTTCATGTGCTATAGATGGTACTACCTGCACAACTCTCATACCGTCTGTTCAGTGTGGATAGCCTGAGGACAGGAAGGAAGAGTAGAGCATGCTCAGTAGTCCTCTTAGTGAGGACACGGAAGTCTTGCCTGTTAGGAGTCTGGCCGGCATGTGTTATGTTTCGGTAGCTGAGGAGTGCAGGTAAAAAAGGCAATACACAAGAGCAGTTGGAATCTATGAGATTGCAGTACCCTGACTAACCACCACAACTAAAGGCAGCCGTGGAGCGTTCCTACGTTGGTCCTAGACGCCTCGTCACAGCCTGAGAAACTAACTACACCTAAAGATAGAAATAGGAAAGCTATCTGCCCCGGAGCAGAACCCCAAAGATAATAGAAAGCCCCCAAACATGTAATGGCGGTTAGACAAGATGAAATACAGACACAGAAAGAAAACAGTATGAGCAAACGCTGGGGCCCAAACTAACTAAATAGAAAAGGATAGGAAGGGTACTTACTGCAATCCCAGAAAACCCTGAAAAGCACCAACTCTACTAATTTCAAAAACACCTGAGATCACACGACCTCTTCCACCTAAATTAGTTCTCTGGTGTAACAAAATCAAAACAGCAGCCACTGAAAAAACTGGAAAAAGCAAAAGTACAAACATCAGTGGCTGAACAAAACTGAGAGGGCAGAAGCCCCCGGAGGGGACCCTGAAGGCCCCACAGAAGTGCAGGACAAAATGCAAAAATATAGCACAAACACGAAAGAAGAAAATGTCTTATCTGTTAGCAGGAGATGCAGACACGACACAGCAGGCTACAAGGGAAACTGGAATAAAGGATTCAGACCAGAACAATTGATCACCGGCAACCCTGATGGAAGGTGACTCCCTTATATAAGACCAGTCAGTAACACCTGATTCCCAGTCCTCACAATCTTCACTGGACAGACTAGCACCGCTTGTAACCACCAGAGGGAGCCTCTGCTCAGAACTCATCTCAAACCCATTCACAACAGGCATGGCTGAGTTTATGTTACACTGCCTTTCCCATGACATTTGCATTTAGCAAGATTTATTTGCAATTTATGGTGGAAAATAAGTATTTGGTCACTTAAAAACATGCAAGAATTCTGGCTCTCTCAGACCTGTAACTTCTTCTTTAAAAGGCTCAACTGTCCTCCACTCATTACCTGTAGTAATGCCACCTGTTTGAACTTGTTATTAGTATAAAACACCTGTTCTCAACCTCAAATAGTCACACTCCAAAGTCCACTAAGGTGAAGACCAAAGAGCTGTCGAAGGACACCAGAATCAAAATTGTAGCCCTGCACCTGGCTGGGAAGACAGAATCTGCAATAGGCAAGCAGCTTGGTGTTAGGGTCTGCGGAACTCACCAAATAAAAATAAATAATAGATGCGTTCACAGCCCGGGGTCCACCGTGCAAGCAAAGCCTGCTGCTAGGAAGATGGCACAATATGGCGGTATAAGCGAACTCTGTTACACCACAGAGTCGCTAACATAGATGCTGTGGCACTATTTGGCGGTATAAGAGAACTCTGTTACTCCACAGAGTCGCTGTGGTAGAGACTGTGACCTGTTAACGCCACAGCAGTACACAGATAGCTGCAGAGCGGATAGCAGTCCGTGGTCATGCAGACAGTAAAGCAAACAACCAACTCCTCACTGGAGTAGCCGGTATTCTAGAGGCTATTACAGCCAAGTCCTGAACACGTGCATACAAACTCCTCACCGGAGGGGGCCGGTATTCTAGGGGCTTATTTCAGCCGGGTCCCTAAACACATGCATAAACCACACTGGCGCAAGCACATAACAGATTTGATACTAGCGCATGGCCGTGCAGTCTTCCAAGCCTTTTATAGTAGCAGCTACAGGACCTTCCAAAAAAGGATCAATGGGAAACTGCTCCAGAACACAAGCAGTTTCAGTACCTTCCTGGAGGACCAATGGGAGTCGCTGCTGTAACCGAGCATGTGACCCCTGATCTCTAATGGGAGATCTTGCCCTGGGCATGCTCAGATGGAGAAACTGAGGACTTAGTCCCAGAACTGCCTGCTCCAACATTGGTTACAATAGAGGAACCAGGAGAGGCAGCAACAAGCCTCTGCACAGTATTAGACCGAGTGAGATGCTGGGACTGACATCTCTGCTGAGCAGACTCCACTGCGGCCAGAGATGGATGGGGGACCGCAGCGGGACTGGTTTGAGATTCCCCATGTGCAGCAACGGGAACTCGATCCCTAACATTACCCCCCTCCTAGGGCCCCCTCCTCTTTGGGCCTCGCTGAGTTCAAAGGCAGCGATGAGCTGCGGAGCGTGAACGTGCTCGGCAGGCTCCCAGGACCTATCCTCAGGCCCATAACCCCTCCAATCCACCAAATAAAATTTTTTGCCCCGTACCACCAAACACCCTATGATGGCGTTCACCTCATGATCGTCGGTACCTCATGATCGTCGGTAGATGAACCCGACGTCCTGGCACGGGTTTCAGAAGGAACACGTGAAAGGTATCAGTGATACCAAGGTGAGGATGAGGGGCTAAGCGGTAGACTACAGGGTTTACCTGCTCAAGGATCTTAAAGGAGCCCAAATAGCGAGGTGCCAACTTAGTAGACTCTACTCGCAGCCTGATGTTCTGAGCAGAGAGCCACACGAAGTCGCCCGGAGCAAAAGTCGGAGCGGGGCGCCGATGAACATCGGCTGAAGACCTCATCCTCTCCTTGGAGGCCTGAATGGCATGCTGGGTTCGGTCCCAAATGTCCCGTGCCTCCACAGCCCAGTCTGCCACCATGGAGTCGGCAGAAGACACGGGCATGGGCACCGGGACCCGCGGATGCTGACCGTAGTTCAAGAGGAATGGGGTCTGTCCGGTGGAGTCAGCCACAGCATTATTGAAAGCAAACTCAGCCCACGGTAGCAAAGATGCCTAGTCATCCTGCCTGGCTGAGACAAAATGTTGCAAATATGTTACCAAGGTCTGGTTGGCCCTCTCTACCAACCCATTCGTCTCGGGATAATACGCAGAGGAGAGATTTAACTCAATGCTGATTAGCCGACACAGCTCTCTCTAGAACCGAGACGCAAACTGGGGACCTCAATCACTGCCGATTTTGTCTGGTATACTGTGTAAAAAACGAAAAATATGCCTAATAAATAATGCTGCCAAGGCCCGTGCAGATGGTAACCGTGGTAGCGGCACAAAGTGCACCATTTTGGAGAAGTGGTTGGTTATCACCCAAATGATGGTGCAGCCCCGAGACTTGGGTAAGCCCACCACAAAATCCATCTCGACCATCTCCCAAGGCCTGTCTACCACCGGCAAAGGAAAAAGTAACCCTGCTGGCCATTGTCAAGGGGAATTATTCTTAGCGCAGGACACGCACGCCTGAACATATTCCCTGAATTCACAGACCATATGTGGCCACCAGTATGTCCTCGCCAGCAACTCAGATGTCCTTTTTGTCCCAAAATGTCCAACCACCCTGGACGAATGTGCCCAAGAAAGTACTTCCGGTCGCAAATTGGTGGGCACAAAAGTCTTGCCCGGAGGCACAGACTCAAGAGAAACCGGAGCCACAGTTCTTAGGCTCTCAAAGGTGACAATAAGCCGAGGCTCCTCCTCCACTTCCTCAGGGGACACAACGGAGCGAGACAGAGCATCGGCCCAAATGTTCTTCTCACCGGAGAGGAAATGGAGGGTGAAATGCAACCAGGAGAAGAACAGGGACCTTCTGGCCTGGCGAGAATTTAGCTGCTGGGCAGTCTGTAAATAGACCAAGTTTTTGTGGTCAGTAAAAACTTGAAAGGGAAAACAAGCCCCCTCCAGGAGATGTCTCCACTCGGAGAAGGACAACTTTATGGCTAGCAACTCCATGTCCCCAATGGAATAATTCCTCTCCGCTGGTGTGAAAGTCTTGGAAAAGAAGAAGCAAGGATGCTTCCGACCTTGAGCATCCTTTTGGAAGGGTACTGCTCCGGTACCAATGGATGAGGCATCTACCTCCAATATAAAAGGCTTATCAATATCGGGACGATGTAAGATGGGAGCGCTAGCAAAATGGGACTTAACTGAAGTAAAGGCCAAGGAGACCTCCTCTGACCACAACTTGTGATTGGCTCCCTTCTTCGTGAGGGCTACCAAGGGAGCTACCAGAGTGTCAAAGTGGGGAATGAATTGGCGATAGTAATTGTTGAACCTCATAAAACGCTGCACCGCTTTAAGAGAGTGGGGTTCTTGCCAATCCATTACCGCCTGTAGTTTGGCAGGATCCATAGCCAATCCCTGGGCGGAGATGATATAGCCCAGGAAAGGTATAGACTCCTGCTCAAAAACGCACTTCTCCAATTTTGCATACAGGAATTTGCCCGCAAGAGGTCGAAGACTTTGCAGATATCTCTCCGATGGGAATCTATATCTGGAGAAAAGATGAGAATATCATCCAGATAGACTACCACAAAGGTGGCAACCATATCTCGGAAGATGTCATTTACAAAATCTTGGAAGACGGCTTTAGCATTACAGAGCCCGAAGGGCGTCACCAAGTATTCGTAATGCCAGTCCCTGGTATTGAATGCCATCTTCCATTCGTCCCCATCACGGATGCGAATCAGGTTATACGCACCCCGCAGATCTAACTTAGTAAATACCCTTGCTCCCTGAAGCCTATCAAAGAGCTCAGAGATTAGCGGCAAAGGGTATTTATTTTTCATGGTGATAGCGTTAAGACCCCTATAGTCTATACACGGACGTAACTCTCCACTCTTCTTCTGCACAAAGAAGAACCCCACTCCCGCTGGTGATACCGACTTCCTAATGAATACTCTTGCCAAGTTCTCCTGAATATATTGGGACCTCCGGGCCTCCGTTTCAGGGAGAGAGAGGGGATAAACCCTTCCCCTTGGAGGCTCAGCTCAAGGCAAGAGATCGATAGGACAGTCATAGGGGCGATGAGGCGGAAGAGTCTCCGCAGCTTTCTTAGAGAAGACGTCTGCGTAAGACCAATAAATCTTGGTAATCGGAGTGAGGTCTAAGGGTATCTATTTGGTGGTGACCTGAATGCTGTCCCTAATGCAACTGCCTGTACATGGATCACCCCAACCCAGAATTCTCCCAGAAGACTACTCAATATGGGGAGAATGGTGGCGGAGGCAGGGTAATCCCAACAGAACCTCGTCCATTCCCTCAGGATGGATAAAAAGAGATATATTCTCCTGATGGGACGGCAATATAGACAGGGGAAGAGTGACAGTCTGATGGGTGATTGGTGAGGACAGAATTGATCCATTTAACACTCTAACCGATGCTGGCTCAGTGAGCTTCACCAGAGCTATGGTATGGCGAGAAGCAAAGGTGAAAGACATAAAGTTCCCCTCTGCCCAGAATCCCCACAGAGCTTGACAGGAAGAGTGGATGGACCTAGGGTAATTGTCCCTTTAAGGAGCACTTTAGGGGTAAAAGCCTTTGCGTCTAGTGACCCTGCTCCCTTGGTTACTGGACACGACCGTTTGCTCAATCGCTGTGGACATTGGTTGGCATAATGCCCCTGCTGCTGGCACACAATACATACCACGGAAGCTCGAGCGGCATGAGACTTAGGCCCCGCTCGAGAAGCTTCCATGGTCTCCTGGGAATCGGACTCCTGAAAGGGGGATTCAAGAGGTTTGGCAAAGGTGGGAGCCAGCCAAAACCTCAGCCTACACTGGGCCCGCTCCAACCTCCGCTCGTGAAAACAGAGGTCGATGTGGGTAGATATGGATATAAGCTTCTCCAGTGAGGCAGGAATCTCCCTGGTGGCCAAAGCGTCCTTTACATGGTCAGACAGACCTCTCCAGTATACGGGAATGAGGACTTTATCTGGCCACTCTAACAAGGAGGCCAGAGTCCGAAATTGGACCGAAAACTGGCTGACCATGGACGAACCCTGTGAAATTGCCAGCAGTTGGAGCGCTGTATCGTGGGTGACCTGAGACCCTAAAAAGACCTTTTTAAGAGCCTTCAGAAAGCGAGGAGTACTCCACACCACACGATCATCATGCTCCCACAGCGGCATAGCTCATTCCAACGCTCTGCCCGACAGAAGTGATACTATGAAACCCACTTGTGCACGCTCCGTGGGAAAACGTGTAACCAGAAGCTCAAACTGTATAGAGCACTGGCTTACGAATCCCTGACAATGTTTGCTGTCACCAGAAAACTTGTCTGGAAGCGGGAGATGGGATAAGGTCATAGCAGAGGTGGCGGAGGACAAACTGGCTGCTGCTGCGCTAGCAGCCTGAACAGCGACTGCGGTAACATCCACAGCTGAGGTTGTGCGTTCGAGAGCCGCCAACCTACCCTCCAGCTGCTGGATGAACTGTCGTAGGCGCTGGTCGTCCGCCATTTTACTAGCCAGTCCCTGGCGCTAGTATTATGTTAGGGTCTGCGGAACGCACCAAATAAATATAAATAATACGTGCGTTCGCAGCCCGGGGTCAATCGTGCAAGCAAAGCCTGCTGCTAGGAAGATGGCACAATATGGCGGTATAAGCGAGCTTTGTTACACCACAGAGTCGCTAACATAGATGCTGTGGCACTATATGGCAGTATAAGCGAACTTTGTTACTCCACAGAGTCGCTGTGGTAGAGACTGTGACCTGTTAACGCCACAGCAGTACACAGATAGCTGCAGAGCTGATAGCAGTCTGTGGTCATGCAGACAGTAAAGCAAACAACCAACTCCTCACTGGAGAGGCCGGTATTCTAGAGGCTATTACAGCCAAGCCCTGAACACGTGCATACAAACTCCTCACCGGTGGGGGCCGGTATTCTAGGGGCTTATTTCAGCCGGGTCCCTAAACACATGCATAAACCACACTGGCGCAAGCACATAACAGATTTGATACTAGCGCATGGCCGTGCAGTCATCCAAGCCTTTTATAGGAGCAGCTACAGGACTTTCCAAAAAAGGATCAATGGGAAACTGCTCCAGAACACAAGCAGTTTCAGTACCTTCCTGGAGGACCAATGGGAGTCGCTGCTGTAACCAAGCATGTGACCCCTGATCTCCAATGGGAGATCTTGCCCTGGGCATGCTTAGATGGAGAAACCGAGGACTTAGTCCCAGAACTGCCTGCTCCAGCATTGGTTACAATAGAGGAACCAGGGGAGGCAGCAACAAGCCTCTGCACAGTATTGGACCGAGCGAGACACTGGGACCAACGTCTGTGTTGAGCAGACTCCACTGCGGCTGGAGATGGTTGGGGGACCGCAGCAGGACTGGTTCGAGATTCCACTTGTGCAGCAGCTGGAACTTGATCCCTAACACTTTGTGTGATGAAATCAACTGTGGAGCAATAACAAGAAAATGGAACACATACAAAACCACTTATAATCTCCATCTATCTGGAGTTCCACATAAGATCTCACCCTATGGGGTCAAAATGATCACAAGAACAGTGAGCAAAAATCCCAGAACCACATGAGGGGACCTAGTGAATGACCTGCATAGAGCTGGGACCACCATAACAAAGCCTACCATCAGTAACAAACTATGCCACCAGGGACTCAGATCCTGCAGTGCCAGATGTGTCCCCCTGCTGAAGCCAGTACATGTCTGGACCCATCTGAAGTATTGGGAGAATGTCATATGGTCTGATGAAAACAAAGTAGAAACAAAACTCCTCATGTTTGAAGGATATAGAATGCTGAGTTTCATCCAAAGAACACCACACCTAATGTGAAGCATGGGGGTGGCAACATCATGCTTTGGGGCTGTTTCTCTGCAAAGGGACCAGGACGACTGATCCATGTACATGAAAGAATGAATGAGGCCATGTATAGTGAGATTTTGAGTGCAAACCTCCTTCCATCAGCAAAGGTATTGAAGATGAAACGTGGATGGGTCTTTCAGCATGATATTGATCCCAAGCACACCGCCAGGGCAATGAAGGAGTGGGTTCGGAAGAAGCATATGAAGGACCTGAAGTGACCTAGCCAGTCTCCAGATCTCAAAGCCATAGAAAACATTTTGAGGGATTTGAAAGTCCGTGTTGCCCAGCAAAAGGCCCAAAACATCACTGCTCTAGAGGAGATCTGCATGAAAGTATGGGCCAACATACCACCAACAGTGTGTGCTAACCTTGTGAAGCCTTACAGAAAACATTAGACCTCTGTCATTGCCAACAAAGGATATATAACAAATTATTGAGATGAACTTTTGTTAATGACCAAATACTTATTTTCCACCATAATTTGCAAAATAAATCTTGCCAAATCAAGCAAGGTGATTTTCTGGATTTGTTTTCTCATTTTGACTCTCATAGTTCTGGCCTGCCTATGATGTCAGTTACAGGCCTCTCTCATCTTTTTAAGTGGGAGAACTTGCAAAATTGGTGGCTGACTAAATACTTTTTCCCCACTGTATATGAGCTTCACTTTTTGTATGGAAAAACTGAGATAAATTAACTTTTTGATGATATTCTAATTTAGTGTGAAGCACTAGTATATTCAAGAAATATGATCTGAAGAGATTGGGAATATAAGAATGTCTGTTGGTGTTCGAAGTAGGCTCAGACCAATTTCACCATCTCTAAGATCAGTTTGATTGGTTAGAAATCTGTGTGTAAATGACGTTTAAGAATATGAGGTTTGTCTGAAGCCCAACAAAAACATATGACCTGGAAAGTAAATAAAATATTTTTTTTGTCATGTAAAATAAACAGATTAAAAAAAAAACCATTATATTTCCCTAGCTTTTGTGTAGTAAAAATTGATTGATTAGAATAATGTAGCTCTTTTATGGGATGTAGTATTTATTTAAATGCCTAATTGATAGCTTACCTGTTCATATAGCAGAAGTGTAGCCATAAATCTTCTCTAGACAGATGTGAAATTATGTTTAATAGTAAATTTATCAGTTTTGAGTTGCTAGGTAACAGCTGCTTATAAGAAAAACTACTGTGTGATTTATTGGTACCATTAATATCTATACGCTCTATAGTGTAATCCCTCAATCTCTGTCTTCTATAACTACGCTATTAATAGGAATTTACTTTAAAATATTCTATGTAATTCAGCTTTTGGCTTTAAACCTGCTTAAGGAAAATATGTCCTTGTTGTTTTGGCAGACATAAAAAAGTTATTAGCATTATTAACACAGAATTAATCATTTATATCTATAAGGAAGATGTGTACTTAAAGGGAATCTGTAACCCACTGGGACGTTTTTACCTATTAATATGGGCATACAGGTAATAGATTAGTTAAAATGGTGATACCTCTAGGCCTATATCTTGTCTGTCTTGATGTGCAGAAATCATCTTTTATTCGTTTATGGTGATGAGTTCTTCCAGGTGTGCAATGACTGGAAGAATACTCGGCCTCCAATCTTCATTTGCATACCACCCCCCTCTCATGAGCATCACAGTGCCTATGACGAGTATTGCTGGCACCATAGCCCTGCACCTGAGCTCTGCAATCGGGTGACTATACTTACTCCAGGGCCACCAATACACGTCACAGGGCACTGTGAGGGGTTCTCAATTTTAGCTCTTATGAACATTTTATTTGGATACATAGTAGAGAATTGAAGCCAATAGACTTGCTATTTTTTGCTTCCACTTTATAACCAATGAGCATGAAACAGTTCTAAGTACCGTATTTTCCGGCATATAAGATGACTTTCTAACCCCTGGAAATCTACTTAAAAGTTGGGGGTCGTCTTATAGGGCAGTGCATTAGAGTGGTCCCGATAACGAGGTGAGGGGGTGCACTGTTTATGCCATAGGACCTGTAATCGGTGGTGTCTGTCTTTTTAGGCATGCATAAAAACGTGGTCCACCACAGTTTCGTGCACCTCTGAAAGGAAGGACTACACAGAACAGAGGCCAGACAGATGCCAAAGTAACTCTGCTGCCTCATTATAAATATTGTATCCCTCAGGGGTTTCATCTGTCACGTCACTTGGAGATTTAGATGGAAACCCTAAAGTAAGTGGTCAGCGTAGAGCGCAGGATAAATGTGATCCCAAGCGTTATGTAAAATGTTTCCAATAAAAGCTTCAATTAAATACACAAAAAAAGTAAGTCCACACTCAGGTCCGTCATCTGTTAATGGAAATATAGAGGCTTCCACGTTACTGATAGCACAAAGGCTCTTGAACAGCAAAATGGCTCCTTGACCCCAAAGAAATTCAGCGAATTCTGTACTCCCAAATCTAAATGCTCCTCTCCCTTCTGAGCCCCTGTGTGCATAAACCCCCTTTAGCGTTCGCATGTTTGGCAGGGGTATAATGTCCAAAAATTGGCTCACTTGAGGGGGGATTCTACTCTCTAGCACTTTGGGCTTCTGTATATGAAGTCCACAAACTATTTTAGGAAAATCTGCACTCCCATAGGCACTCCATCCCTGCCGAGTCTCACAGTGTAGATGAGCAATACTGTACAGCCATATATGGGGTATTTCTACATTCAGCAGAAATTAGAAACAGAAGGAAAACCAGAGTAGCCATAAACCAAGAAAAAATTGTTAAAATAACCATGAACAAATTTTATTTATACAAAAACAATAAAACATCATACATATATTCATACATATATATTGCCAAAATCAAACAGGTAGCAAGGAGGAACATCCAAAGACAAACATTAGGGGAACCCATAAATTAAAGAGATAGGAAAAAGGCATCTAAAAACATATGAAGTACCCAGTGGCTGCCTAAATACTGAATATAAGGTGCATGTGCAAAATAAGTTTAAGGTGCCACAAAAAGCACGTTAATACGCGTGTCGGGGATCAGCAGGGCACCCTACTTTACAATTGACATGGGTAAGTGGCAATTTGCATCTCTAATAACCCATTAGGGGTCATGTAGTATTACTTTTGCAGATTGATGTATGGTCTAAGACTTACAAAGATATTCACTTCTTATGTGAAAATGTAAAATATGGGGCTAAAACAAAATTTTTGTGGTAAAAATATCAATATTTTTTTTTCACTGCCCAATGGTCTAAAATTCTGTGACACATCTGTGGTGTTAATATGATCACTGCACCCCTAGATTAATTCATCAAGAGGTGTATTTTGTAAAATGGGTCACTTATGAGGAGATCTGCTGTTCTGGCATCTCAGGGGATCTTCCAGTGGGTCATGGCACCCACAAAATATAATAGTAAAATTTGCTCAATAATATGGTGCTCCTCACTTTTGAGCTTTGCAGTGTGCCTCAAAAGTAGTTCCTGATTACATGCATGGTATTGGTACACTCCGAAGAAATTGCACAACAAACTGAGCTGTCCATATTAACCCTTATAAAAATGAAAAAAATTGAGGCTAAAAAACATTTAGTGGATGAAATGCAATTATTCTTTCTTCTCTGCCCACTAGTCTAAATTTCTGTGACATACCTGTGGTGTAAGTATGATCACTGAACCATTAGATTAATACATTGAGAGGTGTAATTTGTGAAATGACATCACATACAGGGGACTTCTGCTGTTCTGGCACTCCAGGGGCTCTGCTAATGTGACATGGCAACCTCCAACCATTCCAGCAAAATCTGAACTCCAATTTGGTGCTTCTTAATTTCTGAACTTTGCACTGGGCCTCAAAGTAGTTTTCTGCCACACATGGGGTATTGACAAACTCAGAAACAATTGAATAACAAATTTTGGGGTACATTTTATTGTGTAACTCTTGATAAAATAAAAAATAGGTCTAAAAGAAAAGTTTTGTGAGAAAAATGTGATTTTTTTATTTTCTTATCTCGATGTTATAAACTTCTATAAAGCACCTGGTGGTTCAAGATGCTCACCAAACATGGGGTCACTTGTCAGGTGCTTCCACTGTTTAGGCACATCAAGTGTCTCCAAACATGACATGATGTCCGCTCTCGATTCCAGCCAATTTTACATTCAAAAAGTCAAACCTTGCTCCTTCTCTTCCGAGCACTGCCGTGCGTCCATACAGTGGTCTTCCTCCACACATGGGGTATCAGAATAAATTAACCAATAATTTTTGGAGTCCATTTTCTCCTTCTATCTTTGCTAAAATAAAATATTTGGGAGTAAAAGATGATTTTTTGGAAAAACATGTGATTTTTAATTTCCATGGCTCTATGTTATAAACTTATGTGAAGCACCTGGGGATTCAAGTTACTCACCAAACATCTAGATAAGTTCCTTGAGGGACCTTAGGTTCCAAAATGGGGTCACTTGTGTTTTTTTTTTCACTGTTTATGCACATCAGGAGCTCTACAAATGCTACATGGCATTAGCTCTCGATTCCAGCCAATATGTCCAAAATGTGAAATAGTGTTCCTTCCATTCCAAGCCCTGCCATCCACCCAAACAGTAGTCTTTCTCCACACATTGGGTATCAGTGTACTCAAGAGAAATTGCACAACATATAACAGTATTCATTCTCTCCTGACACCCTTGTGAAAATTTAAAACAAATGGGTCCTAAGTAACATTTTAGTGAAAAAAGTTAAATGTTTATTTTTTACTTCCACATTTCTTCAGTTCCTGTAAAGCACTTGAAGGGTTAATAAACTTCTTGAATGTGATGTTGACCAGCTTGAAGAGACCAGATTTTTGAATTGTGTCACTTTTTGGCACTTTCTACCATACACGCCCCCAAAGTCGCTTCAAATATGATGTGGTCCCTACAAAAATGGTTTTGAAAATTTTGTTGTAAAAATTAGAAATCGCTGGCTGAATTTGAACCCTTATAACATCCTAATAAAAAAATATGTTTCAAAAAATGTGCTGATGTAAAGTAGACATGTGGGAAATGTTATTGCCACTCTGCTCCTGTCTGATATGTTTCTTTGTGTTTTGATTGTGCTGGGTCTGTGCTGCAATCATCTGCATTCACTTTCCTTGATATGCCTTCTACTTACGCAGGCTAGCTCCTCCACCAGTTTCAATCGTTCACTTGCTGTTGCCTGTGTAACATTGATCTCTCTGTGCTCTGTGCCTGACCCAGCTTGACTTGATTCTCTTCCCAGTCTCAGACCCTTTGCTTGTGACCTGACTTCTCTTGTCCCTGCTCCCTGAAAAATGTTTTGGCTTTTCTGACCTCGGTTCGTGTATTGGATTTCGTCTCTGACTTCCCTTTGTCGTACTGCTCCATTTCCTGGACCTGACCTCAGAATATTTGACCTCCCGTTACTTATTCAGTAAGTAATATATATTTTTATTATCTGTCATTGTAGTTTTTCTTCTCCACTTCTGTGACCAATATTTACTATAGCGACATTCATTTATTAACTATTTTGTGTTACATAACTCTCTTATTTAAGGGCATAAAAATTAAGTTTCAAAATTGAGAAATTTTAAATTTTTTTGCCAAAAGTACAATTTTTTTTCACAAATAATTGCAAGTCTTTTTGAATAAATTTTACCACTTTCATAAAGTACAATATTTAATGAAAAAACAGTCTCAGAATTAGTGGGATCCGCTGAATCATTCCCTAGTTATAACCACATAAAGTGACAGTGGTAAGATTTCAAAATTAATGCCTTGTCATTAATCTACAAAGTGGCTCAGTCCTTAAAGGGTTAATTCCTTTAGGTCCACTTGCATAGTCTTTTAAGCAATTCTGCCAGAGGGTTGTTTGAAACATCACAGAGAAGTAATCACATGTCTTCTCTTTATTGGTTGGTTTGTGCAAATCTTTTGTCTCTACATGTAATCCCAAATGGATTTTTTGATGTTGAGTTCATGGCTCTGTAGGAGCCATACTATCACTTCCAGGAATTTTTGCTCTTCTTTACAGTGAACCTGGCTGTATGGCTGTGGCCACTGTCCTTTTGCTGGGATAAATTTGTTACCAATCAGAAGTCTATTTGAGAAACAGTATCTCCTTGAGCATTAAGCATAGCACTAATTTTGACAATATCCCTTAGTACATTCACTGAGATGCAGCCTGAAGTTTTGCATGGAGGCTGCACCATGCTACACTGTTACTTGCAGACATTCATTAATGTACCACTCTCCAGCCCTTTGGGTACTGCTTTCTTTTGTACACAAATATTTCAAATTTCGGCTCATCAGTACATAGTACCTGCTGTTGTTTCTTTTTAAGTTCCTATGTTTTTTTGGATAGGTGAGTTGACTGGCCTTGTTTTCCTGACGACAAAAGAGCTTTCAGGCTGCAATTTTTTCATGAAGATCACTTCTGGCCAGACTTTATTGAAAAGTAGATACAGTAGGTGTGGCCGGAAACATTGTTTGGTTCCAGTTCTGAGATTATTTCACTGTTTACTACATTACAAGTGATGAATGAGTGTGCTCGCCACTACTCGTTACTCACCTGAGTATCACGGTGCTAGGTGTACTCGGTAAGCACAGAGCATTTCCGGGATTACTCGGCGGGAACTCTGGTCTCCACCCAGCTTTTTTGGCTGACTTTACAGACCCAATCACTATGCAGGGATTGTCTGCCAGGCAATGAAACGCCATAGGCATCTTTATTGATGGCCATACAGCATCATCAGGGGTATAAGAGACCGGACGCCACCCTGCTCGCTGCATTAAGCTTCTGATTGATAGTGTAGGGAGAGCTGCTGCTGAGATTGGGTCAGATTTGGGGATTTCTTAGTCAGTGTGGGGTCTACCATCCTAAACTACTCAAATCCAGATAAACCAACAGTCCTTCTAAGGACTAATTCAGAAGTATATAGGTTCCAGTGTTAGGTAGGCAGGGGAGTGTACTTCGCTCTATACACATGTATGCAGAAGTAGGCGGTGCCTATTGCAGGAAATAAGCAGCCCTCCGCATAGCCCATGAACGCTAAAGTGAAACCATAATTATGTATAAATATTTATTTTAGTACAAAATAGCATATATATCAAATTTTGAAACAATACATAATAACCATAAATACACAGCAGAATGAGTGATTTTGAAACAATATGCGTGATGTTAAGTAGATGTAAAATATCTGAGCTACACATGCCAAATAGAGTGAGAAAGGCACATATAAGAGTACATATAAAGTATCAGTGTGAGATATACAAATGTGCCAGAAAACATAAATGGAGTTGAAATGTGGTGGAGAAAGTATATATATATGAGAATCTAAAAGCTATAATATAACTATGCTCAATGCTTAGTGCATATATAGAGCAGGATCCGGACTCCTGGGCTCAAGATTCACAAAGTAACATACAGCCACCACATATATTAAAGATAAGACTCACCCATGTTGCAAATGTAACCCAGAGACGCGCGTGTGGTGGCTGTATGTTACTTTGTGAATCTTGAGCCCAGGAGTCCGGATCCTGCTCTATATATGCACTAAGCATTGAGCATAGTTATATTATAGCTCTTAGATTCTCATATATATATATACTTTCTCCACAACATTTCAACTCCATTTATGTTTTCTGGCACATTTGTATATCTCACACTGATACTTTATATGTACTCTTATATGTGCCTTTCTCACTCTATTTGGCATGTGTAGCTCAGATATTTTACATCTACTTAACATCACGCATATTGTTTCAAAATCACTCATTCTGCTGTGTATTTATGTTATTATGTATTGTTTCAAAATTTGATATATATGCTATTTTGTACTAAAATAAATATTTATACATAATTATGGCATTTTTCTCCAATTTTTTCTTTTCGTTTTCATAAGTTTTATGGAGTGCCATGGGACATTTGTTCCTCTTGTTGTAGTACTGTGGTGACTACAATTTTGCCATGTATATTTGATAAGTGTGGTCTTGGATTATGTTCTCTGCTAAAGTGAAACCAGCCTAAGACATTTTGAAAATTTTGTTTTCATTTTTTCAGTTAATTTGCACATCATTAACATGTCTATTATTCCTGTGATTTTCATAATTACCCTTCATTTCCATTTTGGTGTTGTAATTTCAACATTGAGGAATGGATAACGATGGATTTTAAAAGTTGTTATAATTCATTTTTACATGCAATTTTCTGTTGCCTCTGTGATACTGGTATATAAGTGTATATGATTTTATTGTAGAAATATAATTTATCCTAATTGTTCTACTCTGTTTTTCAGCAGCAATGGCTTACTGCATTATTTATAGCTCAAACTTACTATAGATTTGTTCAGTTTGCAGCAAAAGTCCCAACACCTATTATTATGCCCAGCAATATTTTTTATTTAATCAATATCCTTTATTTTGTGCTTGAGATCAGACTCAATATGGAGAAATCAATATTTAAGAGTGCTCAAAACAATGTACTTGAGTTCTTTTAATTTATATGACCATTTAAGCCTCTTATTATTGACTTCAAACTGTTAATGGTTGAAGTATAGGTGTGATAGGTGTGAAGGACTTAAAGAGCATCAGGCACTGTACTAATTGTCAGTAGTTTATTTATAGTATAGAAAGCAAATTATATTTTATAATTGTAGGATATAGTAAAGCCATTTTATTAGGTTTAACTATAAGTTAAAGTTAAAGGATAAGGCTCCTGCTATGGCTAGAATTGTAAGGTAAAAAATGGTCTATGTGCTCATCTAGTGAACTATGCAAAAAATACACAGCATGGATGAGATTGCTACCATTTTCTAGCTCGGATACATAGGCATCTGTAGGTTGAATTAAACGCCAGTATAAAAAAGTAAAGCTTGAATAGGTGTTGTCTCATAGAAGCCAGAATGACACATCAAACAGTAGAAACCACTTCTTTACTATGTTTAAAATACATACAAACTACAGATAGTGATGTCACTAGGGTCGTCTACAGGTTGACTGGATTACATCATGTGATAAGTTGATACCTTAAGAGTCGTAAGAAAATTATTCTCCTCTTTGGTTTTACATAAGATTTTACTTCAATTTAGACTGCAGTTTTTACAAAGTTTTTCTTTAAAAGGAGGAAATACTCTTAATGTATTAATACTCTTAATGTATTGCAGTCATCATATTATATGACACTTTGTACATGCAATTGCTCATTTTGCCTTTCTATGCAGTTAATTCTGCTCTTTTCCATTAGGTGTATGTCATGATGTGATTAAAAATAGACCATCTGAATCCTCCTAAGCTCTATTTAGAAACAAGAAGTCTCTTGTCCCTGTATGAATCATCCTTGCAAAAGTCCTTGGAGGACTAGCTACTCAGGGGAGCTGAGCAGCTAGTTCGGTATTTGAAGAAGGAGATGACTGATGCAGGAGAAAAAAGACATCCTATTTCTACATAGAGCAAAGAAAGAGAAGAATTAACTGGGTATAAAGGCAAAATTAGCAATCCTACCAAAATAGTACTATATTATTTGATGATTGCAATCTATTAAGAGGAAAAAAATCTTTGACGGGACTTCTTCTTTAATGAAACCAGCTGATCATTTGAAATGGATTGAAAAGAATTAATTACATTTTTTTTTAATAATTGTAAAATCAGAATTTTCATTTTTACACATAGACCATAGATAAAGAATAATGTGCAAGCCACATATGAAATACAAAAGTCAAGAAAAAATATAAGTTATATATATATATATATGTTTAAATTAGAAGATGTAAATAAACATGCAATTACAGCTGCATATTGAGTCTTCCAAGTAATTTCTCAGAACCAATGTTTTGGCAAAATGCCCGGACTGGCAGCCTGGCAACTCTGGTATTTTACTTTAGTAAGGCTGGTGTGTTTATAAAAACAAGTTTGTTTTGTAATGTTTTTTTTTTCATAATTAGTTTCACTGTCTAATTTAATCTCTATTTTTAATTAAATATTATACTCAAATCACAGTGAATGAGTCTTTGAATTACTAAATTTGGATGGTTTTCATGGTCATAGAGAATAACTAGTAGGGCATAATTACAAATGTGGGAAAGTGCTGTGAAGATTTTGCTTAGTCCAACACTAGCAAAAAAATTATACCAGACAATTCAGAAAAAAAGCAAATGTCAAAATTTATGCCCACTATGTAGTAACATTTTAAATAATAACTTTTTTCAATAAAAAAACCAAAAACTTTAGCTTAGTGTGCAATGATTTCATGCCATGTTCCCAGACTATATGGCAAAAGCAAATAGTGATGCATAATTAGACACCAGTTAATGGCAGTTTATCAAACAATGCCACATTGATGAGCCAGCTGCCCAGATTTTTCTTTTGTAAGTCATCCAACTACTGTACCCCTGGGTAAATCAATGCTTGTTTGATTTTTCCTTGTATTATCAGTTTGTACTTTAGAAATTTAGTTAACGATGAACAGATACTTTTATATCCAATTAAATATAGCTACTAAGGTAACGATACAGTAAAGGTTTAATTTATGTTAGTTATTTATAAATATAAATAAATTTATAAATTTATCATTTATGTGGGGTGCCAAGTGTGGTAATAGTTGTGGGGTTGATGTCAGCTATCCTTTCAGAAATTCAGATATTTAACTTTCAGATTCATGCAAAAATCCAAGATTTTATTTTTCTAAAATTGCCTGCAAATCCTATTTTTCAAGTTGTGAATATTCCACCTGGGCCTAAAGGCTGGTAATAACAAACAAGCAAACAGAAAATAGGTTTTCTGCTCTCCCTTAAAAATCAATAAGATAGTCTTCAAATTAAAAATTACCACGTTGTGAAATACATATCTTACATTTTTTAAAGAGTGCACCTGTTGATTCAAGCAGTGTCAATCCTTAGTACAATAGACCAACAATTAGAAATTATTTTCAAATATTTTTTGTTAAGCACAAATATAATTTTACTAGAACATCAGAGAAGACAGTGTATTTAAGCTGTACAAGTTTGGATTCTTCTCAACTCAAACACATTAGTCTATAGGTTGATTTCAAGTGACTTATGTATACCTTTAACCTTAAAAACTATGGAATAGTACCATGTATAACACTGTTCTAGGTTTAGACAATTAACTATTAGACAGTTCTCTATTGCCTTTTGATAATTATTGCATTAATCAAATGCCTATAAGGACACATGGTGGATAAATATTGTGTATATTAGATAGTATTAAAAATATAATACATAATTTTGACAAGAAAATGTTAGCTCAATAATAAATGACAGTTTTAGAATGAGAATAAAAAAAGGAACATGTAACTTCAATACACTTGTCACGTACCTAACTACTTTGACAATGGTGCTATTTTAATTCAAATTATAATACAATACTGGGATTAAGCTAACATGGAAGTATAATTTTCCTATAAACAATATTTTAAATCTTAACATACTGTAGCTAATAAAGATTCATATACAGTATACATTATACAAAGATAGCAGTTCCACATTACTGATGCACCCATATATTTAATAACTAATCATAATATATTTAACAAAGAGAACCAGAGTCAAAATATGCTACAAAATATCATTTTTTTTCCGAATAGTGGGAAAGTAGTCCAATGATGGGACAATAGTCAAGTGCCTGTCAAAGAGTAACAAAAAATATAATACATATTATGAGGGTAACAAATAACCCATTGTATATATTAGTCCTGCCTGAATTGCTGCCACATTCCCCAATGCGCATTTCACATCGACGTCGCTTGCTCAGGGTGCCATAGGCAGCAGTTTATCCACATGTCTCTCAAGATGTTGTAAGATTACTGAAAAAAGTTTGTATCCTTACCATGTCCTGATCTACTCTCCGGCCTTCTTTTTACCTAGGGATTAGAGATGAGCGGTGTTTGACTAGAACTGTTCGCCAATTTCAAATTTGATCTGTTTTGGGCGGTGTTCGAGTCGTTCGACGAACCCGAACGATTTGGAAAAAATCCTGCTGTTCGAGATTATGTTCGATAACTGTTCGTGCACCTAAATCGTCACAGGATTTTTTAACATGCTGGGAATCATTGTTAATACACATTTTGAGATTCCAGCGTGGTGGGGGGAGGGGCATAGCATGGATCTCTGCAGAGATAATGAAGATCTCCATTTTTTTTCTCTTTCCCGCATTTCCAGTGGGCGGTGCATTCTGTCAGCCTATCAGCAGCGCTCACACGGAGCGAGGTGCTTTTTTTCACACAAGCAAGGGCATGTGTCATTGGCTGTGTATGTCACATGTCCTTGCCCTATAAGACCCAGCCATTTCCCCCCTCACCACCATTTTCTCCGTGCTGCTGTTAGCGCTATATTGTGTGTGCATTGTGCAATTGCGACTTGCAAGCGAGATAGCTGAGAAATAGAGAGGAAGGTTTAGGGAGAAGGGACTAGTTCGTAATTGCAGCCCTTTTGAGGGCTACGTTACATCAGTTCCTAGCAGTTTTAGCAGGCAGGTCTGTGCTCACTCTTAAATAGACAGATAGGTCAACTTGGGACAGTGACTATTTGTATTTGCAGCCCTTTTCAGGGCTAGTGTCCAGCAGTTGCTATCACTTTTTGTCAGCTACACCAGCGTTCAAATCACTCCTAATTATTCGCTGCATCTATCCTGTTCAATAATTGTGTGCATAGTAGCAGTGTGTGCTACTCATTCTATTAGGGCATCCATACAAAGCTCCACCAGCCTTAAAAAAAAAAAAATTCTATCTGCATGTTGCTTGGACAATAATTTTGGACATAGTAGCAGTCTGTGGTACTCAATGTATTAGGCCATCTCTACAAAGGTCTATCAGCCTTAAAAAACAAACAAAAAATCTATCTGCATGTTGCTTGGACAATAATTTGGGCATAGTAGCAGTCTGTGGTACTCATTGTATTAGGCCATCTCTACAAAGGTCCACCAGCCTTAAAAAACGAAAAAAAAAATTCTATCTGCATGTTGCCTGGACACTAATTTTGGGCATAGTAACATTCTGTGGTACTCATTGTATTAGGCCATCTCTACAAAGGTCCACCAGCCTTAAAAAACAAAATCTATCTTCATGTTGCTTGGACAATAATTTGGGCATAGTAACAGTCTGTGGTACTCATTGTATTAGGCCATCTCTACAAAGGTCCACCAGCCTTAAAAAACAAAAAAAATCTATCTGCATGTTGCTTGGACAATAATTTGGGCATAGTAGCAGTCTGTGGTACTCATTGTATTAGACCATCTCTAAAAAGGTCCACCAGTCTTAAAAAACAAAAAAAAATCTATCTGCATTTTGCTTGGACAATAATTTGGGCATAGTAGCAGTCTGTGGTACTCATTGTATTAGGCCATCTATACAAAGCTCCACCCGCGTTCAAATACTAAGAATTGTTTGCAGCCATCGCTTTTTGTGGAAACAACTCCACAGTTGTCAATTAGGTAACCACAAAAATGAGTGGCAAAAGGCCTGCTGCAGATGGAAAGGGGAATAGGCGTGTTGTGAAGGGAAAAAAATGTTGTGTCTGTGGAGTAGGTGTTAAAGCAACAGTAACATCTGCAGAAGAAAGACCATCTTCCAGCCAAACTAAGAAGTCTACTTCTTTTAGTGAATAATGTGGTACAATCCCTTTCTTATGGGCACGCCCATCGCTACAAATTCCAGATGAGGCACAAAAAAATAAGGTGCTTCTACAGATATCAAGTGCTCCTTTAAGTCACCTCTCCACCTCAACTTCAACAACACAAAAACTCCAGTCCTCAGAGGTGTCACCCCAATCGCACTTGCTTCCTCACAGCTCCCAAGTCTCCAACTGCCCATCTGAGTATGGGGTAGAACAGATGGTTGAGTCTGCAGAGCTGTTTACTCATACTATAGCCTGGGAATCAGAGGTCGTCTCCACAGCTTCTGTGAATCCAGACGAGGAAATGATCTGCACTGATGCCCAGAATGTTTATGAGTCTGATCCAGGACCAGATGAAGAAGGTTCTGAGCATAATGTAGACCCTCGTTCCCAAACTGTAACTCCTGTTGGTGGAGACAATGAGGAAGACGATGATGAGACTCAAATACCAGATATGAGCGACAACTTGAGTTTTGTGTTAGGGCAGGAAGAGTTTGGCTCTGAGGACAACGGGGGTGAGAACACACAGGGTGATGATGACGAGGTTGTAGATCCCACTTACTGTCAACCCACAGTCAGACAGTCGATGAGGTCAGCAGAGGAGGTGGAGGAGGATTCGAGTGACGATGAGGTCAGGGTGCGCTTTCCTGGACAGAGACTTAGTACTGGAAGCACGTCACCAACTGCATCCTCAACCACAACTGTGCCTCTGACCACAAGTCAAGGTGGCTCCTCAGGTCGCATGGGTTCTAAGCCTTTCATAGCCTGGGCATTTTTTAACATCGATAAGGATGACCCAACTCGTGTTATCTGAAACATTTGTGACCAAAAGCTAAGTAGAGGCCAAAAAATCCATAATTTGAGTACTTCATGCATGAACTGTCACATGGATATGAAGCATAAGTTGCAGTGGCAAGCTCACTGTGCTACAATGCGGCCTAGCGGGCCAGCCCTACCACCGTCTGCCCCATCTTGTGCATCCGCGATGGTGGCCTCTTCATCCTCTGTGACTGGGGGACAGCAGTCAGACCTGTTTTGAGACTCCGACCTGGCACCTCTTTACCAGCAACAGCCAGTCAGATTGGCAGGTCATCAGTTCATTTGGAAGTGAAAACACCAGCTGGTATTGAGCGCTCTCCGACATCGAGAGCACCACCTTTGGATCAAGGCAACCTAACTTTTGCGCCTGCATCTTCCTCACAGACCGTCAGTTGTCCGGGGACACCCTACTCAACCCCGTCTACGCACAACAGCCAGCCCTTGGTCACTCAGATGTGGACAAGTAAAAGACCATTTCCTCCTTGCCATGAGAAAGCTAAGAGGTTGAATTTCACCATCTGCAATATCTTGGCTACAGAAATGCTGCCTTTCCGCCTTGTGGACACAGAGGATTTTCGAACCCTTATGTCCGTCGCAGTGCCCCAGTACAAAATGCCCAGTAGGCACTACTTCTCAAAGAAAGGTGTGCCTGCGCTCCACCAGCATGTCTCACACAACATCACCGCTTCTTTGAGAAACTCAGTGTGTGACAGGGTGCATTTCACCACAGACACTTGGACGAGTAGGCATGGACAGGGGCGTTACATGTCGCTGACTGGGCACTGGGTAACTATGGTGACAGCAGGACAAGGGGCTGCTGTCCGAATCTTGCCGTCCCCACAAGTTGTGCGTCAATCCTCTTTATCTCGAAGTTCATCCACTGCTTCTGCCTCCTCATCCTCCTCTCCGTCCTCCACCTGCACCCAAAGCCTGTCTGGTCATGCCACGGGCTTTCTAACTGCGCAGAAGGGATCCTGCAGCACACCTCCTTGCTATGCTGGCAGAAGGGCTCAACGTAATCAGGCGGTTTTTACGTTGAAATGTCTGTGAAATGTGAGTCACACAGCTGAGGAGTTGTGGTCAGCTCTGGAGAACCAGTTTCATGAATGGTTGTCTCCACTGGACCTGCAACCAGGGAAGGCCGTGTGCGACAATGCCGCAAACCTGGGTGCGGCCCTTCACCGGGGCAATGTCACACAAGTGCCTTGTATGGCTCACGTGTTGAACCTGGATGTCCAGCAATTTTTAGCCCACTATCCCGGACTACATGGCCTTCTGCAGAGGGCACGGTCGCTGTGTGCTTACTTCCGCTGTTCGCATCCCGCAGCTCAGCGACTTACATCTCTACAGAAGTCGTTGGGCCTGCCACTTCACCGGCTAAAATGCAATGTGCCAACACGGTGGAATTCAACTCTGCACATGTTGCAGCAACTGTGGCAGCACCGACAAGCCCTGGAGCAATACGTTCTGAATTATAGCCTGGGCCAACGAGATCCAGAGGTGGGGAAAATCACGCTGGAGGAGTGGTCTCAGATCAGGGACCTATGCACCCTTCTGCACAGTTTTGAAATGGCCACGAAGATGTTTAGTGCTGACGATGCCATTATCAGCATGAC
This sequence comes from Oophaga sylvatica, assembly GCA_033576555.1. NCBI lineage: Eukaryota > Metazoa > Chordata > Amphibia > Anura > Dendrobatidae > Oophaga > Oophaga sylvatica. The sequence continues at coordinate 131,865,057 of JARQOD010000001.1, read as the reverse complement.
TATTCCGGTGATTTACATGCTGGAGCAGATGTTAAACAGAATTCGGAGTCAGGTGGTGGAACAAGAGGAGGTGGAGGAAGTAGAGGAGGAGGAGTTGTATGCGGAAGGGCTAACATCTGCAAGGTCAAGATGGTCGGCAGCACCAAGGCGGCTGGCATGGGAGGGTGGGGGAGAGGGATTAACCAGGGTGCATGGTAGCAGCCAAACTAGTGAGGAAGGTGCAGGAGCCCAGGAAGAAGTGGATGACGAACTGGCGATGGGCATGGAAGACTCATCAGATGAGGGAGACCTTGATCACATTTCTGTTGTGTGAGATTAGGGGAGAGGGCAGAGGAAGGAAGTATGAGTCGTACCTCGCCACCAACACAACAGGAACTTTGCGCTCCCGGATGCGCAAGACACATGAGTGCCTTCTTGCTGCACTACCTGCAACATGACTCTCGAATTGTCAGTATTCGAAATAATCCTGACTACTGGGTAGCCACACTGTTAGATCCCCGGTACAAAAGTAAATTTGCCGAAATAATTCCAGCCATAGAAAGGGATTCACGCATGCAGGAGTATCAGCAGAGGCTGTTGCAGAATCTTACATGTGCTTTTCCACAAAACACCAGTGGTGCACGTAGTGAATCTCACAGTTCTAACTTGCCAAACGTGGGACTGTCGAGTGTTCAGCACTCAAACCGTAACAGAAACACAGTATCTGCTGGTGTTCACAGCAATTTTGCGGAATCCTTTCACCAGTTTTTTAGCCCATCCTTTGCAAGGCCACAGGAGACAAGAAGTCAGAACCATAGTCGACGCCTAAGACGATGGTACAGGAGTATCTCCAACTGAACATCGAAGCCATGACTGTGTCACTGGACCCTTGCTCTTTTTGGGCTTCCAATCTGGATAAATGGCCGGAGCTCGCCACTCACGCCTTGGAGATCTTGTCATTCCCCGCAGCCAGCGTTCTCTCTGAACGTGTGTTCAGCGCTGCTGGTGGTGTGCTGACAGATAAGCGCACGTGGCTGTCCACTGAGAATGTACACAGACTCACGTTCATAAAGATGAACAAATCATGGATCCGCAAGGACTTTTCTATCCCTGTGTCATCCTGGGGAGAGTAAAAGCTAAAATCACCTCACCAAACGTTTTAAGCTTTAAAATTGCTAATAATTTGTAGCTGCATCTAGGCCTGAAAATAATTTTGGGCCTGTAGCAGTGTGTGTTACTCATTCTAATAGGCCATCTATACTAAGCTCCACCAGCTTTCAAATTAATAATTATTTTTAGCTGCATCTTGCCTGTAGAATAATTTTGGGCCTGTAGCAGTGTGTGGTACTCATTCTAATAGGCCATCTATACTAAGCTCCACCAGCTTTCAAATTAATAATTATTTTTAGCTGCATCTTTCCTCTAGAATAACTTTGGGCCTGTAGCAGTGTGTGGTACTGATTCTAATAGGCCATCTATATTAAGCTCCACCTGCTTTCAGATTAATAATAATTTTTGTTCTCTCTGAAAGTGCGTTCAGCGCTGCTGTTGGTGTGCTGAGTCTGACAGATAAGCGCACGCGGCTGTCCACTGAGAATGTAGACAGACTCACGTTCATAAAGATGAACAAATCATGGATCCGCAAGGACTTTTCTAACCCTGTGTCATCCGGGGGAGAGTAAAAGCTTGAGGATTTGGTAAAATCACCTCACCAACCATTTTAAGCAACTCTGGGGCAATTGATGCTACTTAAGTGGTGTCTGTGCCCCAAATTTTTGGAAAAAATGGAGACTCTTTTTGGAGTCCCCTTGCTGTGTTTTACGTGACGTTGGCATTGTCAATTACAGGTGGGTTGGGTCTTTCCCCACCCCCCTTTTAACCGTAAGAAACTACATACACTATGGCTTGGGGTAACACAGATGGTTGAGTGTGAAGACTAGAGCTGTTTACTCATACTATAGCCTGGAATCAGAGGTCTGCTCCAAAGCTTGAGTGTCTGCTAGTCAGCGGAGTAGCCACTGGCTGTAGATATAATTACAAATTTTTAACTGCATCTTGCCTGGACAATAATTTTGGGCCTAGTAGCAGTGTTTGCTAGTCAGCGGAGTAGCCATCGGCTGTAGATCTAATTACAAATTTTTAACTGCATCTAACCCAGACAATAATTTTTCAACCAAATTCAGATAGACGGTTTCAAAGGAGTGCCAGGCTGGCGATAAAGGCAGATTGGATTAAGGTTGTCCGCTGCAGCTCCGGCCGGGTACCTCAAGAGAGGATCAGACATAAGTGATGATAAAGCAATCCGATCATAAGGAGCACGAGGGACGCAATTCAGCTGATAATAAAAAGTCTTAATTTATTGATATCCACAACGCGTTTCAACGGAATAGCTCCGTATTCCTCAGGTGGCAGTTATACATAGAATGGAGTAGGAAAGCTACATAAAGGTGGAGCAGCAAATGAAAATTAAAAGGCAATCAATCAGAACACCCACATGATTAAAAATGCAAATATGACTGCAAAAAAGAGAAAAAAAAAACACAGATAAATTGAATAAAACCAACGTAAAAACGACATAAAAACAATGTACACAAGGACAAAAAAAATTTTTACTTATTTTATTTTAGGATAATTGTTTTTTTGTGCCTGGTTTTCAAGGAAAAATAAATGAAAATAAATAAATAAATAACAAAATGCATATATTGTGTGACTTATTCAATAGTGAGTTTTAACCCTCAGGGGCCAGTGTACCAAGTTTAAAAATCCAGAAACTCTCCCTTGTTATTAGATTATTATACCGATCAGGCATATCATGTGGTATCTGGTCAATGACAGTGAGTTTTAACAAATTCAAATTCTTTTGGTGCACTAGGGAGAAATGTTTTGAGAGACTGTGTAGCATGAACCCAGTTCGGATATTTTGACGGAGCTTGTTGAGCCTTGCATGCATCGTCTGTATCGTCAGACCGATGTACTGCAACCCACAACCGCACTCAATTAAATAAATAATGTAGCACGATTGGCAATTGACATGACAGTTGATTTTAAAAATGGTGCCTGTGGTACGAGATTGAAATTCTTGCACCCCATTCATAATAGAGACGCAACATAAACACTTAGAGGTCCTACATGCAAAACAACCCCGATTAGAATTTATCCAGGTTGCAGATGTAGATAAGGACTTGAGAGTTGTGATGCTGGGGGCAACTAGATTTTGAAGAGTTCGGTTTTTCCGAAAAAACGACAATAATTTTGGGCCTAGTAGCAGTGTCTGCTAGTCAGCGGATTAACACAGCTGTTAAGCAAGCTACACCACCTATACTTTGGACACCTAATTTTTTCAAAGGAAATGCTTCGGGCCCCCGGGAAAATCAGTGAAGACCATCGGGGAGGCACCCCAAGGCACAGGGGCTGTGAGTGGCGGTAGGACGCCTTGCAGTGGACTGCCAAGCTTAATCCTTATAAAAGCTTTTTAACTGCAGCAGCTTTACTGGACGCTACTGGACCTGACATTACCGCATCTGCTGGCATGAGACTTGCCCTCCCATAGATCCTTGTAAAAGGATTTAAAGTGTACTCATTCAAATTAGAGAGACAATTTAAGTAAAAATGATTAGACCTGCCTCCACCGCAGGGGGGCTCGCTCGACCCACCAGCGGACAGGCACCAGTATTGGGAGAGGGGGGCTGGCCGTCAGGGTCCACCGCAGCTCTGGCACAAACCCGGTGACACGCAGGTCGCACGGGCAGGAACGGACTGGCCGTGTCGGCTTGGCACTTTTTTGGTTTTAGAAGGTCATGACATGCCTATATCTGTGTCTCCCCCTCCTTTTACTCCTCCACCTCTTTTTTTTTCGCATGACTATATGTACTTGTCACTTTTCCATGTGTTAGTTGTGTCTTCTGAGCAGTTTGTCAGCTTTTGGACACCTTTGAAGTGTTTTCTATGTGTTTTCTATGTGTTTCTATGTGTTTTGGTTTGCCTGCCATTGGTTTTAATGGTGTTTGACGGTGTTCGACGAACAGTTCGACGAACAGTTCATCGAACACACGGCCGTTCGGCGAACCGAACAGAACTCGAACAGTACGGGGGTGGCTCGTCACTACTAGAAATCAAATCACATGTAGACTCGTAATTATATACTGTTTTGTCTTTTGATTATAATTTTGTGCATTAATAAAAAAATTAAATTTTTTGCATATTTTGACTCTTGTTCTCTTTGCTATATACACATGTGGTCAAAATTGTTGGTACCCATCGTTTAATGACAGAAAAACCCAGAATAGTGACAGAAATAACTTGAATCTGACAAAAATAATAATAAATAAACAATCTATGAAAATGAACAAATAAAATGCTTCCACAGAATTTTTTTTGAAAATAAAATGTATGAAATAGGCCTGGACAGAAATGATGGTACTCTTAACTTAATATTTTGTTGCACAACCTATTGAGGCAATCATTGCAATCAAACAATTCCGGTAACTGTCAGTGAGACTTCTGCACCTTTCGACAGGTGTTTTGGCCCACTCCTCAAGAGCAAACTGCTCCAGTTGTCTCATTTGAAAGATGCCTTTTCTAGACAGCATGTTTCAGCTCTTTCCAAAGATAGGATCATAGAAGGTCACTTCAAAATAGTCCAATGTTTTCCTCTTAGCCTTTCTTGGGTGCTTTTAGCTGTGTGTTTTGTGTCATTATTCTGTTGCAAGACCCATGACCTGTGACTGAGACCCAGCTTTCTAACACTGGGCAGCACATTTCACTCTAGAATCCCTTGATATTCTTGATATTTCATTGTACCTTGCAAAGATTTTAGACACCCTGTGCCAGATGCAACAAAGCTGCCCCAGAACATAACAGAGCCACCTCCATGTTTCACAGTAAGGACAGTGTTCTTTTCTTGATATGCTTCATTTTTCCGTCTGTGAACATAGAGCTCCATTTTTATCTCATCTGTCCATAGGACATTCTAACATAAGCTTTGTGGTTTGTCAACATATAGTTTGGCAAATTCCAGTCTAGCTTTTTTATGATTTTTTTCAACAATGTGTCCTCCTTGGTAGTCTCCCACGAAGTCCACTTTGGCTCATACAATGACGGATGGTGCGATCTGACACTGATGTTCCTTGAGCTTGAGGTTCACCTTTAATCTGTTTAGAAGTTTTTCTGGCTCTTTTGTTACCATTCGTATTACCCATCTCTTTGATTTGTTATCAATTTTCCTCCTGCGGCCATGCCCAGGGTTACTGGCTACAGTCCCATGGAGCTTAAATTTCTGAATAATATGTGCAACTGTAGTCACAGGAACATCAAGCTGCTTGGGGATGGTCTTGTAACTTTTACCTTTAAGATGTTTGTCTATAATTTTCTTTCTAATCTTCTGAGATAACTCTTTCCTTCGCTTCCTCTGATCCATGTTGAGTGTGATACACAACATGTCACCAAACAGCACTGTGAGTATCTGTAGCCCTCTATACAGGCCCACTCACTGATTCCAAGATTGTAGACACCTGTGATACTAATTAGCAGACACACCTTGATTTAACATGTACCTTTTGTCACATTATTTTCAGGGGTACCATAATTTCTGTCCAGGCCTATTTCATGAGTTTTATTTTTTTTAAAATTCTGTTGAAGCATTGTTGAAAAGCAATGTCTGACTTTCATTTGTTCATTTTCATAGATTTTTTATTTATTATTACTTTTGCCAGATTCAAGTTATTTCTGTGACCATTGTGGGTTTTTCTGTCATTAAATGAGGGGTACCAACAATTTTGACCATGTGTGTATGTTTAAATATTTTTATAATCCAATTCTGTCTGATGCATCAGCACTAAATAGTCTGAAGGGTATGCCACACTAAACAATATCGCTAACGGGATCGCTAAAAAACGTCACTATTTAGCGATCCCGTTAGCGATGTTGTTGTGTGCGGCAGCTTCCAGCGACGAGCTTCCTGCTGTGATCTCGCTCGTCGCTGGAATCGTTCCAGACCCTATTTTCTCGCCGGCGCTCCCGCTGGGTAAGTATCTAATCGCTGTGTGGCACCTTTTCTTAGCGATTTAGCGGTACTTTTGTACCGCTAAAGTCGTTAAGAAGATCGCTAACGGCGATAGCGTCGTTAACTATATCGCTAAATGTGGCCGCATTTAGCGATATAGAAACAATCCCGCTAGCGATCGCATTAGTATGCGTCGTTATCGTGATCGCTAGCGGGATTGTTTAGTGTGGCAGTACCTTAAGTTGGTGAAATAATGTGAGAAAAATATTAGCATAATTCAATTTATGGGATCAAATAGCTAAAAATTGTCATGTGCATGTGTATTCACCCCTTTTGGGTTAAGGCCCCTAAAAATGTCTGGTGCAAGCAATTAGAAATTAAAAAGCTTGCAAAATATATAGTTATTTTAGATAACAGAATACATACAGTAATGTGCAAGTGTGGCAAAAAAGCTGTAAATGATAGAATTCATTCAAATATAAAAGTGTTACTAGTTTATATTTTTCAAATAACAAAATGCAAAATAAACAAACAGAAGATGAATCTAAATCAAATCAATATTTGATGTGGCAAGCCTTTGTCTTCAAAACAGTATTGGATGAATGGTTGGGTTTATTGTCCTGTTGCAGAATAAATTTGAAGTCAACTACAGTAGATGCATGACTGATTGTTTTGCATGATGGATAAATATTTATATGAAAAGATACCCATACAAAAGATAAACTTAGGGTGAAAAAAACTCATAACAGTTGTAGAAGCAAAGAGGGGTTATCAAAGAACCATATAGTATATATCCTTAAAAATTGAATTTTGTTTAGAATAATAAAAACAAATGAATAGGGAAACAAAGAGGCTGCTGAGAAAATATGCAAGGAGACACTATTGAAACAGAGGAATGGAAGCATGTGACCCAGAGAAGCAGGAGGATCAGGAGGCAGTCAGCACCAATTCTGCTCAGGAACCAGTACCAGGCTCTTACACAGGAGAACAATGAAGAAATACATCAAGATAAGACTTTGGCCACACACAATAACCTTGTACGCCCTCAGAGTCCTCCTGAATGGAGAAAGAAAACTGTTGTGAAGAAGAAACGGAAAGTTGTTGTCATGGGCGATTCCCTGTTGAGAGGAACAGAGGCCGCTATCTGCAGACCGGATATAACCTCAAGAGAAATGTGCTGTCTTCCAGGTGCAAAAATTAAAGATGTGTCTGACAGGATATCAGGACTCTTCAGACGTACAGATGACTACCCATTCCTGCTAATACATGTGGGGACAAATGACACTGCAAGAAAAGACCTGGATACCATCTGTAGTGACTTTGAAAACTTAGGTAAGAAAGTGAAAGAACTGGGAGCGCAGGTGGTCTTCTCTTCCATCCTTCCAGTGGATGGCCATGGAACAAGGAGGTGGAATAAGATTCTGAAGGTGAACAACTGGCTATGTCGATAGTGCCGTCAGCAAGGATTTGGATTTTTGGATCACGGAGTTAATTACCTATACGATGGACTACTTGCTAGAGATTGTGTGCACCTTACGAAGACTGGAAAACATGTATTTGGAAGTCGCCTTGCTGCACTCATCAGGAGAGCTTTAAACTAGAACAATGTGGGAAGGGAAGCAAAACGCCAGCAAAAGCCATACACCTGACAAATACTATTGAGATTTCTGCTATTAGAAGTAAAGGGGAAGAACAAAGACAAAAAAATCTACATAATAAAAATATTGAAGAAAGAGAAACCAATCACAAACTAAAGTATTTCTATACGAATGCACAAAGCATGGGCAACAAACAAGGAGAACTGGAACTACTAAAGCAGGAGAAGAAATATGATGTCATTGGAATCACTGAGATTTGGTGGGACGATACACATGATTGGAATACAAGGCTAGAAGGATACAACTTATTTGCAAGAAACAGACTTGATAAACGAGGAGGAGGTGTCGAATTGTATGTTAGAAAAGTGTATATCTGCACAGAGATTGACGCTTCAGAGACTGGGAGTTCTGTGGAAACTGTTTGGGTAAGAATACAAGGACAGAACAATGGAAAGGACACCATTGTAGGCATTTACTACAGGCCGCCTGTGCAAGCTGAAGATATGGATGAACTCTTTATGCATCAAATGGCCAAGTTCTCCAAAAAATATGACATAGTGGTCATGGGAGATTTCAACTATCCAGACATTTGTTGGGAATCTCTCTCAGGCAAAACTAACAGGTCAAGGAAATTCTTATCCTCTCTTGCTGACAACTTTATATTCCAAAAAATGGGGAGAAAACAAGGGGATCTGCTACCTTGGATCTAATCCTTATAAACAGCGAGGAAATGGTTGAGGAGGTAAGAGTGGCTGGGACCCTAGGAGGTAGTGACCATGCTATTTTAGAATTTTGGATAACAAGAGGAGGAAGACCTGTGAAGACTCAGATGTCAAGGTTAGATTTCAGAAAGACAGATTTTAAGGGACTCAGAAAGAGAATTGGAGGGATACAATGGCTGGATATCCTTAAGGACAAAAATGTCCAGGAAGGATGGAAAATCTTGAAAAATGAGATTCTCAAAGCACAATCGTTAACAATTCCGAAAAGAGGGAAGAATGGGAAGCATTTAAGGAAACCAGGATGGATGAACACAGAACTTAAACACATGCTAAAAAGGAAGAAAGAAATGTTTATCAAATGGAAAGAGGGAGGCATATCTAAAGAAGAATATAATGCCATCTGCAGGACCTGCAGGGCACAAATCAGATTATCTAAAGCTGACAATGAATTAAGGCTTGCAAGTGACGTCAAAAGCAACAAAAAAGGATTTTGGGGATACGTCAAAAGTAAAAGAAAAGTCAAAGATGCTATAGGATTTTTACAGGATGAAAATGATGAAATGGTAAGTCAGGATGTTGAGAAGGCTGAACTTTTAAATTCCTATTTTGCATCTGTTTTCTCTCAGAAAGGAAATGTAACATCAACTGATCTTCACTGTCCTATTAAAGGAATAGAAGAATCCAGGATATCTATAAACAGAAAGACAGTGAGGAAACACTTAGCTAACCTAAATGAATTCAAGTCTCCAGGTCCAGATGAATTACACCCCAGAGTACTGAAGGAGATAGCAGAAGAAATTCTTGAACCACTGTCCATAATCTTTGAAAATTCTTGGAGAACAGGAGAAGTCCCAGAAGACTGGAGAAGAGCAAATATTGTTTCTATCTTCAAAAAGGGGAAGAAGGTGTACCCAGGGAACTACAGGCCGGTGAGTCTGACTTCTATACCAGAAAAGATCTTTGAACAAATTATTAAAGAACATGTATGCAAGTACCTGGATAAGAATGAAGTGATTAAACAGAGTCAGCATGGGTTTGTAACTAATATATCATGTCTGACTAACTTAATTTCCTTCTATGACAGAATCACTGACTGGGTGGATCAGGGAAATGCTGTAGATATAGTATATCTTGACTTCAGCAAAGCATTTGACAAAGTATCTCACACAATCCTTATTGAAAAAATGACTAAGTATGGAATGGACAAGGCAACTGTTAGGTGGATTCATAGCTGGCTTTGTGATCGGACCCAAAGAGTGGTCGTAAATGGCTGCACATCCAGTTGGAAGAATGTCTCAAGTGAGGTACCACAAGGCTGTGTTTTGGGCCCTGTATTGTTCAACATCTTTATCAATGATTTAGATGAAGGAATTGAGGGTAAACTGATCAAATTTGCTGATGACACAAAGCTAGGAGGGGTAGCTAATACTAGAGAAGAGAGAGGATTCAAAAAGATATACATAAACTGGAGCAGTGGGCAGCAACTAACAGAATGGATTTTAACAGGGAAAAATGCAAAGTACTACATCTGGGCAATAAAAATGAAAAAAGCATATACAAAATGGGAGGAATAGGGCTAAGTAACAGCCCATGTGAAAAATACTTGGATATACTAATTGATCACAGACTTGACATGAGTCAACAGTGTGCTGCAGCAGCAAAAAAGGCAAATGCAATTCTAGGATTTATCAACAGAAGCATACAGTCTAGATCACGTGAGGTCATTATTGCCCTCTACTCCTCTTTGGTCAGACCTCATCTGGAATACTGTGTCCAGTTTTGGGCACCACATTTTAAAAAAGACATCAACAAACTGGAGCAAGTTCAGAGAAGAGCCACCAGAATGGTGACCGGTCTGCAAACCATGTCCTATGAGGAACGGTTGCAGGATTTGGGAATGTTTAGCTTGCAAAAAAGAAGACTGAGAGGAGACTTAATAGCTGTCTACAAATATCTCAAGGGCTGTCACATTGTAGAAGGATCATCTTTATTCTCATTTGCACAAGGAAAGACTAGAAGCAATGGGATGAAACTGAATGGGAGGAGACACAGATTAGATATTAGAAAAAACTTTTTGACAGTTAGGGTGATCAATGAGTGGAACAGGCTGCCACGAGAGGTGGTGAGTTTCCTTCAATGGAAGTCTTCAAACAGAGGCTGGACAGACATCTGTCTGGGATGATTTAGAGAATCCTGCTTTGAGCAGGGGGTTGGACCAGAAGGACCAGGAGGTCCCTTCCAACTCTACCATTCTATGAGTCTATGATTCTATGAATACAAGCTGCAGTGAACAATTTGTACTGCATAAATAGTCCAGACATCAATCCTGAAGTAATGAAATATTGAGGGTTAACATTCCCTAATAGATTCAAATAGGAGAGACTTTAGTATAGAGAGTGTACTTACATATGTGTAGAGCTGCTTACTATGATATCCCCACTGCCCCAACGCACATTTCACTTAAAATTTTATCAGTAGGCATGTTTTGGGGAGGGGATATATATAATTTATAGTACTAGTCAGTGAATGATAGTGTTCTGCAAAGGGGACGTGTAAAATAGACAAGTGGTCTAGTCAGTGATACATAATACTGACCGGCCAGTAATAATGCTTCAATAAGGGGGCGTATAAGTCAGTTGACTGATCACATGAAAAACATGTGATCAGATTAACCCAGCCTGGGCTACGGCGCATGCACTGTTGTACACAATCATGGTGGGGGACGCTCCGAAGCGCATTTGTGTATGGCGTCCGTGCGTGTTCGTGCACGAATCCAAAACATGGACTTCTCCAGAATTTTTGTGTTACTGTTCAGGTTCAGCAACTCGAAAATTGTGTTCATGCATAGACCCCGAACATGGACTTCTCGAGAAAATTTTTGCTACTGTTCGGGATCAGAATCCCAAACATTGGCTATTTCCCACACTGTCATCTGTTTAGCAGTGTGATAAACACACGCAGCTCTGATCGGAGTTAAGAACACTTCCACCAGTCATAGAGCTGCTTTTCCCATGCTGCCAGATAACAGTGTTAGCCAGCATCTGTGACTGGCAGTAAAAAGTCGGCTGATGAGAGAGTACTGCTCTCATCACCTGTTGTCGCTGATAACAGCGAGAGCAGGTGCCGCTAATGGAAGTATTCATCAGTCGGCACCTATGCTATCAATAAATAAAAAAAATGATTTGGGCCTCTTCTATTTTTGATAACCAGTACAGGCAAAACTTACAGCTGTGGGTTGAAACCCTCAGCTGTCAGCTCTATCATGACTGGTTATCAAGAACAGAGGGGTCCCACTCCATTTTTTAAAATATTTAAATAATTTGAAAATTGGTGTGGGGTCTCCCATTTTTTACAAGCAGCCAAGCTAAATCAAGCAGCTGTGGGCTTGTATTTTCAGACTTGTAAGGGGCAATGGATATTGGCCCCCTAGCCACAGCCACAGACAGAGTTCATAGCTGCTGAACCCTGGTGACCATGCTTTTGGCACTGCTCGCTGTGTAAGAACTCTCACGCAGCGATCAGTGCAGCAACTGAGGTCACTGGGGTTGATCAGCTTTGAACTCCAGAGAACTTTCTTAATGCAGCTCAGAGCTACACACTTCAGTGTGAGCCTGCTTGTGTGGATTGCTGTTGCATCACTGATGTGACCGCTATCTAAATTATCTGGATCTTCATGGGACAGTATGGATTATCTTCACATCGGACAAGTGAGGGATATGGTTGTTTATTATTTTCTGTTTTTTCCAGGGGACATTGGTTTCAATGGATTAGGCATAAAGGTGAGTATAACATTACTTTTTTATTTTAATTTCTCACGCAGCAAATGGTGCTGTAAGTGAGGTTACCATGATTCATCAGCTATGAACTCCAGTGAACTTTCTCACAACAGTTCAGCGCTACACACTGCAGAAATATGATTAAGCTCCTGTCTCAGTGTGAGCCGGCTGGTGAGGAGAGCGGTCACTAATGTGACTACTCTCTAAATCATCTGGATCATTGTGGGACAGTATGGATTATCTTCACATCGGACAGGTGAGGGTTATGATTGTTTATTTTTCTTCTTTTATGGGGACATAGACTTCAGTAGTTTAGGTGAAAAGGTGAGTATTATGGTTGTTTATTATTTTTTGCTTTTTGGCCAGCTAACCAGTGCGGCACAGAGAGAGGTGAACTCCTGGCTGGTCACGGACAAAAGAACTGTTAGGCAAATCCTGGCCCGGCTGAAGGATATTTTTGACACCCACACAGCAGCGTAGATTAAAATGAAATTTGACAGGTGCAAACAAAGGGCGCAGGATATTGTACGGGACTATGTCCTAAACCTGCAACAAGAGGCGCTGCAGGCCATTAAACAGGTAGACCCCGACAGTGTGTGAGACGAGGACAGATTTCTAACCGAGCAGATTACTGAAGGGCTCCTGTCTACTGCTCACCGGACACAGCTGCGCACCTTGACCTGGACTTCGCACGATTTAAAGACCGGGCCATCTGGGTGCTGCGAGAACCAACCACAAGTGGCATTGCACCCCTTCAGCGCCCAGCTATCACATACCACCAGGAGGCAGCATCCTTTTCCCCAGCACCCATGAAGGCTGATGCGCAGACCCTAGATAATGACTCCTCTGCAGGCCTACGTCTCCAGGTCCAGGAACTGACCAAAAGTGTGGCTGCACTAACCAAAAGCGTGCAGTCCATGCAAGTGTCCCCAAAGGAGACAGCCCAGATGACATCCCATGGTGACGGCAGAGCAGAATCCCACCAACCAGAAGGAGAGACAACGATCGCTATGAACAGGACGGATGGTCCATCTGTCACCGCTGCAACAAGGTGGGTCACATCGCAAGATTCTGTAATTTAAACAAGCGACCCCTGAGGCAGAGGGCCAACCCCCAGGAGTAAGACGACCGTGCCCACAAAGCTGGCGAGACAAGTATGTGGGAGGACGGCTGGTCCTGCCCGTCATGCTTCATGGCATCCCAGTAACAGTAAATAGTTAAAAAGGAGAAAACAGGGGAAACAATGGCTCAAAAAATCCCAGTCAGAAATACATTAATATTAAAATTATATACTTATATAGTATGACTGAGCAGGCCGAACAATGTAAGAAGACAGGGAGAGTTGGTAAAACACCAATTAAATGAAAAAGAGAGAGAACGAAACACCGACCAGAACACACCACTGTCTAATAATAATAATAAGATAATCTTTATTGATGGGTGATCAAGTAAAAAATAGTAATATCCAATTAAAGTACAATTGAACAAGGACGTACACAAGGACAGCAAACCTAAGTAGATAAAACATAGTATGCTGATGACCAAGTATTTACAAAAGTAAACCCAATGATATATACACCAAAATAAACATATATAAATAAAAATAAAATAGTCAATAATTAAGAAAAAGTGCAACGTGCATAGATATATATAAATAAATATCTTACTAATATTCTATCAATAAAGTATGGAGTCCACACAGCAATATACACATATCTCCATTGTTATATCACACTAATATCCCAATAATGGAGTACATACAGGAAGTGCAAAGTGCATAAATAATTATCATACATAAATATCTCATAAATGTGCTGACAAATAATTAAAGGATGTTAACACCCTATTGATAAATACAAACAAGACATGCAAAGTGTAACCATATATTGATCTCAAACTAGTGTGTTAACAATGCAGGGAGATACATGAAGGACCTACATCTCCATAATAGTATCTCACAAATCTCCAAACGATCTAGTGTAGTAAAATAGTGGGGAGCAAATCCTTTATGTAAACCCCAAGCAAAAGTGCACTAGTGCTCCATAACAAAACAAATTGTATCTGGCACCAAAAAAGAGTAAGACACCACAGGTAAATACATTGGGTTTAGGCAACAGTAAACTTACTGAAAAGAGCAAATTCCTGAGTCCTGGTGGTGTCCACCCTGACGCGCGTTTCAGCTAGCGCCTTCATCAGACGAATTCTATTTATCAATAAGGTGTTAACATCCTTTTATTTAATTATTTGTTAGCACATTTATGAGATATTTATGTATGATGAGTTTTGTAACTTGTACGGCTGCAAGAAAATAAGAACCACGCCGTATCATCCCCAGACCAATGGGTTATGCGGGAAAATGAACCAGGTAGTAATAGACCTGTTGAAGACTCTGCCCCTGGAATAGCGTAGCCTGTGGCCAGAGAAGTTAACGGATTTGGTAGACTTTTATAACCACATTTCGGTGAACTCCACTAGCTGTACACCCGCCTACCTAATGAGGGCAAGAACTGGCAAGTTACCCATTTACTTGGACATGGGAGTTTTAACACTGGAGATGACATCACCCGATGCAGACTGGGATACAGAACGGCAGCAACAATATCACAAGGTGCAAGAATGTGTAGAGAAAAGCTTGTCCCAGGCAAGACAGAGGCAGGAAAAAATTATAATAAGCATGCTCCTGCAGTTCCCTTGTCACCTAGAGAACAGGTACTCAAAAGGAAGAGACAAGTTCAGAGACTAAAAGACCAGTGGGAGGCTGAGCCATACACCATTTTACCTTCAGATTTTGATAACACTAAGGTGTGCCTCATCAGTAACGATGGAGAAGAAACCTAAGCGGCAGTGTCGAGGGATCATCTAAAACCATGCCCTGACCAAAAAAAGGAAAGGATTGAAGACCAAGATATTCCTCAGCCAGTGGAAGAGGTGGAGGAAAAGATCAGCACAGTACTCGGTGAGTTCCCTCCAAATTGGAAAAGGGTGAAACAGGCCATAATCGTGCCCGTTTTGACCTTTCCCCAGCTAGTAGTGCCAGAAAGAGATGTGACTCAAGACCAGCATGAATACCAACGGGCTCAAACAGCAGATGCCACACCAGCAGTGGACCAAGAGAATCCACCCCCTAACAGTGGCGAATCTGTCATGCCCATAGTGAACATCAGTGGTCATTAGAGATGAGCGACTTTGCCTTTTTTTAGGGTCGAGTCGGGTTTCGTGAAACCAAACTTTCTCAAAAGTCGAGTCGAACGAAGTCGGTCGACTAACGGAAATGGTAGGGTCGGAGTCAAAAATCCAACGCCAATGCAAGTCAATGGGAATAAAAGTCGGCATGGAGTGGAGGACAGTAAACACACCTACAGTGCCCATTTCAATGCCAACAATATCAATTCTTATTTCTTAAGCTTGTCAACCTTAATTAACTTTATAATAATAGTAACGCATTGAAAACTGGGGGTTATTTGGCTAAAGTTGTGGGGGAGGGCAGGGCTGGCTCCAGGTTTTAATGGGCCCCGTGCAAAAGAGTCTCAGTGGGCCCCTTTAACACATACCACAATTCATGATGCTCCGATACGGCAGAGAAATATAGGTATAGTACAATGCCAAATACTTCACTTCTTACATTACATGAGTGATATCTATTTTGAATTCTACAATAGCTCAAAAAACGGACAGTATAGTCCTCCATAGAGTATTATGTGCACCATATAGTGCGCCATACAGAATAATGAGCCCCATATATTGCTCTATACAGAATAATGAGCCCCATATATTGCTCCATACAGAATGGGCTCCATATAATGCTCCATACAGAATAGGCCCCATATGTGCTCCATATGATGCTCCATATATAAAGGGCCCTATATGATCCCCCATAAATAATGAACCCCTTATGATGCTCTAGTATATGATGGGTCCTATGTATGATGCTTCAGTGTATGATGAACCCCATATAATGCTCCAAATATAATGGTCCCCATATATAATGCTCCATATATAATGGTCTCCATGTGATGCTCCCTATATAATGTGCCCACATATGATGCGCCATATATAATGGGCCCCATATGATGCTCCACTATATGATATACCCCATGGATGATGCTCCAGTGTTTAATGGGCCCTATCTATGATGCTCAAGTGTATGATGGGCCCCATATATAATTCTCTAGTGTATAATGCTCCGCATATATTGCTCCAACCATTAAAAAAAAAATGAAATTCCTCTCCTCGCTGGGCACTGCTCTACTCTGGACTCCTCAGCGTCGCCATCTTCCAGCTCTCTGCACTGTGACAGTTCAGGCAGAGGGCGCACAGACATGACATCATCGCGCTCTCTGACCTGAATGTCACGGTCAGGAAACACGGAAGACGTCACAGCGGTGGAGCAGGGAGAGGTAAATATTGCAAGAGCTGGGGCCCTGAGCTAGCAGGGGGGGCACACTTGTGGGCAACAGGAACTGGCACAGGGCCCCTCATAGTACGCCGGTGTCTCTGACTGCGAGTGGGCCCCCCTACCTGCTCAGGGCACCGGCACTTGCCTGGGTGCGCCAGGTGCTCACCCCGGCCCTGGGGGGGTACAGCCCAGTTAGGGAGGTAGAAAAACTGGCATATGTTGAGGTGTTTAATAGTTTCAAGCACAACAGTCATAAGGAACAATGCTAACAATAATACAATAATTAAACTGAAATAAAAAAGACCCTCCTCATGAGTGCTTACAATCTGCAATGAGGTGGGGGAGATACAATGTACAGGTGTGAGTTTACAGTGATGGTCCAGCCATCTAGAGGGAGTGGGGGATAGATAGAGATAGTGAATGGGCTACACACATACATAAAATGACTTTGATTAAGGAACATGGTAGGCTGCTCTGAACAAATGTGTTTTAAGGGAGCATCCTAAAACTGCAAATTGTGGCTGGTCCTAATTTCTTGGGGTAGAGCATTCCATAGGATTGGCGCAAAATGGGAGAAGTCTTGGAGTCGGGAGTGTGAGGTACAGATTAGTGCAGAGGTTAGTCAAAAGTCGTTTGCAGAGCGCAGCGATCGGCTAGGCCAAAAGACAGAAATGAGGGAGGAGATATAAGCAGGTGCCACACTGTGGAGAGCTTTGTGGGTGAGAACAATTACTTTGAATTGAATCCTATAATGAATGGGCAGCCAGTGTAACGACTGGCGAAGAGCGGACACGTCTAAGTACCGATTAGCCTGATAGATGACCTGGCTGCTGCATTGAGGATGGACTGGAGAGGGGAAAGTCGAGTGAAGGGGAGGCCAATTAATAGAGCGTTACAGTTGTCCAGGTGGGGGTGGATCAGGGCAACAGTTAGGGTATTTTTTGTCTTCATTGTGAGAAAAGGGCGGATTCTTGAGATGTTCTTTAGGTTTAAGCAGCAAGAGCAGGCAAGAGATTGTATATGGGAGGTGAAGGAGAGATTGGTGTCAAACATAACACCCAGAAAGCGAGCCTGCTGCGCGGTGTAATTATGGTGCCACTCACAAAGAAGGAAATGTAAGATTTAGGGAGGTTAATAGACGGCGGGAGCAGAAGTTCAGTTTTGGAAAGGTTGAGTTTCAGGTAGAGAACAGACATGATGTTGGAGACTGCGGACAGACAGTCACTGGTGTTCTGTAGTACAGCAGGGGTAAAGTCATAGGATGACATGTATAGTTGTGTGTCATCAGCATAAAGATGGTACTTAAAGCCAAATTTGCTGATGGTCTGTCCAATTGGGGCCGTGAAGCGAGAGAAAAGAAGAGGGCCAAGGACTGAGCCCTGAGGTACCCCAACAGTGAGAGGAAGAGGAGATGATGTGGAGCCGGTAAACAAAACACTGAAGGAGCGGTCAGAAAGATAGGAAGAGAACCAGGTGAGAGCAATGTCCTTAATGCCTAGTGACTGGAGGCTAGAGAGTAGGAGATGGTGGTCAACAGTGTCGAAAGCTGCAGAAAGGTAGAGAAGAATGACCAGAGAGTAATCACCATTGCATTTTGCTGTCAGAAGGTCTTTGGTCACTTTGATGAGCGCAGTTTCAGTCGAATGTAGGAGAGGTAATAGCTAAGGCAGGAGTAGACTAGGGGCTCCAAAAGTTTAGAGATGAAGGGGAGATTGGAGACTGGTCTGTAGTTGTTTGTGCAGGATGGATCCAGAGTGGGTTTCTTTAATAATGGAGTAATGATAGAGTGTTTGAAGGAGGAGGGGAGAATGCCCGAGGAGAGGGAGAGATTAAAGATTGTAGTTAGGTGAGTTGTTACGACTAGAGAGAGAGACTGGAGGAGAAGTGAGGGAATGGGGTCAGTAGTGCATATAGTCGGACGAGAAGAAGAGAGGAGCCTGGAGCATTCTTCTTCTGTGATGGGATCAAATGTGGAGAGTGGCCAGGGGAAATGCAGGGAGGGATGGGAGTCACAGCACCTGGTGGCTGGGAGTAGATTTCCTGGTGGATATTATCTATTTTCTCTATAAAGTGGGAGGCCAGGTCATCAGCACAAATGTATGTGATAGGAGTTTGTGCTTTCGGCCTGAGAAGGGAGTGAAAGATGTCAAAAAGTTTCTTGGGGTTGTTGGACAGTGAGGGGATCAGGGTGGTGAAGTAGGTCTATTTGACGAGGTGAAGGGCAGAGTTATAGGTTCTTAACATAAATTTGAAGTGGATGAAGTCTTCTGGTGTGCGAGTTTTCCTCGATAAGCGTTCAGCACTCCTAGAGCCTTGCTGGAGAAATCGAGTTTGCAATGTGAGCCAGGGCTGTTTCACTCTGAGCTTGGAGGTTCTGATGGTGAGGGGAGCTACTTGGTCAAGGGTGCTTCTAAGAGTGTCATTTAATATTTAAGCTAGAAATGCTGGTCCAAGTACTGTCTCATGCATCCATGCTGCGCATTATACTATTGGTACTCTGGGTCAATTTATGCCACTTTTCCTGGTGTCTGCCACTAATTTAAGCTGTTTTGGCAGCTTTTGGGCCCCCTTGAAGGTATTCTCTATGTGTTTGGTTTTGATTCCTATTAAATTCAATGGGGTTCGGATAAGTTCAGTGAACTGTTCGGAAAGCCGAGCCGAACCAAACCTTAAAAGGTTTGCTGATCTTTAGTGGTATATACCACAGAAATAGAAAACAAAGCATGTAATATTCTATGGATAACAAATTGAATTCAGAAAATGTTTTGAAATATATCACTGTAATATAAGACTCTATTGATGACAATTTTTTCACCCCCAAAAACGAATGTGGTCACATGCAGCATCTATATATTTAGCAATGACTGCAAAGCTCTAATCTTTGCCTAAAGGTTTAATTCTGCCACTCTACCTGCTCCTGAAACTGTCCCTAGGCTAAATGCAGAATGTATCTCATGCAAACAGAAAAAGCACAAGATTAGACTTTAGAAGGACAGTTAGTATGATGGTTCAGCATCAGCACCAGTATCAACACTAGAGGACTCTGGTTTGTTAATCTGTGCACACACAGGCCTAAGTAATTGCTATCTCCCTCCAATCAGAACTGTCCCAGAGCTGTGAAATGGTGTCAGTGAGCGGAGCATGGTGGAGCCAGCCTTTGTATAACCTCTGCTGAGCACATCCAAGCACCCAGCTACTCGAGTCATATCCGAGTATCATCGAGCATGTTCGCTCATCCTTAAAATATATCTATATTTGCTTGTAATTGCACACTAAATGGTATACTGTTATGGATTAATAATAATAATAATAATGCATGAACTGAATTTTTTTAATAAAGTCCTTGTTTAATAAAAAAATATATTGCAGCTACTTTGCTTAGCTAATTAATGGAGATGAATGAATATATTTGATTGGATTTGAATTCCTTAAAATTTAGCAAAAATCCACATTCTGTAGAATACTGAATGTTTGCAATTTGCTCCGTGCAAATTCATTAAAACGGCACTTAGATGCAGTTGCTATCTTGCTGAACAATAGTAAAAGATTAAAAAACAACCTCACCTCACTGCTCACCTCTCCACTGCACCCACGGCTTTCTGCCCGCTGTTTTGTTCTCAGTATGTCCTTTGAATTGCATTACCAGCCCAGTAATAGCTCTAGACTGGATCTTCTGGCCACAAGCAGGCATCAGAGTTCCCTGTGCACGCTCCTGGTGTGAAGAACTAGACAGCAGACTGGGAGCAATAGAGATGCCGAGAAAGCTGAGCTATGAGTATTATTTTTTCCTTTTAAACTTTTGTCAGATGCTTACTTCTCCAACCACCCCCCAATGTCCTCTGTCAACTTTTTAGTCCACAGACACCTGCAGGAGCAGGATTATTAATTCATTACACAAGCTACAGGGCCTACTCGCGGCCAGAAGCTGTAGCCTAGAGTGAAAACCGTGATAAAGACGTAACATAACGGAGGTGCGAGGACTGGACAGCAGGCAGGGAGATGTTCATGTCTTTGTCAGTGAGCAAACTTACAAAATCAACAAGGGATCAATTAATTATTTCCTTTACTATATATAGTACAATGAAAGTAAAGAAGGATGCCATCACATAAAGAATAAGTTGATTTAGTCAACTCACACTTTACATACAACAGATAGTTTTTATTCTCTCAACAGTTGTTTTATCTCATTTATACATAACTTCTGATACAAATAAGAGAATATGACGTATGCAAAATAATATAAATGTACATTGTTAAGATAAAATAAAGACATATACATATGTAATCCTGAATAAAAATGTTCTTAATAAAAATGAAGGAATTGAAGTTTTCTCTGTTACCATGTCAACTGTTTGTTGTTATGGCAACAATTATTGATTGCAAGGTGAAAGGAAGATGTAGAAAATTTACATTAAAATCCAAAGAAAGCAAATTATTTTCTTTGAAAGAGAACAGTGAGGCTGAACTTTGCAGTATTCTTAATAGATTTTGAAATAGTATTTTTATGAATTATGTTCAAAATAGCTGTTGAAAACAAAATCTCTGTTAACTCCTTAGTGACAGAGCCAATTTGCAGCTTAACACTAGAAGTCCCTGAAATTTCGAGCTCCCCCTGAAGTCCCGAAAGTGGGTCAAATGACCCTTAAGCCCGGGTCTCACATAGCGATACACCAGCGATCCCGACAACGATCAGGATTGCTGGTGTATCGCTACATTATCGCTGCTGAGCTGCCAAACAGGCAGCTCAGGCAGCGATCAGCACAGCGACACTGCGGGTAACATAGCTTAGTTACCTGCAGGGTACGTTGGATACCAGCGCCCTGATGCAGGGAGCTGGTAACCAAGGTACACATCGGGTTTCCAGGCGCTGCGCGGTGCCTGGAAACCCGCTGTGTACCTTGGTTACCAGGTCCCTACATCAGGGCGCTGGTATCCAAGGTACACAGCTAGTTTCTAGGCACAACCCCGCGCCTGGAAACCCGCTGTGTACCTTGGTTACCAGCGGATCGCTGGTCTCCCGCCTGTCACACGCAGCGATGCGTGCCTGTCAGCGGGAGACCAGCGATCAAAAAAATGTCCAGGACATTCAGCGACGATCAGCGATACATGGCTTGTCTAGGATTAAGTCGCTTGGCTGATTCGAGATAAACCAGATTCTTATGGTCCATGAGGACCACCACCTGATGTTTGGCTCCTTCCAGCCAATGTCTCCACTCTTCAAAGGCCCACTTCATGGCCAATAACTCCCGATTACCCACATCATAATTACGTTCAGTTGGAGAAAATATTCGAGAGAAAAAGGCACAAGGGTTACTCTTAGAGGTCTCTGGATCTATTTGGGACAAAACGGCACCTGCCCCAATTTCAGAGGCATCAACCTCCACCTGAAACGGTAGAGAAACATCAGGCTGCCGTAGAACAGGAGCAGAAATGAATCTCTGCTTAAGTTCCTGAAACGCAGAGACTGCCTCAGGAGGCCAATTCACCACATCGGAACCTTTTTTGGTTAAATCAGTCAATGGTTTAACAATACCGGAGAAATTACCAATAAATTTACGATAAAAATTGGCAAAACCCAAAAATCTCTGAAGAGCCTTTAATGAATCACAGATGGCCTGAACCTTGACCGGGTCCATTTCAATAACAGATGGAGACAAAATGAATCCCAGAAATGAGACCTTCTGTACGCCAAAAAGACACTTTTATCCCTTCACATACAGTGCATTCTCTCTCAAAATCTGGAACACAGTCTGAACATGTTTCACATGAGAGTCCCAGTCATTGGAAAAAATCAAGATATCATCCAAATAAACAATCAGAAATTTATCCACAAAATCCCTGAAAATATCATTCATGAAGGATTGGAAAATGGAAGGAGCATTAGTGAGCCCAAAGGGCATCACTAGGTACTCAAAATGCCCCTCTGGGGTATTAAACGCCATCTTCCATTCATCCCCGTGCTTAATGCGAATAAGATTATACGCCCCCCTGAGGTCAAGTTTGGTAAACCAACTAGCACTTTTCACCCTGGAAAACAGGTCAGAAATCAAGGGTAACGGATATTGATACTTCACAGTGATCTTATTCAAGAGACGATGATCAAAACACGACCTCAATGAACCATCCTTTTTGGCCACAAAGAAAAAACTGGCACCCAAGGGTGAAGAGGATGGTCTGATATGACCCTTCTCCAATGATTCCTTGATATAAGATCGCATAGCATCGCGTTCAGGTACAGACAAGTTAAAAAGGCGACCTTTAGGAAATTTACCACCAGGCACTAATTCAATAGCACAATCATAGCTCCTGTGAGGGGGCAAGGATGCAGATTTACTTTCACTAAATACATCCGAAAAATCAGTCAAAAAGTCAGGAACATCCTGAGACTGGGGAGAGGCAGAAAAAACAGGAGTGTCGGCATTAACACATTGGCAGCCCCAACTGGTCACAGACACAGATTTCCAATCCAAAACAGGATTATGAGACTGTAACCAAGGAAAACCTAGTACAATAATGTCATGCAGATTATACAGCACCAGAAATTTGCAACTCTCCTGATGATCTGGTTCAACCCTCATTACCACCTGAGTAGATAACTGGGGTTTATTCTCCGCCAAAGGGGTAGAATCAATGCCTAGTAGGGGAATAGACTTCCGCAGGGGTATCATGGGAAACCCACAACGTTTGGCAAAGTCAAAATCCATCAGGTTAATAGCTGCTCCTGAATCAACAAAAGCATGAGCAGAAAATGTGGACAGAGAACAAATCAGGGTAACAGTCAACAGAAATTTAGTCTGAACACTACCCAAGACAACTGAGCGTGCAAAACGTCTTCCCCGTTTAGGGCAGACTGAAATAGCATGAGAGGCATCACCACAGTAGAAACATAACCCATTGCGCTTTCGAAACTCATGACGCTGTGCCCCAGAAGTCACTCTATCACACTGCATGGGCTCAGAAGCTGGCTCACAAGGCAACACTATCTCACGCATACCTCTGCGCTCACGCAAACGTCTGTCAATTTGAATAGCAAATGACAAAGAATCATTGAGACCAGAGGGAGCAGGGAATCCAACCATAACATCCTTTACATTCTCTGACAGCCCCTTCTGAAAAAGGGCTGCCAAAGCATCATCATTCCATTTGGTCAGGACTGCCCACTTTCAGAATTTCTGACAGTACAACTCAGCGTCTTCAAGACCCTGATTTAATGCCAACAAGGTTTTTTCAGCTTGATCAGTGACATTAGGTTCATCGTACAATAACCCCAGAGCCAGAAAAAATGCATCAATATCATTCAAAACAGGATCCCCAGGTGTCAAGGAAAAAGCCCAATCCTGAGGATCGCTGCGCAGGAGAGAGATGACAATTTGAACCTGCTGTGCTGCGTTCCCTGAGGACTTAAGCTTTAAGGCAAAAAACAATTTAGTTATTTTTGAAATTCATAAATTTAGCCCGATCCCCCAAAAACAAATCTGGCAATGGGAATCCTAGGTTCCACATCGGCAACCCAGCAAGATAGGTAGCAATACTCCGAACCTCTGTGGCAAGCTGATCCACACGGCCAGACAACTGTGCAAGCTCCATTGAGAGAAAAAAAAATCCTCCTCAGCACCCAGAGAAAAAGAGGGAAAAAAAATGCAGCAAACATGGAAAAAAAAAATCTCTGACAACTCTGACAATTTTTTTTTCCCACACTATTTTTCCCTTCTGTGAGTACCATATAATTTTCAGTTTTGGCCGGTGATAATGTTATGTTTTGGTAGCTGAGGAGAGTGAGCAAAAACGGCAATAAACCAGAGAGGCTGGAACCTATTGGATTGCAGTAACCTGAACTAACGACACAACTAGAGGTAGCCGTGAAGCGTTCCTACGTTGATCCTAGACGCCTCGTCACAGCCTGAGAGATAACTACACCTAAAGTCAGAAAGATGAAAGCTATCTGCCCCGGAGCAGATCCCCAAAGAAAATAGGAAGCCCCCAAACATGTAATGGCGGTTAGACAAGAAGAAGCACGGACACAGACAGAAAATAGAATGAGCAAACGCTGAGGCCCAATCTTTCTAGACAGAAAAGTACAGGAAAGGATAATCACTGGAATCCAAAAAAACCCCTAAAAAATACCAACTCTACAGATTGCAAAAACACCTGAGATCACACGACCTCTACCACCAAAATCAGTTCTCTGGTGTAACAAAACTAAGCCGCAGCCACTGAAAAAACAGGAAAAAGCAAATGAGCAAACAACAGTGGCTCCAGATAAACTGAGAGGAGCACAAGCCCCCGGAGGGGACCTGGCTGACCTCCACAGAAGTGCAGGGATCAATGCAAAAAGCAAGCACAAAAATAAAAGCAGAAAATATCTTATCTGATAGCAGAAGATGCATGCAAGACTCAGCAAGCTTCCAAATGAACCAGGAACCACAATTGAGACAAGAACAATTGCCCCATATGTGGGGGTAAACCACTGTTTGGGTGCATGGCAGAGCATGGAAGGAAAGGAGCGCCGTTTGACTTTTTCAATGCAGAATTGGCTGGACGCAATGTCGCGTTTGTAGAGGCCCTGATGTGTCTAAATAGTGGAAACCCCCCACAAGTGACACCATTTTGGAAACTAGACCCCTTAAGGAACTTATCTAGATGTGTGGTGAGCACTTTGAATCTTCAAGTGCTTCACAGAAGTTTATAACGCAGAGCCGTGAAAATAAAAAAACATTTTTTTCCTCAAAAATGATTAGTTAGCCCGCTATTTCTTTATTTTCCTAAGGGTAACAAGAGAAATTGGACCGCAAAAGTTCTTGTGCAATTTTTCCCGAGTACGCTGATACCCAATATGTTGGGGTAAACCACTGTTTGGGCGCATGGGAGAGCTTGTAAGGGAAGGAGCGCCATTTTATAATGCAGACTTTGATGGAATGTTCTGCGGGCATCATGTTGTGTTTGCTGAGCCCTTGATGTGACTAAACAGTAGTAACCCCCTGCAAGTGACACCATTTTTTAAGCTAGACCCCACAAGGAGCTTATCTAGATGTGTGGTGAGCACTTTGAACCCCCAAGTGCTTCACATAAATTTATAAACGCAGAGACGTGAAAATAAAAAAATCATTTTTTTCCTGAAAAATGATTTTTTTAGCCAGCTTTTTTTTATTTTCCCAAGGGTGACAGGAGAAATTAGAACCCTAAAATTAGTGTGAAATTTGTCCTGAGTACGCTGATACCCCATATGTTGGGGTAATCCACTGTTTGGGCACATGGCAGGGCTCGGAAGGGAGGGAGTGCCATTTGACATTTTGAACTCCACATCATGTTTGGAGACCCCCAGATGTACCTAAATAGTAGAAACCCCTCAATTCTAGCTCCAATCCTAACCCCAACACACCCCTAACCCTAATACCAACCCTAACCCTAAACCTAACCCTAATCCCAACCCTAATTCCAACCCTAATTGTAACCCTAACCCTAATTGTAACCCTAACTCTA
Organism: Oophaga sylvatica; assembly: GCA_033576555.1. Classification (NCBI taxonomy): domain Eukaryota; kingdom Metazoa; phylum Chordata; class Amphibia; order Anura; family Dendrobatidae; genus Oophaga; species Oophaga sylvatica. Next base: position 131,839,105 of record JARQOD010000001.1, on the reverse strand, counting down.
ATTGTAACCCTAGCCCTAACCCTAATTCCAACCCTTACACTAATTTTAACCCTTACCCTATCCCTAAGGCTAGGTTCATATTGTGTTTTACCAGCCCGTTCAACACATAGCGTTGACGGGCTGGTAACGGTATAGCATAACGCGATCGCGTTATGCTATACCAGCTAGCGCAGAGGAATCAGCAGATGATTCATCTGCTCTAACGGTGATGGAGCCAAGACGCTGCAGGCCGCGTTTGAGGCTCCATCACTGAATGACGGCATGTCGTGAACGCATGCTGCTTTACTGCATGCGTCGCGATGCGCCCTCAAATGGGGGTGAATGGCAGGGTTAACGGACTGCTTTACACCGCATTATACCGCGGTGTAACGCAGTCGGTCTAACGGACTGCCATAACGCAGTATGAACCCAGCCTAACCCTAACCCTAATTATAACCCTAACCCTAACCCTAATGGAAAAATGAAAATAAATATAATTTCTTTATTTTATTATATGTTCCTAACTAAGGGAGTGATAAAGGGGGGGGTTATGTACTATTTTATTTATTTTGATCACTGTGATAGTTTATCACAGTGATCAAAATGTACTTTTACTGAATGAATGAATCTGCCAACATTTTGTTTTACAGGATGACGAGGCCGGGACCCTGGAGGTACCGGGGGAGGGTCGGGGGACCTGAGGACCCTATTTTTCTCCCCTCTGATGTGCGATCACATCAGAGGGGAGAGAAATTACTTGCAGAATTGGTGCTTTTTTTTTTCTTTTGCGATCGCCGTTATATGGTGGCGATCGCAAAAGCGGGGGGACTGCGGGAGACCCTTATTATGTTCTCTGGGTAGCCGAGACCATGGAGAAAATCCGGCTCGGCGGGCGCACTGCGCACTGCACAGGCGCCCGCCATTTTCTTTGCCGGAAGAAGATGCAGAACGCTTGGGGAGCTCCGGGAGACATGGGGGGACACCGGGAGGCATGGGGGGCTGATCGGGGGTCCGGGGGACACCATTTCTCTCCCCTCCGATGTGCGATCACATCAGAGGAGAGAGAAATTAAATGGAAGATCGCTATTTTTTGCGGTCGCCGTTATAGGGTTAATAATGGCGATCGCAAAAGCGAGGTCGGTAAAAACCGACCCAAATCATGTTCTCTGGGGGTCTCGGCTATCCCCGGTAGCCGACACCCTGGAGAAAATCCAACTATGGGGGGCGCTATACACTTTCTCTGTGGTTTAAGTACCCTTAACTACCGCCGTAAAAAGGCCTATCGGTGGTCATTAAGGGGTTAAATATAAAATTCCTCTTTCCACTGCATTTCACTAAAGTTTAGAGTGTGGGTATTCTCACACATAAGGATATAAATATAGTACATTTTCTGTACATTTTTTAACACTGAGTTGATCTCATAAATTTTGATGAGCGAATTTGTTCGGAAAACGATCGCCAAACATAAATTCGGCACGAATATGGCACATTTGGATTCATGATCAGAAACATAAGCAAACTTTTATAAAGTCGGAAAAAATTGGAAGCATTCAGTAAAAAGTGCCGGAAAATATTTGAGGATAGGGGATTTGCAGAGCTCAGAGGTACGGCATGCTTGAAAACTGTATTTTCTTTTTCCTTCTAACTTTAAGTGTGCATATTGCGGCTAGCCAATCAGGGTGCAGGAAACATCCACAATGTCCGGACACAACAGCTTGTGTCATTGGCTGCTGAAATCACATGTCCCTCTCCATATAAAGAGCGGAAATCTTGTTTTAGTGCCATTTTGACAGTGTGACAGTGCAGAGGCTGCACCTGAAGCTGGTATTGTTAGCTGCTAGATTATAGGTAGTTAGCTAGGCAGCTGTTTATTAGTCATGCAGTTTAGCTAGCTAGTGTCCTGTATGGCTGTAAAATTGACCTACCAGCAGACTTTTCTCTTGTGCCATTACTGAGGTCCACAGACAAAGACAGCTGAGCACATTTCACACAAGTGTGTTGTGCACTGCTTCTATTGTGCTCCATGCACAAGTGGACCATTCAAAAAATTATTTTTTCACTTGCTAAATGTGAAACAGCAAGCCAAATCCCACCTTGTCATTCAGTGATGTGGTGACATTGTTCTGTAATTTGAGCTGTTGTGTGTTAGGGTTTGAGTTCCCGTTTCTGCACAGGGGGAGTCTCGAACCAGTCCCGCTGGGGTCCCCCATTCGTCTCCGTCCGCAGTGGAGCCTGCTCAGCTTAGACGTTGGTCCCAGCGTCTCGCCCAGTCTAACAGTGTGCAGAGGATTACTGCTGCCTCTCCAGACTCTGCTATTGTGGGCAGTACTGGTTAGCGGCGAGCAGACGTCTTTAGGACAAAGTCCTTGTTTTCTCCTTCTGAGCATGCCCAGAGTGAGATCTCTCATTGGAGATCAGGGGTCACATGCTCGGGTATTGCAGCGGCTCCTATTGGTCCGCCAGGAAGGTCCTGTGACTACTGGTGTTCTGGAACAAGTTCCATTGGTCCTTTGTTTCTGGAAGGTCCTGTAGCTGTTGCTATAAAAGGGTAGCATGGCTGGGCCGCCATGCGCTAATATCAATCTTTATATGCTATGCGCCAGTGTGGTCATGCGTGTGTGTGGTTAGGGCCCCGGCTGAAATAAGCCCCTAGAATACCGACTTAATCGGTGAGGAGTTTGGTATGCTAGCTGGTCAGGGTCAGTGTCCTAGATGCCCTAGATTACCGGCATAACCGGTGAGGAGTTTGATTGCCGTATTCAGGGCCAGCCATAGATTGCGGGTGACTCCCGTGAGGACTTTAGCGCATGATCACGTTCTATGTTCGCTTAGCACTTAACTGTGTACCTGGGTGCCTGACAGGACACAGAAGTTTGTCTCAGCGGCTCTGTGACGTAACAGGGTTCGCTTTCAACGCTAGACAGTGCCCTAGCGTGTTTATTTTGCGACTCAGTTGTGCTTAGTGAGTTCGCACACATCGCCATATAGCGCTGCGGCACTCCTTCTAGTGGCTCTGTGGATTAACAGAGTTCGCACATATTGCCACAGCGCGTTACGGCTTTTATTTTGGCGACTCTGCGGGATAACAGAGTTCGCTTCTTGCGCCATTTTACTAGCAGCAGGCTCCGTCTGCACGGTGGACCCCGGGCTGCGAACGCACCTCTCCACAACATATATTTGGTGCGTTCCGCAGTCCCTAACATAATATTAGCGCCAGGGTCTGGCTAGTAAAATGGCGGATGACCAGCGTCTACCGCAGTACATCCAGCAGCTGGAGGGTAGGTTGGCGCTCTTGAGCGCACAACCTCAGCTGTGGATGTTACCGCAGTCGCTGTTCAGGCTGCTAGCGTGGCTGCAGCCAGTTTGTCCTCTGCCACCTCTGCCCCTACATTATCCCACCTCCCGCTTCCTGACAAGTTTGCTGGTGACAGCAAGCAAATTCGGGGATTCGTGAGTCAGTGCTCTATACAGCTCGAGCTTCTGGCTGCACGTTTCCCCACGGATCGGGCACAAGTGGGTTTTGTCTTCTCTACTCTCGGGCAGAGCATTGGAGTTGGCAACGCCGCTGTGGGAGCGCGACGATCGTGTGGTGCGGAGTGCTTCTCGTTTCCTGGAGGCTCTTAAAAAGGTCTTTTTAGGACCTCAGGTCACCCACGATACGGCGCTACAACTGCTGGCATTGGCACAGGGTTCGTCTTTGGTCAGTCAGTTTTCGTCCAGTTTCGGACTCTGGCCTCAGAGCTAGACTGGTCGGATAAAGTTCTCATTCCAGTCTACTGGCGAGGACTGGCTGACCATGTTAAAGACGCTTTGGCTACCAGGGAGATTCCCGCCACACTGGAGAAGCTTATCTCCATATCTACCCGCATCGACCTCCGTTTTCACGAGCGGAGGTTGGAGCGGGCCCAGTGTAGGCAGAGGATTCGGTTGGCTCCCACCTTTGCCACACCTCTCGAATCCCCCGATCTGGCATCCGAACCCCAAAAGGCCACAGAGGTTCCTCGTGCAGGACCTAAGTCTCGAGTCGTCCGAGTATCTGTGGTCTGTAACCTTTGTCAGCAGACAGGACACTATGCCAACAAATGTCCAAAGCGATCGGGGAAGTGATCGCGTCTAGTGGCCCTGGGAGGAGGTTCACTAGAGACAGCGGCATTTTCCTCCAAGTTGACATTTAAAGGGACGGTCACTGTGGACTCTTCCACACTTACGGTCGAGCTTTGTGTGGACTCAGGAGCAGAGGGGAATTTCATGTCATCCACCTTTGCTCGTCGCCACGCAATACATCTGGTAGCTCTCGACAAACCAGTGACTGTCCGGGTAGTGAATGGGTTGACATTGCCCTCGCCAATTACACATCAGACTGTCCCTCTTACTTTGTGTGTACCCCCTTCCCATCAGGAAATTATTTCCCTTCTCGTCCTTCCCGAGGGAATAGACAAAATCCTACTGGGAGTACCCTGGCTCCGTTCCCACTCCCTGATATTGAGTGGACCTCCGGTAGGATACTGGGATGGAGTGAGTCATGTAAGGACAGATGTGTCAGGGAGTGCATTCAGGTTACCACTACAGAGATATCCGCAGATCTTTCTCCTCTTCCCAAGTGTTATCAGTCATATGCAGACGTGTTCTCTAAAAAGGACTGCGGAGACTCTGCCGCCCCATCGTCCCTACGACTGTCCTATTGACCTCTTGCCTGGAGCAGAACCTCCTCGGGGAATTGTCTATCCCCTCTCTCTTCCTGAGACGGAGGCTATGTCTCAATATATCCAGGAGAATCTGGCAAGAGGGTTCATTAGGAAGTCGGTGTCACCAGCAGGAGCGGGGTTCTTCTTCGTGCAGAAGAAGAGTGGAGAATTACGTCCGTGTATAGATTACAGAGGTCTTAACGCCATCACCATTAAGAATAAGTACCCGTTGCCCCTGATCTCTGAGCTCTTTGATAGGCTCCGGGGAGCAAGGGTATTTACTAAATTAGATCTGCGTGGTGCTTATAACCTGATTCGCATCCGTGAGGGGGACGAATGGAAGACGACTTTTAATACCAGGGATGGGCATTATGAATACCTGGTGATGCCCTTCGGGCTCTGTAATGCCCAGCCGTTTTCCAAGACTTTGTCAATGAATCTTCCGGGATATGCTTTCCACCTCTGTAGTAGTCTATCTGGATGATATTCTCATCTTTTCTCCAGATATTGACTCTCTCCGGAGGGATGTCTGCAAAGTCTTCGACCTGTTACGGGCAAACTCCCTCTATGCAAAGTTGGAGAAATGCATGTTTGAGCAGGAGTCTTTACCTTTCCTGGGCTATATCATCTCCGCCCAGGGATTGGCTATGGATCCTGCCAAACTACAGGCTGTGATGGATTGGCAAGAACCCCATTCTCTTAAAGCGGTGCAGCGCTTTATGGGGTTCATTAATTACTATCGCCAATTCATTCCCCACTTCTCCACTTTGGTAGCTCCCTTGGTAGCCCTCACCAAGAAGGGAGCCAATCCCAAATTGTGGTCAGAGGAGGTCTCCAAGGCCTTTACTTCAATTAAGTCCCATTTTGCTAGCGCTCCCATCTTACATCGCCCCGAGGTTGATAAGCCTTTTTTATTGGAGGTCGATGCCTCGTCCGTTGGTGCTGGAGCAGTCCTTTTTCAAAAGGATGCCAAGGTCGGAAACATCCTTGTTTCTTCTTTTCCAAGACCTTCACACCAGCGGAGAGGAATTATTCCATTGGAGATAGGGAGTTGCTAGCCATGAAGTTGGCCTTTTCGAGTGGAGACATCTCCTGGAGGGGGCTCGCTTTCCCTTTCAAGTTTTCACTGACCCACTAGAGTTGAGCGATACTTTCCGATATCCAAAAGTATCGAATCGAATGGTATCGCCAATACCATAAATATCGGTGATACCGATATCCGATACCGGAAATCCAATGTAAGTCTATGGGAACAAAATATCGTAACTAAAAAAAACCTTTCTTTCCTTGTAAACACTAAATAAACACACATAGAATACATATATGTATATATATACATGTCATTGTGACATATATATATATACATATATTTATAGTTTATACACTTCTACATAGTAAAATATCCTCTGATTCAATTGCCGGGTAAAGCCGGCTTTGTGAAAAGACAGAAGCACCCGACATGAAATGACACTTGGTTTACATAGAGTTAACCATGTCTTTTCATGTAGTTTGATATCTGATTTGCACAAACAATTACATGAGTGTAAGTGTGCAAAATTTCACACCTGTAGAGGTTAATTAAAGGTATAAATTCGTTGTAAAAAAAACGGACTTTTTTGCTACGAATTTACACCTTTAATTAACCCCTACAGGTGTGAAATTTTGCACACTTTCACTCATGTAATTGTTTGTGCAAATCAGATATCAAACTACATGAAAAGACATGGTTAACTCTATGTAAACCAAGTGTCATTTGATGTCGGGTTCTGCATTTTCACAAAAGCCGGCAATTGAATTAGCGGCTATTATACTATGTAGAAGTGTATGAACTATAAATATAATATATATATATATGTGTCACAAACTCAATGACATGTATATATATATATGAGGTGTAAAATTGCTGAAAAAAAATGCGTGGGCTCCCGCCCTATTTTCGCAACCAGACAGACAAAGCCAGTGAGTGGGGGCATATAATAATAGCCCAGAGAGGGACCATTATTTTTGGCCCCCCCCCGGCTACTAACATCTGCCCCCAGACACCCCAGAAAGGGCAAATCTCTAATTAGATTTGCCCTTTCTGGCACTTTGCCCGTCTATTCCCATTGCCCTGTAGCGGTGGCGAATGGGTTAATAAGGGGTTAAAATGACCTTGCAATTGAAAGGTCACTTTAAGCCAGGTTAATAATTGAGAGCTGTCAATAAGACAACTATCAATTATTAATCCTATTGTATGAAAGAAAAATCAAACACACACACTTAAATAAAAAAGTTTAATGAAATAATCACACAGTTTTTGACCATATTTTATTTACCTGCTAAAACCATTTCCTGTAATAAAAATAAAATAATAAAGCAAAATTATTCTTACCTATCCCATGCACAGTCAGGTCCCACGGTGTAATCCTTCAGAAAGGGTTAATGTTTACTGCAGGGACCGCAGCTAATGCTGCAGCCTCACAGTAAACCCCCAAATGAATGAGCTCCTCTCCTGGCTGACAGGAGAGGAAGTGGAAAGCTTAATTGATTGCTTTCCACTTTCACTTCAGGTCAGCCAGGGACACCATCAGTGACGTCAGAGGGAACTGATTAACAAAAATAGGGGTTCCCTTCGAAAAAAAAATGGCGTGGGGTCCCCCCTATTTTTGTTAACCAGCCAGATGAAGCAGACCGCTGAGGCCTGGATTTTCAGGCTGTTAAGGAGCCAAGATTCATGGACCTTGCCAGCCTGATAATACCAGGCCACAGCAGTCTGCATATCTTGGCTGATTAACAAAAATAGGGGATCCCCTCGAAAAAAATTAGCTTGGGGTCCCCCCTATTTTTGTTAACCAGCCAGATGAAGCAGACCGCTGAGGCCTGGTTTTTCAGGCTGGTAAGGATCCAATATCCATGGACCTTGCAAGCCTGATAATACCAGGCCACAGCAGTCTGCTTAGCTTGGCTGGTTAACAAAAATAGGGGATCCCCTCGAAAAAAAAACGGCGTGGGGATCCCCCCTATTTTTGTTAACCAGCCAAGTAAAATGCAGACTGCTGCGGCCTGGTATTAAAAGACTGTCAAGGCCCATGGATTTTGGCCCTCAACAGCCTGATAATACCAGGCTACAGCAGCCCCACATTTGGCGCATCAAAAGATATGCCAATTGTGGCACTTTACCCAGCTCTTCCCACTTGCCCTGTAGCGGTGGCAAGCGGGGTAATAAGGGGTTAATGTCACCGTTGATTGCACGGTGACAATAAGCCCGGTTAATAATGGAGAGGCGTCAATAAGACACCGATCCATTATTAATCCCAAAGTTTTTAAATGTTTAAAAAAAAGACACAGCAAGAAAAAAGTCTTTTAATGAAATAAAAGAGACAACACAGTTTTCATTTATTTTATTACACTCTCATTCCTGCGACGCCATCGATCTCCTGTAAAAAAAGAAAAAAAAACAAACCAACAGTATACCACCTGTCCGACGCAGTCCATAGTAACGAGTGTCCCACGACGATCCAGCTCTGCTACATCGGAATGCCAGGCAGAGCCTGACATCCCGGCGCAGCACAGCTGATTACCTGCTTCTCCGGCGGTGACGTCATCGGACTGCTTTACGGCCGCGATTACCCAGCAGTCACTGCAGTTATCGCGAGAAACTGCATGTGACCGCCAGGGAGAAGAGGATGGCGGCCATCAAGCAGTCCGGGATGTGACCGCCGGAGATCTTCTGCCGGGTAAGTGCCGCTGACTCCTGACAGATCCGACCGACGGACACATGACAGTGACATTCCGATTCCGGTATCCGATATAACGAAAATATCGGTACTCGGAATCGGAATTCCGATACAGCCAATATCGGCCGATACCCGATATTGGCAGTATCGGAATGCTCAACCCTACTGACCACAAATATTTGGTCTAATTACAGACCGCCCAGCGGCTAAATTCTCGTCAGGCCAGATGGTCCCTGTTTTTCTCCCGGTTTCATTTCACCCTCCATTTCCTCTCCGGTGAGAAGAACATTCGGGCCGATGCGCTTTCTCGCTCCGTGGTGTCCTCTGAGGAGGTGGAGGAGGAGCCTCGGTTGATTGTCCCCACAGGGAGCCTAAGAACTGTGGCCCCGGTTTCGCTTGAGTCTGTGCCTCCGGGCAAGACTTTTGTGCCCACCAATTTGCGACCGGAGGTACTCTCTTGGGCACATTCGTCCAGGGTGGGTGGACATTTTGGGGCAAAAAGGACATCTGAGTTGCTGGCGAGGACATCCTGGTGGCCACATATGGTCCGTGATGTCAGGGAATACGTTCAGGCATGCGTCTCCTGTGCCAAGAATAAGTCCCCTCGACAACGGCCAGCTGGGCTACTTTTCCCTTTACCGGTGGCAGACAGGCCTTGGGAGATGGTCGGGATGGATTTTGTGGTGGTCTTACCCAAGTCTCGGGGCTGCACCATCATCTGGGTGATAACCGACCACTTCTCCAAAATGGTGCACTTAGTGCCGTTACCACGGTTACCGTCTGCACGGGCCTTGGCAGCATTGTTCATTAGGCATATTTTCCGCCTACACGGTATGCCAGACAAAATTGTCAGTGATCGAAGTCCCCAGTTTGAGTCTCAGTTCTGGAGAGAGCTGTGTCGTTTACTCAGCATAGAGTTGAATCTCTCCTCTGCATACCATCCCGAGACGAATGGGTTGGTAGAGAGGGCCAACCAGACCTTGGTCACATATTTGCGACATTTTGTCTCAGCCAGGCAGGATGACTGGGCATCCTTGCTACCGTGGGCTGAGTTTGCTCTAAATAATGCTGTGGCTGACTCCACCGGACAGACCCCATTCCTCCTGAGCTATGGTCAGCATCCGCGGGTACCAGTGCCCATGCCCGTGTCTTCCGCCGATTCCAGGGTGGCAGACTGGGCTGTGGAGGCACGGGACATTTGAGACCGCACCCAGGATGCCATTCAGGCCTCCAAAGAGAGGATGAGGTCTTCGGCCGATGCCCATCGGCGCCCCGCTCCTACATTTGCTCCGGGTGACCTAGTGTGGCTCTCTGCCCGAAAAATCAGGCTACGTGTAGAGTCCACCAAGTTGGCACCTAGCTTTTTGGGCCCCTTTAAAGTTCTTGAGCAGGTGAACCCGGTGGTTTACCGCCTAGCCCTTCCGCCTCGCCTTGGTATCACTGACACCTTTCACGTGTCCCTCCTGAAACCCGTGGCCATTTCCCGGTTTTCCGAGTCATCTGCTGGGACGTCGGGTTCATCTACCGATGATCATGAGGTGAACGCCATTGTTGGGTGCAAGGTGGTACGAGGCAAAAAATTTTATTTGGTGGATTGGAGGGGTTATGGGCCTGAGGATAGGTCCTGGGAGCCTGCCGAGCATGTTCACGCTCCGCAGCTTTTGAGCGCAGCGAGGCCCAGAGAAGGGGGGGCCCTAGGAGGGGGGGTAATGTTAGGGTTCGAGTTCCCGTTTCTGCACAGGGGGAGTCTCGAACCAGTCCCACTGCGGTCCCCCATTCGTCTCCGTCCGCAGTGGAGCCTGCTCAGCTTAGACGTCGGTCCCAGCGTCTCGCCCAGTCTAACAGTGTGCAGAGGATTACTGCTGTTCCATCAGGCTCTGCTATTGTGGCCAGTACTGGTTAGCGGCGAGCAGACGTCTTTAGGACAAAGTCCTTGTTTTCTCCTTCTGAGCATGCCCAGAGTGAGATCTCTCATTGGAGATCAGGGGTCACATGCTCGGGTATTGCAGCGGCTGCTATTGGTCCGCCAGGAAGGTCCTGTGACTACTGGTGTTCTGGAACAAGTTCCATTGGTCCTTTGTTTCTGGAAGGTCCTGTAGCTGTTGCTATAAAAGGGTAGCATGGCTGGGCCGCCATGCGCTAATATCAATCTTTATATGCTATGCGCCAGTGTGGTCATGCGTGTGTGTGGTTAGGGCCCCGGCTGAAATAAGCCCCTAGAATACCGACTTAATCGGTGAGAAGTTTGGTATGCTAGCTGGTCAGGGTCGGTGTCCTAGATGCCCTAGATTACCGGCATAACCGGTGAGGAGTTTGATTGCCGTATTCAGGGCCTGGCGTTCAGACGCCATAGATTGCGGGTGACTCCCGCGAGGACATTAGCGCATGATCACGTTCTATGTTCGCTTAGCACTTAACTGTGTACCTGGGTGCCTGACAGGACACAGAAGTTTGTCTCAGCGGCTCTGTGACGTAACAGGGTTCGCTTTCAACGCTAGACAGCGCCCTAGCGTGTTTATTTTGCGACTCAGTTGTGTTTAGTGAGTTCGCACACATCGCCATATAGCGCTGCGGCACTCCTTCTAGTGGCTCTGTGGATTAACAGAGTTCGCACATATTGCCACAGCGCGTTACGGCGTTTATTTTGGCGACTCTGCGGGATAACAGAGTTTGCTTCTTGCGCCATTTTACTAGCAGCAGGCTCCGCCTGCACGGTGGACCCCGGGCTGCGAACGCACCTCTCCACAACATATATTTGGTGCGTTCCGCAGTCCCTAACAGTTGTGCATGAAAAAAATATTTTTTGGGTAGTGTCCACCGTAATTCCCCATGCCATATTTCACCTTGTTAATTAGTGGCGGTGAAATTCTACAGTTTGCATAGCTCATGCACATTAAACAAAAATATTTTTTTTCTGTTGCTAAATGTGATACTGCCTGCCATATCCCACATTGTAATTTTGTGATGGTGATATGAAGCTGTCTGAAGACCTCACACACATTAAAAAAAATGTTTTTCTTTTGCAAAATGTGACATAGCCTGCTGAGTCCCACATTGTAATTTTGTGGCAGTCATATAAACCTAACTGCAGACCTCATGCATATAAAAAAAATATATTTTTTTCTTTTTCTAAACATGATGCAGCCCACCACATCCCAAGTTGTAATTTTGTGACAGTGAAAAAACCTGTTTGCAGAGCTCATGCACATGAAAAATAATGTTTTTTCTGTTGCAAAACATTATACAGCCCGCCATTTCCCACATTGTAATTTTGTGGTGGCGAATTGAAGCTGCAGACCTAACGCACGTTAAAAAAAAAAAAATTCTGTTGTAAAACGTGAAACAGCCTGCTATGTCTCATGTTGTAATTTTGTGGCGGTGATAGGAATCTGTCTGCAGACCTAAAGCACATTAAAAAAAATGTTTTCATTTGCTAAATCTGATACACCCACTGTTTCCCACATTGTAATTTTGTGGCAATGATATGAAGCTGCATGCAGACCTCACACACAATAAAAAAAAAAAGTTTTTCTGCTGCAAAATGTGAAACAGCCCGCTGTATTCCACATTGTAATTTTGTGGTGGTGACATCAAGCTGTCTGCAGACCTCATGCACATTAAAACAATTTTTTTTCTGTTGATAAAAGTGACCGAGCCTGCCATATCCCACATTGTAATTTTGTGGCGGTAAAATAAACCTGCCTGCAGAGCTCATTCAGATGAAAAATTGTTTTTCTGTTGCAAAATGTGGTACAGCCCGCCATATCCCACATTGTAATTTTGTGGTGGGGATATGAAGCTGTCAGCAGACCTCACGCACAATAAAAAAATATGTTTTTCTGCTGCAAAACATGATACAGGCTGCTGCATCCTACATTGTAATTTTCTGGCTGTGACATGAAACTGTCTGCAGACCTCACGCACATTAAAAAATGTTTTTCTGATGCAAAACGTGAAACAGCCCACCGTATCCCATGTTGTAATTTTGTAGCAGTAAAAAAAACCTGTCTGCAGAGCTCATGCAGATGAAAAAAAAATGTTTTCTGTTGTAAAACGTGATACAGCTCACCGTATCCCACGTTGTAATTTTGTGGCGATGATATGAAGCTGTGTGCAGATCTCATGCACATTAAAAAAAAGTTCTGTTGCTAAGCGTGATACAGCCTGCCATATCCCACCTTATCATCTAGTGGCATTGAAATTGTTCTGTATTGGTTGGGTCTCCTTCGTGTGTTGTCTGTAACAGAAGGCCTCCGATACCGGCAGTCCTCTACTCTCTTTGAGTCAACTACCCATGTTACTATCCTTACAATTTTCTGACAACAGAAATCTGCAGAACTGATATTTCTTCCACCTGATTGTGGCTGAGCATCAATTTCAGGTTTTGTTTTTTGTTATCACTTATAAAGCGCCAATGATTCCACCTTCACTTTACAGACATTACTGGCACTGTCAACATTGGGACTCACAATCTAAATATACTATCTGTATGTGTTAGGGGTCGAGTTCCCGCTTCTGCACAAGGGGAATCTCGAGCCATCCCCACTGCGGTCTCTCATCTGTCTCCGGTTGCAGTGGAGCCTGCTCAGCAGAGACGTCGGTCCCAGCGTCTCGCCCAGTATAATACTGTGCAAAGGATGACTGCTGCCTCTCCAGCTCCTGCTATTGTAACCAGTGCAGGTCAGCGATGAGCAGACATATTTGGGACTAAGTCCTGTGTGTTTCCTTCTGAGCATGCCCAGGGTAAGATCTCTCATAGGAGATCAGGGGTCACATGCTCGGCTACTGCAGTTACTCCTATTGGTCATCCAGGAAGGTCCTGAAGCTGCTCGAGTTCTAGGGCAGGCTTCCATTGGTCCTTTCTGGAAGTTCCTGCAGTTGTTGCTGCTATAAAAAGCTTGCCGTGCGCTAGTATCATATCTGTTACGTGCTTGCGCCAGTGTGGTCTTATACATGTGGTTAGGGACTCGGCTGAAATAAGCCCCTAGAATACCGGCACCTCCGGTGAGTAGTTTGCTATGTGCATGGCATGACCACAGACTGCAATCGCTTAGCAGTCATCTGTGTTGCCTGTGAGTCTGACAGGACAGTATTTTTCTCAGCGGCTCTGTGAAGTAACAGAGTTCACTTATACCGCCATATAGAGCCACAGCATTTTAGTTAGCGACTCTGTGGTCTAACAGAGTTCGCTTATACCACCATATAGTGCTACGGCATTTACATCTGCGACTCTGCGGGATAACAGAGCTCGATCATACTGCCCATTTGCGCCATTTTTCTAGCAGCAGGCTCTGCCTGCATGGTGGACCCCAGGCTGTGAACGCACCTCTCCTTAATATCTTTTAGGTGCGTTCCGCCAGCCCTAACAGTATGTCTTTGGAGTGTGGGTAAAAAATTAAGTACTGGGAAGAAACCCTTGCAAACATGGAGAGAACATATGAACTCTTTGCAGATGATGTCCTTGGTCGGGTTGGAACACAGTACTCCAGCGCTGCATGGCTGCTAATGTTTTTGAATTGATGACTCAATGTTCCTGGGGTTAGAAGCCTATCACTGCTATGCAAACTATGTGCCTCACTGCTGTGTTGGGGAAAACCACTGTCAAGATTGTCTTCAAGCATGTTTTGATACTGCAGGATGGGCGCGTCCCTTTCCAGGGGGGGAACCAACTGGCAAAATGTACTTTTGTGTTGTGGATAGAACACACTGGCAACCCAGTAATCATCACCATTTCAAATCATAACTATTCAGGTAATAGTGCTGCAAGAAGATGCTCATGGGCTGGTTTCTTTCATGAGGTCCAACTCCACAGTTTGTTGGTGGTGGAATAACACTCAAGCTTTCTTCCTCCATCCCCCTGGCAACCACGGACAACAGAGAGGGAATCATTGTCTTCTTCATCTCCTAACTGTTGTGCGTCCATCACCTCTTCCTTCTCGTCCTTTTCATGGTCCTTTTTCATTTGTCCTCCCATGGCAACCACCTGTGAAATGACAAACCTGAACTTATAGATATTGTTAACCCTAAAGGAATCCTCCTCTTCTTCCTCCTCCTACGCAAAATGTCATACTGCACCAGGTATCGACGCTGCTGCCACAGTCACTGCCTCATGTCCAGAGTTGAATTCCACATTGTGGTCATATCGCATATCAACCAGTTAACCGGCACGCCAAAATATCTCTATACCAACTTAAGTGGAATGGTGGAAGTGAGCACACAACGACAGTGGCTTCTGCAGCAGCTCATCCAGGATAGGACAGTGGCATAGGAATTGCTGTACCATCAGGTTGAGGATGCAAGCCATGCAAGGCACGTGTGTGAGATTGGCCCGGCGTAGGGCCACCACCAGGTTTGCACCGTTATCGCACATGGCCTTCCCAGGCTCCAGATTGAGCGTAGACAGCCATTCCTCAAACTCGGCATGGATAGCTGTTGACAACTCTTGATCTGTATAACTGCGATATCCAAGGCATATTAATTTAAACACTGCCTGATTGCAGTGAGCTTTGGCTGCGCAGTACAGAGGTGAGGGGGATTCTCTCTGCAGAGTTGGAACCTGTGTTTCATTAAGACAGAGGTTGAGGGTGCAGGTGGAGTCCTTAGAGGAGGTGGAGGAGGCAAAAGAAGTAAAGGAAGTGTTAGATACAGAGGTTTGTTCCGCAAACCCTGGGGATTGCAAAATTTGGTGCCTAGTGACACCTAGGTGTCTAGTGCTTTAGTTCTCCATCCCTTGGTGTGTACCAGTTTAGTTCTCCAACCAAGCTGTTTAGTAGTTTAGTTCTCCATCTCCTGTTGTCTATTAGTTTAGTTATCCATCTTATGGTGTGCAGTGGTTTAGTTCTCCATCCTCAAGCATCCTGCAAGCCTTGGGTATTGCAAGACTTGTGGAGCAGCGCCTTCCCCCACTGTCACCAGTGTCACACAGTGCCCAGTCATTGAGGTGTAACACCCCTGTCCATACTTGATCATCCATGTGTCAGTGTTGAAATTCTCCCTGGCAGACATAGAATTTTTCCAGGAACAGGTGATGTCTACGACTTGCTGATGTAGCGCAAGCACAACTTTCTTAGAGAAGAATGTCTGGAATTGGTGGCTGGGGAATTGGGAATCTCTATCCACAAGATGTAAAGGCTGCATTTCTATTTCTAACAGATTGGAACGGTCATGCAATAATCACAGAGATCTCAGGCTGTGAGTCACGCAGAAACAACCGCTGTGCTCTTTGCACTGATGAGCTCTCACCTGGCCCCTATCTTCCAGACAATTACACGATTGGGCGGCGATCATCTGAGGAGGTTGCAGGCTGTTCACAATAATTAGCTCTTGGAAAAGTAATAGTGAGCTTACGGCTTATCCTCATCCGTATTAGAATGCATGGAATATTTGTATATCCCGCTGTACAATCATTGCTAACTCCTTGATAACCCCACACTCCTTGCTGCCACCAAAAATCCATTTTTAAAAAAGTTATAAATACAGGCACATTTTTCTTTAAAGGTTCACACCATCAGGGTCTTCCATCCCTCTCCCTCCGAGTAGTGGTCATATACCATCCCCCAGGCTCACCCACTCACTTCCTTGACCACTCTTCTGTCTTGCTGTCACTAGAGTTGAGCATTCCGATACCGCAAGTATCGGGTATCAGCCGATATTCGCCGTATCGGAATTCCGATACTTAGTTCCGATATTTTCCATATATCGTATACCGGAATCGGAAGTTCCCATAATTCTTTGAGAGGCAATGTGATTTTAATCAGCCAATGAGGAATCCTAAGAAGTGTGGGCACATCCTGTAATGCTGCGGTCATGTTAACTAATGGCATTGCTGTGATTGGATGCTGAAATGATGTCAGAATGCACTATAAAAGGCGCCGCCGCCATTTTAGAGTCACTGTGCTGTGAATTCAGTTAGGGACAGAACGCTGCTCTGCTGACTCTGAGGGACAGTTAGAGATTGCGATTTTGAGTACTGTGCTTTAGGCAGGCTAGTTTACCAACCGCTGTGTAAAGCTTCCTTTTGCCTTGCAGTGTTGTTTTAACAGCTCTGTGCAAGGTGTGTGTGTGAGAGTGCAGGAGACGCTGCAGTTTGCTCTGCATCCAACGCTGTTTGTAGGCATCTGCACGTGTCACTCACAGACTCTTTTTTTTTCTTAAGTGTAATTCTTGCTGCTCCATTCAATTGAAATTATAGTGTGACGCGCTTCCATCCGTATACAATACATTGTTTGCAAACACTATAGAAGTACAGAAAGGAGTCTTTCAGAGATAGTGAACAGTTGTGTGCAGTGTTCACTGTAGTCTGAGGTTTTCATTTTTGGAGTGCAGATCACGCTCCAGTTAGTTATTCAACCACTGCTGGTTGTAGTCTGCTGAACGTGTGTCACTGCCTCATCCTTGACATTTTTCTCTAATTGGTGCTGCTCCATTCTATTTAAAATAACTCTAATCTATTAGTGTGACGCGCTTCCATCCGTATCCAATACATTGGTTGCAAACACTATAGAAGTACACAAAGGAGCCTTTCAGAGATAGTGAACAGTTGTGTGCAGTGTTCACTCTAGTCTGAGGTTTTCATTTTTGGAGTGCAGATCGCGCTCCAGTTCTTCAACCACTGCTGGTTGTAGTCTGCTGAACGTGTGTCACTGCCTCATCCTTGACATTTTTTTCTCATTGGTGCTGCTCCATTCTATTTAAAATAACTGTAATCTATTAGTGTGACGTGCTTCCATCCGTATACAATACATTGGTTGCAAACACTATAGAAGTACACAAAGGAGCCTTTCAGAGATAGTGAACAGTTGTGTGCAGTGTTCACTCTAGTCTGAGGTTTTCATTTTTGGAGTGCAGATCACGCTCCAGTTAGTTCTTCAACCACTGCTGGTTGTAGTCTGCTGAACGTGTGTCACTGCCTCATCCTTGACATTTTTCTCTAATTGGTGCTGCTCCATTCTATTTAAAATAACTATAATCTATTATTGTGACGCGCTTCCATCCGTATACAAAACATTGGTTGAAAACACTATAGAAGTACACAAAGGAGCCTTTCAGAGATACTGAACAGTTGTGTGCAGTGTTCACTCTAGTCTGAGGTTTTCATTTTTGGAGTGCAGATCACGCTCCAGTTAGTTCTTCAACCACTGCTGGTTGTAGTCTGCTGAACGTGTGTCACTGCCTCATCCTTGACATTTTTCTCTAATTGGTGCTGCTCCATTCTATTTAAAATAACTGTAATCTATTAGTGTGACGCGCTTCCATCCGTATACAATACATTGGTTGCAAACACTATAGAAGTACACAAAGGAGCCTTTCAGAGATAGTGAACAGTTGTGTGCAGTGTTCACTCTAGTCTGAGGTTTTCATTTTTGGAGTGCAGATCACGCTCCAGTTAGTTCTTCAACCACTGCTGGTTGTAGTCTGCTGAACGTGTGTCACTGCCTCATCCTTGACATTTTTCTCTAATTGGTGCTGCTCTATTCTATTTAAAATAACTATAATCTATTAGTGTGACGTGCTTCCATCCGTATACAATACATTGGTTGCAAACACTATAGAAGTACACAAAGGAGCCTTTCACACCTAGTGAACAGTTGTCTGCAGTGTTCACTGCAGTCTCTGCGTAATAACCACACTTAGGCCTTATAACTTTTCTGACTTTCTTTATCAATCTACCAAGATGAAGAAGGCAGGGTGTTGTGAATGGGTTTGAGATGAGTTCTGAGCAGAGGCTCCCTCTGGTGGTTACAAGCGGTGCTAGTGAAGATTGTGAGGACTGGGAATCAGGTGTTACTGACTGGTCTTATATGGGGGAGTCATTTTCCCATCAGGGTTGCCGGTGATCAATTGTTCTGGTCTGAATCCTTCATTCCAGTTTCCCTTGTAGCTGCTATGTCGTGTCTGCATCTCCTGCTTACAGATAAGACTTTTGCTTCTTTTGTGTTTGTGCTATATTTTTGCATTTTGTCCTGCACTTCTTTGGGGGCCTTCAGGGTCCCCTCCGGGGGCTTCTGCCCTCTCAGTTTAGTTCAGCCACTGAGTTTTGTTCTTTTGCTTTTTCCAATTTTTTCAGTGGCTGCTGTTTTGATTTTGTTACACCAGAGAACTAATTTAGGTGGTAGAGGTCGTGTGATCTCAGGTGATTTTGAAATTAGTAGAGTTGGTGCTTTTCAGGGTTTTCTGGGATTGCAGTAAGTACCCTTCCTATCCTTTTCTATTTAGATAGTTTGGGCCCCAGCGTTTGCTCATACTATTTTCTTTCTGTGTCAGTATTTCCTCTTGTCTAACCGCCATTACATGTTTGGGGGCTTTCTGTTATCTTTGGGGTTCTGCTCCGGGGCAGATAGCTTTCCTATTTCTATCTTTAGGTGTAGTTAGTTTCTCAGGCTGTGACCAGGCGTCTAGGACCAACGTAGGAACGCTCCACGGCTGCCTCTAGTTGTGGTGGTTAGTCAGGGTACTGCAATCTCATAGATTCCAACTGCTCTGGTGTATTGCCTTTTTTACCTGCACTCCTCAGCTACCGAAACATAACAGTATCACCGGCCAAAAAATTGAAAATTGTATTGTACTCACAGAAGGGAAAAAAATATTGTGAAAGAAAAAAGGTTGTCAGAGTTGTCAGAGATATTTTTCTGTTTGTTGCATTTTTTTTTCCTCTGTATCTCTGGGTGCTGGGGAGGATCTTTTCTCCCAATGGAGTTTGCACAGTTGTCTGGCCGTGTGGATCAGCTTGCCACTGAGGTTCAGAGTATTGCTGCATATATTGCTAGGTTGCCTGTTGTGGAACCTAGGATCCCCTTGCCAGATTTGTTTTTAGGGGATCGAGCTAAGTTTCAGAATTTCAAAAATAATTGTAAATTGTTTTTTGCCTTAAAATCTAAGTCCTCAGGAAACGCAGCGCAGCAGGTTCAAATTATCATCTCTCTCCTGCGCGGCGATCCTCAGGATTGGGCTTTTTCCCTGATACCTGGGGATCCTGTTTTGAGTGATGTTGATGCGTTTTTTCAGGCTTTGGGGTTATTGTACGATGAGCCTAATGTCACTGATCAAGCTGAAAAAACCTTGTTGGCATTAAATCAGGGGCTTGATGACGCTGAGTTATACTGTCAGAGATTCCGTAGGTGGGCAGTCCTGACCAAATGGAATGACGACGCTTTGGCGGCCCTTTTCCGGAAGGGTCTGTCAGATAATGTAAAGGATGTTATGGTGGGATTCCCTGTCCCCTCTGGTCTCAATGATTCTATGTCATTAGCGATTCAAATTGACAGACGTTTGCGTGAGCGGAGAAGTATGCGTGGAATGGTGTTGCCTTGTGAACCAGCTTCTGAACCCATGCAGTGTGATAGAGTGGTGTCTGGGGCACAGCGTCATGAGTTTCGAAAGCGCAATGGGTTATGTTTCTACTGTGGTGATGAATCTCATGCTATTTCAGTCTGCCCTAAGCGGGGAAGACGTTTTGCACGCTCAGTTGTCTTGGGTAGTGTTCAGACTAAGTTTTTATTAACTGTCACTCTGATATGCTCTCTGTCCTCATTTTCTGCTCAGGCTTTCGTTGATTCTGGAGCAGCTATTAACCTGATGGATTATGATTTTGCTAAACGTTGTGGGTTTCCCTTGATACCCCTACAGAAGTCTATTCCCCTACTGGGGATCGATTCTACCCCTTTGGCTGAGAATAAACCCCAGTTTTCTACTCAGGTGATAATGAGGGTTGAACCTGATCACCAGGAGTGCTGCAAATTTTTGGTTCTATATAATCTGCATGACATTATCGTGCTGGGTTTCCCTTGGTTACAGTCTCATAATCCTGTTTTGGATTGGAAATCTGTGTCTGTAACCAGTTGGGGCTGCCAATGTGTTAATACCAACACTCCTGTTTTTTCTGCCTCCCCCAGGCTCAGGATGTTCCTGACTTTTTGACTGATTTTTCAGATGTGTTTAGCGAAAGTAAATCTGCATCCTTGCCTCCCCATAGGAGCTATGACTGCGCTATTGAATTAGTGCCGGGTAGTAAATTCCCTAAAGGTCGCCTTTTTAACTTGTCTGTACCTGAACATGACGCTATGCGGTCTTATATCAAGGAATCATTGGAGAAGGGTCATATCAGACCATCCTCTTCACCCTTAGGTGCCGGTTTTTTCTTTGTGGCCAAAAAAGATGGTTCATTAAGGCCGTGTATTGATTATCGTCTCTTGAACAATATTACTGTGAAATATCAATACCCGTTACCCTTGATTTCTGACCTGTTTTCCAGGGTGAAAAACGCTACTTGGTTTACCAAGCTTGACCTCAGGGGGGCGTATAACCTTATTCGCATTAAGCACGGGGATGAATGGAAGACGGCATTCAATACCCCTGAAGGGCATTTTGAGTACCTAGTGATGCCCTTTGGGCTCACTAATGCTCCTTCCGTCTTCCAGTCCTTCATGAATGACATTTTCAGGGATTTTGTGGACAAATTTCTGATTGTTTATTTGGATGATATCTTGATTTTTTCTAATGACTGGGACTCTCATGTGAAACATGTTCGAACTGTATTCCAGATTTTGAGAGAGAATGCTCTGTATGTGAAGGGATCAAAGTGTCTTTTTGGCGTACAGAGATCTCATTTCTGGGATTCATTTTGTCCCCATCTGTTATTGAAATGGACCCGGTCAAGGTTCAGGCCATCTGTGATTGGGTCCAACCTACTTCATTAAAGGCTCTTCAGAGATTTTTGGGTTTTGCCAATTTTTATCGTACATTTATTGGTAATTTCTCGGTTATTGTTAAACCATTAACTGATTTGACCAGAAAGGGTTCTGATGTGGTGAATTGGCCTCCTGAGGCAGTCTCTGCATTTCAGGAACTTAAGCAGAGATTCACTTCTGCTCCTGTTCTACGGCAGCCTGATGTTTCTCTGCCATTTCAGGTGGAGGTTGATGCCTCTGAAATTGGGGCAGGTGCCGTTTTGTCCCAAAAAGATCCAGAGACCTCTAAAAGTAACCCTTGTGCCTTTTTCTCTCGAAAATTTTCTCCTACTGAACGTAATTATGACGTGGGTAATCGGGAGTTATTGGCCATGAAGTGGGCTTTTGAAGAGTGGAGACATTGGCTGGAGGGAGCCAAACATCAGGTGGTGGTCCTTGCGGACCATAAGAATCTGGTCTATCTGGAATCTGCCAAGCGACTCAATCCTAGACAGGCCAGGTGGGCCTTGTTTTTCACAAGTTTTAATTTTGTGGTTTCCTCTCTTCCTGGCACTAAGAATGTTAAGGCGGATGCCCTCTCGAGGAGTTTCCTTGCGGACTCTCCTGAGTTATCTGATCCTTCTGTTATTTTGAAAGAGGGTGTAGTTCTTTCCGCCATCTCGCCCAATTTGAGACTTGCTCTGGAGGGGTGTCAGGAGGATAGGCCCGAGCGCTGCTCTGTTGGAAAATTGTTTGTCCCGGACCAATGGAAAAAGAGTGTGATGTCTGAGATTCATTGTTCCGCATTGGCTGGGCATCCCGGAATTTTTGGTACCAGAGACTTGGTTAGTCGGTCCTTTTGGTGGCCTACCTTGTCTCGTGATGTCAGGGAATTTGTGCAGTCCTGCGGGACTTGCTCTCGCTCCAAGCCTTGCTCTCGCTCTAGTGGTTTGTTGATGCCATTGCCTGTGCCCAAGAGACCATGGACCCATATCTCTATGGATTTCATTTCCGATCTTCCTGTTTCTCAGAGAATGACCACCATCTGGGTAATTTGTGATAGGTTTTCCAAAATGATACATCTTGTGCCATTACCTAAGTTGCCTTCCTCCTCTGAATTGGTGCCGTTGTTCCTTCAGCACGTGGTTCGTTTACACGGCATTCCTGAGAACATTGTGTCTGACAGAGGAGTCCAGTTTGTTTCCAGATTTTGGAGGACTTTTTGTTCTAAACTGGGTGTTCAATTGTCTTTCTCCTCGGCATTTCATCCTCAGACCAATGGTCAAACTGAGAGAACAAACCAGACATTGGAGACTTATCTAAGATGCTTTGTGTCTGCTGATCAGGATGACTGGGTCTCTTTTTTGCCTTTGGCTGAGTTTGCTCTTAATAATAGGGCTAGCTCTGCCACTTTGATGTCTCCGTTTTTCTGTAATTCTGTGTTTCACCCTCGATTTTCTTCAGGACAGACGGAGGCTTCTGTCTGTCCAGGTGTTGACTCTGTTGTGGAGCGTATGCAACAGATTTGGGACCAGGTAGTGGAGAGGTTGTCCCTCTCTCAGGAGAAGGCCCAGCGGTTTGCTAACCGGCATAGGACTGATGGTCCTCGGTTTAAAGTGGGGGACTTGGTCTGGTTGTCCTCAAAGAATATTCCTATGAGAGTAGCATCTCCTAAATTTAAGCCTAGGTTCATTGGACCTTATAAGATCATGGAGATTATTAATCCTGTTTCTTTTCGTTTGCTTCTTCCAGGGACATTTAAGATCCATAACGTGTTCCACAAGTCCTTGTTGAAGAGGTTTGTTGAGCCAGTGGTTCCTGCTGCTGTGCCTCCTGACCCTGTTTTGGTTGAGGGCAATCTGGAGTATGTGGTTGAGAAAATATTGGATTCTCGTTTTTCTAGACGGAAACTCCAGTATTTGGTTAAATGGAGAGGTTATGGTCAGGAAGACAATTCTTGGGTGTTTGCTTCAGACATCCATGCTAGGAGACTTATCCGTGCGTATCATAGAACTCATCCTGACCGACCTGGTTGCTCAAATGAGGGTTCGGTGACCCCTCCTCAAGGGGGGGTACTGTTGTGAATGGGTTTGAGATGAGTTCTGAGCAGAGGCTCCCTCTGGTGGTTACAAGCGGTGCTAGTGAAGATTGTGAGGACTGGGAATCAGGTGTTACTGACTGGTCTTATATGGGGGAGTCATTTTCCCATCAGGGTTGCCGGTGATCAATTGTTCTGGTCTGAATCCTTCATTCCAGTTTCCCTTGTAGCCTGCTGTGTCGTGTCTGCATCTCCTGCTTACAGATAAGACTTTTGCTTCTTTTGTGTTTGTGCTATATTTTTGCATTTTGTCCTGCACTTCTTTGGGGGCCTTCAGGGTCCCCTCCGGGGGCTTCTGCCCTCTCAGTTTAGTTCAGCCACTGAGTTTTGTTCTTTTGCTTTTTCCAGTTTTTTCAGTGGCTGCTGTTTTGATTTTGTTACACCAGAGAACTAATTTAGGTGGTAGAGGTCGTGTGATCTCAGGTGATTTTGAAATTAGTAGAGTTGGTGCTTTTCAGGGTTTTCTGGGATTGCAGTAAGTACCCTTCCTATCCTTTTCTATTTAGATAGTTTGGGCCCCAGCGTTTGCTCATACTATTTTCTTTCTGTGTCAGTATTTCCTCTTGTCTAACCGCCATTACATGTTTGGGGGCTTTCTGTTATCTTTGGGGTTCTGCTCCGGGGCAGATAGCTTTCCTATTTCTATCTTTAGGTGTAGTTAGTTTCTCAGGCTGTGAGAGGCGTCTAGGACCAACGTAGGAATGCTCCACGGCTGCCTCTAGTTGTGGTGGTTAGTCAGGGTACTGCAATCTCATAGATTCCAACTGCTCTGGTGTATTGCCTTTTTTACCTGCACTCCTCAGCTACTGAAACATAACAGCAGGGAGTAAGGCACGTGGTCGTGGCCGTGGAGTTTCAGCAGGGAGAGGACGTGGGGATTCTGTGGCTGCTGCCGCCCCCAGTGACACAGCATCCACCAGTTTTCCCCGTGAGCGTTCCTTTATGCACACTTTTGTAGGAGCTCGGCGTACCCCCCTGCTGCGGGAAGAACAAATTGAAGCCGTTGTTGGTTGGATGGCAGCCAATGCATCGACTTCAATTGCTTCCACCTCCTCTCAGGACCACAGCACTGTTGAACAACCATCTGTCTCTTCACCGCCTGCCAAATTGCACAGGCAGTCAGAGAGCTCTGTACAGGAGCCAGCTGAGTCTCTGCTTCTGTTCTCAGAATCTGTTGGCTTGCAAACAGGGGCCCAGCCAAGCAGCATTCTGGAATGTGAAGAAGAGGGAGTATGCAGTGATGCGCAACAGCTGTGTCTCTCTGAATCTGAAGAGGCGGGTGAGCCAGTGCCGATGGTCAGCACACCGCAGAACGCATCTGATGATGATGAGACTCAGGTTCCAGTTTCTGTTGAGCATGGTGCTGTCCAGACCACCCAACAGCAGCAGGTGTTGGAAGAGGGTAGTGGAGATGATGAGGTCCAAGACCCAACATGGCATGAGGAACAGGAAGGTGGTGGGAGCAGCTCTGAGGAAGAGATTGCCCCAACGGTACAAACAGGAGGGAGAGGTAGGCTGCAGACTCGCTTGCCTGTAGCCTCCAGTTTGGCACCTGTTTGGAGCAGTTCTCTTACAAAAGTCAAAACGGGCGCTCCCAGGACTTGCACTGCGTGGTCCTTTTTTGACACACTTGCAGATGATATTTGCTATGTCAAATGCAAGCTGTGTAAGCAAAAAGAAAAAGAGGTAAAAGTGTCAGTAACCTCAATACCACTAATATGTGGAAACATGTGCGGACAAAGCACGTAGTTGAGTTACAAAGACACACTGGAGATGTAGGCCAACCTACAGCAGCACCTACATCTTCAGGTCGTGTTGGAGCCTCTTCCTCCAGCTCACACACAGCTGGTTCGGCTTCCTCACAGGATCGCCATGGAAGAACCTCGGTCACTGTTGTCCAGAGCAAAAGTGTTATTGCACCCACAGCAGCAAGTTCCCTGTCATCCTCACACTCCCAGGCCACAAAACAGCCATCGGTAGCACAGGCATGGGATAAAAGACGGCCATACTCGGCAAACCATCCACGAGCACAGACTCTGAATGGTGGCATTGCAAAACTCCTGTCCCTTGAAATGCTGTCATTCAGGCTGGTGGAAACTGAGAGTTTCCGGAACTTAATGGCATTGGCAGTCCCACAATACAATGTGCCAAGCCGATTTTATTTCAGCAGGCAAGCCGTCCCTGGTCTGCAAAAGCATGTTGAGGGAAAAATTAAACATGCGCTACTAAACGCCGTCAGTAGCAAGGTCCACCTGACCACCGATGCGTGGACCAGTACCCATGGCCAGGGACGATACCTTTCCCTCACTGCCCATTGGGTCAATGTTGTGGAGCCGGGTACAGATCTTGCGAGTGGCGCTGTACGTGTTCTGCCAACTCCAAGGATTGCAGGAATCCAGTCTGTACACATTGACTCCTCCTCCTACTCCAGTTCCTCAGAATCATCGCTGCAGGAGCCGTCATGGTCTACCTCCACATGGACCCGTGAACGCTTACCTGTTGCGACCGATATGAGCACAGCCGTGGCCAAACGTCAACAGGCCGTCCTCAAATTAATTTCAATGGGGAATCGAAGCCACACAGCGCAGGAGGTCTGGAATGCCATCAAGCAGGAGAGCGACGTGTGGTTTTTGCCAGCGAATCTACAGCCAGGCTTGGTAGTGTGTGACAATGGCCGAAATCTGGTGGCATCTCTGGGCCTTGGCAACCTCACTCACACACCATGTCTGGCACATGTGCTCAACTTGGTCGTGCAGAGTTTCTTGAGGGAATATCCGCATCTTGATGAACTGCTGCACAAGGTCTGCCTAGAGTGCGCTCACTTGCGACGTTCCAGCATGGCCAGATTGCGCATTGCAGCTCTGCAACGCAGATTTCGCCTTCCTGAACATCGCATCATATGTGACGTACCCACCAGGTGGAATTCCACGTTACATATGTTGGAGCGGTTGTGTGAGCAGCAGCCAGCAGTAATGGAGTATCAGCTGCATCAGGCGCAATCAAGTCGCAATTTGCACCGTCCACACTTCACCACTACTGAGTGGGCCTCTATGAAGGACATCTGCCACGTTTTGCGTGCTTTTGATGAGTCAACGCGGATGGCGAGTGCAGATGATGCACTAGTCAGCCTGACTGTCCCCCTTATCTGCCTGCTTCAAAAAACACTGCAAGCACTAAGGGATGAGGTTTTGGAAGAGGTGGAGGATGAGGAGTCACAAATTCCATCACCTTCTGGACAGTCAGCGCAACGTGGTTCCTCACAAAGGGCTGGGCAGGGCTCACTTTGTGAGGAGGATGAGGAGGAGTCAATGGAGGAGGAAGAAATCGCTACAGAGGGAGGTACACAACGCTCTAGTCAGTATGTAGAGCGAGGGTGGGGTGATGCAGAGCAGGCAGAGATGACGCTTCTTAGAGAGGACAGCGTTTGTTGGCCAGTTGGGAGTCTGCAGCACATGGTTGATTTCATGATGCAGTGCCTGAGAAACGACCGCCGCATCGCCCACATTCTCACCACGTCTGATTATTGGGTGTACACCCTCCTAGACCCTCGGTACCGGGACAACTTACAAAGCCTCATCACACCGTTGAACCGGGATCGTAAAATGCGGGAGTACCAAGACACACTGGTGCAATCCATAATGTTCTCCATTCCAGCCGAGAGCGCTGCTGCTACTGCTTTACAAAGCAGCTCTGTGCGTCGAGGCAGTGGAGACAGCTCTGCAACACGAGGGAGCACAAGCAGCGCCTGTGCACAAGGCAAGACCAGTATGTCCAAATGTGGCGAAGTTTTGTGGCAGCGCCACCAATGACTACACCATCCGAGACGCCTCCAGTCACCAGGAGGCAACGTTTCCGTAAGATGGTGACAGACTACATGTCTTGCCCTCTCAGTGTACTCCCAGATGGTTCTTCCCCTTTCAAGTTTTGGGTCTCTAAGCTGGATACATGGCCAGAGCTTAGCCAGTATGCATTGGAGGTGCTGGTTTGCCCTGCTGCCAGTGTATTATCGGAGCGCGTCTTTAGTGCTGCAGGTGGTGTACTAACAGACCGTCGCATGCGACTATACTCCGATAATGTAGACCGGCTTACTTTTCTGAAAATGAACAAGGCATGGATCTCGCCTGAATTTGCCTGTCCGTTTTCCGATTAAATAACTGGTTGGCAACGTTATCCATGTTTCCTGTTATGTTCATCTATCTACCACCTGAACTCTACTCCCGGGGCTACAACACTGCCAGTCAGAGGGGAATGATCAGTTACCAACCAAAATGTTCTCCCCAACAGATAGTAGCGCAACGACTCCAGTGCCCACTTGATCGCCAGACACTCTCTCTCTACAATGCTGTATCTGGCTTCAGCTGGAGTAATCTTTTGACTCAGGAAACTAATGGGATGCTCCTCCCCGTTAACCTCCTGAGACAACACGGCACCCACACCTACCTCTGACGCATCTGTCTGGACAATGAATTCTCTTTTGAAGTCGGGTGTGATCAAAAATGGTGACACACACAGTGCCCCTTTTAGTTTTACAAACGCTTCTTCAAGCTGATCATTCCATCGCACCATTACTGACTTCCTGCCTTTTAGGCAGTCAGTTAATGGCGCCGACAGGGTTGCAAAATTGGGAATAAACCGCCGGTAGTATCCCACTAACCCCAAAAACCCTTTCACTTGTTTTGTGGTGAGGGGACGCAGCCAGTTTTGGATTGCCTCCACTTTGTTTATTTGGGGTTTGATAACTCCTCTCACAATCACATACCCAGGTACCGAGCTTCCTCCAACCCTATGGAACACTTGTTTGGGTTGGCAGTTAGCCCTGCTTGTCTCAGCGAATGTATCACCGCCTGTACCTTGGCTAAGTGACTTTCCCAGTCTGTACTGTACACCACAATATCGTCCAGATTGTCCGCGGCATATCGGCGATGAGGACGAAGAACAACGTCCATTAACCTCTGGAATGTCGCTGGAGCGCCATGCAACCCGAAGGGTAGGACTATATACTGGAACAGTCCCTCGGGTGTTACAAAAGCCGTTTTCTCTCTCGCTGCTTTTGTTAGGGGCACCTGCCAATACCCTTTTGTGAGGTCAATGACTGAAAAATAACGGTCCTGCCCAAACCGCTCTATTAACTCATCGACCCGGGGCATGGGGTAGGCGTCAAACGTAGAAATTTCATTCAGTTTTCTGAAGTCATTACAGAACCTTAGTGTCCCATCTGGCTTTGGTATTAGGACTATTGGGCTGGCCCACTCACTCTGGGACTCTTCAATGACCCCTAACTGCAGCATCTTCTTGACCTCTTCCGAGATGGCTTGTCGCCGGGCCTCAGGCAGCCGATATGGCTTTAATTGTACTTTGCCCTGCGGCTCAGTGACAATGTCATGTTGGATTAGGGAGGTACGACCAGGAAGTTCCGAAAAAACATCTGTATTTCGGCTAACAAACTCTCTGACTTACTGAACTTGTTGGGCGACAAAGTGTCTGGTATTTTGAGGGCGGAGAGGACTTCTCTTGCCTTCTCCTGAGGCAAGGAAGCCATCTGTACTGGAAATGCAGGCCGTGGACAATCCTCACCAAGCGTGTCTCTGTCTTTCCATGGTTTGAGCTGATTCACATGGTATACCTGTTCTGGCTTTCTCCGCCCTGGTTGCTGTACTTTATAGTTTACTGGTCCCACCTTCTCTATAATGTGGTAGGTTCCCTGCCACCTTGCAAGGAACTTACTATCCACTGTAGGCACAAGTACCAACACCCGATCCCCAGGGTTAAAGGACCTTAACCGTGCCTCCCGGTTATAGACCTGCCTCTGTGACCTTTGTGCTGCTTTCATATGTTCTCGGACTAATGGTAGGACTGTCTCCATTCTCTCTTGCATTTTGGCCACATGATCTATCACACTTTTGTGGGGAGTTGGATGGTTTTCCCAGGCCTCTTTTGCTATATCGAGTAAGCCATGGGGATGTCTGCCATATAATAGTTCAAAGGGCGAGAACCCGTAGATGCCTGGGGCACCTCCCGCACTGCAAACATCAGGTATGGCAACAAGAGATCCCAGTCCTTAGCATCTTTCGAGACTGGTTTTTTAAACATATTCTTCAGGGTTTTTAATTGAACCTTTCTACTAAACCGTCTGTTTGGGGATGATAGACCGATGTGCGCAACTGTTTAACACTTAACAAGTGGCAGAGTTCCTTCATGATTTTTGACATAAAGCGGGTCCCCTGATCTGTTAAGATTTCTTGAGGGATTCCCACCGAGAGAACATACCCATGAGTTCTTTTGCGATCAGTTTGGCCGAGGTGTGTCGCAGGGGAATAGCCTCTGGATACCTGCTAGCGTAATCTAGAACTATACGAGGATGTGTTGATGACCCCTTGGTGATTTATTAACCGGACCCACCAGATCCATGGCTATTGTCTCAAACGGTACCTCTATAATTGGTAATGGCACCAAGGGACTCCGAAAATGAGGCTGCAGACTGGTTACCTGGCACACGGGACAAGAGTTACAATACCGCTTAACTTCTTCATAGACCCCTAGCCAGTAAAACCGTTATAGAATTCTGTCTAGGGTTTTCTTTTGTCCCAAATGTCTACCTAGTATATGCGCATGCGCTAAGTCCATTACCAACCTCCGATATGACTGCGGTACCAGCAATTGCTTGACAATTTCCCCATGTATTTTTTCAACCGATACAGCAAATCTTGGTTCATCTCGAATTGGGGAAATACTGTAGCTGCCCCGGGGTGTTGGGGTTCCCCATTGACAACCAGTACATTTTCACGGGCTGGAATCAACATAGGGTCACGTAGTTGCGCCGTAACAAAATTGTCACCTGCCACATTTAAGTATGAGAATTCTGGTCCCGGTGGCAAATCTTCCATCTCCCCAGCTAA
Organism: Oophaga sylvatica; assembly: GCA_033576555.1. NCBI lineage: Eukaryota > Metazoa > Chordata > Amphibia > Anura > Dendrobatidae > Oophaga > Oophaga sylvatica. The sequence continues at coordinate 131,809,066 of JARQOD010000001.1, read as the reverse complement.
CACTTCTATAGGAGAGGGGTTTTCCTCCTCCACCGAAGGCAAAGGTACTCCTACCGCCAGTACATCTTCCTCTGGGCCACCAGGTTCATGCCAGATTTCAGGAGAATGCAACCTGGTTGCCATTGGTGCCGACGACTGTTCTGTGGGAGGGGTAATTACAGGCCAAAGCACAGAAAATAACAGAAAATCTCTCCCCATTATTACCTCATAATGCAAATTAACCACCACCCCCACCTCGTGTCACCTCCTCCCCGCTGGCGTGTTTATCATCACCAGGGCAGTAGGATAATGTTTTAAGTCCCCATGTATACACAACACACCATTTTCCGAGCAGTATACTCGCTGATTTGGACGTGGCTGGCTCGTATTAGGGTCACGAGACTACCTGAGTCCAGTACAGCCACAGCAGGGTTACCCTCCACCTCCACTTTACACAAATGGTTCATACTGGGTCCCTCTGGTTTGCCCACTGCACACATGTGTTCTGCATAGTGAGACTGATAGTAGCCAAAGTTGTTGTCCATGTGCTCAGTCAGGTGGGGGCAATCAGCTCTCACATGTCCTGGTTCTTGGCACCGCCAGCAGATTATGGGGCCCCTTTCGTTCCCCGACCCGTCCTGGGCGGCCCTCCGAGTCTCTGCTCGCCGAGCTGTGGGTGAAGGTTTGGGGAATTTACTTGGTACCTTCCGGGTAGTCTCTCCCTGTATCTCCTTGGTAGCCCCATATCTTTCAATGAGGTCTACCATTTGGAGACCATCAGTAGGGGCTGCCTGTCCAACCCATGTTTGAAGGGTGTGGGGCAAAGTTCTCCAGAATTTATCAGTCACTATACGATCCAGCATAGCGCGGGGTGACAACACCTCCGGCTGCAACCACTTTTCTATCAGGTGTATCAAGTCATAATACTGGTACCGAGCTGGCTCGGAAGGGGAAAACTTCCACTGGTGTACCCGCTGGGCCCGGACCAAAACATTTACCCCAAGACGTGCAAGTATCTCACCCTTGACGCTCTCATAGTCCTCCTGTTGCTCGGGGGGTAGGTCCCTATAGGCTTTTGCAGGTCCTGAAGTCAAAAACGGAGCCACGAGCCACTGGTCCCGGGGCACTCTCTCCCTTTTAGCCACGCCTTCAGACATCTCCAGGTACACCTCGACGTCATCTGATTGCTCCATATTTCGGATCGGTGTACGCACCGCTTTCCGGACATCCTGGCATCCCCGGGCAGCTCTTGCTGTCTGCGGCGCTGTGATGTGCTGCATCAGTAGACTATTGTTTTCCTGTTGCTGTCGATTAAATATCTGCTGCTGCTCCATAGCCTGCTGCTGTATAGCCTGCTGCCGCTCCATAGCCTGCTGCTGTATAGCCTGCTGCTGCATAGCCTGCTGTTGCTGCTGTGTAGCCTGCTGTTGCTGTCGCATGGCCTCCACCAGCATTTTTACGGTGTTCTTCATCTTCGGACAGTTATCCACCGGGTTTTGCGTCACTTTCTTTACCCAGGACATTTACTGTCATTCAGGAAAAAACAGCCTGACCTCACTGCGTTGCCCGCATTGAAGCCACCAATTGTAGGGATCCGCTCTGGTAGGCAGGGCTGGGCCGCAGTAATGAGGCAAACACACAGCCTTTTAGTTCAAATTTCAGTGGTTTTAATCATGAGTTCAACAAAAAGTCCAGATAACAAAATAAAAACAGAACATAAATCACTACAGTTTGGAGAACCACTGGTCCCAGACTCACCCTTGCTTGGGACGGGCTTAACTAAGCGGCTGCAGGTCAGCAGAGACCGCCAGGTCCCATTACGGGTGGTCTGGTACTCGCTTCCTGGTGCACACTGGCACACAGTAACAAAACAATCTTCCAGGCTGACTCCAGCCAAACTCCTTCCTTCCACACACCAACTACAACAGCTCCTTATTTTATAGGCCTACTCCACACCCTCAGGTGAGGTACACATGAGCTGACCAGACCACGTTACTATGACCTTATCACAGGTCCTTGTGATCATGTAAAATCATGAGCAAACTTCAGTCTGCTAGAAGAAATATATCTCCCATCCAGCAAGATCCCCTTTGGTGTACCACACCGGCAAGAAGTCTCCTGTTCCCTACACATGCACAGAAAAACCCATGTCGAACATGCTCCAAATAGGGAAGAGCCGTCACCCTGATTGTTATGCTTAAAACAGGAAAGATTGAAGTTTTCAAGGTCTAAAATTATAAATTTTACTAAGAAATATGGACAAATATTAATTTGTCATCACAGCGCATATCTGCACATGGCTAGTAGAAATGGTAACAAAACTAAAACATAGTGTTTACTTTTTGAAATTAATGCATAAAACTACATTTCATAATTATCAATTAATGGTTCTTAAGGAACTTTATCTGTACCTGTAAGATAATGCAGTCAATGGATGTACGAATCATAAACATCATCATCATCCTCACGAGTTTTATTTATGACAGACATAATAAAATACAAAGACTGAGGACAACTGTAACTTCACACACCATATATGAAATGGCCAGCATCTAAACCTGGTAATAATGCGCAATAATAAATAATTACACCTAGAAAGTGCATCATGCATACTAACAATAGGTAGTTAGACCTGCAAGTGCTGGTGAAACAACCACAACAGATATAAATTAATAATGCTATATAGCTATCACAGTGCATAGTTACTCATGGACAATGTCGATCTAATACTGTACCTCAATAAAGGCAGTGTCACCCATCGTGCTTGTTTGTCTTGTAGATTGTTGAAGAGGGAAGTTTTTTTTTTTTTTAAATTCCTTTTTATTTGTATTTTCAAAACAAAAATGCCACATAAGACGTTACACATCTCGGTCGCAGCCGATATGGTCATAAAATAAACATTGTAAAAGTCAAAGTAACAAGAGAACAGAAAAACGAAACTCGTTAATAATTGTAAGGAAACCCTAACTTCTAGGATTCCTCCGTCATCTTCCTTCTCTAACTTTGCTGTGATCCTGATTAAACTATTTCACTCGTCACCCTTCTCTGGCGTGTATCTTTTCAATTCTCGCCACCTTTACATTCATTTATCCGATCATGTTAAAATATAAGGCTTTCCTCAATATCAGCATGATCGATCATGATCCCATGTTTATTCGTTAACGCTGTAATATGTTGAGGAATGTGATTTCCTTTCGCTAGTCGTGATAATAGTCTCCCTGATTTGCTACCATAACGATATAGATCGGCTCTATAATTCATATTACTGGTTCTCTCGCGTCGATCTACCCATAGGTCAAAGTCAGCCTTAGCCTGCTTCCATCTATTTTTATCCTGTGTCGATGAAGTTCTCAGGTATGCCGTGTAGCTATCGCGTAATATCCTGCTAGCCTGCGAGGAGTTTGTCGCTATCTTCTTTTTTAGGGTTGTCTGATAAGCTATTAGTTTCCCGCGCATTACTGCCTTCCCTGCTGCCCATAAAAGTTCCTGCCTATCCCTACTATCTCCATTATACAATACATATTCCAACCACCATTGCTTCACCTGATCTCGAAAATTCTCATCCGTTAACAAATAGGAAGGGAAGCGCAAAGTTTGGTCTGGCCCATCTGAACCATATCTGGCAGGGTCACTGATACGGGTGCGTGGTCAGATATAGCTACGTTGTGCACATGTGCCTCTTCCACTCCCCTTACTAGCTCCTGTGATAGCAATATATAATCTATTCTTGACCAAGAGTCATGTGCCGACGAATAGAAGGAATATTCACTGCCATCTGGGTTCAGGTGTCTCCAAATGTCTACAAAGTTAGTCGTGTCTAGCAAGGGTTTCAAACGTGTGTCATGTGATCGCACAGTCGTTCGCATCGACCGACGGTCTTCACTGGTTCGATTCACCGTATTTAAGTCACCACCTACTATTTTCAGTGAAATTGTGTCTTGAAGTATACGTGCCTCCAATTCTCGGAAAAATGGTCCATTGTCTTCTGTGGGTCCGTATATGTTATAAATACTATAGGTTTTGTTGTCAAGTGATAATGATATTCTCACCCAACGACCATCTGTGTCATTTTCGGAGTCAATCACCTTGCCCTTGAAGTGCTTGCTGATTAATGTCAATACCCCTGTCTTGCGCTCCGTGCCCTGTGACCCGTAACTGTCTCCCACCCAAAATTTGTGCAGGGGAGGAAAATCAGTCACCTTCAGATGTGTCTCTTGGAGAAGTGCTATGTCCGGCTTCCACCGGCGGAGGTACCTCAGAATCATTGTGCGCTTCTCCGGCGCCCGCAAGCCTTTGACATTCCAGGAGATGATCTTCATATTGAATGGGCGGCAGAAAAGTTATGAGTGTGCTGGAGGAGACGGTGTACCTCTTATGGCCGTCGTTGGCACCAACCTGCGAGGAAAGGAGGAAGTAGCACCACAATATCAAATACCAAATCAAGATATATTGACAATTCCAGGATTAATTATTGGAGAGAGGTCCCTTGCTACCCTTTTCTAGTAACTCTTGTTTAACAATAAACCGCTGTAAGCGGTCGTAGTCTCTCCACCACTACCTCTGTTTATGTGACTTCCTTTTTTCTAACCTGTGAGGAGATTACCCCATCCTCCCAGGTTATTCAGTGTACCCCCCCATGTGTCCAAAGCATGAAACCCAATAGCCTGCTTCACTTATTGTCCCTCCATATGTAATGTTTAAGTCAGTTGTCCCACGTGTATCAAGATCCCCTCTCTCATGAGAGATCTTCAACATCTAATATCAATTAACTAATTTAACCATCTAAAATTGCAGCAAAGCTATCATGCTTTAGCATAGGTATGAAGGAACTCCAATAGAAACGGCTCAAACAGCAAATATATCTCATATGTAATTTAACGTGGAGAGAATCTCTTTCATCTTTCCTGATCTCCTTCATGAACTGCCATCTTGTCGTCGTCTGCGTGGGGAGAACCTGGAACTGCCTCGCTGTACCTCCCTATCACTTTGTGGATTTCGTTCCAAGGCTGCTTCGGCTTTTTTCTGGTGTGTCATAAATGACATATGTCCCTTCAGATCTTTGTAACCGCAAACGCGCTGAGCACAGTAGTTGAAAGCGAACATCTCACTCAAACAACGTTGTGCAAATGGAACTGAACGCCCTCCTCTTCTTGGAGACCGATACTGAGAAGTCCTCAAAGAGCAGAATCTCATAGCCATGGAGTAGCACTGGGCGCCTCGCTTCTCTGAATGCCCGTAACAATGAAACTTTGTTGTTATAATCTAACAGCTTCATTATTACTTGCCGTGGTCTGTACATCGTTGGTTTCGATGCCTCCCCTCGCCTGTTGTTGTTTTGCGGCGGTCCCACACGATGTGCACGGTCCACACGACAGTAGTACTTAAGTCACAATATTTTCGGTAGATCATTCTCACAGATGGATTGTAAGTCTGCTGATTGAAACGATTTAGGCAGTCCTACGAGATGTAAATTAGTTCATCTCGAGCGATTTTCCAAGTCCTCTGTTTTGTCTATCAAATTTTGTAAGTTCTGCTGAAGGTTCTGTTCTCTGTCTTGGGCAAGTTGCTTCTCCTGTTGTAGCAGCGCCACATCCTGTTGCAGCTTGGTAATTGCAATGGTATTCAGATCTACAGACTTTTGTATGGAAGACAATGACGATTGCAAAGCCGACTCCAGCAGCTTCTGAATGTCTGGTAAGAGAAGGACTGTGACCTCTCCAGCCATTTTCTGGGAATCAAATTCCTGAGGAACTCTCAGGTCACATGGTGCTTCTGATAATAGCTCTTGATTCATGTCTATGGCAGCGCTCAGCATCGCGCCTCTTTCCTCTTTCTCTCCTCCATGCGCCATCTTGTCCTTCTGCTTCAGTTGGATAGGTAAACCGTTCGGGGTCTGTTGTGAACTCCGTAGCAAGTAGCGCTCCATAAATTATGTCCCCACGAATGTAAAAGGTGTCAGTGTTCCCGGGGGTGGTTTTAATGCTCTCCTATCGGCCCGATATGCTTGGATACCTGGGAGGAATTCATGAGCGTCTCCAAACTCCCTCCTCACATGTCAGCGCAGGAACCGGAAGAGGGAACGTGCTTGTTTTGTTGCTCATAGGTGGAGTTTTATACAGTAAACTATTACTGCTGTCGTATTTTTGCCGTCCCTAGGGCAGAATAAGGCTACGTAACGTCACATTTTAGAGAGAGTCATATAATAGACACACGCTACCCTACCCGTGACACAAGGAAGGTAGTGTTGCCGGAGAAAGCCTTGCGCAACCAGGCATGCTTTTACCCTCTTCAACACTCTACAAGCAAAAAATGCATGATTGCAGACCCAGCCTTTATTGACGTACAGTATAACATCGCCATTACCCATCAGAGGCTGGCCACTGTCTGATACAGATATAGTATATACCTTTGCTATCTGTAGCCTTTGTTTCACCTCCAATTGCAGGCACCCACTTAAATTGTGACAATGCATAATGTTTTTTTAAAATGTTTATTTTTTATCGTACATTATTGCGTCATCTCATCACTTTGATGAGTCCATGCTGGACATGTAATACATGCTGTCCGAACTAACAATTTTCGTAAGTGAAATAATTTTAATCTGTGTGACTGTCACATATAAATTGTAATGATGATGATGAGTGACTATTACAAAATCCATTGTCTTCACTATGTTATGGTTTAACATAGCGTTCCTTACGCATCATTCCTAAATACAAAAATGGACTTTTATTAATAAATTTACAACACTATATTTTGTAAAATAAATTTTGGGTGGTGTGTTGTTCCATTTCTTGTTGCCATGTGCTTATATGCGTTTATATTTTAAGGGTGTTTATTTTTATTCTTGGAATTGAAATTCATCATTTTATTCTCCTAGTAAACATTCATTTTTTCTTGTTTGAAGTACATACATTTGCAATGGCCACGTAACAAGGCAATAACTCAATATTTTATTCAAAACCCTTCTTGACCCTGGGCTTCAACACCGCCAGTTGCTGCTCACAAGTGTTGGATGCACAGATCAAAACAATCGCTGATGTGTTTGTGGGGTTCAGTAACGCCTGCTGTTCCCCTGCTGTGTGTCTGGCAAAAATTTATGCTGCTAACTACAAATTTAACTTCAAACATCTCATACTAGGCCTCTGCCTACACCCTCCTTGACCCTGGGCTCCAACACCGCCAGTTGTTGCTCGGAAGTGCTGTTAGCACAGTCAACACTTGCTCCTGTGTTACTGGGGTTCAGTAATGTCAGCTGTTCCCCTGCTGTGTGTACGGCAAAAAGTCCTGCTGCCTCCACCCTGTTCTCTTCTCATCCCTGGGCTCCAACACCGCCAGTTGTTGCTCGGAAGTAAATGGCAGGGGTACTGACTCCTGCCTAGCCTGGTTACAGCACGACAGCTGTTTCCTGGCAGTGTCAACGTCAATTTGCCTCCAATAAGTTGTCCTGTCGTGTTGCATTCGGGTTAGCCGACTGTATGGTGCCTGCAGTTTAGGTGATTCCTATGTGTGCTGTGGGATAAGTAAATAAAGGCTGTTTCCGTTGTGACAATAGGACAAGCACCCACTGTAGGACTGTGTGATTCGGTAACTGCGGACGGCTTGCGGCCTGTCAACTTACATTTTCATGGGTGCCTTATGCTACCCGTCCGGGTTCCAGTACCGTCAGCTGGTTCTATGCAGTGCCTTTGGCCTAGGTGCCTCCATCTTGGTATCTGAGTTCCAGCAACGTCTGCTGGTCCTTGGTAGTGCTTTGGTGCACAGGTACCTCCTGCTTAGTAACCGTGTCACAGTAACGTCAGCTGGTACTCGGTTGTGACATTGCCTCTTTTCCTTCTGCTGCCCCTCCGGGTTCCAGCACAGTCAGCTGGTCCTCGTTACTTGCATTGGCTCTTGTACCTTCTGCTACCCGTCCTGGTTCCAGTAACGTCAGCTGGTTCTCGGAAGTTAGTCAGCCTTCTTGTACCTTCAGCTACATTTACAAATTGAAGATTTTTTAAATGTTTTTTTGGGTAATCACTCTGGATCTCCAACAATGAAGACGACGACCCTGATGACCACCCCGAAGAAGATGACGACCACAAGGACGACGAGCATCAAGCCAACCAGCCTGAACACCATCACAAAGAAGAAATAAAAGATTACCCAACAGGACAAAGAAGGTTAAGACAAACTACAAGATACAGAACAAGAGACAGAAGAACAATAAGCAGAAGATCAAAAAGCAGATGAACATGAAGTATAAGACCAAAATGAAGAGCAAAATATATGCTCTAAATTATAAGCAGAAGAAGACTAAGCAGTGTATGGGGGTGAGTCCGTTCCTCCTCGTGGTGCCCCTGGAAAATGCCTGCTGCTGCAGGCTAAACTGAACACGGACAAATACTGTTGTAATTTAAATCTTTTGTGACAGCAAGAACGGAAGGATGAAAAATTCATACTTTTACAGATTACAAGTACAGGAATCTCTGTCACAAATAAGAATATGATGAAGAAGATGAAGATGAAGTAGAATATGAAGAATAATAGTTTAATAAGAACAATATGAGTAATGTTAACAAAAAGATGAATAGCAAGAAGTTTAAGAAGAAGATAAAGAAGGTGAAGATGAAGAATAATTTGATGAAAAAGATGATGCTGCTGAAGATTATGAAGGAGAAAGTGTGTCAAAAGTTAAAAAGGTGAAGAGCATGGAAGTTGTGAAATATACATATTTGCCAAAATAGAAAACACGTTAACAACATTGGCAATTTCTTCGTCAATCCGAACATCTTTAAAAAAAAAATATTAATGCTATTCCATTTGATTGGGTTAAACATCTATGCCTTTAATGTCTCTTCAACCTCCCCCAATACATTCTACATTACTCTTTGTTGTTTTCCTTCATGTACAATTAACCAACAAGGCAAGAATGTTTTTTTTTTAATTCCGATATTTTGTTCCCATAGACTTACATTGGATTTCCGGTATCGGGTATAGCCGATATTTTTGGGGTATCGGCGATACCATTCCGATTCCGATACTTTTGGATATCGGAAAGTATCGCTCAACTCTAGCTGTCACACATCATGTCTTCAGAATTGCCAACCCATATTTTGGGAGACTTCAACAGCCCCACCTCCCCAGCTGTATCCCAGCTTCTATCACTAGCCACTTCTCATGGCCTCTCACATCTGTCAACCTCTGAGACACACAAAGACGGTAACACCCCTGATCTGGTCTTTGTTCAGCACAGTTCAATCTCCTACCTAGATAAGTCACCTCTTACCCTTTCTCCCCATGAAATTAGGAGTATAACCACAACTTAAACATTTTTAGGTGCTCCCTAAAAACACATATGTTTAGGGTGGCCTATCACGTTTCATAATCAAAGTCCTTTTAATATATAGCCTATTCTCTACTTCCCTGAACATAATTCGTCATCAAACTCAAATGTACCCAAAAGCCTCATGAAGCCTTTGTCTACCCCCCATTTCCTCAAGATGATTGGACCATCATTGTAAATAAGCACCTGTTCTTTGTGTCACCCTCCCCTCATTATAGATTGTAAGCTCTGAAGAGCAGGGTCGTCATTGTTTTGCTGTAATTGTTTGATTATCTTAACCCCTTAATGTCCAATGACGTGCACAGTCCGTCATGGCAAAGTGTCAGTTCCGGCACCAGGATGGACTGTGCACGTCATCCCTTTGATCTACCACTGCGTGTAAACACGCAGTGGTAGATCAGTGCCGACAGCTGTCACAGACAGCTGACAGGCACGGCAAGCTGTGCGGGGACCTTTGCCGTCGGTCCCCGCACCTACAGCGCTGTGCTTGGTCAGTCAATCTGACTGACCAAACACAGCAGCGATCGCGCAGGAGAAGCTGAAATTTCAGCATCTCCAGCGCGATCAGTGCAGGAGCCGGCGCTGCAGTGGCCAGGCTTCCTGCACTGACAGCCAGGAGCGGCGCCCCCACCGCCCCTGGCTGTTAACCCCCTGACTGCTGCGATCGAGCGCAATCGCATCGCTCAGGGGGGGAGGCAGAGGTTCTGGAGCTCCCTCTGCCTCAGATCAGCGCCCTGCAATGTATTTGCAGGACCCGATCTCTGCCTTGATGACCTGGGGGTTGTCATGACAACCTCCGGGTCATCTAGCTACGGAAAGCTGCTGTGATCATGCTCACAGGAGCTTTTATCATAGGTACAATGCATTGCAATGCTGGAGCATTGCAATGCATTGTAACTGCAATAAAAAGTAAAAAAGTGAAAGTCCCATAAAGGGACAAGTTAAAAAAAATCATTTTTTAAAATAAATTGTAAAAAAAATATTAAAAAATAATTTAAAAAAAATCCCCCAAAAAATACACATTTTTATGTAATAAAAAAAATAAAAAAAAAAAAATACACGTTTGGTATCGCCACGTCCGTAAAAATCCCATCTATAAAAGCATAACCCTAGTTAACCCCTTCAGTGAAAGCCGTAAAAAAAAACACAAAAAAGTAGTAAATGATACTTTTTCCAAGCGGTATCATCATACCTCTTGGAAAAAGTGCAATAACACGCGATCAAAAAGTCAGATATAAATAATCATGGTACCGCTGAAAACGTCATCTTGTCCCGCAAAAAACAGGCTGCTATACAGCATCATCAGCGAAAAAATAAAAAAGTTATAGCTCGCGGAATAAACTGATGCAAAAATAATTATTTTTTCTATAAAATTTTTTTATTGTGTAAAAAACGCCAAAACATAAAAAAATATATAAATGAGGTATCGCTGTAATCGCAATGACCCGAAGAATAAAGCTGCTTTATCAATTTTACCACACGCGGAACGGGGGAAAAAAAAAAAAAAAACAATTCCTGAATTGCTGGTTTTTGTTCATTCTGCTTCCACAAAAATCGGAATAGGAAGCGATCAAAAAACGTTATGTGCCCGAATATGGTACCAATAAAAACGTCAGCTAGTCCCGCAAAAATATAAGCCCACAGATAACTCTGTGGGCCGAAATATGGAAAAATTATAGTTCTCAAAATACGGCGATGCAAAAATTTCTTACAAAAAATTATTCCAAAAAAAAGCATCTTTTAGTGTGTGACAGAAGCTAAACATGAAAAAAGGATGTAAATCTGGTATCGTTGTAATCGCACCGATCCGAGGAATAAAGTCGCCTAATCACTAATACCGCCCGAGGAATGGCGTAAAAAATAAAACCAATTCTTCACCTTTTGTGGATTTGTTCATTGTGCCTCCCAAAGATCGCAGTAAGATCACAGTGGTTCCCCCCCACATATGGGATATCAGCGTACTCAGGACAAAATGAACATCAACTTTTAGGGCCCTATTTCTCCTGTTACCCTTATAAAAATAAAAATTTGGGGGCTAAAAGGTCATTTTTGTGGAAAAAAATATGATTTTTTTATTTTCACGGCTCTACGTTATAAACTTCTGTGAAGCCCTTGGGGGTTCAAAGTGCTGACCACACATCTAGATAAGTTCCTTGGGGGGTCTAGTTTGCAAAATGGGGTCATTTGTGGGGGGTTTCTACTGTTTAGGCACATCAGGGGCTCTCCAAGCGCGACATGACACCCGCAGACCATTCCATCAAAGTCTGCATTTAAAAACGGTGCTCCTTCCCTTCCGAGCTCTGCCATGCGTCAAAATAGTGGTTCCCCCACATATGGGATATCAGCGTACTCAGGACAAATTGCACAATAGCTTTTGGGGTCCTATTTCTCCTGTTACCCTTATAAAAATAAAAATTTGGGGGCAAAAAGATTATTTTTGAGGAAAAAAATATGATTTTTTTATTTTCACGGCTCTACGTTATAAACTTCTGTGAAGCATTTTGGGGTTCAAAGTGCTCACCACACATCTAGATAAGATCCTTGGTGGGTCTAGTTTCCAAAATGGAGTCACTTGTGCGGGGTTTCTACTGTTTAGGCATATCAGGGGCTCTCCAAACGTGACATGACACCCGCAGACCATTCCATCAAAGTCTGCATTTGAAAAAGGCGCTCCTTCCCTTTCGAGCTCTGCCATGCATCAAAATAGTGGTCTACCCCCACATATGGGGTATCAGCGTACTCAGGACAAATTGCACAATAACTTTTGGGTCCTGTTACCCTTTGGAAAATAACAATTGGAGGTGGAAAGATCATTTTTGTGGAAAAGATATGATTTTTTAATTTTACTGCTCTACGTTATAACCTTCTGTGAAGCCCTTGGGGGTTCAAAGCTCTCACCACACATCTAGATAAGTTCCTTGGGGGGGGTCTAGTTTCCAAAATGGGGTCACTAGTGGGGGGTTTTTACTGTTTAGGCACACAGGGGCTCTCCAAATACGACATGGCGTCCAATCTCAATTCCAGCCAAAAAAAGTCAAATGGCGCTGCTTCCCTTCCGAGCTCTGCCATGCGCCCAAATATGTGGTTTACCCCCACATATGGGGTATCAGCGTACTCAGGACTAATTGCACAATAACTTTTGGGGTCCTTTTATTCTTTGGAAAATAAAAATTGGGGGTGGAAAGATCATTTTTGTGGAAAAAATATGATTTTTTAATTTTACGGCTCTACGTTATAACCTTCTGTGAAGCCCTTGGGGGTTAAAAGCTCTCACAACACATTTAGATAAGTTCCTTGGGGGGTCTAGTTTCCAAAATGGGGTCACTTGTGGGGGGGTTCCACTGTTTAGGTACACAGGGACTCTCCAAATGCGACATGGCGTTCAATCTCAATTCCAGCCAAAAAAGTCAAATGGCTCTGCTTCCCTTCCGAGCTCTGCCATGCGCCCAAATAGTGGTTTACCCCCACACATTGGGTATCGGTGTACTCAAGAGAAATTGTACAACAAATATTGTGGTTCATTTCTACTGATACCCTTGACAAAATTTAAAAAAATTGTGTCGAAAGAAAAATTTTGGGAAAAAAAGTTAAATGTTCATTTTTTCCCTCTACATTGCTTCAATTCTTGTGAAGTACCTAAAGGGTTAATAAACTTCTTGAGTGTGGGTTTGAACACGTTGAGGGGTGAAGTTTTTATAATGGTGTCACTTTTGGGTATTTTCTGTCATATTGACCCCTCAAATTCACTTCAAATGTGAGGTGGCCCCTAAAAAAATGGTTTTGTAAATTTTGTTGGAAAAATGAGAAATTGCTGGTCAACTTTTAACACTTATAACTTCCTAACAAAATAAAATTTTGGTTCCAAAATTGTGCTGATAGAAATTAGACATGTGGGAAATGTTATTTATTAACTAATTTTTGTGACATATCTCTCTGATTTAATGGCATAAAAATTAAAAGTTTGAAATTTGCAAAATTTTCAAAATTTTTGCCATATTTGCATTTTTTTATAAATAAACTCAAGTTATATTGATGAAATTTTACCACTATCATGAAGTACAATATGTCACGAGAAAACATTCTCAGAATCGCCAAGATCCGTTGAAGCGTTCCAGAGTTATAACCTCATAAAGAGACAGTGGTCAGAATTGTAAAAATTGGCCTGGTCTTTAACCTACAAAATGGCTTGGTCGTTAAGGGGTTAACATTTGTAAATTTTGACTGTTTTATATGAACTGCTGACTTATAAAGCTCTGCGGAATATGTTTGTGTTATATTAATAAAGGTTATTATTATTAGTAGGTTGAAGATGGTGAATTTCAAGCACTTAACTTTATTATCTGTGGGAGGAAACAATCTTTTACGTGAACACAACTGCACAAATGAGGGCTTGCTGTTGTGCTGACACAGGGTGGAGTAGAGTAAACACAACAAGCTGCTGGACTGTGAGGGTGAGAGATGTGCAGGCAGAGATGTTACGATGGACTGAGAAAGATGGGGTATACTTGGCATGTAATATCAGTCAATAACAGTCAGCATGTCTACTTCCGTATCAGCTGACAGTCACCCCAAACTTAGGGGCTAAGTAAGTGGAGGTTCTGCAGCCGGAAACCTGTGTGATAACATATGCTATGGTGAGGGAGGAGAAAGAATCAGAAGATGCGGTTGATGGAGTGGACAGTGGTTGGAGAGGCCCACTAGTCTGCATTTTAGCACACTGAGTTTCCCAGATTAACGCATGTTGATCGCGAATGTATCAATTGATGTATGATTGCATGCATGATTCATGTATGATTGCATTCATGTATTATTGCATTTTTTAACTATACTCTGTAGTTTTTTAAAAAGTTGGCAGATAAGGTGATTTTTAACATTTTTGCCGGTCTGAAAAAAGACCCAAGCTAGGCAGTTGCAGACTCGTGAATGCTGCTGGCTACAACCAGAGTTGAGGCTCAGGATGCATTGCTTGTTGTGGTTGCATAATGCTGTGGAAAGACACAACATAACCTCCTCATCTTTCTCCTTCACTGCCTCTGCTGAGCTTTTTATCTGCATGCCTCTGGGATTACACCAAGTGTGATCTACTACCTCATCGTCATCCTCTCTGCTCTCCCACTCCTTTTCCTGAGAGTCAGCCTCCTCCTCTTCCTACCCGGACAGCATAGTACAGTCTGCGGGCGCCTCAAGTATCTGAGTCTTGTCACGAATGGATTAGCTCCACCCAACAGGGATAACGTCATTGACGAGGGTTTGGATTCTGCTTAGACCCTACTTCATCCAGCCCTGTATCAAACTGAAAAAAAATTGGGCATCGGTGCAGATGATTTCCTCCTCTTGACTCTGTGAATCTTTGGAGTATACCTCCGATGTCCATGGCATACAATGTGTGAAAAGATCTGCAGACTCAGTCATCTGTGGTTCCCAAAAGTCAGTTGGGTGGTTGGAGAGTTGTGACATGGGGAGAAGCAAGAGTAATTTGGGTGCCACCTCTGAGGACTGTACTGTGTGTGATTTTAAGGTGGAGAAAGAGGAGTAGAGGCCACTTGATGTAGCTCTTGCCATCTACTGGAGCACATGTTCTTTCTGGCCCTCATCTACAAAGCATACCAGAGTGGAGTAGCCCATCCAGTAACAGAAGTTGTAAAAATGCTGCGCAATTGCTCACTACAGCCAAACAAATCTACTTCTCATCCCTCATATCATACCTGTCTCACAAACTCCCTCCATCCACCAGCTCCCCCTCCATCTCCTCTCATCTCAGTCTAACCCACATCTTCAACCTGTCACTAACAATTGGTGTCTTCTACTCCTGATTGAAACATACCTCGATCACACCCATCCTCAAAAAGCCCACCTTTGACCCATCCTCTGTGTTTAGTTATTGCCCCATCTCATTTTTCCCTTATGCCTCCTAACTAATGGAACAACACGACCATTTTGTACTGTCCTCCCAATTTCCTCTTGCTCCCTCTTTGACCGGTTACAATCTAACATCAGACTGCACCATTCATCTGAAACTGCCCTGACTAAAGTCATGAAAGTCCTACTTACTGTCAAATGAAGGTGACGCAAGTTTGCCCTCCTCCTCCTGTACCTGGCATCTCCCTTTGACACAGTGGACCATTCCATTTTACTACAGACTTTCTGATCTCTTGCCATTACAGATGTGGCCCTTCGTTGGATCTCCTCATACTTAACAGACAGGGCATTCAGAGTCTGCCACTCACACACTACCTCCTCATCTCGATCCCTATGTGTCTATGTCCACCAAGATTCAGTTGCAGGCCAGGGCACTATGCTTAGGTTGCACATGAGCTGCCTCCCTCTTAAAAGGGACTGCCCACATCAACCTAAGGTATTCCTGGCCTATAGCTGAGCGACACCTTCTATTTAAGGCCACACTAAACGTATGAAAAATCGGTCCGAGTCTCCATGTTGAGAGTCACAGGAGTGTAATTTTTCCATCTATATGGCCATGTGAGGGCTTATTTTTTGCAGGACGAACTGTACTTTTGAACAACACCATTGGTTTTACCATGTCTTATAACAGAAATGGGAAACAAATAACAAGTGGGGTGAAATTGCAATAAAAGTGCAATCCCACACTGTTTTTTTGCTTGGCTTTTCTGCTAGATTCACTAAATACTAAAATTGAGCTGCCATTATGATTCTCCCGGTCATTACGAGTTCATAGACTCCAAATATGTCTGTGTTCTTTTTTATCTAAGCGGTGAAAAAAAATTCCAAAGTTAGCTAAAAAAAAAAAAAATTGGCATTTTCCGAGACACGTAGCGTTTCCATTTTTCATGATCTCGGGTTGAGTGAGGGCGCATTTTTGCATGCTGAGCTGACGTTTTTAATTATACCATTTTTGTGCAGATATGATCTTTTGATCGCAGTGACCAAAAAAACGTAATTCTGGCATTTTTAAATTTTTTCTCTCTAAGCCGTTTAGCAATCAGGTTAATCCTTTTTAATTGATAGATTGGGTGATTCTGAACGCGGCAATACCAAATATGTCTATGTTTGGCTTTATTTTTATTGTTTTACTTTGAATGAGCAAAAGGGGGGGGATTTGAACTTTTTTTTTTTTATTTTTTTCTTATTTTTTGAAATTTTTTTTTCTTTTGCATTCTTCAAAAGCCCCCCATGGGAGGTGAAGCTGCCACAACTTGTCCTTTTTTTGACATAGAGGGGTTCTAGATCGCCCCTTTTAAAAGCAGAATTTTCTCAGGCCGTCCAAGGGGGGTTCATGCAAACCCCCATAAGGAACTCGGTTTTCATGCCCTGCACCCGGGGACCCGGATCCCTGCTAGGGCTGGTGAGCACATTTCCGTCGGATTGCTGGAAAAAATTATTAAATCCGCTGTCAAAAAAATTGCGCAGCTTTTTTAAAAGTTAAAACCCTGAGCGGGTGGATTTGCTCGGGCTATTTTGGGGAAATGCAGCTTTTCAAAAAAGTGACATGTCCGGTTTGGGGTGGCTCTCCCCTGGACCCCAATCAAAGCGTGGGATACTGCCGTGGATTGACTAACCGTCTGATGGGGGTAAGGGGTTAAAACCACATTGCCTCTAGTTTTTGGGGTGAGCAGCGGTCTGCGCTTTGCAAGTAGAGGATTAACAAAGTGCCCTGTACTGGCACCCTTGCGCAGACTACTCTTTTTTTTCTTTTTTCTTGTATGTTGTCTGTTTTTTTGGCTTCTTTTGGATTTTGCTGGTTTGGTACCTTTTGGCTCCTAATGCAACCGCGGTTGATGGGGTTTACTCTGTGGATCGCATTTTCCTGATGCGGACCATTGGGGAAGATGGAAACCTTCACCCATACAACCAACTGCTCGGCACGCGCGCTGGATCAGCACCCGATTTTGCCATATACACATTCCCTACAGGTTCAAGCAACTCCCAAAGGGTACCCGTAATGCAACACCTGGACATGAAACTAATGCAACCATCCCCTACAGTTCCACAAAAACCCCAACTTCAACTTGGTTGGGTTTCTGATGTAGCCCTCCGTTTACAGGGAGAAAACGGAATTTAGTTTTAGATATGGGCGGACTGGAGCAAAAGGCAGGGGAACGAGTGGGTTGCCCCTAAGTTGTCACAAACGTTATTTAAGGGATGATTTGGGCGGCAGGGGAAGGGTACTACAGTGCGGACAACCCCTTATTCCCCCTGAAATGTGGGGGAAACCTTTTAGAGGTGCAGAAGGAAAAAAGGGGAAGCCGGGAAAAGGTTAAACTGAGCCCCTCCATTATCATGGTAATGTAGCTCGGGGGAAATAAAACGGATGAACTTTAGCTCTGTGAAAACCCGATGGAGTTAAAAAGCGTTCGTTTTCACAGAAACTGGAAAAAGGGGAGTTTTGATTCAAATGTTTTAAATTCAGGGGTTTTACTTTCTGTTTGATAGAGCAAAGTAATTGGGAAGAGAAGGGTGGTGGGGTGATTTTT